>LR990645.1:33113027-33713027 GCA_905147715.2 Xestia xanthographa
TTCATGAGATCTGGGAAGACCCCTTGATCCACGCACAAATTAAATATTGAAGCTAAATACGGCGCTACAGTCTCAATAATTGAGGTACAAGCTTTGATAGACATACCACATAGATCTTCCGTTAATTTGATCTTGATTTGCCTAAAACCTTTTATGACTGTTATGGGGTTTATATGCTGAAAGGACATGGTTTTTTTTGGTACTTTATTCTGAGATAATCTAACCACTGTAAAGAAAATTACCACAGATAATACTGCACAATAGACTGCCTAATCTCAAGTTTCAAGCTGTAAATTGCCTGCATTTTCGAGAAAATAATGTTCAAAGATCTATTAGTTAGTGTAGATGTAGAGACGTTTTAATAATGTCAATAGATGGCGCTGTGCTGAGTTTGGGCCCAATTATAATTTATTATTACAAATATGTACTGGTGGTATTCTTATCTCTCTAATATAGATGATGCGCTCTATTTTTGCACCGAATAACACACTGAAAGAACGCACGCAGTCAAATCACTAAGTCTAACTGTTTCAACTGACTGACGGACTTATCTATCGTGACATTGTTATCTAGCTTTTTTCAAATGTCATTCTACGCAGCGAGTTCCGAATTACGCAGAATGCATTCTTAAGTATATTTGTTCCAAGCACAAACATGTCGGTAGGTACACCTTGTTTTTCATTTTTATTCCTCGTTATATTCTTGTAACCATGCTTATGACTTTGATTACCAAAAATACGTTTCAGTACGACCACCCTCATAATTAAATCATTAGCGCTGCGATATGTATAGGAACGTAAAACACGGTGTTACCAAAATCTGCCTGTGTTGCATTGTGAACTATCATATGACACATTTGTAAATTGTTTGAACATAGCAGCGGATCGTTTCATACCACAGTATAAACATAAAAAACTTCAAAAATGAATATTGGTTACGCTCGTTTCTGAACAATATAAATATTTGTAACATACGCTGTTTTTTGGTTGGTATTTCACATATCCAAGAATGTCTTATTGCAATTGCCTATTGAAATGACCGACGAGAAAAAGGTTCGCATACCCCACGCTAGAGGGTTATCTTGTGTGGACCGGCAGTCTACGATACACGCAAATCAGAGACAGACGCGTGACGCTTCCGCACAAATCTTTGAATCTTGCAAAAACCCGCGTGCCGCGATTGCTCCCGCCCTTGTGATCATTACGGACTTCTGACTGGCTTCCTGTGACGTCTTGGGTCCCATCCAGGACTTCTGCCTGGTGCCGCCACGCGACCGAGACGAGTTGGGATTTGAGGTAGGTCTTTGCTTTAAGACTTTTATTTATGTGACTTGCTTTCCATCAAACAGCGTACAATTTTGGGTTTCTTTATCTCCGCATCCCTCGGGATCTAACTCAGACTTTGAACCAGTAATATTTCATCTTAGATGTTACCAAATCTAATTGGCCTAAGCAACCGCATTGAATTTAGAATTTAAACTTTCTTTATTCATCATTTTGGTCCTTCGAGCCGGATTTAGGTCTGAATTTGGGTCCTAAAAGCCTAAATTGTAGGAATTTAAACTAATAATTAACTTCATTGTTGCATATTGTCACGCAATTCTTACCTCTATTGCATAGTAGTTAAGGTCTATTTTCGTGTGGATCCATCCGTACCTACCGGCAGAGGAAAAAAGAAAAAATAACTTTCTATCATCGCTAATTCGCATTTTTTCGTAACAAGTTGTTTATTTCCAAGGAAGGAATAGTTAATATATATCGCAAAATAAGTTATTGTTTTAAAATCATTTGTATTTCGCTAAATTACATTATCATTTCTGCACAAGTGCAGTACGGAGGGTAGTACGAACTGTCGGAAGTCCACACACCTCACGCTAACCTTGAAAGGTTATTCGAATAAGTTAACTACCTAGGAACTTATTGTAACTGGGTGTGACTTAGTAGTTAGGCATAATCTATATTTTGTCGTCTCGTCAGAGTAGCCTATTGTTATACGAGGCATTTAATTAAAATCGTAGACTCCAACCGCATTTTGATTAAATATATATAATTTAATCATTAAACGTATTAATTAACACGTTCGCATTGCATTGTATTTGAATGAGTTATAGTAGGTAGATATCTTTAATCCATTCATCTGACGTTGTTTACTTCGTTACCTGCCCGTATCGTTAATTATAGGGCTTCCTCGATTTTTTGACGGGAATCTATATATAGATACGGTAATAAGGCAGGTAGGCGCTCGCATCGCATTGTAATCTTATCTCGCATTTGAGTGAATTGATAATATTATAATTCACTCATCTTACGCCGCATATTAGTTTATGTTATTTTCTAGTACGTTGAAACTACCTTGATTTTTTGACAGGAATTTAATGATAGGAAACTTAGCATAAACTTATTTTCGTATTGGATGTTCACTTAATCTTAATACGTGATTTAACCGTAATTTTAATTGGTATAAAATAAATACTTGCCTACCGCTTTTTATCGCTAGGTGGTAGCGGTAGTGAGTGGGTACTTATCTGGAGGCTAATTTGTTTCTAAGGTTAGGTACCTTGCCTACAGTTTTAAGTTATTACGAACGAAAGGTTCGACTATCGCTCATTATTTATCCGCATTTTTTATGAAGGTACCTCCTTAACTGCCTTTGGTATAGGTAGGTATTTATTTACTCGCTTGTTACGGATCGCATGAACTTTGTTCACTCTTACACTTCGTGATATTTTTCTCGCATCGCACATATTTTATGTTATTGTGATAAATAGGTTGGTAACAATATACCTAGGTGGGTGCCTCGCTCGGTGATAGTACCTGTCCGACCTGTCTACACAAAGTTATTTACTCTTTTCTTTTATATTTGTTTCGCAACTTTTTTGAGATTTATAATTTATTTGCTGTTAATTTATCGGAAAAATAACGCGCCTTCTTTACCCGTCAAATTAGAGTTCCGCTTGAATTTTGGGGTTTGTTTTTTTTTGTAATTCCATAAAACATGGGAGATGAAATTCAATTAAAGCTTCATCTCGGAAAACGCGACGCATGTTTCGCTCGCGTTCAGGCCATTTATGAGTCATCGAAGGTGCTGACAACCGAGCGCGCCCGTAAATCATTTATTGCGCAGGCCAAGCAAATGGATGTGTTGCGCGGCGAGTTCCAAGAAATCCTAGATGGGGTCAATATTTTATCTATGAAACTGGACGCCAACTACGAAGTCAGCTACAATAGCTTGAACTCATTTGATGACTTGGTCTGCGAAATCAAGGACGCATTAAGCGCGTTATTAGAACCACTGCCTGTATCAGCGCCCTCGGCAACCATGAACTCGGGTGGCAAGAGTTCCTACCATATTAAGGTACCAAAAATCGAACTTCCCACGTTTGACGGTGACATACAAAGTTTTCCGTTCTTTTATGAAACCTTTAAAAGGGTGATCCACACAAACTCCGACCTATCGGATTCGGATCGCATACATTATTTGTTAAACTGCCTCAAAGGCAAGGCAAGGAATGTGTCGGCAGGTTTGTGCCCTTCTGCGGAAAATTATCGAGTCGTTTGGGATGCGCTTATCGCAAAATATTCAGATACTCGCGCGCTCGCGGTTAATTACTTAAATCAGCTGTTTGCTTTAAAGTCAGCTGGTACATCTTCGCCCGCTAACTTGGAAAAGGTGTTTGATAAATTTACGGCAATTGTCGCAGGAATCAAGCAATTAAAAATAGAAAATCTTGATGATTTTATTTTTACCCATCTGGGCCTTAAATTAATCGATTCAGATGTAGCAAAACATTACGAAATGTCCTTGCGGAATGAAAAGGATCAAGATGTCGTTGACTACGACTATTTCGTAAAATTTGTACGCGAACAAATTAAAATTATATACCGCACTACAGCGCCCGCGCGCGCTCCCGCAGTCAGTAGCTCCTCCTCCCCTTCTACAAAGGTGTCGCAGGCCTACGTAGGCGTCGCTAATAAATGCTCTCTGTGTAGCAATACCCATGATCATCTATTCAAATGCTCTGGGTTCCAAAAATTGCAGGCCTCTGACCGATTTAAATTTATTAAAGACCACAAAATGTGTGTCAATTGTTTAAGTCAGCAGCACACCACCCGGAAATGCCAATCGAAAACCGGTTGCAAAAAATGTAATGGCAAGCATCATACCTTGCTTCATTTTGAACAATCGCCGCGCTTGCAAACCACCGCGACAGTTTCTGCCCCTGTACCCCCTGATGTTACGCCCCCATCTAATCCTTCCGCGGGCCCTGTTGAAGTTTCTTCAGTTGCCCCAGAGCGGGTCGCTTTATGTACACATTCAGCGGTACAAGGGACCAAACGGACTACCGAGGTTTTGGCTACCGCTAAGGTAGTAGCAGTGAACAAAAAGGGTAGGGATGTAATGATAAGATGTTTGCTAGATCCCGGTTCGCAGAAAAATTATATCACTACGCGTTGTTGTCGCATGTTAGGGTTACCTATTCGCGCGGAGTCTATAAGTACAGTTAAAGGTATCGGCGGTACATCTCAACCTGTTCGAGGTTCAGTCGATCTCACTTTTAGCTCGCGGCTTCGTTCATTACCCAAGTACCACGTCGACGCGTTGGTATTGGATCAAATCACTGGCGAACTTCCGCTGTGCGGTATAAATGTAGCTGAATTAAATCAGATTGATCCAAAATTAATCGCTGACGATACTTGGGGAGTGCCTGGTAATATCGACGTTTTACTCGGCGTAAAACTGTTCGCTAAGTTGTTGCGACCAGGTTGCGTGACCAGTACACCCGGGTACCCGGACGCTTTAGAGACCGTGTTAGGCTACATTTTTATGGGAGATGCACCGATATTGGACCCCCCTACCGACACGTTCTCGTTCTTCTCAACTTCATGCTTTGATGGTTACGACCTGCGCAAATTTTGGGAGATTGAGGAGATCTCAGCCTCTACGGTCGTAGACATAGACGATAAACAGTGTGAGGAGTTCTACCGGTCCACCATCACTCGCACTCCGGATGGCAAGTATGTAGCTGCCTTGCCGTTCAAAACTGACGCGTCGGCATTGGGAAGTTCTGTCGACATTACACGTCGGAGGTTTTATAGCCTAGAGCGTAGACTTAAGAAGCTACCCAACGTTAAGCTCCTGTACGATGACGTTATCAAGGATTATTTAGCTAACAATTATATTTCGCTTCTGAAGAACGATAATCTTCAGAATGTGTCGCATACACGGGAGGTGCCTGAGCGACAGGTCGCCTATTATATTCCCCACCACGCAGTCATTCGCGAGGACAAAACGACTACCAAGTTACGCGTAGTATTAGATGCCAGCGCGAGTACAGACAATGGGGTTTCACTCAACGACATCCTATACGCAGGTCCAGTGCTTCAAGCTGACCTTTTCAACATCTTGTTGAATTTTAGACTTTTCAGTGTCGCTGTGTCAGCAGATGTAAAGGCTATGTACCTTCGCATAGGTATACGCCAGAGCGATCGCTCGCTTCTACGCATTTTATATCGCTTTCACGAGGACGAAGAGCTCCAAATCTATGAGTTCTCAGTACTACCATTCGGCTTGAAGTGCTGTCCGTTCATCGCTATTCGCACGGTTCAACAGCTGTGTCTCGACGAGGGTCAGCCTTTTCCTCTGGCTGGCGAAATATTACAGCGGGATATTTACATGGACGACATAGTCAGCTCAATTCCGAGCACCGAGCTGGCCATCGAATCCGCTCATCAGCTGATTAAAATATTTTCGCTTGGCAACTTCCAGCTGACTAAATGGTTGAGTAATAGTTCTCAGGTGCTTCAGGCGATCCCGGAGTCATTGCGACTCGCGCACAGCTTAGATTTTAGCAGTGATCTAACCCCGAAAATACTAGGCCTTCGTTGGTATCCAGATGAGGATTATTTCGGATTCCAGGTAAATCCGGATAACCGCCCGTGCACGAAGCGAAATATTTTATCGTCCATCGCACGTCTTTTTGACGTTTTAGGCCTTGTTGCCCCTATGATTCTTTACGCCAAGCTGCTCATAAAGGAGCTTTGGCTAGTAAAACTTGGCTGGGATGATGTCCCGCCAACCCGCATTGTTCGCGCCTGGGAACAATTTCAGGCCGAGCTGCCTCTAATTTCAGAAATGAAATTCGCACGACACGTCGGTGTCGTAGATCGCTGTAAGATCACCCTAGTGGGCTTCGCAGACGCGAGCGAGAAGGCCTACGGTGGAGCAGTCTACGCCCACGTGGTCAGACCCCACGGGGATATCGTCGTATCGCTGGTGTGTGCGAAATCAAAGGTCGCACCCCTAAAGGTTATTTCACTAGCCCGTCTTGAATTATGCGCCGCACTCCTCTTATCGACTCTGATTAGGCGAGTTTGTTCCTTGTACGCAGCTCGCCATGCCATTGAGGCTGTCGTAGCTTTCTCTGACTCAACAGTAACATTGAGTTGGATACATTCTGAACCGCACCGCTGGCACACCTTTGTGGCCAACCGCATTGCCAAGATTCACGAAAACCTTTCGGCTGAATCGTTTTACCATGTCAAGGGTTTAGAAAATCCGAGTGACTGTCTCTCGCGTGGCTTGACGCCAGCTCAACTACGGGATCATCCGTTGTGGCTAACCGGGCCACCCTGGCTTAGGTTGCCGCGATCCGAATGGCCCGTCAAACCGTTTCGTTCTGGTGAGTCTGAAGAACTTCCGGAAATGAAATCAATTGCGCTTCCGGTAGTCACCCAGGATGATTTGAACTCTTCTCTTTCGTGTAATATCTTGCATGACCTGGCCTCTAGAATTTCTAATTGGTTAAAATATTTGAAAACAATATGCTTTATTTATAAATTTTTGAAACGGCTCCCCAAGGGACCTATTACCGCTTCGGATCTAACTTTCGCAGAAAATAGGGTTTGGCTTACCGTCCAGAAAATACATTTCGAACCCGACCTGGATCGACTGTCTCGCAAGCAATTGTGTTCAAAACCAATTCAAAAATTGAGCCCGTTTCTTCACAAGGGACTCATTCATGTCGGAGGTCGCCTAGCAAATTCGGAATTGGATTTTGATTCTCGGCATCAAATTCTTCTTCCACGTCAAGATCGTACTGTAGAGCTGTTGGTTTCGCATTATCATACCACCAACTTTCACACAGGCCCCAGCTTGCTCGTGTCTCTGTTACGACAGCGCTATTGGATCATGTCTGCTCGACGAATCGCACGTCACGTTACTTTTAATTGTAACACTTGCTTTAGAGCAAAACCGCGTCCCATTTTCCCGGTAATGGCTGATCTCCCACGCTCTCGTGTAGAGACTGCTCCTAAAGCTTTCTCTCACACGGGTTGCGACTTTGCGGGACCTCTACACATCACGTCAGTTCGTGGTAGAGGCCAAAGATCTCGCAAGGCATACATTTGCCTCTTTACTTGTATGACTACAAGAGCGCTCCATCTTGAGGTCGCCTCTGATCTTAGTACGGCAAGTTTCTTGTTGGCATTCAAGCGGTTTATATCGCGGAGAGGCCCGGTGGAGTGTCTATACACTGATAATGGTACTAACTTTATTGGTGCTAGGTCATACCTCCGCGAACTCTATCAGTTCTTGGCAAATGAGTATCAGCCCTTATGGGAACGAGAACTGGCCCATCATCGCATAACGCTTAAAAATATACCTTGCCGAGCTCCCCACTTTGGCGGATGTTGGGAGAGTGAAGTCAAGAGCGTCAAAACGCATCTCTTCAAGGTGATCGGTCAACAAATCCTCACCTTTGACGAGCTTAACACCGTGTTGGCTCAAGTGGAGGCCTTGTTGAATTCAAGACCCCTTTATGCACTAAGCTCCGACCCTTCGGAACCGTCTGCACTGACGCCGGCGCACTTCTTGCATTCGAAACCACTTGTGTTTCTCCCCACTCGCGAAGTTAATGAAAATCGCTTACATCTTATTTCGCGATATGAATTGACAGATAAACTTGTCCACTCTTTTTGGAATCGGTGGCGTAAAGAATATTTGCACACCTTACAATCCAGACAGAAATGGAACACACCAGCTAATCCCATAAAATTAGGCATGGTAGTTGTTTCCATGCAGGATAATGTTCTGCCGCTGCATTGGCCTTTAGGTGTAGTTACAGACATCTTTCCGGACAAAACCGGGGTAGTTCGAGTGGCTTCTGTAAAAACTAAAAGTGGGATTTTGCAAAGTCGACCGGTTGTGAAGTTGTGCCCTCTGCCAACTCAGTAAGGTTCTAGCAGCTAGTTTTATTTTGTACTTAGTTTAAGATTAAGGTCTTACATCGCATCGCTGTACAGACTGTAGGGTTAATTAGGTTTAGAAATTCTTAGTTCCTCTATTAGTAGAACAAGAGCATGTTCGTGACTTTAGAATAGAGTTCATGATGATATGCAACTAGGTTTAGTTTGCCTGTTTCCGTTCAGGATTATTATTATCCTTAGTTTTCAATTTCATATTCTTATCCTCTTTCTTCTGTGTTTCGAAAGTAGGAACTTTCAAGCGGGGGGAAATGGTTACGCTCGTTTCTGAACAATATAAATATTTGTAACATACGCTGTTTTTTGGTTGGTATTTCACATATCCAAGAATGTCTTATTGCAATTGCCTATTGAAATGACCGACGAGAAAAAGGTTCGCATACCCCACGCTAGAGGGTTATCTTGTGTGGACCGGCAGTCTACGATACACGCAAATCAGAGACAGACGCGTGACGCTTCCGCACAAATCTTTGAATCTTGCAAAAACCCGCGTGCCGCGATTGCTCCCGCCCTTGTGATCATTACGGACTTCTGACTGGCTTCCTGTGACGTCTTGGGTCCCATCCAGGACTTCTGCCTGGTGCCGCCACGCGACCGAGACGAGTTGGGATTTGAGGTAGGTCTTTGCTTTAATACTTTTATTTATGTGACTTGCTTTCCATCAAACAGCGTACAATTTTGGGTTTCTTTATCTCCGCATCCCTCGGGATCTAACTCAGACTTTGAACCAGTAATATTTCATCTTAGATGTTACCAAATCTAATTGGCCTAAGCAACCGCATTGAATTTAGAATTTAAACTTTCTTTATTCATCAAATATCTTTATTTTGCAGGATATTTACGTGATCACGATTTAGTTAAGTTATACTATATTTTATCCTCTTCCGATTAATACAGTAAAATCAGTGGTTGCGTTCAATATGAATAAAGTACCAAGCTTCATACTAATTCAGTTTTGTCCTTTAAATTCATTTGGACAGGCTGAAACGTTCGCTTTCAATAAATCAATAGAAAGCAAGAGAGAGGAATTTAAGGTTTCTGTAGTTTTAAGTGGGATACTGGTAAAGAAATTTACAAATTCTTGAGCGACTTCATTGTTGGAGCTCACAAGCCTACCGGATGTCTCTAGTGTGAAATCATTAGAAAGAAAGAAAGAAAGAAAAAGCATTTATTAGCCCGCACAGGGCAAAACACAAATAAAAATGGTTAAATCATCAGCATTACTTTGTTTTTTATTTCTATTTGTTTCACTGTTGATAATTTTCCAAACCGTCTTTATTTTGTTATCGGCTGATTAAATCTTGTTGCTAATGAATAAGGATTGACTACCTTGCAAGTGTTTTTAAAATTTTTCGAGTAAGTAGCAACATATTTATTAATAGATTCTGTGTGTAAGGCTTAAGGCCGTACAGCTCAAATCGTTCCCTACTTTTCCTAATACCCTGTGTTGCCCAGTCACTGAAAATAAAATTTGGGCCAATAGTTTTTGATTTCGTTTTAAAAGAATTATTAAATTCGGTGTGCACTACCGAAAAGAATTCTTCATAAAATACATTTGCATTGTTTGTAATATGACTCGGTGTACGTACACCCTTAACAAACGTCACGTAAGGCCGCAATACTGTCAAGGGCACTCAAGGGTGTGACGGTACATGAAAATATATGATAAGTTAAAGGAACCTACGAAGACCTACAAGCCTAACAGTCCCTACAACCCTAAGCCCTATAAGCCCTACAGCCCTAACCTACCATATACCTAGTGTGTGATAAATAAATATATAAATAAGTTCAGGATGTCTGCACCATGCGACCTAAGGTTACAGACGGATAGTAGACAGGAATACCAGGTTCGGGAAGGGCACACTCACTGCCAGTCCCGCAGACTCACGAGACTGATCAGAGATGGCTAAAGGTGTCTTGGCCACAGTGAGGGGTAATGAGACAAGAATATAAAATTCAAATCTGATTTATTTACAAAATGTTCTGCTTATATACTACTTATTTCTTAACACACATTATTATACAAAGTCTATGTGTCCTATGCGTGTAAGATGCAATCAAATCATTCTTTTAACTGGGCCGCGCGTCAGCCAGGCCGAGTGCTGAGTCAATGTCCAAAGGTAACATTGAACATTCTGGCGACTCGATGTGTCTAAGCGTTGATTTTTTAGTGCCTCAAGACATTCATTTATAGTGTCATGCATATCTCGTAATTGTGCCGCATTTGCTCGTTGCATTTTAGGTAAATCTATTAATTTGTCAATAAACTTAGTAGCAATCATGCGCTCGTCTTCATATCTCTGCGTCAGCAACTTCCAAGCCTTTTACGTGTGTTCTGCATTTTTTCAGTTGAAGAAGTTGATTTATCTTCGTGAATTATTTTTCTGAATAAGTCTTGGAATGTATCCCAAGAGTCATAGTCCCCCGTGAATATGGGAATACTTATTCGTGGAAGTTTCCCTGAGGATTTAGTCGTAATCACTTTTTCATCTGAGATTTGAAAGATTCTTTCTTCCAATAACTCCGTAGTAATATCGTAATCTTTCTGAGTTTTTTCGAAACAATTGTCTCTGAAGTAGCTGTTGTCCAGTGTACTTTCGGCCATTAGTAGTCCGATGTGAGTTTCTTCGATTTCTAGCCATTGTTTTTGTAAAGTTTGTAATAGTGTTTGTAAATGCCATTATAGGCTTGTTTTGTAAAACGCATTCCTTAGCCTGAGTTATTTTCTTCTGCGACATTCGGAATAGCTGTATAAACAGTTTTGGGCTACTGACTCCGTCCTTGTCTTCATCTTCGTCTAATAATCGTGGTTCATAGACACTTTGCACATGTTGTAGCCTTTCTTCGCATTCTTGAAGGTACTTGTTCCCTTCGTCGTAACATTTTTTAATGTTGCCAAAGTAGTTTGTAGTAATATATTTATGAGTTGATAACACCTCCTGTTCCTGTAGTCTTAAGTGGTTTCCTTGAACTCGCTGAAAAACTTGGTCTAAGGTTTTCTTTCTTTCGTTGATGTATTTTTCTGTTTTTCTTGTGGGCGAGTCCTTTTCTATGTTTGTCAATACCCTTTTGATCTCGTTGTAATCCGCTTCCTGGCTCCTGATTAGTTCATGACTTCCTGTATCTCCATAGTGCTCTTCTTTCTTCTTCCCTGACGCCCTACCCTACTCTAATAGTTACGTCAGTACTAGTGGTATCTGCGCTCTTGTTATATCCGTGCGACTTCTCAATCAGCTGGTGAGACCCGCTTGTGGGAGGCCAGTGACCGATCCGCAACGAGAGGCTTTCCGACAGAATACCCTAGTACAATGTACTTCAGATTACTGAAAACTGATGCTTTGTTGCGTCCACCAGCCCTCAGTTCTCCGAAGTGTCAGTCTGTCAATGTATATCCCTATAGTGGGCAAAGGGACCGCGCGATTCAAATGCTCGAAGGACCAAAATGTACGTCCACCCTTAAGAAACGTCACGTAAGGCAGCAATACTGTCAAGGGTGTGACGGTACATGAAAATATATGATAAGTTAAAGGAACCTACGAAGACCTACAAGCCTAACAGTCCCTACGACCTTAAGCCCTATAAGCCCTACAGCCCTAACCTACCATATACCTAGTGTGTGATAAATAAATATATAAATAAGTTCAGGATGTCTGCACCATGCGACCTAAGGTTACAGACGGATAGTAGACAGGAATACCAGGTTCGGGAAGGGTACACTCACTGCCAGTCCCGCAGACTCACGAGACTGATCAGAGCTGGCTAAAGGTGTCTTGAGGGGTAATGAGACAAGAATATAAAATTCAAATCTGATTTATTTACAAAATGTTCTGCTTATATACTACTTATTTCTTAACACACATTATTATACAAAGTCTATGTGTCCTATGCGTGTAAGATGCAACCAAATCATTCTTTTAACTGGACCGCGCGTTAGCCAGGCCGAGTGCTGAGTCAATGTCCAAAGGTAACATTGAACACTCGGTATACTTAACTTGCTAATTAAATTATTATTAAATTTGTCTAGATTGCTGGGTGTTATTTGTCTAGTTTGTATCTAAATTCTTTGTAATTGTATATTGTACGCGAAAGTAACGGTCTGACCACTATGATCTGAAGGCAGGTAATTTACGATGGATTTATCTAAGTAGTCGCAGCAACTAAAAACATTATCGATACATGTAGCAGTATTTGTAGTAATTCAAGTTGGTTCTGAAAACACATTTGACAAATTAAATGATTTAAAGAGACTTAAGAATCTACTGCTATTTACATTCCCAATAACACTTGGCACGACACAGACGTGACAGTCTAACCGGATGCAGCCGAATACCAGTATTTTACATGGAGTAACTGCCTATCTAACCTCCACAACCCAATTTGTACTTGGTAAGACTGGTTGTCAGACATTCAGGCCACTGACACCTAGGCAAGCGCCGCTTAATATGCAGATTGACCCTAGTGGCTGCTATGGTGTAGCCTCGAGCACCTAATAAAGCAATTAATCAAAATCGTCCTCGTAGGAAATCCGCGAATGTCTGCGACTGGACCCGGAGCACAAGAAGTGCTTCCCGTTCTACAAGAAGGTGAAGAAGGTGGACAAACTGCTGCTGGAGTGCGAGGAGCTCAGCCAGGCGCGGGACTTCCCCGCCTGCGCCGCCGCCGCCAATAGGGTGCTGCAGCTGGAGAGTGACGTCACGCTCGTCGTGCTCGAGGGCCGGCGCTGGCTGTGCAGCTGTCTCGCCAAGGTAAACACGTACACGCGTCACATACACACATAGACACTTCCCCGCAGGGTGCTGCAGCTGGAGAGTGACGTCACGCTCGTCGTGCTCGACCTCATTTTCAATTATCTTATCAACGACCCCTAAAACCACGAAAATGACATCCATAATAAAAACTAAAAAAAAAATCTTCGGCGTCATCTTGAATTTTCTTTTTGACTTCATTATCATTATCAGCGACCCCGAAAACCATGAAAGTGACACCCATGACGAAAACACCAAAAAAATTCTGAATTCTAACACCCGTTTATTTGGTGCTACCTGTTGCTTTCTTTGTTAACATATTTTTTTTGCATTTTTGTTATGTTTTTGACACTACGTGTAAAGTGCCTTGTTCCTGAACAAGAATGCGCTTCTTAGGTGCCTTCGGGCCTGTACCGGCGCATGATGGCCTTCATCAGATGGGATGATCCCATCATTTTAGTGGTTCAACAGCTACAATGCCATCGGAATTGAGCTGGAATATATCAGTTCGTCATAAACGAGTCACGACAGTGGTCCTCCTAACAGTATCTGCCATCAGAAGGCGCCCCACATACTACGATACAAGATCGATCCGCTCGAGTGACAGTCATCAGCCAGTGTCTCTTTAACACGAGCTCTTCATTGGTTCCTAGTGACGTAGACGGTGCTATTAGCCGCGACATGATATTGATATTAATTTAGTTTCCCCCGTCTGTCTTGCGCAGGACGAGCAGCACACAGAGGCGCTGGCGGCGTGCGGCAGTGCGCTGGACATACAGCGAGACGCGCGGGTACTGTGCGACCGCGGGGACGCGCTGCTGGGACTAGACATGTTCGATGACGGTGAGTTACTGCTGCAGTGCGCTGGACATACAGCGAGACGCGCGGGTACTGTGCGACCGCGGGGACGCGCTGCTGGGACTAGACATGTTCGATGACGGTGAGTTACTGCTGCAGTGCGCTGGACATACAGCGAGACGCGCGGGTACTGTGCGACCGCGGGGACGCGCTGCTGGGACTAGACATGTTCGATGACGGTGAGTTACTGCTGCAGTGCGCTGGACATACAGCGAGACGCGCGGGTACTGTGCGACCGCGGGGACGCGCTGCTGGGACTAGACATGTTCGATGACGGTGAGTTACTGCTGCAGTGCGCTGGACATACAGCGAGACGCGCGGGTACTGTGCGACCGCGGGGACGCGCTGCTGGGACTAGACATGTTCGATGACGGTGAGTTACTGCTGCAGTGCGCTGGACATACAGCGAGACGCGCGGGTACTGTGCGACCGCGGGGACGCGCTGCTGGGACTAGACATGTTCGATGACGGTGAGTTACTGCTGCAGTGCGCTGGACATACAGCGAGACGCGCGGGTACTGTGCGACCGCGGGGACGCGCTGCTGGGACTAGACATGTTCGATGACGGTGAGTTACTGCTGCAGTGCGCTGGACATACAGCGAGACGCGCGGGTACTGTGCGACCGCGGGGACGCGCTGCTGGGACTAGACATGTTCGATGACGGTGAGTTACTGCTGCAGTGCGCTGGACATACAGCGAGACGCGCGGGTACTGTGCGACCGCGGGGACGCGCTGCTGGGACTAGACATGTTCGATGACGGTGAGTTACTGCTGCAGTGCGCTGGACATACAGCGAGACGCGCGGGTACTGTGCGACCGCGGGGACGCGCTGCTGGGACTAGACATGTTCGATGACGGTGAGTTACTGCTGCAGTGCGCTGGACATACAGCGAGACGCGCGGGTACTGTGCGACCGCGGGGACGCGCTGCTGGGACTAGACATGTTCGATGACGGTGAGTTACTGCTGCAGTGCGCTGGACATACAGCGAGACGCGCGGGTACTGTGCGACCGCGGGGACGCGCTGCTGGGACTAGACATGTTCGATGACGGTGAGTTACTGCTGCAGTGCGCTGGACATACAGCGAGACGCGCGGGTACTGTGCGACCGCGGGGACGCGCTGCTGGGACTAGACATGTTCGATGACGGTGAGTTACTGCTGCAGTGCGCTGGACATACAGCGAGACGCGCGGGTACTGTGCGACCGCGGGGACGCGCTGCTGGGACTAGACATGTTCGATGACGGTGAGTTACTGCTGCAGTGCGCTGGACATACAGCGAGACGCGCGGGTACTGTGCGACCGCGGGGACGCGCTGCTGGGACTAGACATGTTCGATGACGGTGAGTTGGAGATGGTTGGAGTGTCCGAAGTGTCCAAACATCTGCACGTCCAAGAACCTGAAAACGGTTTACTAATGTTTGCCATAATTTAAAATGCAATGATTTTACATACCATACTTGTATTTGTCATAATTTCATTAGAAATAACGATTTAGTTGCCATAATATTGAAATTACATAAATTCATTTTCACTAATTTCATTGGTTATAATCAAGTGTAATAATAATTTTAATTCATAAATTTATTTACTATATTTTTTACTAGCTGACGTCCCGCGGTTTTACCCGCGTAGTTCCCGTTCCCGAGTACGGGAATAAAATATAGCACTCACGAAAAATGTAGTTTTCTACCAGTGAAATAATTTTAAAAATTGGTTCATTACTTCCGGAGATTACTCCCTACATACAAACTTACAAAATTTGACGACCTGATTGGCGCAGCGGTAGTGAGGCTGCCTTACGTTCTTAGGGTCCCGGGTTCGAATCCCGGTCGCAGCAAATGTTTGTGTGATGAGCACGGACATTTGTTTCCGAGTCATGGATGTTTGTATGTATATTTAAGTATGTATTTACAAAACAAAAAGTATATATTTAGTATATCAACTATCTGGTGTCCACGACACAAGCGTTGCTTAGTGTGGCACTAGATGGCGCTGTGTGTAATGTCCAGCAATATTTATTTATTATTATTATATTATTAAATGTTACCTCTTTATAATATTAGTGTAGATTTTCAATAATGTCGTTTTTCATAACATTTATTCACCATAATATTAATTTGCCATACTAGCACAACAATGCTAGTTCAGTACAAGTGCATTGCAAGTTCACAGTCAGAATCTTCTTTTGGCGTACATTTCACATCGGTCATTGGTTTTGGTTTTTATAAGGCAGAAATCAATCAATCAAAGCGGCAATCATTATAAAACAGTGATTATGAACATTATGTGGTTGTTATTTCAAACGAGCATTCACCATGCATGCAGCAAGCATGTAGCAAAGCATGCAGCATGCAAGAAAGCGTACAGTATGCAAGCAATCATGCAACATGCAGCAGGCATGGTTATCGTCGCAGATGTGTGTAGTGTGTAGTGTGTAGTGTGGCGTGTGCAGCGTGCAGTGTGCAGTGTGCACCGCTCACCACGCGACTATTGCGCGGGCCCGGCGCCTCGCGGACTCAGATTTACAGAGATTCGTTTCTGTCACTAAAACCTAACTTATACAAAATGTTTTAGGACTAACAATGTATAAATGAACACATTCGGAATAATACTCATTATATAATTCAACACTTAGGACATAATATGACTATACGTTATGTAAAATTAGGAGATTCAATTATTAAAACCCCAAATAAAATAAAATATTATAGTACTAAAATCATCAAAGTACTACAGATTGTTTGCTCTAATAAATTATTTAATTACAGACCAAATGCCTTAATGACATTCAACAATATACGTTTCTAAATTATACTAAATGTTGCATAAGTCAAGTATCGATTATGTCGTGTGTTACTTATTCTAATGAAACTAATCTTAGAAACTAATGATTATAACACATGTTATTATGAAAAATTAAATTATGCAAAACAAAATCACTGATGCTGCGATTGGTGGCCACTGTGGCCAACTACTGTACCCATCTCATTTAATATAATAATATCGTTTTTACCATCGACTCGAAAAGAAGATTTCAACTGCACATACTGAAAGGTCACTATAATGAATTGTACTGATAATGTTCCCTTCTCCGCCAGCCATCCAGTCGTTCAAAGAGGCGCTGGAGCTAGAAGAGGGCTTGCAGCGCGCTAAGGACGGCCTCAGTCGCGCGCAGAAACTGCAGAAGCAGTCCGAGCAGAGGGACTA
The DNA here is from genome assembly GCA_905147715.2 of Xestia xanthographa. Lineage (NCBI taxonomy): Eukaryota > Metazoa > Arthropoda > Insecta > Lepidoptera > Noctuidae > Xestia > Xestia xanthographa. The sequence goes on from LR990645.1 coordinate 33,130,102, forward strand.
CTACAAGATATTGGGAGTCAAGAGGTAGGATCAGGTCACGCACGTGTTGTAGTAAACTGCAGAAGCATTCCGAGCAGAGGGACTACTACAAGATAGTGGGAGTCAAGAGGTAGGATCAGGTCACGCACGTGTTGTAGTAAACTGCAGAAGCAGTCCGAGCAGAGGGACTACTACAAGATAGTGGGAGTCAAGAGGTAGGATCAGGTCACGCACGTGTTGTAGTAAACTGCAGAAGCAGTCCGAGCAGAGGGACTACTACAAGATATTGGGAGTCAAGAGGTAGGATCAGGTCACGCACGTGTTGTAGTAAACTGCAGAAGCATTCCGAGCAGAGGGACTACTACAAGATATTGGGAGTCAAGAGGTAGGATCAGGTCACGCACGTGTTGTAGTAAACTGCAGAAGCAGTCCGAGCAGAGGGACTACTACAAGATATTGGGAGTCAAGAGGTAGGATCAGGTCACGCACGTGTTGTAGTAAACTGCAGAAGCAATCCGAGCAGAGGGACTACTACAAGATATTGGGAGTCAAGAGGTAGGATCAGGTCACGCACGTGTTGTAGTAAACTGCAGAAGCAGTCCGAGCAGAGGGACTACTACAAGATAGTGGGAGTCAAGAGGTAGGATCAGGTCACGCACGTGTTGTAGTAAACTGCAGAAGCAGTCCAAGCAGAGGGATTACTACAAGATATTGGGAGTCAAGAGGTAGGATCAGGTCACACACGTGTTGTAGTAAACTGCAGAAGCAGTCCAAGCAGAGGGACTACTACAAGATATTGGGAGTCAAGAGGTAGGATCAGGTCACGCACGTGTTTCTACTAGGTTCACGTGGATAGGTGTTGCATGTTTCTATCTGTCTACAGTCACGAGCATTCATTGTAATTATACACTTATACACGTAGCTATTGTTTACTAAAGTGCTGTGTTCATTACCTACATAAAATGATATGTTCATTACCTACATGAAATGATAATAGATGTGGTAGGAGAAAAGCACTTGTAACAGTTGCCAAGCATATACGTATTAATGATGGCGATTGTACTAACGATCATGCTTAGTAATAGTTTCATAAAGAGTTAAAATAAATCTAAATTTAACCGACAATAATTCTTGAAAACTGTTAGAGACCGCTATTGTAAGCTGCTTTGAAAGAATGCTCTTTAAATCATTGTGCTGACAGCGATGTGGCTGTAAGCACAATGCTTTAGTCTATAGTTTTTGAAACAGATTTTGTAGATATCAATTTAACTGCCCATATTATATTCAATTTATCAGTAATGGTAATAAAATGGTAGAATGTAGTGTGACAATCTTAAGCGGTTTGTCATGCTGAATTTATCCGAGTATTACGTATTGACTTACATTTCAATCTCTTAACTCATCATTATTTGCCGAGCCTTTTCCTATGTTGGCGTCGGCTACACTTGCACTGAACTAGTTAGAAAGAACTAGTAGAGAACTAGTAGAGAGTAACGATGATACATTGTGCAGGTCGGCCAGCAAGCAGGAGGTGATCAAGGCGTACCGCAAGGCGGCGCAGAAGTGGCACCCCGACAACTTCCAGGGCGACGACAAGAAGCTCGCCGAGAAGAAGTTCATCGACATCGCCGCCGCTAAGGAGGTACCACACTCATTATACTCAATAACCAATATTGGTGTCGATTTTGTTGTGTACAAACACTTTAGGCTATTGCCATTTTTAACTAAAAGGCAGTGCGAGAAAAGAACGGCTATAACTATGAACTAAGTTAGAGATGTTAATGGCTTCACCGTGTTTTTAGTCGACATGTTTTTACGTGCACCCTTCATTTGTATGGAAATATTAGTTCCAACTAAATTTGACAGTTCTAAATTACGTCCGTTTTTTTCTCTTTTTATTGGAGAGATAAGGTAGAAATAGCCTAAAATAAGCTTAGTTTGTGCACAACAGAATTGACACCATAGTCAGCTAAGCATTTTTACAAATGCCTTCAGCTACATTCGTCAATCTCGATATTTTTTCAACCTACGCTAAATAAGTTTAAAACGATAAGTCAGGGGAGGCTCATTTCGAGACGGAATGGGACGCCGTCACCTCCTTCTGCAAAGCAGTAATGCTTAAATGCCGGCCGCCGCGGGAGACGCCCCGGGCGTGCACCGTACGCGCGGGCCTGTGGACGGTGGGCTATGGGCTAGCTCGCCGTCCGTCTGTCTCATGACGACAGGCCGTGTCGACAAGCAGGAGTGTTCCACGCGCGCCTCAAAGAGAGTCAGCAATAGGAAGGGGTCCGTAAGGACCGATGCCTGCCGGGGTTGCGGGACTGTTCGAAAAAGATACCGTGGCCCCGGAACACAAAGGGCGATGAAGGAACATGGATGAGTTTTAGTCAGTAAAAGTCTGACACTCCCTCCTGCTCCGCCCAGAGCGGGAGGAGTTATTTGTTGATTTCCCATCCAAAAAAAAAAGTGGAGGCTTATTTTATAGGGTACAGGTGTCATATTGTATGTATTGTTTCATAATTATATAATAGTTATTTATGCAACTGTTGTATAATGAGGGGTATTAAAACACGAATGTGGGTTTATCACACGAGGCGAAGCCGAGTGTGATAATAGTATCACATGAGTGTTTTAATACCTAATTATGTACAGTTGCATACAAGATTTTATCTACATCCATGATATGAATCCTCCATAAAAGGTTCTGAAACCATAGGGTGTTGCAGTGTTCTAAGAAGTCTATGTAAATTCATGGAAAGTTTAATTGCTTGTATTTAATACAAACAAACCGTGTATAAGAAGTAATATAATTATTTACATTTTGGATTGTTCAATTATCAAAATTCACAAAGCTTGTATCACTCATTTTTGTAAACAACAAAGTACATAATGCAATACTAATATCCAAATGTCGAACAAAAATGGCGGGATACGACGTGAATTCGAATTAGCCTATAAGTTTTTTTTTTAATTACGGCGCTGTGGTAGTGAATCGCACGTACTAGACGTTCGATTCACTACCACATTCGATGTTCTTTTTTTAAAACGAGTTGCATAATGAAATTCAGTACAACATTATAACACCCGTTTGGGTGTTATAATGGTTATTATGATACTGGCTGTTTTAATGTTGGCCATAAGCTAACTGTTTCAGATACCTTTATAGAGGATTTATAGCATGGGTGTAGATAATAGTTATTTATGCAACTGTTGTATAATGAGGGGTATTAAAACACGAATGTGGGTTTATCACACGAGGCGAAGCCGAGTGTGATAATAGTATCACATGAGTGTTTTAATACCTAATTATGTACAGTTGCATACAAGACTTTATCTACATCCATGATATGAATCCTCCATAAAAGGTTCTGAAACCATAGGGTGTTGCAGTGTTCTAAGAAGTCTATGTAAATTCATGGAAAGTTTAATTGCTTGTATTTACTACAAACAAACCGTGTATAGGTAGTAATATAATTATTTACATTTTGTATTGTTCAATTATCAAAATTCACAAAGCTTGTATCACTCATTTTTGTAAACAACAAAGTACATAATGCAATACTAATATCCAAATGTCGAACAAAAATGGCGGGATACGACGTGAATTCGAATTAGCCTATAAGTTTTTTTTTTAATTACGGCGCTGTGGTAGTGAATCGCACGTACTAGACGTTCGATTCACTACCACATTCGATGTTCTTTTTTTAAAACGAGTTGCATAATGAAATTCAGTACAACATTATAACACCCGTTTGGGTGTTATAATGGTTATTATGATACTGGCTGTTTTAATGTTGGCCATAAGCTAACTGTTTCAGATACCTTTATAGAGGATTTATAGCATGGGTGTAGATAATAGTTATTTATGCAACTGTTGTATAATGAGGGGTATTAAAACACGAATGTGGGTTTATCACACGAGGCGAAGCCGAGTGTGATAATAGTATCACATGAGTGTTTTAATACCTAATTATGTACAGTTGCATACAAGACTTTATCTACATCCATGATATGAATCCTCCATAAAAGGTTCTGAAACCATAGGGTGTTGCAGTGTTCTAAGAAGTCTATGTAAATTCATGGAAAGTTTAATTGCTTGTATTTACTACAAACAAACCGTGTATAGGTAGTAATATAATTATTTACATTTTGTATTGTTCAATTATCAAAATTCACAAAGCTTGTATCACTCATTTTTGTAAACAACAAAGTACATAATGCAATACTAATATCCAAATGTCGAACAAAAATGGCGGGATACGACGTGAATTCGAATTAACCTATAAGTTTTTTTTTTTAATTACGGCGCTGTGGTAGAGAATCGCACGTGCTAGACGTTCGATTCACTACCACATTCGATGTTCTTTTTTTAAAACAAGTTGCATAATGAAATTCAGTACAACATTATAACACCCGTTTGGGTGTTATAATGGTTATTAAGACACTGGCTGTTTTAATGTTGGCCATAAGCTAACTGTTTCAGATACCTTTATAGAGGATTTATAGCATGGGTGTAGATAAAGGGTTTAAAACACCTTTTAACGATGACACTTGTTCTCGTTATTGCGATATTTTTTTTTGTTCTACACCATACCTGGGGAACCTTCTAGTTACGGAGATATTGGAGGTCAAAGTTTCAACTTTTTGACAAGGTTTTTTTAAATACAAGTTTTTAATGTAAAAAATTTACTTTAAATGACTCCACGACCCCTGTATTATTAAATTCATCCATCAGCACAATGTTCATTGAGTTCTACCACAAAACATGATTTTCTACCCCAAAAAAAAAGTATTTTTCCAGCAATAATTTTTGCGTAAAGTTACTTAGTTTGATGTACAGAATGCTTGGTTGTCGGCTTCGTGATGAGGTCTTTTACACCTTGTATATTCTCGAGAAGCGAAATGTTACGTTGGTCCAAATTATGATTAATTTCACCCGCGTAGTTCTCGTTCCCGTGGAAGTAGGTATAAATATAGCCTATGTTACTCAGGGTGAATGTAACTTTCTAATGATGAAATATTTTTTGAAATTGGCTCAGTAGTTTTTGAGTTTATTCATTACAAACGTACACACAAAAATAAAAATGTTTCTTCTTTATAATATTAGTTGCTTGGGGTATGGGTGCCGTTCCCGTGGGGTTTGTTGAAATGAAGCGACTTGCGTGGTTACACTTTTGTATTGAAGACTATTTTACAATGACGTGGTGGGACCCGTAGGAGGTCAGTCTTCGTGGGTGGACGAGAAGGTAAAAGGGATGATTCGATACAAAACAAGCCTTATATAGGCGGGGTGAATGAACTGGAGAACGAAGAGGCGCCAGCTCAGCGCGGCGGCGGGTGGGTGCGCGAGCTCGTAGTGCTGGTTGCGCTAGGTGGCGCGAACATTAGTGTAGAGTACACGTTAGCTACATGTATTTGTCTGGTCCCAGGTGCTGACGGACCCGGAGAAGCGCGCCGTGTTCGACGGCGGGGCCGACCCGCTGGACCCGGAGTCCTCGCGCGGCGGGCACAACCCCTTCCACCACTTCCAGCACGGCTCGCCCTTCCAGTTCAAGTTCCACTTCAACTAGCCGGACCTGCAGTCCTCGCGCGGCGGGCACAACCCCTTCCACCACTTCCAGCACGGCTCGCCCTTCCAGTTCAAGTTCCACTTCAACTAGCCGGACCTGCAGTCCTCGCGCGGCGGGCACAACCCCTTCCACCACTTCCAGCACGGCTCGCCCTTCCAGTTCAAGTTCCACTTCAACTAGCCGGACCTGCAGTCCTCGCGCGGCGGGCACAACCCCTTCCACCACTTCCAGCACGGCTCGCCCTTCCAGTTCAAGTTCCACTTCAACTAGCCGGACCTGCAGTCCTCGCGCGGCGGGCACAACCCCTTCCACCACTTCCAGCACGGCTCGCCCTTCCAGTTCAAGTTCCACTTCAACTAGCCGGACCTGCAGTCCTCGCGCGGCGGGCACAACCCCTTCCACCACTTCCAGCACGGCTCGCCCTTCCAGTTCAAGTTCCACTTCAACTAGCCGGACCTGCAGTCCTCGCGCGGCGGGCACAACCCCTTCCACCACTTCCAGCACGGCTCGCCCTTCCAGTTCAAGTTCCACTTCAACTAGCCGGACCTGCAGTCCTCGCGCGGCGGGCACAACCCCTTCCACCACTTCCAGCACGGCTCGCCCTTCCAGTTCAAGTTCCACTTCAACTAGCCGGACCTGCAGTCCTCGCGCGGCGGGCACAACCCCTTCCACCACTTCCAGCACGGCTCGCCTTTCCAGTTCAAGTTCCACTTCAACTAGCCGGACCCGACCACGGGAACCTCCCAAACTTACCGCCCTCCACTATACAATCACATAGACATCCGAACGATATAATAACCACCACCCATCAAAATTATCCTTTCATTTTAATACAAGTAACTAAAGAAAAAAAAATCGGAGCAGTCTTTGGGGACTGCCGATAGAAGTGAAAACAAAAAGTACACAGGCTCCGCCCCAGTCGTAGCACTGGTTATGCCCCGCGCATGCCTATGTGGTGCTACGCCGTAGCGTATGCTACGAGTGCTACGAACGGCTACGAAGCATGACCGCACGTTATGTTACGTGACGATGAGTTCAATGTCTTTCCTTCACCCAAAAAGTGCTCAACGCGCCTAAAGAAGTTTTCACTTCAAAATTACTGGACGGAGAAAGTTTTGGAGCTACGTAATATGTCAAAGTATCGCGTGCGGACGTCCCAGCTCCCGCGGACCTCTGCGCTGACAATAAACTCTTCGACAAATACACATTATGTTGTACAGAACTGTATCGGCGCTGCAAGCTTTTGTCTATACATGGGTTCCTAATTATTTTCACAGCGTTATCGTCATGTCGCGTGTAGTTACTTATTCGTTTTATGAAGTTGTACCAATAAAAAAAAAACCCTGTATAACACAAAAATACCTGGTACACGTACAGACCAACACCACAATATTTGTACAATATGATCTTTTAATAAGTTGGTGTTGGCCTGCACTCGTACCCATCGGTAACTGTCTGTATTGTCAAACAAGTGTTGCCGAATACATTTTATTTATTTACGTTTTGCCATACTCAGTTAATTCTTCGTAGTGTACAATACTTTATTAGATTCTTGTTACTGTGATATTGTAAAATAATATCAAACGTTCAAATGCAAATATCTCGTTGCAGAATCATAGTCAGAATCACGTTAAAATTTTTATATTCTTAAAATGGACTCTAGTCTCATGATTATAAAGTCCATTTTAAGTATTTAATTTTTTTTACTTGAATTATATTATGATTCTGCTAAAGCGGCCATTTTAGGCCCCCAGAGCACCACTTGAAGTTCTGTCGTCCACCGAATTGTAAATATTGTATAATTACTAATTCGATTGTAGCTATCTAAAGAAATGCGCGTTTTATTACAAAGAGGCTTCCATCATTATAAGGTGTAAAGTTCACGTTACTCTTCGCTTCGGCTTGCGAAGCGTTTTATTTTACACGTTGTAATGGCGACGAGGATACTCCAAGCCAATCATGAAATTAAGGTTTTTACGAGAAATAATATAAGGATTAAATTAGTCTTCTAATTAGTTGGGAGCGACCATTGTTATTCGTATACTTTGATCTCCAAAATAATTTGAATGTTGTTTTTATAAACTAATTTCGTTACGCTAGATAACTTGCTATGTTAAACTAAGAAATAATCACAATTGGAAAACTATCTTCAAAATGCTTTATAACTTTTCTTTAGTTGGATTGTTTACATACTAAAAACTACTAATTAACACAAGTACAAAAAGGGCATTTTTTATAATCCGCACGAGTCAATAACTTTTTTACATTTTGATAATCACCCGTGTTTTTCCGTGCGTATGTGAAGTGAACCAGCAGGCCTATTACGTATCTTTCTGATATCCAGTGACTATCAAGCTTCGGTTGTACACCGAACTTTGATGACAACCGAGAATGTCAAAATATTGGTATCACATGTGATGTGACTAAGACTAACAGCAGTAACAGCCCGGGTACGGTGTAGCGTCTCTAACGAAAGCCACTTCAAACTCAGTCGTTATCAATTTGATGTCCACTATGCTTACATAATCGCAATATTAGAAGAATCGATACGAAAGCGTCTGTCAAAATGAGTTACGGTGACTATCAGCCACGATGGGCACCGATGACGTCATATTTGATCGCGACTGGTCATACATAATACGAAACTAACCTTTTGTCAGTTATTTGATGGACACTGAGCCCAGTATTATCATTTCGAGCTGTCAACAGATCTATACGTAATAGGCCTGCTGATAACATAGTCAGTCAGATTGGGTATCGCACCACTCCATGCGCCGAATTACGAAGTGTCCTTCAATGTACCGTCTATATTTTCAACATAATTATACTGTAAACTTGTGGTATCTATGTTATAGTTGCTTTATTGTTGGAACGTTGAAGTCACTTGAAATATTTAGTAGTACTATAGCGATAAAATGATGTTGTATTGCACCTCATTTTGTCGCTGGTATTCAAAGCCAAACTATAAATAAAGATATCACTCAACTGGGGTCAGTTATCTACCATTGTTCAATGTTTAGTCCAAAGTTGGTTCAGGCAAGGACCTAATTGTTTGTCAAATATTGGTTCCAATATGAATGAAATATTCAAACACATGAAATTGTAAGCTTTTATTGCATTATGAGGTCCTTGGCAGTCGATAAATAAATAAATATTTATTTATTAATAAGTTATTTTTGTTGTGATTTCTTAAAACTTTGTAAATATTATAGGAATATAAGATAGTGTAAAACGTTCATGTTTATTTATTTATTTTATCCAATCATTTAAATTCGTTTACAAATATTCGCGTTTTCAGCAAATTTTTAGAGTTTTGATTACTTTAACATCGATACTTGAAAACGCGAAAATATTCGAGTATAAGGTAAGACTAAGAATACAATAAATATTAAATACTAGAAAAGGTAAATAGACACAAAAATATCCTCCGTTTCTTAGTGGTCATACTGGCATGTCATACTAATATGACCAGTGAGAATCGCTTGTATTGGTGATCATATCATTTTTATAAAAAATCTCTATGCATATCTATATACATATAATAAATCTGTAGAAAAATCGTTTTTGTACATCGAAAATATAAAAAAAAAAAATTGCCAGGGTGTGAAAGGATAACCAACAGAACTCATTTCCAGCATTTTTGGAATTTTTGTCTGTTTCGATGATCAAGCATCACGTAAAATATACGAAACCAATACAGACAACTTTTATACATGAAAATTGTGCGTATCTTGAGGTATTATTTAGTTTTTGTTTCATCGTAATCGGTTAATTCTATCAGAAGATATACGAATTTAAAGTGTTCAAGAAGAACTAATCATCAAAAGATGCAGCGACATCTATTGTACTAGAATGGTACTAATGACTATAAATGTGCTCACCAGATAACTTTAAATCGACTGACCAGCTTTATAATAGTACCATTGTAATACAAGGGGCTAAAAATGACCCATTATATACGAGGTAGTAAATAGGTACCAAGTTATGATGGGAATTTAGCGCCGTGTGCTACACTGTACTTTTCACTTTAGAAAAATAGTCAATTTAGTCAGACGGACATACAGATGGACAGACAGACGGGTGCATAGACGGACAGACAGTCGAACAGACAGACGGACGCATACACGGACAAACAGTCGAACAGACAGACGGACAGACAGATGGACAGACAGACGGATAGACAGATGGACAGACAGACGAATTAAAATAAAGTGGTTATTCTATGAAGTTGTAGTTGGACCGATTGCCTTGGTCTTCGACGAAGATTTTACTTTATGCTCTAGAGGAGCATAAAAAGCGACTTAATGTTGCGGCACGACAAAAAGGCGAACTTTAGAGCATGAGAAGTGAAAAAGTTATTATAGCATAAGGTACTCTAGATTAGTCTACATGACGTTGCTTTGAAAATTTAGTAACTAATAGGAGCGAAGCATCAATGATAAATGTTGCAAAAACGGGGAAAATTTGTTTCTTTTGAGAACTTCCGTTGCAAGCGCTGCTGAAACGGTTAAAGTTACGCAACAATCATGTATTAGGGAATTGTTCCTCTTAAAAAGTTCAACATAAAATCCGCGATAGCTTAATAATGTCTATCTTTGAAGGTTGACTCACACTCTCTCCAACCCTCCCTCTCTCTCATGTGACGCAGACGAAGTTGCGCGGGTCAGCTAGTATTTAATAATTTTATTAGAACCTGATACGACTCCATGACGCGCGCTCGCTTCGCTTGCATATTAAAATTAACACTCGGAGTTCTGTCCCCGAAGTGCCTCCTAATTAAATGCCTGATAATTAAAAATGATTAAATAAAATTGTTGTCAACACTATTACCTGGTGGTATCGTTTAACTTTAAAAAACCCACCGTAACACTATACGGCCAGGGGTACGGTGGGTCTGCAGTGTGTAGTAAATATGCATATTTGTTTAAAAATAATATGACCACCAATACAAGCGATTCTCACTGGTCATATTAGTATGACATGCCAGTATGAGCAAGAAGTAGGTAAAATATCCTACGCTATAAAATAGGAGCTCGTTTCACGGCTCTTCGTCAGTCCATAAAGTCTTCGTTTTCCTCCCCTCCGTGAGCTTGCGCGCGACCCTCTGGATCTCGTTGCCGAGCCTGGTCTTGTCGTCCTCCCGCTCGCAGATGTACCGGTGGCGGAGCGCGCAGTCCTGGCCGCGGTACAGCATGGCGCCGTGCGCGGGGTCACTGACCCAGGCCAGGCAGCGCCCCTCGCCCGCGATGCTCTGCGTCTGCGTGGAGTTGTTCGCGACCGGCCGCGCAGAGTGCGACCAGATCCACAGCAGGCCCGGGTTCAGGCCGCCCGTCCAGAAGTCTCCTCCTGAACAACGAAGGAATATCATGTCACACAAAAAGTTATCTACTTTCACTGCATTCTCGGATGTCAGTAACCCTAACTTGGTTACTTTCACAAGGTTAAGAGAAACTAATTTAATTTACAAACATGCTTTTATCTACAACATCATTCTACACCAGTCGAGGCAAACCTACACCGCAAACGCTAACATGCCACAAGGTACCTGAAGTTGTGCACAGAAAAAAAAACTAAATGGTGTCGATTCTGTTGTGCACAAACTAAACTTAATTTAGGCTATCTTTTTCTCTCTAATAAAACGGAGAAAGAGACGGACGTATTAGAGCTGTCAAATTTAGTTGAAACTAATATTTCCATACAAATGAATGGTGCACGTAAAAATATGTCGCCTAGCCCTAAAATCACGTTGAAGCGCAAGGCATAAACTAGTTTGACATCTATAACTTAGTTCATAGCTATAGTCGTCCTTTTCTCGCACTGCCTTTTTAGTAAAAGATAGCAATAGCCTAAATTAAGTTTAGTTTGTGCACAACAGAATCGACGCCATTGACGTGTGACTGACACTGGCTTAGCCACCATCAGGGATTTTAATTTTGATAACACAACAAACTTGTCGTTATTTAGTCGAAATTTGTCGGCCACTGGTTCAAAAGATAAGTATAAGGGTTTATAGATGGCCGATCTGGAGATACTCCCCACCTTGGCCACATTTATATCTCAAAAACTTGGGCACCTAGCGAAGATCTGTTTTCTCCCATATTTAATCGCCAATCAGTCGCAAAGTCGCAGATTTTGTTAATTATTATAATTAGTTTAGGACATTATTGATACCTAGTTTTAGATCAATTTATGTGATTAAAAGATAATTTTAATCTAAAATAACACTCCACTACACGTACAGCCAGCAACGAAACTCCGTTTTTACACTTCAGTTCTTGTGTGTCGATATAACCAGTGCTAATCTACTTATTTTGGTTGCTGGCCGTACTACAACGACATCAATAATAACGTACGTACCATTGCACAGTGCTATGTGGTGTCCAAGGATGATAGTCATTCAATATTTTGAATACACATGCGCTTGCTTGTTAAAATATACCTGACTTATTCCCATCAAATACTTCTCCCAACGAATGTTTAATACTAGCATCATCCAAGACTGACTTAATATTGTACCAGTAGGTACCCAGTACCTACCCACGGTACATCAGGGTTTCCTGGATATTACTATAGATACACATAACATAGATGATAATAGATTAATATGAAACCCCATTAAGGGCAGGAAATTATTATAATTTCAAGAACCAAAGAATATTATATATCTTGATGGTCTACTTCGTAGGTATTTGTTGGAAGTTGTGAATAAATTACTTGTTTCTATTCATTTTACGCAATGGAAAAAAGAGCGGAGATAGACGCATAGTGGTGGAGTACGTTACCCCAGCAGGAAAGTGTCTCCTAGAGATATATGAGTGGAACGTTTAATTAGTGCCCTAACTGCTGTCAATGTGCCCCCACTTAAAAAATGTGTGCCCCCTGTCGTTTTGGAAATAAACGGAAAAAACGATTCCTGCTGGGGTAACGTTTTTCTAGCAGGAAAATTCTAAACGAATGATCGGAGAGAGAAATATTGTGCATGGCCTTGTAGCTTATGTTAGTGCCACAATGTGCCCCCAAAAATAAAATGTGTGCCCCTTCAGGTTTTCGAGATATTGCGTTTCCTGCTGGAGTAACGTTTTGCAGAATCGTATATCTCTGAAACCATTGTATGTGCCCCTGTAGAATAAACATACACGAGTAGCTCTTAATGTGTGCCCCTTAGTGCCCCAATTAGATTTAAGAAAATATTTCTAATTTCCAAGTTATCGCGGTTTTATGAAAACTCGAAAAAACATCGCAGCGCCTAAATGAGACAAGGTATAAGCTCGCTGAAAACTGTATTCTGTCCGTCTTGACACTAATAATAACCATACAAAGTTTCAAAACTGTTCATGCATGCGTTTTTGAATTATCTTGATAAAAGTCAAAACGATGGTGACATAACTTTGACGGCAAAATACAAGGAACCAGCTCAATCCCAGATGTGTAGGTGTAAACCAATAATGTGTGCCTTTAGTCAAAAATATATGGTGCAAATATTCAGCTTGGAATGTTTCACAATAAGTAAATATCGACAAAAAACTACACATGTAAATAACGGCTGGTTATCCGACCAAATTCGAATGACTACTAAAAAGCGACGGATTCATACATAACGATGACCCTCTTTATTGGACGTATTATACCTAAGCTGTTGTCCATACCACAGTATAAATATGGACAGTACGAAAACTACCTACAAATGCTCGAAACCGCACACTAACACAAACATGCGCATCGACGGGGTCCCGATAGTCTAAGATCCCTTACAAAACGACCTTCACCGAGCTGGTTAATTGATGAAAAGTATTTTATATCAAATTAAATATTATGTCAATAAATATATTACAAATGGGTTGGCTAAAAAAATTCAGTTATGAACATGATTAATTAGCAATTTAAAAATTATATATTTTTTAAAACATTTCTCTGGTTTGGTTTATAGACAAATTCCATACCAATTGAAAGTATGAAGCTTACAGAATATGCAAAGGTTAACCGGTTAACCTAACTTAGGCATATTCTTCCGGAAGACGTTGCGTTGGAAGGCCTCCCACTAGGTGGACCGATGACCTGGTGAAGGCTGCGGGAATCCGCTGGATGCGAGTCGCACGTGACCGTTCAATGTGGCGACACTTGGGGGAGGCCTATGTCCAGCAGTGGACGTCTTTCGGCTGAAATGATGATGATGATGATGATGATGAGGCATATTCTACAGGCTTCATACTTTCGATGGGTATGGAATTTGTCTATAAACCAAACCAGAGAAATGTTATAAATAATATATTATAAAAATATATTAAATATATTTTATATATATATAAAATATATTTAATTTGATATAAAATACTTTTCATCAATTAACCAGCTCGGTGAAGGTCGTTTTGTAAGGGATCGTAGACTATCGGGACCCCGTCGATGCGCATGTTTGTGTTAGTGTGCGGTTTCGAGCATTTGTAGGTAGTTTCCGTACTGTCCATATTTATACTGTGGTATGGACAACAGCTTAGGTATAATACGTCCAATAAAGAGGGTCATCGTTATGTATGAATCCGTCGCTTTTTAGTAGTCATTCGAATTTGGTCGGATAACCAGCCGTTATTTACATGTGTAGTTTTTTGTCGATATTTACTTATTGTGAAACATTCCAAGCTGAATATTTGCACCATATATTTTTGACTAAAGGCACACATTATTGGTTTACACCTACACATCTGGGATTGAGCTGGTTCCTTGTATTTTGCCGTCAAAGTTATGTCACCATCGTTTTGACTTATAACAAGATAATTCAAAAACGCATGCATGAACAGTTTTGAAACTTTGTATGGTTATTATTAGTGTCAAGACGGACAGAATACAGTTTTCAGCGAGCTTATACCTTGTCTCATTTAGGCGCTGCGATGTTTTTTCGAGTTTTCATAAAACCGCGATAACTTGGAAATTAGAAATATTTTCTTAAATCTAATTGGGGCACTAAGGGGCACACATTAAGAGCTACTCGTGTATGTTTATTCTACAGGGGCACATACAATGGTTTCAGAGATATACGATTCTGCAAAACGTTACTCCAGCAGGAAACGCAATATCTCGAAAACCTGAAGGGGCACACATTTTATTTTTGGGGGCACATTGTGGCACTAACATAAGCTACAAGGCCATGCACAATATTTCTCTCTCCGATCATTCGTTTAGAATTTTCCTGCTAGAAAAACGTTACCCCAGCAGGAATCGTTTTTTCCGTTTATTTCCAAAACGACAGGGGGCACACATTTTTTATGTGGGGGCACATTGACAGCAGTTAGGGCACTAATTAAACGTGCCACTCATATATCCCTAGGAGACACTTTCCTGCTGGGGTTACGTACACATAGTGGTGGTAACCTTGAGCGAGGCTTTAGCGAACCTGTCAGTTAGTATAATATTAGGGACGATTCGTTTAGCTACAAAGAACATGAAAGAATACAAAATCGAGCCCAGCGTTATGAATACGGAGACCCTGATGAGCTTGTATACCCAGATACATTTATCAAGCGAGCACATCCTGGGCACTTTCCCCTTAGCACATCCACCTTCGCCGCTATATGGGATTTCACCGGGATTTATAAGAACGAATCCCCGGTTTGTATTAAGATCTCCTTTCGCAGCAGAAAATTACACAAAGTATAATTAGTTTTCAAATTATTAAGGTAGTCGGGTATAGGTATGGCAAGAATATTATGGACGACGAGACGAGATTTATAAATATTGAATGGGTTACAATGTAACAATACGAGGCCGGTTTAAAACCCTCAAAATGAATGTTCACATTATTCCAAGTCCCAAGTGATGTTCTGCAGAAGACTCAAAATCACCTTTAAGTTTCTTGTCGGCGAAGATGCTGGCGGTGAGCTGATTCTTCTCCTGGTCGGAGTCGATCTCCAACATGCTACTCTTGAGGCGGCGGCATCCGTAGTTGGCGCCCTTCCAGTTGACGGCGTCCGAGGACACGTGGTAGCACCCGTCACCCACGCGAGTGAAGTTCTCCGCGCACGGTTCTGCTAACATGAATGTCACATTTGAGACTTTCTCTCGGATGAATGGCGAAAGTGTTCTGTGTCTGAATCATAATGTTAGATTATATTATGTAGGTTATTAAATGTTGTTTGCATGCGTATGTTGTAATCATAGTAATAGCTGCAAAAAAAGTTATCTTTAGCGTACCTAGTCACCTCTGTGAGTCAGAAGTCCGGCCGGGGCATGAACCCAGTAGCACATACTCAACGGACGTGGCTATTCTAATTAACCCACAATAGTGAGGTACAGATTGCATAAGCTCATTATCCTCACCCTCTTTCGTGACAACTCCAGCTATCATCAAGTGCACGCTCTCCTCCAGCTTGCGCAGCCTCTTCTCGAAGAGATCAGCGCGCCACACCAGCTTCTCGATAGCCCCCAACAGGTACAGGTCGGTCTCGGAGACCTGCTTCTGCGGCGGCTGGCGGTTCTCGTCCACGCGGTCCACGGACTGACTGTGCACCGGGATCGGCTGGTTGTGGACTTGTGCTGGCTGTTATGGATAATTGAGGATTAATGAGGCACTAATATTTCTGAGCATACCACAACAAGTGAAGAGGAAATTAACAGTAAGTCTCATACCGTATAGTACTTAAATAGGTACCTACCTATACGGTATACTTGAATCTTCATAAGAAGTATCAGAAGTTGGTATCGTATAGCTGGAACTTACATAGGGTGGGCTGGGCTTGAATTTATCCTTGTACGGGTTGGGTGGCCTGTTGACGATCTTGCCGGCGTTGGGTGGCTGCGGCGGCGAGTGCTGCCACTCGTCGTAGGGCCGGCCGCCGGGGGGCAGCGGCTGGTTGGGGTGCTTGTGGTGCGGCGGGGGCGGGGGCGGGCTCAGCATCGCGCCGTCTATGCGGTCCGTCACGTAGTAGCCTTGCGCCGGAGGTAAAGCCATTATGCGACCTGGAAACGCCAATGTTATGGTTTAATCTTGATGACTCTTGATTGACTGCCCGTTCCTGGCCTTAAATAGGCAAGGCGCGATGTTTGAAGTAGACTTACCTAACCACTTCTTAACTGCCAATTCACACAGCAAATCTTCTTTATAATGTGTGGTCAATGCCTAACCTGGTGTCAGAGTTTTTATGCCAACCATGGGCCTCTGGTCTTACATGCTGTCAAGAAATATCTCTCAGGCATGCTATCATAACAAAAATAATAAATAATCTGCATAGATGCTCACCCTGGCGCCCTCCATGGTCGGGCGCGCTCAGTGCCCATTGTTGTAGCACGGACATCCACGGGCCATCGTCATCATGCAGGGAACACATGTTCTCCTTGCCGCACCAGGTCTCGTCGACCAGCGAGCTGTTCTGCTCAGCCGACGCGGTGCCTGCCAGCAACAGCAGGGCTGTCGCCGCGAGTGTAAACCGCGACATCTGAAACACGGAGTTATCCGAGCTTGAAATGTACGGTTCATGCTACAAAGATTACCTAGACCTACGTGCTTCCCTTTTTCTCGATAATATCTATCTATACAAGAGCAATAACTACGCTTTTGTTTCTAGGACAAATGCCTATTGTTTCGCGCCATTATCGAAACTGTTTAAACGTTTTACGCAACTGTCAAATATTTCACACGACCTACCCACATCCGTAAAGCCTAGATTCATTTCTTTCCAAACAAAGTGAATCACACAGCACGCGGCCACTCGGGGCGTTATCTATTACGTGAGATGGCCGGTGCAGGGTTACGGAGGTCACGCGGCTATTACGCAAGCGCAGCGCAGGTGAAAGCGCAGCGCCGGACGCCGGATGACACGGCTCGCCCGGTAAATAAGGATTAAATCGATTGTGGGGTATTTCCAATACGAATACGACCAATCGCGAGCAGGATATGAACACAGTAGTTGAACGCTCCACATACACAGCGCTTTACTAGGTTTATACATTTCTGCGATGCAAGTGTGCATTAATCGATTCCATAAATTAAACTGAAATAATGACTACTTACCATTTAATACTTATCTATATAAACATGGAGTTATGGTTTCGCGAGAACGCAAAATGTGGACTTGAATAAAGACAAACTGGTTTGGATTACAACAGAATGGAGAAAGGCCAACAAGAGCATGACCATGTGGAGTGCCATAATTTATACTTAATACCGTGCATTAACCCAACCTTCCGCTGAGCAGCATAAACTGATTTTCGCCTCGATTTATAAAACTCCTACCTATATTTATCTACCTATGGTATCTGATAAGCTCTGAAATAGCTTGCGCTTTCGTTTCGTCTCCTACGATTAGATAGATCTAAAAATAGTGAATAAATTAATGTCACTCAACACGGAAGTTAAAAAAAACTTTTTTGCAAAAAATTAAATCGAATTAAAAAAAAAACACAAAAACGTGAAAAATAACTTTGGCTTCAGAAGCCGGTGACAAAAACACCAAATCAATCAAACAAAGGTCAAACTTCAGAAGTCGGTGACAAAAACACTAATCAATCAAACAAAAGTCACTGACCATGTTTTTCTATTGTTTTTTTTTTATAAGTCGGTTTTATTTTTTGACAAAAGAGTTTTTTTTTATTTACCATTTTTAGTTGTAATATCCTATATCCGGTACTAACTGGGTTGTGGAGGTCAGATAGGCAGTCGCTCCATGTAAAATACTGGTATTCAGCTGCATCCGGTTAGACTGGAAGCCGACCCCAATAAAAAAAAAACTTGGGAAAAGGCTAAGCAGATGATGAGTTGTAATATCCTATACAAATATTTGCTATGCATTTATTTTAGATTGTTAACAATACAATCATGTCATGGTAATAGGCTTATCCCCAATGATATTATAAAGAAGATACGCCATGTTCATACTGAATGGCGTTCAGATATCGTTGCGAGTAATTTAAAACTACGACAGCGATAGATAATACGGAATGTATAAGATAGAAAGAGATAGCTAGCTATCAAAGTGCAACAATTGTGTCACTTTGTCCTCAACAATTTGTGCGTGCTAGTGCGATATCTACCTCTTTTTACTTTAATATCATTGCTTATCCCCAATAAATAGAACTAAACATACCTAAACTGTCAAAATCTGGGTGTATTTTACTCATCTGCGTACTCCTCAGAGCATACTGGTGCGATGTTACGTCATGATGTTGTATAAACAATAAATATCCAAGCGATTGCAGCAATCACGACCGATTTACCGTCTATTTTTGAAGAGTTCCACTGTATATCTCCGAAGATCAGCATCAGATCTCCACCAAATTTAAATGGGACCACCTCAGGAGTAAACACTTTCAAAGAATTTTGAGAATCGCTCCACAAATGGGGGAGAAATCGGTGAACATAGGTACATAAAATGAAGTAATAAAATGACACAAAAAATGATACCGCGTTGATGTCTTTTTGAAGTACCTTTCTTGGTTATATAGGCACTCTATGTTTAGACCACACGACAGAAGTAAAACAATGTTAATAAAATGAAAACTACTGGGACAACTATGTTAATTTTTTATGGGACCAAATGGTAACTATTCCGCATCAGACTAAAGAAGAATCACGTAAATCAGGTCACAAATCTCAGCGTAATTGTACATAAAAAAAAATACCAATCGAATTGAGAACCTCCTCCTTTTTGAAGTCGGTTAAGGAGTTCTTATCTTTTCCATGATTCTCAATGCCCTGAAACTGTTGGAACAGTATTGCCTTACTAACTACTAAACGGTCTCTTAGCCTTGATACAAACTTGTTGATGCTGATCGTACCGGGTTAGGTCAGGGCGCGGAGGATGCTGTTCGAAAACATCTAACAAAGGCTCTATTTTTTTTTACTACTCGCATCGTTTACGATGGAGAATCAAACACTAATCCTAGTGTAATAAAAATCTAATAAAGCTTGCTAAACACGCAAAAATATGCGAAATAATAATTACAGTACTCTACACAGACAAACTTTCATTTCGTTAAGCATACTTAATTAAAAACCACGAGTCGCAGAAACGTCCAGAATTGGAAAGTACATACCTTGTCTCTTAAAGCAGGTGAAACACTGTTATTATTTGGCAAATTAAATAATATCACTTTTATTGTGTCGGCGACGCGATCCGCGTCTGTTCTGCCGGAGGCTGGGAGCTCGCCTCGGAGCTGCGGAGTATCGATCGCTGGTCTGTTAGCCGTGCACTGTTGGTACTCGCGGAGAAATTGCCGCGCGTGTGGTGGTACCCCGGACGCGCAACAGAGGAGGTGGGGAATATTGCATGTATACGGACGTCACGTATGCTTATGTTTTGCCGAATCTCACGGATGTAGTTAATGGTAAGTACCTAATGTTGACTGGTGTCGGTGATCTTACTGCTGCACTTGGCATTGACTATCTTTAAGAAACAGCCAATAAGCATTTTACGTAAGAGGCAAGCATTCAAACTTTTCATTTATGTGCCTAGGCTCGTGCTACCTATATGACGGACCCGCATGAGGAAAAAGACTCCTAACGAGTCAGTACATCAAATGAATTCTGAGAATTTTATTTAGATCACAGCGACAGGCGTAGGTATTACCAACATAGTTTTGAATAATGGAGTTGAATAAATTACATTCTTCGGTATCAGATCAGAATCAGACTGCTATATTTGTAAATATAGGTCAAATTACAATAATATGGTGTTACAGCTAGGTAGATCCTCTATGTTTTGCCCAGAGGCGTACAAATATGTTTAATTGACTGTCTTTACTTTTAACAACACAACTTCGACATCTTAGTTAATCATAAATTTTGCACTAGCTGCCCCGATAGACTTTGTCCTGTCCAAATGGAGTTTCTTAGGGGCGCGGGTCTGGACCTGGACCCGTAGACTTAGGGTCCCGTGCTCCAACTGATGATCAGTTCAGTCAAGTAATTAAGAAAAATACATAATTTAGGTATTGTATAAGCAATAAGACAAAGGAAACGACTTTCAAGCAACTCTGGAGTTTGGAAGACATGTATGGTGAGCCACCCCTATTTCTATTTAAATTTTACATCACTTTTGTGTAGCGGTTTATAGAAGACACCTACTCTCCAATATAATATAACTGTGTGGTACCAACAGTCTCGGAGTAAAATGGCTGTGACAGACAAACAGACAGACTAAACGAGCGAATCTATAAGGGTTCTTTTTTAGCCATTTGGATATGGAATCCTAAAAATGTTGATGGAGTTACATAGATCCCTGAGAAAATTGTTTTTTTAGGGTTCCGTAGTCAACTAGGAACCCTTATAGTTTCGCCATGTCTGTCCGTCCGTCTGTCCGTCCTCGCTTAATCTCTGTGACCGTTAGAAAGAAAGAAAGAAAGAAAAAGCATTTATTAGCCCGCACAGGACAAAACACAAATAAAAATGGTTAAATTAACAGTACTTACAACTAATAAAAATAGAAAGCAAGCACTAGAAAGCGGAAATTTGGTACCAATATGTATATCAATCACGCCGACAAAGCGGTAAAATAAAAATTGGAAAAAAATGTTTTATTAGGGTAGCCCCTGTAAGTAAAGTGGGAAGTGATTTTTTTTTTAATTTCAACTTTAGCGTGTGATATATTGTTGGAAAGGTATTTAAAAATGAATACAGGTTTCCTAAAATCATTTTTTAATAATGTCAATAATTTCGGAAATAATCGCTCCAAAAGTAAAAAACAATGTGTCCCCCTCCCCTCTAACTTTTGAACCATATGTTTAGAAAATATGAAAAAAATCTGAAAAGTAGAACTTTATAAGGACTTTCTAGGAAAATCATTTTGAACTTGATGGAAACAACAGTTTTTGTACAAAAAAGACAAAAAGTTGTACAAAATAATTTCTGGACTAAGTTTGTAGTACCTACTTATATTCGTATATATGCAAGCATTTTTACATAATGGATACCCACCTTTGAACTCATAAGTGGGAACACTTATTGTGACGGACGGGAAACTACGGAACCCTACACTGAGCGTGGCCCGACACGCTCTTGGCCGGTTTTTTTTTTAATACTTTCCTGACTCAATATACCAATTAGGTACGCCTTATCTTTTACTACTAGCACTTCGGCCGCGACTTCGTCCGCAAACATTGTGATAGCTCGACTAATATGTATGATATAATTAATGTAAGTAATTTATGGCTTAAAGCACCTAGGTACAAAGCTAGGTACGAATAACGTAGGTTTCTGCCAGTGAAAGAAGTTTTAGAATTGGATCATTAGTTTTTTTTACCTCTTCATAGCAGGTAGGTAATGGCATCGATTCTGTTGTGCACAAACTAAACTTTATTTAGGCTATTGCTATCTCTTTCTCTCTAATAAAACGAGAAAGAGACGGACACAATTTAGAGCTGTCAAAGGACATTGACCACAATCAGAGTCGCTTTATAGTAAAAGAGTATGGCCATAAAAATAAACTCATAAATTATAAAATATTTTTTTAACTTCTCATAGATCACTTGAACGAAATCGTATGTGGGGTTACTATTTTGTATTTTATTAGCTACAGTATTGGATTTTATTGCTTACTTTTTAAAATGGCGTATTTCGGTAAAATCAATGTTGCCAATTTATTAAAACCTGGGACATAATCCGTCACTCAGTTTTAAAAATAAATACAACTATGACTTTATCCTCGTTATTTATATTTTTAATTAGCACAATTGAAATAACATATTTTCTTAGTTCACATCCTATAAATAATATTACTTTGCTAATTAAAAATCTTTCTTTAGTTGACAAATCAGTTACAGTCAGAGTGATTTATATTGACTGTTGGTAACACTATCACAATGTGATATGTGAACTGTCTCTGTCAATTTGTCAAACAAACAAAACAACACCGAACTTTTGTTTTCACTTGTGCATCGATAGTTGTTGAGTTTGTTGTGCTTATAAATAACTTATCATTGCGTACTGTTCGTGTCTTATGTCAATTCAAGTCATACTGTTGTAATGGGCTGCTGCTTTTAGTGGAAGGTTCGTTACAAAACTAACCTCAAAACTGAACAGAAAATCAAAGAACAACTAAAACCCCCACAAAATAAATGGATATTATTTTATTTTTTTTTTCTTAGAAAGTACGACATCACCCCTCTTTTATATTCAATTTATGCTATAATACAAAAAGTTTTGATGCGCAACGGCGGTCAGTAGAAAAATGGGCATTCTCCTTTTTTAATTGGAACTAATATTTTCATACAAATGAAGGTGCACGTAAAACCATGTCGACTAAAAACACGGTCAAGCGCAAGGCATAAACTAGTTTGACATCTCTAACTTAGTTCAAAGCTATACTTATATACGTCCTTTTTTCGCACTGCCTTTTAGTAAAAGCTAGCAATAGCCTAAATTAAGTTTAGTTTGTGCACAACAGAATCGACACCATTGGTACTAACTAGACCGCGCTCGTTCACACTTGCTCGTTTGACGAATTCCATATTACTTATCCAATCGAATTCTGACGGAAGACCATGTTGGTTCTTAGGTAGGTACCTAATCTAAGGCAAACATCCTAACATCCCTAAGAGTCTGGGGATACGTATTAGGATCCACATTGTCACGTCTGTGTACACAACACGTTGCATCACATGGTGTGTACGAGTGCCTACGTACGATACTTGCGCCGCGCATCTCAATGAAGTTATGTTGCGCGCGCGCAGGTTATGCAACGACATAACAACAGCGAACAACTTTCGTTACAAGGTCAGCGCCGCGCCCGCGCCGCGATGACTCATCATAACATTCATAACGCTGCTGTGTATCCTGTCCTTAGGTGCTTGCGCAGGGTACTTAAGAGATCTCTCCACATAAAATGAAAGTTTCGAGATTAAGTTAGATTACGAGAAATTTGTTTCCTGCAATTGTCTAAATTCGTTCATAAATAGGTAGGTAGGCATTTTAGCAGGAAAATTGTATTGTTTTCACAATCGTCTGAAACACTAGCTTGGTTACCTACCTACCACTATCCCAGCAAGAGCAAGCTGATCAATGCAAGGTTTTTGACCTATACGATGTTAACACTGTTTATATTTATAAATTCCGATCTTATTGCTAAATTAAGACTAAGGAAATACTTACAAAGGTTAAGTTTTGCGAGGCCTTTGCTCAACAGCGAAAATTAACGCAAGATTCATTGGTTCCGCTTGAGCCGAAGAAGGTCTCCCTAGCTCAAGGTCTAAAGGACTAGAATAGACTATAAATAGACCTCTAGACCCAACCTAAAGGCCATAATTATCTTCTAGGCCTCTATGAACATCTTCATGGATTCAAGTGATTTTTTTAAATTTAAATAAAACCACATAGTTAAACAAAACATTATGTATAACAGTTCGTACATACTTATCTAAATAATATAAATATTGTAACTCAGAATGTTCTTACAACGAAATTACTTTGTAGGTACACAACATTCGTTATCTAGTCTAGTGTTGCCACGATAAAACTTTACAAAATGGCAACACAGTATAAAGGATTGCCTGTTACAAAATGTATTAAAATGCTAAAAAAACAAAAATCTTAGGTGTCCTATAACATAAAACTATTTACAAGTAATTTCACTAATAACATCAATTAAGTACTTCATTTTAGAGTATCTCATTAATTAATTTCACTTTCGTTTCCTCAGTGGTAGTAAGTACTACCAAACTTTAATTAAATAATAATAAACCTCAACACTTAAAATATTCGTACATTACTTCGTATTTCACCTCATATTTTGTTAATGGTACAAACCTTACCACAGCCTGGCCAATGAAGTTAACCGTAGTTTTACAAACTAGGTATCTACCCACTTGTATCCCCATTGACCACAACAGGGGCTTAGATCAAGACGAGTCTAGTCGTAGTCTCATAAACAATAAGCATAAATAATTATATAAATCTGATCAGATTATAAATTCCGTTGCAAGGAAGACAATAGGTACTGCAAACTGATGTAAAACTGAACTTTCCCAGTGGTGGCACCGCATTTATTTAGGTCTTATCATCCTGAGGTAGGTACAGGAGGGTCTGTATCTCACAAGAGTTGGTACTGTTGACTGTTTGCCATCCCTCTTCTCTTGAACACAGCGGGTCTGATGTGCCTGGTGCGCAGCTTCTTGGGGTCTATTGTGGCGTACGCTGGTGGAAGACCATTGGAAGTAAGAGGAGAAGGTTCCTGTTCGTATAGCACCGGGGCAGTCGGAGGTGTGGTATATCTATGGTCCCTCGGAGAAAACTGACTACCGGCTATAATGGATATCGGTTGTTGCTGGGGCGTGCTTGGTAAATTAACTATTTGATGACTAGCTGGTAAAGCGTAGTTAGATGGTTCATGGAACAAAGCCGATTGGCTGGAAGACTGTACAGGATAAGCTATAGGTGTAATGTGATGTATCGTCACTGGTTTACTTTTGAGCTTGCTATTAGCAGGAGGTTTGAGGTGCTTCGTACGTTTGGTGTTACTCGTGAGTAAGATATGAGTCGGAAGGGGACGGTTTCTTGTCGATCTCGAAGCAGTTTCAAATATGATGGCGTGACTGGGGTGACCGGGATGACCCATAACCATAGTTGGATAGTTAGACGGTGAAGAAGGTTCACTTAAACCGGGGATGTAATAATTCGCAGCCGAAGCAGGATGGTTTGTGTATAAATAATTGTGTGCTAGGGAATTGTTATAGACCGGTATCCCAACAGTGTTCAGAGCATCTACAGGTTGATTATTGTTAGCTGGTAAGGCGTACTTTGTCGCGGGATGAGTTTTTATTGCTAATCCTGGTAATGGAACATCATTTTGAGCTTCAGTGTTACCTTTGTGAAAACCATCTCCAGGTTGTAGATCATTATTGTTTACTACAGTGTTGTCTTGCAACGGATGTTTACTTTCAGATGAGTTATTTACATTTTGTCTAGGCACATTTGTGCCACTCAGACCACCGTTTACTTGAGATTCAATAACAGATTTGTGATTTGCATAACGATCATTTGTAGCTTTGTTATCGTTAGTTTCTCTATGTTGTGTATGATTTTGTTCTGATCTATCACTAGCGTGTTGTCTACTTCCTACGTGAGGTAAGTGAGCAGGGTCCGCGGTCAGAAGTACACGGTGAGGTTCATGTGCTCGGCCACGGCGGAGTTGGTCGCGTCCGTCACCTCCTCCCCTCTGTCCTGGAAATATACTTCTGTTATACACACTTTACGATATTTCCTAGTTTAGGAAGGGGTTATAGTAGGTATTAGGTATAAAATTAGTTGAATAAGTAAGAAGTAGGCACGTATACAGATGGCTGATGAGATTATCAGATCTTTCACTTTTTTAGAAATAAAGCGTTGACAGACATGCAAGCATGTGAATGGAGTGAGTCTTTCGGACACCAATTGTCATATAGCAGGTAAAGTCTCTCGCACCTTGTGATGTCCATCAGGAGCGGCGTCGTCCCAGCTGAGCTTTTTGACGCGCGCGGGGATGGTGGCGGAGGGCCACGCCACCCCCGAGCGCCCCGCGCCGCCCCCGCGCGCCCCCAGGTGGTCGCTCATGGCGCCCGCGTCGCCCCCGCGCGGCCCCCGATGCTCGCTCACGGCGCCCGCGCTGGGGGCCGGGCCCGGGCCTGGGGGTGCCAGCGGCGCCACCTTGCTGCGCGGAAACCGCGCCGACTGACGACCTGAGGACACGCCTACTGGAAAAACTCTGCAAGTTACTCTAAATAGTTTTGCGAACCCCGCAACGAAACGGAAACGAAGATACGGTGGGTAGTTACTATGTAATAATTCTGAACTGTTTGTGTGTTCACATAACTAATTAGAGTGTAACTTACTACTATGATGTCCTCCATGAGACGCTTCCTGCTGCAGATCTAAGCTAGACGTGGAGTTAGCGAGGATAGTGCTGGCACCTGCACTGACGCTTAGCAGCGAGCCCGAAGAGCCCGCGGGTCGTAGCACCCCCACGCCACCGGTGCACGCGGTGGGGAGGACCCCAGTGACCCCCGAGCTCACGTGGGGGCTGCTGGTGCTGGTCGTGTTGTGGGGCGGCGTGGGGGCGATGGGGTCCGCCGGGGGCTTCTCATGCGCCACGTAGCCGGTGCCTGAGCCGCCCGCGCTGCGCTTCGACCGACGACGACTGCGGGAAGGAAGGAAGAATAGTAAAAGTAAGTTGGTAACAGGTTCGCTTAATTTATTAAGTGCGACGCTGACAGGTATCTCTAGTTGCTCAATGAAAAATGATTTATTGTTTTTGCCAAGTTTTTCTTACAAAGTAGTGATTGGAGTTTCCTTAAGCCTGTGTTAGGAGACTCCACTCTTTCATAACTTATTAACCTTAAAAACAAACTTGTTTTTTTAATAATTAGCACTTACAGAAAATATGAATTTAAAAAAAAAAAAAAAACATAATTAAAGACTTAAAAGAAATAAAATTATGAAAGTAAATATTATGCTTGTCACTAAGACGGTGTGTGGGGAATGGTAGTGTGAATGAATGTTTGATAAGTTGCCTGTGTCGGATATTAGATC
Organism: Xestia xanthographa; assembly: GCA_905147715.2. NCBI lineage: Eukaryota > Metazoa > Arthropoda > Insecta > Lepidoptera > Noctuidae > Xestia > Xestia xanthographa. Next base: position 33,157,132 of record LR990645.1, read on the forward strand.
AGTTCACTGTTTTAGCCCTCGCCTACATTTAAGGCACTAAAAAAATAGCCAACGATAGTGATAACCGAGTGCTTGTTACTCACACTCTGTAGATGTACCCGAGCAGCGCGCACACGAGCAGCGCCAGCGCCGCCAGCGCCGCCGCGAACAGCGCCAGCACCCCCGCCCCGCCCCCCGCACCCCCCGGGCCCCCCGCGCCCCCCGTCTGCAGGAGCCGCTCGTTCAGGTGCACTGTCACCGGCACTGACGTCTGCGAGGACACAACCAAATTACTTTTTAGAAGACTATCACTACGTCCGCGACTTCATCCGCAAAAATTGTGATAGCTCGGTTAATTTACATGATATCAATATATTTTATAGCCTATGTTACTTGCTGATAATGTAGCTATCCATTGCTGAAAGAATATTTAAAATTGGTAGAGTAGTTTTAGAGTTAAAACGTAACAAACACACAAACAAACAAAAAATAGAAAGATAGATAAACCATTTATTTAGTGCACACAAAAAACATAGCACAACACACACAAGTAGTACAATTAAATGATACAAATCAAATCTTTCCTCTTTATAATATTAGTATAGAAGTATAGATAAGATTATAACATTGCAGCTTAATAATCATCATCAGCCTATTAATGTTCCCACTGCTGGGACACAGGCCTCCTCTCTATGAGAGGGAATGGGCTATAATCTACCACGCGGGCCCAGTGCGGATTGGTAGATGTCACATGTCTTCGAATTTTTTGGTTCTAGGACGTGCCGGTTTCCTCACGATGTTTTCCTTCACCGTTTTGAGAGCATTGGTGATGAAATAAATTACACAAAGTAATGCGCCTGTCTGGGTTCGAACCCACGACTTACTGTTCGTAAGTCGGGGCCGCCACCACTGGGCCAACCGCTGCTCTCCAGCTTAATAATATCTTTACTTAATTTCACATTGCGCCCTTTTCCCATGGTGGTAGGCAGAAACAAAAGCACACCACTACGATGATTTATTATTTTCCTGTTTTTAAGAGCGGCCAACCAGCCATACTTTTCAGGAGAATTTTGACAAACGCTCGTGCGTAATAATGCCTTTGTTACACATATAGGTATCTTTATTTTTTTGTAACTGATGGGTATCTTGTGCACTATATCTAGGCTTCTATCAAAGCAAAAAATTAAATTTGTGGGAACAAATTCAGTATAAGCCTTCAGAAATTGCTGTTTTGCACAAATTTTACCTCAACTTTGGCCGTTTTTACTCATAAATTGTAAAAGTAAAGAAAATATGCTGATAGAAGCCTTGCAAATGTAGTGGAGATTCTAAATGACAAATGTTTATTCCACAAAATTGTAAGAATTACACGACTTAGACGAGTAGTGCGGGATCGGGCTAGGTAAGACAGGGGATTTGAAGAAATACCAGCGCTGTGGCTCTGGATGAAACAACAAGCTTTTCGACCATGCTCGCGTTGACGATAGACGGGCCGGGAAGGGCCCTCTTAAAAGAAATCACTCACATTCATCAATTATGTCGAATAGCCAACTATTCGACCTTGTTAATATTTTGAAAAAGAGGGGTTCAAGGATATTTCCATAAGGCAGGTCTTAAAACGTAGCAACAGCTTTTCGTGTATGCGCAATACGCTCTGTTATCTATGGTACTCCCTTAATTCTCCTAAAAAAAATTGTCCGAAAATCATTATCCATAAAACGTTTGCTATAAACTTCAGTAACCATAATGTTCAAAATCCCGAAATTTTGTTTTACATAATTATCTTTATTTCTAAAACTGTTCTGTCATAATATCGAATACTATAATAATTGAATCTTCTAATTTTACATGCCATAAAGTCAAATGTCCTAAGTATTTTATTATATAATGTGTATTATTCCGAATGTTCATATAAGTATAATTAAATTTTTGGTCCTAAAACATTTGCTAAAAATTAGGTTTTAGTGACAGAAGCTAATCGCTGTAAATCCGACCCCACCTAGTCTTGTCTGCCCTACCCCGAGAGTGTAATTTAAAATCGCGTAGGCGCGGAGGGGTGAGGCGGCCCGCGAGTTGAGGAGCAGGTGGTTGTAACACTCGCCGCCACTGCTGAGGCTGGCCGGCGTAGCCGGCCAGCAAGCCGAAGCTGCGGTGGTGAGCGTTAAACACATCTGCGACGATAAGCTCGCATGGGACCGCCGGAGCCCCGCAGCGCCGGAGCCGTGACAGAAACCATGCCTGCTGCATGTTCCTTGCATGCTGCATGCTTGCTCTCTTGCATGCTGTATTCTTGCTCGCTTGCATGCTGCATGCTTGCTTGCATACTGTATGCGTGCTTGCATGCTGCATGCTTGCTGCATGGTTGCTGCAAGCTTGCTGCATGCTTGCTGCATGCATGGTGTATGTTTGTTTGGTGTATGTGTGTTTTATTGATTTTCTGCCTTTTAGTGACTACCGATATAAAATGTATGCCAAAAGAAGATTGTAACTGTGAACTTTCTGCGATATTATGATGGTTCTACTTTTTAATTCTTACAAATTTCATAAGAGCAATATTGTATAAAAATGTGTTGTGTTGAGAGAAGATCATAGCATAGCAAAAGATAAGTAATACCTGTAGTTACCCGTAATTACAGACACAATTAATAATAATAATATGTTTATTCAAGAAAATGTCACAGAATTTTACAAATATCTTTTAGGCTATATTTTTCACAACACAAAAGAATTTAACATCTGTAGCCGAACTAGGCAAAAGCCTGTATTTATTTTATCAGTGCCAATCTCCTCAAATAATTTTTAATTAATGGCAGCCATCAAGCAGAAATGTTAACCTTAGTGGGATTTAAACAAGCAAATTTTACCAAAAACATAAAAATAATATATTATTATTATTATTATAAGCCTGTATTGTCCCACTGCAGGGCAAAGGCCTCCCTTCCCTCCTTCCACATTTCGCGATCTAGTGCGATTGTAGGAAAAAAATAAAATGTTTAAAATTAAGTTAATACAAATAATGAAATAATTACAATTAAATAATTTAAATAAAATCACTAGATTACAACCATTGACATAAAATAATTAAAATGAATACATTTGAATAAAATCACTAAAATAAAAATATGAAATAAATAAATTAACAAAATCATGACAATAACATTGGTGACACAAAATGATAAAATCCTTCAAATAAAATAAATTCTGAATAGTGTGTATCCTCTCTTTGTGTAATATGATAATGTGTGTGCGTGAGTGTGAGAGGGTGTGTTAAAGGGTGAATTAAAATAACAATGTTCTGTTCCCTTTTGGGAACGTTTGGGAACATACCGGTTTGTTTTCAAAATATTATTAAGATCAAAACATTGAATATTTTTTTGAATTTAGGATTTATAACTATTGTTGAAAACGGTTTTCAGTCTTTTGTATATTATTGATTGTAATATTTATGACAAACGGGTTTAGGGCATATTGTATTTAGGGATTTCAATTTTATGGCATGTTATATTATGTGATATTAAGTTCGGGTAAGTTATCATTCGGACAAATGATGATTAGGACAAAAAAAGTTATGGCACTTTAAATTATGAATAAAAAAGTTAGGTAATACAATAGAGAACCGTTATCTATGACTGAAGCCATTCGTGTCTGCCTGAAACCGTATTGCCCACATTTTATCCAAGAATGTATGTCTCTAACTGTATCAATAGCATATTTTTGGTCGTATCTAGAAAAGTATATGACATTGGTGATTTGTTGGCTACTTGTATAAGCGGCAGAGGTAGGTGGGGTTACTGAGCATGCGGAAATCGCCAACTTATTTAGAGACCATTTCACAGTAAAGTCTCCACTTGGCCCCTCAGTATCGGAAATCGGCTTTGTGTCTCATGTCCGGGGGCAGGAGCCACTGCTTCGCTTCACCACGAAGCAAGTAGCATCAGTGATAAATAGTATGAGTAGGGGCAAATCCCCTGGGCATGATGGGCTTAGCATTGAGCATTTAAAATATGCAGGCATGCATATGCCGAGGGTCCTGTCCTTGTTCTATACGATGTGTCTCAGCCATTCGTATCTACCGGCAGACTTAATAAAGACCATTGTGGTACCCATCGTGAAGAATAGGACAGGAGACATCTCGGACATAAGCAATTGCCGCCCCATCTCTCTTGCAACTATTATGGCCAAAGTGTTGGACAGTATGCTTGACTCTTGTTTGGCGAAATATGTTAAGTTGCACGATGCACAGTTTGGGTTTTGCCCTGGATTATCAACCGAAAGTGCTATTCTAAGTGTCAAGCATACTGTCAAATACTACACTGACCGTAAGACGTGTACGTGTACGCCTGCTTCCTTGACCTCTCCAAAGCTTTCGATCTCGTTTCTTACGATGTACTTTGGAGCAAGTTGAGGGGTAGGGGTATACCGGAGGAACTGCTCAGTGTATTGCAGTATTGGTATCGTAGCCAGACAAACCGTGTTAAATGGTCTAATGCGCTCTCGGAGTCATATGGGTTGGAGTGCGGGGTGAGGCAGGGTGGTCTTTCATCCCTTCGGCTCTTCAATCTATATGTGAATGACCTCATTGTCGAGCTCAGCAGCATGCGTGTCGGATGCAGGGTAAATGGTGTTAGTTGTAACAACATCAGTTATGCGGATGACATGGTGCTGCTGGGCCCGTCGCCGGGAGCGATCGCGGAGCTGCTTCATGTATGTGAGACCTTCGCTGCTGCACATGGACTGGTCTATAATGCCAAAAAATGTGAATACATGGTCTTTGGGGTCGCTGGTAAGCACCGGGAAAGTACAATCGAACTTTCCATAAACGGTACATCAATACGCAGAGTCAATAAGTTTAAGTATCTTGGACATTTTCTTACCGACGACCTCTGTGACCATGTTGACATTGAACGGGAGCGTAGGGCACTGGCGGTCAGGGGAAATATGTTGGCACGAAGATTTGCTCGGTGTACTGACCAAGTAAAGGTAACGCTTTTTAAAGCTTATTGTCAGAGTTTTTACACCGGTAATCTTTGGGTCAACTACTCAAAAAGATCGCTGGATGTCCTGCGCGTCCAATACAATAATGTTTTTAGGATGCTATTGCGATTGCCTCGTTTTTGCAGTGCCTCTGGAATGTTCGCGGTAACTCATACCGATGGGTTTCATGCCATCATCCGCAAAAAAACAGCCTCGCTCCTGAGCAGAATAAGGGGCAGTCACAATAGCATCCTGAAGGCGGTGGCGGCTGATACTTCCTCCACCATAATAAGGCAATTTGTGAGAAGACTAATACCCTAGAATTCTGTTGTCCTAGTTATTATCATGGCTATTTACTATGGGTGGTCATCTTATTAACTCGTGTTTAGTTAAGTTACTAACAATAGTGTTTAAGTGCAAACCTGTTACTAACAATTTATGGATCTCTTAGTTGTCCGAAATAAAATGATTTATTATTATTATATTATTATAAGCGGTGTTAGAAGTGAGTTGGCTGGAGCCGAGGTCAGTAGTGTACCGAGAGAGAGTAGGTACCTGTCTGGGTGGCGCCCCGGAGTCTACAGCAGTCGCGACGACGTGCAGCACGGACGAGTTGAGCGAGCGCAGGCTGGAGCCGAGGTCAGTAGTGTACCGAGAGAGAGTAGGTACCTGTCTGGGTGGCGCCCCGGAGTCTACAGCAGTCGCGACGACGTGCAGCACGGACGAGTTGAGCGAGCGCAGGCTGGAGCCGAGGTCAGTAGTGTACCGAGAGAGAGTAGGTACCTGTCTGGGTGGCGCCCCGGAGTCTACAGCAGTCGCGACGACGTGCAGCACGGACGAGTTGAGCGAGCGCAGGCTGGAGCCGAGGTCAGTAGTGTACCGAGAGAGAGTAGGTACCTGTCTGGGTGGCGCCCCGGAGTCTACAGCAGTCGCGACGACGTGCAGCACGGACGAGTTGAGCGAGCGCAGGCTGGAGCCGAGGTCAGTAGTGTACCGAGAGAGAGTAGGTACCTGTCTGGGTGGCGCCCCGGAGTCTACAGCAGTTGCGACGACGTGCAGCACGGACGAGTTGAGCGAGCGCAGGCTGGAGCCGAGGTCAGTAGTGTACCGAGAGAGAGTAGGTACCTGTCTGGGTGGCGCCCCGGAGTCTACAGCAGTCGCGACGACGTGCAGCACGGACGAGTTGAGCGAGCGCAGGCTGGAGCCGAGGTCAGTAGTGTACCGAGAGAGAGTAGGTACCTGTCTGGGTGGCGCCCCGGAGTCTACAGCAGTCGCGACGACGTGCAGCACGGACGAGTTGAGCGAGCGCAGGCTGGAGCCGAGGTCAGTAGTGTACCGAGAGAGAGTAGGTACCTGTCTGGGTGGCGCCCCGGAGTCTACAGCAGTCGCGACGACGTGCAGCACGGACGAGTTGAGCGAGCGCAGGCTGGAGCCGAGGTCAGTAGTGTACCGAGAGAGAGTAGGTACCTGTCTGGGTGGCGCCCCGGAGTCTACAGCAGTCGCGACGACGTGCAGCACGGACGAGTTGAGCGAGCGCAGGCTGGAGCCGAGGTCAGTAGTGTACCGAGAGAGAGTAGGTACCTGTCTGGGTGGCGCCCCGGAGTCTACAGCAGTCGCGACGACGTGCAGCACGGACGAGTTGAGCGAGCGCAGGCTGGAGCCGAGGTCAGTAGTGTACCGAGAGAGAGTAGGTACCTGTCTGGGTGGCGCCCCGGAGTCTACAGCAGTCGCGACGACGTGCAGCACGGACGAGTTGAGCGAGCGCAGGCTGGAGCCGAGGTCAGTAGTGTACCGAGAGAGAGTAGGTACCTGTCTGGGTGGCGCCCCGGAGTCTACAGCAGTCGCGACGACGTGCAGCACGGACGAGTTGAGCGAGCGCAGGCTGGAGCCGAGGTCAGTAGTGTACCGAGAGAGAGTAGGTACCTGTCTGGGTGGCGCCCCGGAGTCTACAGCAGTCGCGACGACGTGCAGCACGGACGAGTTGAGCGAGCGCAGGCTGGAGCCGAGGTCAGTAGTGTACCGAGAGAGAGTAGGTACCTGTCTGGGTGGCGCCCCGGAGTCTACAGCAGTCGCGACGACGTGCAGCACGGACGAGTTGAGCGAGCGCAGGCTGGAGCCGAGGTCAGTAGTGTACCGAGAGAGAGTAGGTACCTGTCTGGGTGGCGCCCCGGAGTCTACAGCAGTCGCGACGACGTGCAGCACGGACGAGTTGAGCGAGCGCAGGCTGGAGCCGAGGTCAGTAGTGTACCGAGAGAGAGTAGGTACCTGTCTGGGTGGCGCCCCGGAGTCTACAGCAGTCGCGACGACGTGCAGCACGGACGAGTTGAGCGAGCGCAGGCTGGAGCCGAGGTCAGTAGTGTACCGAGAGAGAGTAGGTACCTGTCTGGGTGGCGCCCCGGAGTCTACAGCAGTCGCGACGACGTGCAGCACGGACGAGTTGAGCGAGCGCAGGCTGGAGCCGAGGTCAGTAGTGTACCGAGAGAGAGTAGGTACCTGTCTGGGTGGCGCCCCGGAGTCTACAGCAGTCGCGACGACGTGCAGCACGGACGAGTTGAGCGAGCGCAGGCTGGAGCCGAGGTCAGTAGTGTACCGAGAGAGAGTAGGTACCTGTCTGGGTGGCGCCCCGGAGTCTACAGCAGTCGCGACGACGTGCAGCACGGACGAGTTGAGCGAGCGCAGGCTGGAGCCGAGGTCAGTAGTGTACCGAGAGAGAGTAGGTACCTGTCTGGGTGGCGCCCCGGAGTCTACAGCAGTCGCGACGACGTGCAGCACGGACGAGTTGAGCGAGCGCAGGCTGGAGCCGAGGTCAGTAGTGTACCGAGAGAGAGTAGGTACCTGTCTGGGTGGCGCCCCGGAGTCTACAGCAGTCGCGACGACGTGCAGCACGGACGAGTTGAGCGAGCGCAGGCTGGAGCCGAGGTCAGTAGTGTACCGAGAGAGAGTAGGTACCTGTCTGGGTGGCGCCCCGGAGTCTACAGCAGTCGCGACGACGTGCAGCACGGACGAGTTGAGCGAGCGCAGGCTGGAGCCGAGGTCAGTAGTGTACCGAGAGAGAGTAGGTACCTGTCTGGGTGGCGCCCCGGAGTCTACAGCAGTCGCGACGACGTGCAGCACGGACGAGTTGAGCGAGCGCAGGCTGGAGCCGAGGTCAGTAGTGTACCGAGAGAGAGTAGGTACCTGTCTGGGTGGCGCCCCGGAGTCTACAGCAGTCGCGACGACGTGCAGCACGGACGAGTTGAGCGAGCGCAGGCTGGAGCCGAGGTCAGTAGTGTACCGAGAGAGAGTAGGTACCTGTCTGGGTGGCGCCCCGGAGTCTACAGCAGTCGCGACGACGTGCAGCACGGACGAGTTGAGCGAGCGCAGGCTGGAGCCGAGGTCAGTAGTGTACCGAGAGAGAGTAGGTACCTGTCTGGGTGGCGCCCCGGAGTCTACAGCAGTCGCGACGACGTGCAGCACGGACGAGTTGAGCGAGCGCAGGCTGGAGCCGAGGTCAGTAGTGTACCGAGAGAGAGTAGGTACCTGTCTGGGTGGCGCCCCGGAGTCTACAGCAGTCGCGACGACGTGCAGCACGGACGAGTTGAGCGAGCGCAGGCTGGAGCCGAGGTCAGTAGTGTACCGAGAGAGAGTAGGTACCTGTCTGGGTGGCGCCCCGGAGTCTACAGCAGTCGCGACGACGTGCAGCACGGACGAGTTGAGCGAGCGCAGGCTGGAGCCGAGGTCAGTAGTGTACCGAGAGAGAGTAGGTACCTGTCTGGGTGGCGCCCCGGAGTCTACAGCAGTTGCGACGACGTGCAGCACGGACGAGTTGAGCGAGCGCAGGCTGGAGCCGAGGTCAGTAGTGTACCGAGAGAGAGTAGGTACCTGTCTGGGTGGCGCCCCGGAGTCTACAGCAGTCGCGACGACGTGCAGCACGGACGAGTTGAGCGAGCGCAGGCTGGAGCCGAGGTCAGTAGTGTACCGAGAGAGAGTAGGTACCTGTCTGGGTGGCGCCCCGGAGTCTACAGCAGTCGCGACGACGTGCAGCACGGACGAGTTGAGCGAGCGCAGGCTGGAGCCGAGGTCAGTAGTGTACCGAGAGAGAGTAGGTACCTGTCTGGGTGGCGCCCCGGAGTCTACAGCAGTTGCGACGACGTGCAGCACGGACGAGTTGAGCGAGCGCAGGCTGGAGCCGAGGTCAGTAGTGTACCGAGAGAGAGTAGGTACCTGTCTGGGTGGCGCCCCGGAGTCTACAGCAGTCGCGACGACGTGCAGCACGGACGAGTTGAGCGAGCGCAGGCTGGAGCCGAGGTCAGTAGTGTACCGAGAGAGAGTAGGTACCTGTCTGGGTGGCGCCCCGGAGTCTACAGCAGTCGCGACGACGTGCAGCACGGACGAGTTGAGCGAGCGCAGGCTGGAGCCGAGGTCAGTAGTGTACCGAGAGAGAGTAGGTACCTGTCTGGGTGGCGCCCCGGAGTCTACAGCAGTCGCGACGACGTGCAGCACGGACGAGTTGAGCGAGCGCAGGCTGGAGCCGAGGTCAGTAGTGTACCGAGAGAGAGTAGGTACCTGTCTGGGTGGCGCCCCGGAGTCTACAGCAGTCGCGACGACGTGCAGCACGGACGAGTTGAGCGAGCGCAGCGCGGCGCCGCGCACGAACATGTCGCCCGTCGAGTTGATGTACAGCATGCTGCAACACAAGCGATTCATTCTGATGCTCTATGTAACTTGCCTGCGTCTGATTTCTCTCCGGTCATGTCGCATTGCTGTCCCATCGCAAAATGAAAGTGGAATAAAGAGTACGGTTGAGTTTGCACACACACTTGAGTATATGTCCCTCGTAATGACATCGGCTGCCAAAAAAAGACCGGAAACGGTCGGGAGGACATTGTGACAAAACTTATTTTCAATGTAATGTAGTAACAGTGGACTCACTCAGCGCCGGAACCCCTGAGCGTGAGCGTGACGGTGTCCTTCTTGTCGCCGTCGAACACGTCGAGCCGGCCAACAGGCAGCAGCTCCACGTCGTCGTGAGGGTCCTCGTCCACACGGAACTCGTACTGCGGGTAGCGGAACCGCGGCTCCCACTCGTTCACGTTCAGCACCGTGATGTTTATTGATGCCGTATCGTTCTGCATTTAAAATAAGACGTCAATTATTGCTTTTATATCTGCATCTGTAATAAAATGAGCATAGGTACTGTGTATTCGATGATTCACCCAAACTCTACGGTGGCTACGGCTACTCTCTAGCGGTTTTCATACTCAAATGAATTATGAAATGAGTGCCAAAGCTTCTTTTGACACCTTGTTCATAATTATACTAGAAATAGTCCTAGTTCAATAGGATTAAATGAACTTAGAGGGTTATATTGATGATTTTAATGATTCTAATTCTGTAAAACCATATTTGTTACGGTCGCAAATCATATTTTAATCAACATACAACCTGACTCGTGTAAATTGCAAAAAACGTAAGAAATTGATTTTCGCGGGCTAATACATTGGCGTTTCCACTTACTACCTCAAATTAGCAACTCTAATTGTGGTGGTTCAAACTTCGTTTGAAATACTGTTAGAATAACGTTCTAATGAGCTTGCACTACAAAGTGGTTGTTACGTCAGTCACTGCAGGCCCAATAGTGCGAAATAAAAAAAAAAAAAATAAAAAAAAAAAAAAATGAGAAATGAGTGGTTATTATTCTTTTTAAAATCAAATTTTCGTCTTTTGGAAAAAATAAAAGACATAAGACCTTCTTTATAGTTAGTTCAGTTAGTATGCAAAGTTTCATGATCTAATTTGAAGTAGGTACTTTTTTAATACCAGCGGTTTGTTGTTCGATTTGGAGGTAACTTTGGATTTTTTTCTATCGAGAAAAGTTTATGCAATCGTGTTTTCGCCAAACATAGGACTTAACATTAATCCTCAACTTTACCACATGTATATTTATTTCAAAATTAATGCTGCAGTATTTTAGGCGTAACGGAGGATCATGCTAAACCATTTGAGGTAGTATAGGCCCCTAAGTGCACATTTACCTACTAATAATGCAAAGGAAGAAAAAGTTTAAAAGTCACTAAGCAAGATATCGCTAACTAACAGCTCAGGTCTCTTACCGAGACGCCGTCGGTGACCATGACCTGGTATTGGTACTGGTCGTTGGTCTCGTAATCCAGCGGTCGGCGCAGCACCACCTCGCCCGCGCTGTTGATCGCGAACTTGTCCAGGAACGAGCGGTCTGACACGTAGAACTGCAGGTTGTTCTGGAAATGTGCATGTCATTATTTTATGATTGAATATGTTAAGCTAAGTACTATAATACCATTGTAAGAACTTCTGTAACCATATTTATCGGCAAATAAATCTTTGACTTTGACTTTGAACCACAATATGGAAAAAGTTTAGAGATTTTCTGCATGATATGATGGACAACCAGGCGCCGGGCGCGGCGGCCTTGCTGACGGCGGCGGAGTACTGGCGGCGCCGTGCGCGTGGTATCTATGGTAAAGTTCAGTTCAAACTTAATGGCGGCTCGGAAGTTAGCTGCAAGTGACGGTCTGCGCATTATACAGACAAAACGATGAGTCATCTGCGTCCCGTTGACCCCTAAAATTGTTGTCTGCGCAGCTTTACATTACATGTTCCGAATCGCCATAAAGTTTGAAGCGTTATTCCTGCGCAGACCGTCACTCGCAGCTAACTTCCGAGCCGCCATTAAGTTTAAACTGAACTATACATACGTGTTGCATGTGCATGGGCGGCGGCGTGGTGTGCAGCGTGAGCAGCGTGGCGCCGGGCGCGGCGGCCTCGCTGACGGCGGCGGAGTACTGGCGGCGCCGTGCGCGTGGTATCTATGGTACATACGTGTTGCATGTGCACGGGCGGCGGCGTGGTGTGCAGCGTGAGCAGCGTGGCGCCGGGCGCGGCGGCCTCGCTGACGGCGGCGGAGTACTGGCGGCGCCGGAAGCGCACGCCGCCCGCTGAGCCGACGCCGCGACTGATGCTCAACGTGGCCAGCGCGTAGCGGTCAGAATTGTCCACCTGAGTCGCCTGTGAACAACGGAGCAACAAGGGTTAAGATTTACGAATTCAAGATTTCCATTCCACCTGCTAAAGAACACAAAACTGATTAGTACATACATATTTCCATCAAGACACACACAAGATTACTAGAGTATATATTGAGAGAAAGGCTAATGCCATTTCTGCGTTATTAACACAACACATGCAGTACACAGAGTTTACAAAAACGAAATCGAGTCAGGTATATACCTTGATAACTATAGTAACAGGCTGGCTTAGCTCGTCGGTGAGCTGCTTGGTGACGGCGAGCTGTCCGGTGTCCTTGTCCACGACGAGCAGACGGCCGTTGTCGCCGGTGGCGGAGTACGTGAGCGGCGCGTTGATGCCCACGTCCTGGTCCGCCGCGGAGATAGGACCCGGCGATGTGGACAGTATCGTACCCTGGAATACCGAAATAATTAGTTGATGAAGACTGCTTATATAGTGCTTATATAGTGGTCGCTACCATGAGATCCTAAATTTTTGCCCAGGGTTTAATTCTCATCAGGTCGGGCAAAGTGATATTGGGTTATTTCCATTAGAAGCAGCCACGGGGTCTAAATTTGTGCACTTGCCCATGTTATTTGAAGTAGGCTAGGCACATCTCATTTTCTTTTACCATTCTCAACCATCATGCTTTTCTCACTCACTCATTCACTCACACTTATTCATTTCTTTTCCCTCAAGTCATTCTCCGCGCAATCCGCCTCTCTTTTCTTTGGTCTACCTCTGCTTAAGTCCCTATCCTACCATCATCATTAAAATTAATCACACTTTTAATAACATCGCGCATTACCTCTTTGGCATCATCAGGCAGTGTGGCGGTGTAATGCTCGTGCGTGAACTTGGGGTTCTGGTCATCAGCGTCGAGGACTTGCACTTGCAGCACCGTGTCGTTGTGCAGGGGAGGTGTCCCCGCGTCCTGTGCGCGCAGGATCACGGTGAAGTTGCTCAGCGTCTCGTAGTCCAGAGGTTTCTTCACCACTAAAACGCTGTCCAACTCGTTTGGGAAGCCCAGGTACTCCTGAGGGTCAGAAAGGTAGGGTAAGAAGTATGGAAAATGTTATGTGAGGTTTGAGCTACTTAGAGTTAAGGTTTTAACTCGAGTCTTATATTGGACTCGGTGACGATATAAAACGTCTCGAGAAATTTTAAGAGATTCCTCCGATTCAACTGACAGTCCAGTAGTGACTGCCAACATCAGGAAGTTTAATGTTGGTAGATGTAGTGACCTCACACAACTCGATCTTGGCAATACCAGTTAGCCACGACCCCAGGGGACAGAAGAGTATCGCAGTATCCGAAGCCGACCCCAACATACATAGTGCAGTGGTCTCACATGGTTGGGTCCGGGCAGCACGGAGTAGTGTATGGTGGCGTGCGGGCCGGGCTGGTCGGCGTCAGCGGCGCGCGCGCCCACGGCCACGCGTGTCCCCACGGCCGTGAGCTCGGACAGGCGCACGCGGTACGGCGCGCCCAGCCACGCCGGCGCGTTGTCGTTCACGTCCCACACGCGCACCGACACCGGGATTATGAAGCTCTGCAACAACACACCAGCTGTTAGTGTACCGTACGTAACTATCTCGGCACAATGGGGATGGCAATTGAGAAACTATTGGCGCTGGCATAGCTAGTTCCAAGCATCGTCATTAGTTTAAAATCTAATATTGGGACAATCCCGCCACACTATTCCCAAACCAATTTCTTGGATCCCGTAACGATAAAGGAGAGGTAAACGCTAGTAGGAGGTAGCGGGGGAGTAGAAAAAAACGTAATTCAAAATCAGATTCGTTTAGTTCAAGATCTGTTAGAATGACAATTTATTTGCACATAAGGAACACCTACAACTTATTTACATAATAATGTAAGTTATTTATTTCAAAATAGTTCGCCACCTACAATGAACTTTCATAGACCACACACACGATGACGTTGTAACTTAGGAAAGCTTAGATTAGATAGGGAACACAGATGGAGCATTTACATTTTGATGCATCGCAATTTACAGTGGTCAGTTTCTTAAACGCTGGTTTGTATCCACGGTATCATGACTTCCGCAGAATCATATACCATTCAGTTACAATTGTAGGTTTCTGTATCAAAGTAATTTGTAACCAACCGGGTCGGTGGTCCGTCTCCTATCACAGCGCACGTTGACGTACACATTGGAAGGGCCCTTCTTCTCCTCGCGATCCAGCGCACGCAGCAGGGTTAGGTTCTTGGTGCCGGACGCGATGCCCACGGCCGCCCCCTTCTCCTGCAGCCGCAGGGATATGTCACCCTGCTCCTCTGAAGGGTCGCCATTTACGCTCAAAGTGCCTGTAACGTTACAACACATTCCAGAGTATGAGCATAAAACAGCGCTTTATGTTGCTGCACTATTAAATCAAGTCGTAATAATACTAATCAACTTAATGAGGCTTTTGCTGCAATGCTATAGTCCAATTGATAAATTGTTTGGCAACTAATATTATATTACTTCGTTACGTAAAAGAAAATGTTTATTGCTTCCTCTTTACAGCAATCTGGTGTAAAGACACAAATAATCAGATCGTTACAAAAGAATATAAATCGAATAGACTTTACGAATTTTATATCTGTCTCAATTACATTGATACAAGGACCTTTTGCCGCTCAAATGATGTGGACAGAGAGGCGCTAGGCTGTTATTTGTGAAATTATAGAAGATCGAATAATAATATAATCGATTTACCGAAGATCCTTGTACCAGCTATATTTGGTCTTCTGCTGCAGTGATCGAGATCGAGTAGAGACTAAAAAAATATTCAGTCATAAAAGCTACTTACCAATAACACTTCCGACGGGCGTATCCTCGCTGATGAAGAAGCTCTCCACAGCGCCGCCGTTCATCAAGTAGCAGCGACTGTCCTGGATGGCTGCAAAATAAGCAATCGTCTGCTTTAAGGACACCTTATCATAAGACCTGGAAGGCGTGGCTCTATATTAACAGGCAGCCGCACGTTCATGGCAACAACACCATTTTGTCGTGTGGTTTTCGTACTATAAGTGTTAGGCTGTTACTACTAAAGTGCGGTTGACATTTTTTCTAATTGGTTTACCTCCGAGCCTCTCTGTGTGTGCTGCACAAACAAAAAATCATGTTCGTTACAAATGTTGGTGACTCATTGAAAAGTGATTGGAACATTTCATGGTGTATTCGTGACAACACAATCATGGTGATAGCAAACTTTTTTTAGGGATTCTGATGCGGTTATTGGGTCAACCATACTACCGGGAATCAGAAATGATGACGGTCTCAATAAGCTAATGACTGAGTGACTAATCATATTTGCCTCCCAAAATATCGAATGGAAACTCCATTTATTCATAATTGTTAATGGCCCAAATGTGGGTCAGTAAAGTAAGGTCTTTGTCAATGAACTTATAGATAGTAGATAGTGTAGATACATCGATATTGTAATGTTTTTCAGAGTTTTCAGGTCGCGGCTTTACCACGTCCACTTATCTATCCAGGACAGTGGGGGTGGGACGGAGCGGGGAGGGAGGTCATTTCCTCCTTGTAATGGGACGATTACCTACTTTTATAGATTACTGACTTAAATAAATGGATATGCAAATGACTTTTCCTTTGGAAACGGACTTTCGGAATCAGATGTTTTAAATATTGTGAAGTCTTCGTTTGAGCTTTTAGTGCAGCGATGCATATAGATTGTTCCAATCTATACGTTCGCAATCACTTCCAAACGTTCGCGAAGGATATTTCGGGATGGTTTCGTAACTTCCTTGCATATATATGTGCCATGTAAGTACGGCATTCAACAAGTTCATTAGGCAGGTGTAGAGGAAAAAACCGCGAATGGCACATAAAGTGGGATTTATGAGGCGCCGCGCGGCGGAGCGAGACCGCGCGGTGGTCGGTGGCGTATGCGCTGCGATGTGAGTCATTGTGCAGGCGCAAGACGACGAGCCGACTGCGGGTCACGATCAGACATGCACACACGGTACATCGGTGGTAACACTTCGATCTAGAGCTGGCCTAGCGTAGACATAATTTCAATATAAACCAGGTTAGTTTATACCTTCTTATAGTCTTAGTTCTTTACTACTGTTGTACGGTCTGAACATATTTTTTAACATTTCAAATACCGAAAAAACACAGGACTCATAATATCAGAGTTGTTACTCAATTCACACGGGTTCTAAGATTTTGTCCCCTTCCTACAGAACATAGGTACATTTTTCTTTATCATTAAAATTTGTAGAACTTTAATCTCGTTAAAATGACGGTAACTGTCTGCTTTCGCTAGCCATTATCATCATCACAGCTATTTCGTCTGCGACCTATCACGAAGGCAACCTGACCGCAC
This sequence comes from Xestia xanthographa, assembly GCA_905147715.2. Taxonomy (NCBI): domain Eukaryota; kingdom Metazoa; phylum Arthropoda; class Insecta; order Lepidoptera; family Noctuidae; genus Xestia; species Xestia xanthographa. The sequence continues at coordinate 33,173,472 of LR990645.1, forward strand.
GCACCTACTGACCGTACACCACATCTTACTTCATCTGAGTACATCAAGTTATTATATTATAAGTAACAATAAAGTACCTACTGTAAGTGGACCTCCACTTACAGTACTTTATTGTTCACAGTTTCATCGCAAGTAATGACCACTCAGTGAAAGTGAGTTGAAAGCGTTCGGTGGACTAACAAGCGATTTTTGAAACGTAAATTAAATTTTACATTACTTTAGCAAATAAATGGATAATGCACTCTGTTGCATGGGTCTCTTGTAGAGTTACAAATATGTCAGGATCTGGTAAGATGGTGCACTACACTACGACTGCAACTAGGTTGGCCAGCCGTTCGGTCATCTAGTTCCATTATTTTCAGATTCTTTCAAAATGGAACTAGCGATTATAAAAAAAAACAACACTAGTTCCATCATGGAACTGTCAATGTCACTAGTAAGTGACAATGAAGGATATTTAGGCTTTTAGAGTGCGTATCCAGTTAAATTAGATCGTAAATTATTAAAGGCAGAACAAGCCGGACGGCTTGTTTTGTTTTGCTTTTGTTAGGTTTTTGAAAGTTTACTATATAGGCACTTGAACAATGCCAGGTCATAAAACTGGAAAGCCGAACAGACCAGACACTTTAACAGAACTTAAACACAAACTTCTGTTAAGGTGTTCGGCTTTTTTCAGGATTTAACTGTCTGGTCTGTTCGGCTTTCCAGTTTTAAGACCTGGCAAGTTGGCATCCCTATCCGCAACGCAATTCTAATAGCAACTAAAACAAAAATCAAATCTTCGCTATAAACAATAATTTAATGGTTTCAGCGAAGTTATGGCGTGCAAAGAAAATACATGCTACACTTAATAGGTAACATACACGGTCAAGGAAAACTATTTTCTCCTTTTCCTCCGAGCACGGTCACGCAATCCTAAGCCGCGGGGTCGACGGCCTGTAGGGGTTGTTGTACTTGTTGCTCATCCTATGTGGCCACATTCATCCAGCATCAGCTTCGTGAGGTTCCATGAGAAGCTTATCGTGACAATACGTCATGTACGATATGATTGTAAAATGTGTTGTCTTCTGAATTGTGTCTCTAAGGTTTCAGGAATCTTTTGGATTCGGTACCTAAGCACAGAACCGGCTGTCATGATGGTGTTTGAGAAATTTTCAAAGATGGACGTCTACCAGTAAAAATGATAATGATGATGAATGAACTAGTGCAATGGTGGTACCTTCGATTACATAGATATAGGTACCGTCAACATCTTCAGTGCTCCCAAAATACGTTGCTTCCTCAACAAAACTACATGTCATGCACAAACACTAGTGGCTACAGATCAGCTACATTTGGCGGACTGGTGAAGTGCGCACTGCTGGCTGTGCTCACTCACCGCGGGACCTGATCGACAGCGCTATGGCGGCCACGGTGGGGGGCGCGGGGGGCGCAGGCGCGGACGCATCGCTCGGCAGGCCCTCGCCCTCGCCCACGCGCCACGAGAGTCGCCCTGTATCACCAGCCAGGGTTAACATGATTCAGGAGGCAGTTTGTCAGTTGCAGCCCGGAATATTGGCAACTGGCTCACCGCCTATTACGTGGGATCGACGTACACATAACTGGTTAAAATGTGAGTGAACTAGATTTAGATACACCTCTGCATAAACCATTGGGGCAAACAGGCGTGAAGGCGTGTTCAGTTTTAGACAGTTCCTAGGATGTTACTAAACACCAACAAACATTACTTAAATATTTTAAAGAAGTTTGTTGAACTCTCCCAGACTTTACAGCGTACACAAATTGTACCGAAATATTGTAAACACCATTACTCGCGCCCAATTACCGTAAATTCCCACGCTTCCGTCGTCGTCGGCGTCCAAACAAAATAGTGAAACAACACAATCTGTGATAAAGTTAGTCAAGTTAATGAAACGTTTTCATGGCAGGTGCGCAGAGAAGCGCAGGGGCAGACAACTGGGGCACCGGAAGGCGGTCGCGCTATAAATCCCCCTCGCGACTTCCGGCGGGGTCGGACAACATGGCGGCTATGGCGGGTTAAATTCGTATAGTCACTGAATGTGGGTCGGTCACTACTCGGTCCCGTCGCTCGGTCCACGGACTGACCCAAAGCATACAGCATTACCTTCCCGCTATCAACGAGACAACGATACTTTCGGTTTCGTTGTCGTGTAACAAACTTCTACAAAAACCAACAAACATGGTATGCTCCTATGTGCAAGCTTACAGTCAATCAACCAATAGATGTCCTGCGTATCAAATGATCTATCCTATCATCATCTGACATTATAATTCAGACTACGAGATACAGAAACTTATGACACGAATGATTGATGGACACAGCCTAGGGTTATAAAATTTCCGTAACACTTTCGAAACTTCGCTATTGATCTTCATTAATCGAGGTTTCCATAACCTGAAATGAGAAATCCTGTAGGAATCATTCCCGCTACATCGACTCCCTTTACTTCGACTCGTGATTTTTCTTGGTTTTGATATTGTCTTTTGTTTCGTTTCGAGATGGCTATCACAGAGTACAGTCATATTCAAAACGAAATACGGCTGTGCTTTTAAGAAGGAGTACCTATTTAACTTAAAATTCACCGCTCTAACATGTAGGTACCTAGGTTTTAATTTACTATGGCATCCCCTTATAATAATAAGCCTTGGGGTTGGTTGCCTTGGGGTTTCAAATATTAATATTGCACTTGCAGTAATTGCACGTGAGTCGACCATTAGCGTAGGTACTAGACATAGATGCTTCACACGCAAACATGCTTGTTCTACAGTTTTGTTCGATTGTTTTTGAGCTGAAATACCTATACACCTACTTCAAAAATAAACGGGGTACTTATTATTATTTGTTAAGGAAGTTTTCAAAAGGTTCAAAGTTCAGTGGTTTCAAAGGGTTACGTAGCTGATACTTTGTATACTTCAACTCGATGATTTTGAGATTTTCTCGAGCAGATAAATACATAGCTACAGCCATTAAATGAGAAATTTCATAAAGACCTGTTGTTTTCCCGATATCGAAAGAGCGAAAGGCATCTTTTCACTTACAAGCATGTACTTGCAGTTAGTTTCCAATAATTTCAAGGACAATTTATTCTACAAACGACGGTTACGTGCGGGCTGTGGCTGGGGAAAGGCGGTCGCGATCTCATCGAGATGACTATCAGTCGAATTATGAGCTGACGATAGTTTCCGATCTGATTCGTCATGTCCGTCATTACTGCATTACGCGCCTTATTACCTGATAATGGACACTTAAACGATTTATCTTTACTTTCATCTCAACATGCGGCGTTCTCATTGTCAGCTCGTACTTAATTATGTTTTGACATATTATTAATATTACTTCCATTATTGTTGGGTAGCACGTAAGAGACTTCGTGATTATAATTTAGTAAAATCAGCTCTCCGAAATCTTTGCAACAGAAAGCTTTAATATTTGCTCCGTTTCCGGTATAATTAACGTCTTCATTTTACTTCGTACTTATTGTAAAAGTTTGTTACTCATGGCAGAAGGACTGTTGAAAAAATGTCGTTATATCTTGGGATGTGTGCGCGGCAAGTGGCGTGCGCTCCGGAAGTACGCATGGCAGCGCGCGACCCCACGGTCGGCAGTCCGCTACTACGCGATCACAAGTAAGTTGTGACAAGCCACCGAACTGACCACCTTATCCATAGTAGAGTATCTGTTTAGACTAATCAAACAATATCCTAAATTAAAACTTTAAATGTTTTATTATTGGTATTAAAAAGAGTTTTTCAGTGTAATGTTCAACACAATGTAAATTGTTTATGAATAAATAAATGAATGAATGAATATAATTATATGAGTATCTTTGAAAGCTTCACCAGCACCTACTTTTCTTTCATGCCGTCTGTTTTCGCAACAAAAGACGTATAGCTCTTAATTGTTCTCGTTTTTCAAAGTATCTTTCAGGATCAGTCAGCTGCAATTTTTGTGTTGTTTTACGTAATGCAGTCTTAATGCTGGACTCTTCTCTTCTTAGCGTATCAGAACTGAACCACTAGTTTGGCGCTTTCAGTAGTGTCCGTCAGTTCCTGTATAGCTGTTCTATAGTGAATAAACAACAGGACACGAAGGACCTCGTTTGTTAGGAACAGCACCACATTTACACTCCAGGGCAGAGTCATAAATGCATCTCAACCACTTCAGACTGAACACACACACCATATAAAACTGCTTCACATCCGTAACTTCACTAATCTAGGTCCAGTTGAAAACCAGCGTCGGGCACTAGTTGTCCGGCATTATGCTGAACTGGGGGGTCAGAGCCCATTCGTCCCCTAAAATTCGTCCCCCAGCATAAAAGTTGTGGATTCGGCCCCTATATAGGTGCCCATTGGTCTCCTGGTAGGGGCCCAATTAATATTTTAACAAAAAATATTATTTTTAAGGTACCCATTCGTCCCCTCTAATATATATACAATATAAGTTAAAGATTCGGCACCTATTCAGGTGCCTATTGGTCCCCTGAGATAATTAGCTATATTTTACATAAGAAACGGTTAACATAGTACACTTGTGAACAGTTTATTAACGGAATTAATTTAATAAATCATAACAGATCATTGAAAAAAGAGCTATGATCAATGATAATCCATCATGATAATAATATAACCTGACGATAGGCTTACGATGCAATATTGTCTCTCGTCTCACGAATGGCTTTTTAAAAAAACGGGTTACAAAATGGATAATATAAGGTGTTTTGTTTGTATGTTATGGCAGCCTCGGTGACATATTGGTTCTTGAAAGTGACTGCGAATACGAGACTGTTCAATGTGTCTTTGGTCTTTAATTAAATGAAGTTCGCCTAACGAAATAAACAATACTGTTAATATTATAATAATATTATTTTTAACATAATTGAATCGAATTATCTCATTTGAATCCTGGAATATGATTAGTATTATTATTGATGGTAATTCACAGAATTATAGAATTTATACTTCACTATTTATTATAGAATTTTTTTAATTTAAAATGGAAAAACAAATATAAGATTAGTTTTATACTAAAATAATGTTGATTTGTTTAATCTTCAATAATCATTGTGATTTTAGTCATTTTTTGTTATTGTAGTTATAGTTTGTTAGATTTAAGTTATTATGATTTTGCATGTAGTTGGTAAATATACAAAAGTATTTTTTGTATATTTACCAATTTTTGTGATTATAGCCAATTTTTTTGTAGGTACTTCTAGTTATAATTTATTAGATGTAAGTTATTACGATCTTGCATGTAGTTGGTTAATATACAAAAAAAAATGTTGATTTATCTAGTCTTCAATAATTACTGTGATTTTAGTCTTTTTTTTTGTACTGTTATAATTTTTTAGATTTAAGTTATTATGATTTTGCATGTATGTAGTTGGTAAATATACAAGAAAATAAGAAGTGATTATTTACTGTTGATATGTGTTCTGACTGACTATATATGTGTTGTGACTATTTTTTTGCATATTTTATATTTAATGTTGATTTATATGATGGTCAATCAAGGCTGATTTTTGTAAAAGAGTTGTATTTTGTTAGTTTCTAGGACATTGTGATTTTGCATGTGTATTTGTAGTTAGTAAAAATGTTGGTTTTACATAGTTGATAAAGTCTGATTTTACTTTTTATATTACTTTTATACAAAGTTATTGTGATATTGCATTATTTTGTAGATCTCTTTGACTGTACAAAGTACTAACAATTAATTGTTATTTTTGTTATATTGGTATTGATATTTGGTTATTTGTTTGTACACTGGATGTAAATTAATATTGTAAATTGTAAAATAATGTTATATTATGTTATGATTTTATTTAAATAGTTACACAGTTATAATCTCAAAAGACCTACAAAAAAAGAGTTTATAAACAAGAATTGCAAGGGATTTCTTGTAGGTCTTTTGAGATTATTATTATTGTTAGAGTAAGGTGATTTAGGTGCAATATTTTTTTGTATTTGCTTTATTGAACTCTTGGCATCAAAATAATTTAATTATTACATACTTACGATGCATAGTTTTTATGAAACAACCCGTTTATTAAGAGATAAAAACAGAAAATGTTGATGAAATTGTGACCTCTTAATTAAGAAAATGAAAGATAATTAGAAAAAACTAATTAGCGCATTTTGAAGACGAGTATGTTGAAGTCATTATGCGCTGAACAGATTTGTAAATTAATTCTTTATTGCCATAAACTAAGCGCGCAAACACAACTCGAAATGATGTTGGGCACGAAAGACCTGTATCTAGCACTTGATTTACCTAACATAATCCACTTAAATGAACTTAAAAAAAATAACTAGCTATTACTTATATTATGGTTACTTATGTGCAATAATAATATTTCGTGTTATTTCATCCGTTTGTTTAAAAAAAAAATATACTTTGTTGCGCAAATAATTCGCAGCGAGTGAATTTTGCAAGACTCCAGCCCTTAATCTTATTTGAAATAAACATGATATCTACCGAATTACTATATTTTTTATTTTACCCTTTTCTGCGCGACTGTACCAGGACTACCAAGCTGCAGTATACACATATACATGTACTTATTATATTAGAAGAATGAATAAAAATAAATATTCTTCAGGGGACGAATGGGCCCCTCAAAACTTCCAGGGGACGAGTGGGCACAGGGTGCGAATCTTAGGGGACGAATGGGCTCTGACCCGAACTGGGCCTATTTGGCGCAGCCGTGAGGCACACGGTGTCACATTGTTTTTTATTTTTTGTTTAGTTTTAAGTTTTTATTCATTTATTTTGTTATTCTTTTTGTTTTTCATTTTTTTGTTTATTTTTTATACTGTGTGCACTTGTGGCATGTGCCAAATAAATGTATTTTCTTTCTTTCTTCTTTCTTTCTTTCAATTGATTGAATAACTTTACAGGATTGATTCGTTGTCACGACATGATTTATTTTAATTTACCGTGTTACAATCAATTTTCACCGCTGTCTATTTGTAATCTGTGAGAACTCATAACCGCTATAGCTAACTGCCCACAACAGAAGCTATTACTGAAGATTCTCCGCTCTATATTTGGGTAATGAAATGTCAATTAACTGCAAATAGCCGTCGCATTTACACCATGAATATGAATAGTCTTCGCAAAGATTTTCAGTGCTGCGCCGCGCCGGCGCACCGCGGGCATTATGTAACGGTAATAACAATTCAAATTAAACTCAGAACAGATTTACAAATTAATTTTGATTCGACATTCATTTTGCCGTTGAGCTAGGTACATAAATCAATTTGAGTTACGACTTTCAATGTTGGGTAAGAGAAAGATGTAAATATTTCAAGCTCTGATTACGGTTTTACAAAAACTAGTAGTGATGAGAGGCAAAAAACTTTTTTTCAAAAAATAAAAACCGACTAAACCACAAAAAAGTGGAAAATAATTTTGAGAATCGCTCAACAAATGGGGAAGAAATCGGTGAACATCTATATACATATAATAAATCTGTAGAAAAGTCATTTTTGTACATTGAAGAAATTGAAACAAAAAATAGCCAGCGTGTGAAAAGATAAGTAACAGAACCCATTTCCATCATTTTTGAAATTTTTGTCTGTTTGTCTGTTTGTTTGTGCGCACATCACGTAAAATCTACGAATTCAATGCTGACAATGTTTATACATAAAAATTGTGTGTAACTTGGGGTATGATTTAGTGTTTGTTTAATTGAAATCGGTTAATTCTATCAAAAGATATATGAACTTAAAGTTTTCAAGAAGAACTAATCATCAAATGTAAGATACATACATGCAGCGACATCTGTTGAACTAAAATGATACCAATGACTAAAAATGTGCTCACCACAGTCATAACTTTTAAATCGACTGACCAGCTTTAAAAAAAAATTATAGCATAGGTAATATACTTTAGCAGTTTAACATTTTGGTCGATAGACGGCGTTGTTTATTTCACTCCATTTTCTGAATTGAATGACCCTCGCCCGTGTCAGTTGCCTATTTTTTGTTTTTTTTTTTCGGATGGGAAATCATCAAATGACTCCTCCTGCTCTGTGCGGAGCAGGAGGGAGTGTCAGACTTTTACTGACTAAAACCCAGCCATGTTCCTTCATCGCCGTTTTGTTCCGGGGCCACGGTATCTCTTTCGAACAGTCCCGCAACCCCGGCAGACATCGGTCCTTGCGGATCGGCCCTTCCTTTTTGCTGACTCTCTTTTAGGCGCGCGTGGAACACGAACGCGCCGTCGACACGACCTGTCGTCATGAGACGGACGGACGGCGAGCTAGCCCATAGCCCACCGTCCACAGGCCCGCGCCTACGGTGGCCGGGGGCCACGTGGTTGCCCCGGAAGCCCGGGGCGTCTGCCGCGGCGGCCGGGACGTTGAGAGGTTCTCTCCCTCTCACGTTCCGCCACCTCCTTCTCTAGTATTACTGCTTCGCAGAAGGAGGTGACGGCGTCCCATTCCGTCTCGCTCCGGACCATGGCTTGCACCAGGGCCGGACGCGAGAGGTCGCCGCCGCAAACGTGTAATTTGCCTCAAGATTGGTTTTTTAACCGACGAAACAAAAAGAAGGCAGTTCTCAATTCGACGCGTATTTTTTTTATATATGACCACGGATAACTTTTACAGAGAAGTCCGTACATGGTCCTTTTGTTTGTAAAAAGCGTAGGTACATCTCAAAGTTGGTCCCATTTATAATTGAAAAATCGTGTTTGGGCTAATTTCTTGCACCTTTATTGATGAGAACTTTCGACCTAGCTGGAGTATGACTGTCATCGAGTGTCTAAGGATGAAGGAGGTGGCGGAACGTGAGAGGGAGAGAACCTCTAAACGTCCCGGCCGCCGCGGGAGACGCCCCGGGCGTCCGGGGCCACCACGTGGCCCCCGGCCACCGTACGCGCGGGCCTGTGGACGGTGGGCTATGGGCTAGCTCGCCGTCCGTCTGTCTCATGACGACAGGCCGTGTCGACGGCACGTTCGTGTTCGACGCGCGCCTCAAAGAGAGTCAGCAATAGGAAGGGGTCCGCAAGGGCCGATGCCTGCCGGGGTAGCGGGACTGTTCTAAAGAGATACCGTGGCCCCGGAACACAAAGGGCGATGAAGGAACATGGATGGGTTTAGTCAGTAAAAGTACGACACTGCCTCCTGGTCCGCCCAGAGCGGGAGGAGTCATTTGATGATTTCCCATCCGAAAAAAAAAGGCTGTCGAGGTAAGCCCTTTTTGGAAAAACATAAGTAGATTATTTTAGCGATTAATGCAAATATATCGAAGAAATTAAATTGTTACCCACTTCGATCTACGTAGGTATATATCTACTAATATTATAAAGCTAAAGAGATTTTGGTTGGTTGAACGCGCTAATTACAGGAAAACTTTTAGTGTTGAATAGTTATCGAGGATGGCTATAGGTTATCTAACATCACGCTATAATTAAAAGGAGCGGAGCATCAATGATAAATGTTGCAAAAACAAGGAAAATTTATTTCTTTCGAGAGCTTCCTTTGCGGGCGCTGCATAAACGGTTAAAGTTGCGCAACAATCATGTATTAGGGAATTGTTCGTTTTAAAGCGTTCTAAAAAAAACCGCGATAGCATTATGTCTATCTTTCAAGGGTGACTCCACTCTCTCTAACCCTCTCTCTCTCATGTGACGCAGACGAAGTTGCGCGGGTCAGCTAGTACCTACATAAAATTAGACTACACGACTGAAGTTATAAAATGACACAAAAAATGATAGCGCGTTGATGTCTTTTTGAAGTCCCTTTCTTGGTTATAATTACTAGACCACACAAGGACACGACTGAAGTAAAAAAATGTTAATAAAATTAAAACTACTGGGCCAAACTATGTTTTTTATTCAGACTAAAGAAGAATCACGTAAATAGGATCGTAAATAGCGTAGGTAATCGGTGTACATACATAAAAAAAGATACTCCAATCGAATTGAGAACCTCCTCCTTTTTGAAGTCGGTTAAAAAGATATCTATACGTATAATAATATTATAAAGAGGTAACATTAATTGTGTGTAAGTTTGTATGTAGGGGATAATCTCCGGAAGTAAGCAGAAAGCTACATTATTCGTGAGTGCTATAGGCTATATTTTATTCCCGTACTCCCACGGGAACGGGAACTACGCGGGTGAAACCGCGGGACGTCAGCTAGTATTTAATAACTTATCATAATTATGTTAAGGATTTTCTTCCGCCAATTGGTGGATAAGTACTGTGTTCCTATAGCCTCGAGCACCTTCATGAGTTGAGTCATTAATTTAAAGACTTTAGAAACAATAGGAAGAGTCCGTTTTGTTAGCCGCGGATTTTAACAACGATTTGGAACAATGAATTTCCGACAGCTTACGTTATACGTACCCTAGTGATATTATCTTGCTTCACCAATATTTTTCAAGTTCATTTGCATGTGTAGGTATGTGTGTGGTACCTATATACCTTTTCAGAAAAAACAAAACTTAACAGTTACTAACTACTGCAGTGACTAGTGATGTGATAGTGTACCAATATCTCATCATAATTATACGCACCTTCTACATATTCATTGAAAGTGCTGATCTGCAAGGAACTTATGAAAATATTATGTAGGCACTCCTTAAGCAAAAATCCTTTTACAATGTAAATAGTTATCCAATGTTGTCAACATGGAAAAAATAGCTATGCCTTGAACCAACAAAAATACGCGGAAAATAAGTTGCGACTTTTTGCCAACGGCTTAAAATACGAGCCAGTGCCCAGTGGATATTATTATAAGTGAAGTGTACAATTAGCGGCACGTCTGGTGCCTGCATCACGCTACACCAGAATGAACGTAAGTTTCAAAAACATTAGTATGTAGACCACGACACGTTGCTCCAATTTTTACCTTAATATCCATTATTCATACCTTTCTTGCGTGCTGCCTTAGAATGTATTACACGATTTAAATCTTAATTGTTATTTAATTTTGAAGTGTTAACGTCTAACCATGTTTGCACGAACGTTCCGTGAACTTAAATTGAACCTAGGAAGTAATAGACCTTGCATGCTCCCTTCCTTGTGTGCTTAGCAAAGTAGAGCACTCAGCTTAGATCGATTACAATTTCATATATTAAATCGACAATATTGCAAGCACTTTGTATCATGTCTAGGTTCTATTTCATTTACCTAAAGTAGTGACTTGCGAAACGATATTACGAATTCGACAGCTGGAGATATATTATCAAGTATTAAGCAAATGCCTGTAGAACAAACGACTCATTATGCATTTGTAATGTTTCACAGAATGTCGAGCATAACATTTGTTGCAATATTTCCTGTGGCCAGTGTTGTCTTGTCACCGTTACCTCACTGAGTATGAAACAGGAGGAAGTTGCGACCCGGACAGCGGACTATGAACAATGGACCACCGCGACGGATCGGGCGATCGCCCACTAGCCGCTAGCCGAGTTGTTGCAATGTTGTGAGTTGAGACGGCTGCATGTGGCTAAGATGTACTTACAATAACACTGTACACATTAACCTACAGCAACATTTAGCTCTGAGCACACGAGGAGATCTTTTTAAGATACCTAATATTTTGATTGAAGACTGGCAAATAAAGCCCTTGCGTGAATCGCAAGCGAACCGGAGCGAGACTGCCTCTACGTGTGCCTTAATGAGTGATATCATTAGAAATGCTACATTAATAAGGTCTATAATGAGTAGAGGCGTTGGCATACTTCACCGAGGGAACAATTAAGTTAAACCCTTTCATTTACGTAAACGAAGTATTTGCTATCCGGTGTTGGCTCACAGCGGGACTTCAGTGCCGGTGTTACAGTATCTACAATTATCAGTTTCTGTAACTGTCATGCTTGTAACTGGCGCAATTGTTAATTGTACCAATAGATCACTGCTGCTAGCTGTTGATTGCTGCACACTATCCACTAGATCTACCACGACTAGATCGGTACGTGTGGTGCGGCGCGTGTGTCGTGTTCAAGGTTCACGCTTTTCTCCTCGACAAGCTCAATTATAATCTTGGCGTTACATTACAAGTGGGCAGTTAGATATATCTAGCACCATTTAAGTCACGTATGACGGTATGATAGTTTTCTTTGATTTCTCCATACACCATGCACAATTATTGGAAAAGGGGCAATTTTTACGTTTCCAAAATAACAAGAGTTTAACTGTTTGGTCGCAAAAGGCACTGCGTGGAACTGAGATGGAATGTGAAGAGGGATGTTTAAATAGAGAGATAGATACCTACCTAAGATAAACTTAAAGAGCTGAAAGTATCGCCGGTGACCGAGAAGATAAGTGGTATACTGTTGTCATGGTATGGGCATGTGATGTGATGCAGAGAAATGTAGGGTAGGTCGTGAGGAAAGTTTGTAGTATGAACGTGGAAGAAATAAATAGGGAAAGACCAAATAAGCAATGGATAGATTGGGTTCCCTCTATCTGGCAGAATATTGATGGTCCGAAAGATGATTCTAACTGTAAACTTTCTGAAATATGATAGTTCTGCCTTTTAAAATGACTATCGATATGAAATGTATGCCAAAAGATGATCTGACTGTGAACTTTCTGCGATAAGATGTTTCTACATTAAATTCTTATGCATATTAAATTTATGCCTAAAGATAATATTTTTGCGAACAATAGATCATGTTAAATGCTTCTGTTTAATTCAATTTACTGCAGAGCAGCACACACTAATTAACAATGGTAGTGCATCAAGTGACTGCTCTTAGCCAGCGGTCAGCGACCCGCCCGGGCCGCCAGGCGCGCCATCGTGCCACTCCGCCAGGGCTCGCCACCGCCGGGCGTCAGTCCCACTGGCAAGTGGCACGCGACACTACACCATGCACGCCACCGAGGAAACCATTCACTTGCACACTGATAACACAGTGCTAATACATGAATACAGTGCTAATAGCACGAGGGGAACAGATGGATGCAATCAGAATACGAAATGTGAAGGTCGAGGGTTTTAAAATCTATGCAGGACTTATTTCTTCGATACTAGCAACAAAAGCTGCAACCTATAAGTGGAATACTATTGGTCGTTATGGATCCTGCTAAGCCCAATGTTGTGACGTCCAATTAAGTCAACCAGCCTTTACAATATACCTAATTTAACAGCAATGTTTAAATCCGACAGCCGCTGTTCATAGCATGGAGAAGTTTTTATAGGCATAGGTAGTAGAACATGAAATGAAAAATTCCTGACAAGAAAATCACTGCTACGATGGTTAGTACCTACCTACTACGAGAAAACGTGTCAAGAATGGCCTCGTAGCCGTAGTGGCAGGGCTCGGGGGTGAAGGGGGTGTCGGTCAGCGAACCACCCCTCGCCGAATGAAACAAAACAACTACCCTTCACTTGTCTGATCGGGCCTCGTTTGTACTGCGATTTCCTTTGTTTGACACACATAATGTTCACGTTTAAACTAAAACTTAGATTTGTTGGCATTGGTCCAGGTTTCAATACCGGGTAGCATTTATTTTTGAGTAAGTAACAAAAAATGTAAACTGGGGGGTATAATAATGTCACTTACGATTCATTTAGAAAAGTTGTAGGTATTTCATTGCAAAGTTAAATAAGGAAAAATAGGAAGAAGAACAAGACGATTAAATATGACGACTGGAACTAAAACTGTGTTACTATCAAAGAGAAATTCCCGATCTCATCCTATAATAAATATGTTGTATCATATTGAAGATTTTTTTTTTACTTTCTCAGAGGTCGCAGGCAATTGCAGAGTTCTAAATCCTATTTACAACTCAATAGATTTAACTGAAATCTAAGAACTTTGCATTCCTATAGATAGACGAAACTCTAACAGTAAGCCGACACCTAATCCGCGAGTTACACTAGAATGTGAAATGTGATTGCGAAAGTATTCAGCGAGGTATCAAACGGCTCGGGTTTCATAAGGAGGATAATTTGGCGGCGGTGAGCGTACGCTACAGAATGGATGCAGTGCAGTACGTACCGGGCCATGTTGTGAAATAACAACCATATTGTAAACTGAAAACAGCGCAGTTCTTGTCCAACCAAATCTTAGCCTTGTGAAGTTTGGCAGTGGGAATATAATTATAAACCTATGCAGATAATATTGTAGTGTAGTGTAGATATAAACCTCGCCGAAAGATTCGATAAAGGTTCCAATCGCTTCTACAATAAACCGACTTGACGCGCCCCACGCGCCACGTTCCCTGAGCCTGACCTACACAACATAATCCAACTAGTTCCGTCACACGAGCTTTGAGTAATCATGTAGAACCAATGCGTTTGGCCGCGCGGCACCAAATTGTCATTTTCCGATTATCCACCCAATTACAAAAATAGTTTAAATAAAACCTGCGCCAATGGTACCTATTATTAATGCAATAACAGCACGCAAACGGTCCGAGTTAGCGTACAATGGAGCCGTAATGTGCTGTGTGCGCACGCACCGCACTGCTCGCTCTGCTGGCCATTCATCAATGTTGTGCTGCGCTTGCAATACAACGGCCCACGTCGTATGCGCCGAATGATACGGAGTTGTTACGGCTTCATTTGAATAAATTATTGTTCGACATTTAAAACAATAATGTCAATTGTTTCAAAATTATTGCAAACGTGCAAAATTGTGGAAAACAATAGCGCAACTGTGGAATATCAAGCGTTCAGTGTATAAGGGCGGTAGACTAGAGTGGTAGGTGCTTACTGCTTACCCTACCGCTAGTCGGCTTTAACAATTTAACAATCAATCTCTTGCTATTATGAAGCTTAAAGCTGTAGGAAGTCAAAGAAAATAATTTCACGCAGCTGCGAATAACAATATCACTCTGTTTTTTAGTTTAAAAGCTATCAGTGATTATCGTTATGGTTGTAGTAAGTATAACTAGCAGATAATTAACAGCATAGTATTAATTAAGTATCAGTTTGCGAGAGTTATTCTAGCGACACATGTCTGGGGACGTTTCCCTAAGCAAAAACATGGCAAATAGGGATGTACTACCTTGTGCGTCGATGTCCGGCACCAGCACGAGCAGCGCGAAGCACAGCGTGAGCGCGCGCATGCTGCCGCTACCGCTTCGGACGCATGCCCGCGGCGCGCACGCGTGTCTCTCGCACCAGGGACACTGCAACAACAGATACTTAGGTCAAACATGTTACTAATCGACGTTCAGACCCAAATTCCAAAGGCAGCAATGTCTTCCGCCGATCTCATCGACTTAGGGCCACCACTTTTAGATTTGCCACCCATCGTCCTTGCCCATTGCCCTTGAACGCCATTTGATCAAAGCGCTACATTAATAGATCCATCTTCACCATGCCTTGGCAATTGGCAGCTATGACAACTTGCTTATTAAAAGGGTCATGGAAATTACATTCTAATTTAGGAAGTACAGAATTACTTTTTAGATACAACGTTTTTTTGCAGTGTTTAGTTAGATGGCGTTTGTTAATTTCATTCCTATCTGTTTGTAATATTTTAAAATAACAGCTACCTACATAGAGACTTATTTTACAGGTTTTTGCATAATAAACAGTACCTACTTATAATACGACGATTAAGGGCCAGGCCACAACAGTGCGTTGCGGCGTCGCATCGCAAAAACAACATTGCACAGCTATGCGATGCGATGTCGCAACGCAAAAATTTCATCGGATACGACATCGTACGACAAGACGCTATGTCGTATCCGATGAAATTTTTGCGTTGCGACATCGCATCGCATAGCTGTGCAATGTTGTTTTTGCGATGCGACGCCGCAACGCACTGTTGTGGCCTGGCCCTAAGGGTCAGCTCACACCGAGACGCGACGCTGCGCGCACACTTTGCAAGAGCGCCTCAAAATATAACTTTATTTTCTACACGATAAGATACACATTTCATTGTGAGAATTTGAATACGTTAAACCATGCAGCGCTGCGCCTCGTGATGCCTCGCGGCGTAGAGCGACGCATCGCGACGCAGCGGAGCATCGCCGGTACGCGAGGTGTGCAAGATCGGCGCTGCGCCTCACAAAGCAGCGCGACGCCGCGCGGCGCCGCGCAACGCCGCGCGACGCCGCGAGGCGCAGCCGAGGCGACTTGTCTCTACTATTTCCGTACAGACTTCGTGTAGAATTGATGCAGTTCGGTCGAGTGCTCGAGTGAAATTATAATGATAAACTGGGATCTTGTTATAATCGGACTTCTTGCAGAAAAGGAAGAGGAAGAAGAATACAAAAATAAAATTAAAAAGAAGACATCACACAGGGGGTCTAAAATGGCCGCTTTAGCAGAATCGTTTTGTGAATCACGTTAAAAATTTAAAATTGTTAAAATGGACTTTATTCTTATTGACATAAAGTTCATTTTAAGAATTTAAATTTTTTAACGTGATTCATGCTAAGATTCTGCGTAGGATCTGCTATAGCGGCCATTTTAGACCCGCAGGAGTATTTGGGTGCACAATTTATGGAGAAATAGAATAATTCATGGTGAATTTCATACCTTGGCTTATGACCACATTGCCAATTATCCAGATAAATTTTATGATTATTACAAAATGGATCCCACGCATTATTTTTTGCGTTTCTGTCACTATAGTATTTTGATGTCACTTATACAAACAGTCGTAGCGCTGCACAAAAAAAATTAACTTCTCCTCGATCTCCCGCCAAATACCTATACGTCATTCTCTTACGCTTAGACTGCGGGTGGACGCGGGGCGGGGCGGGTGCACGCGGCGAATGTAGACACGTTCCGCTGCGCCGCGCGGCGTCTTGCTGCGCAGCGAGGCGTCGTAATGCCAACGATTTTACGATGCGCCTCGCAACGTTGCGATACGTATCGCGGCGCCGCGCGCTCTTTCAGTACCGTCGCGCCGCGTCGCGTCGCGTCGCGTCTCGGTGTGAGCTGACCCTTAGGCAATGCACAATCACTGACAAGACAAGAGACAAGATCAAATAGAGAATTTGTGGTGACTTTCGCGTTGATATCCGAGCTTACGCGTGACAATACGCACTACGCAGCCTTTCTATAGAAATATTTAAAATGGCTACCGACAGAATCGGAGATGTCATGAAAATATCACCTGATAGAACTAAATCGAACGATATTATTTCGCTACTGAACAACCATTTATTCCTCGCATGACTCAACAACCTCGTCACGTTAATCAGAATCGGCACAAAGTGTTTTTTTCTTCTCCTGTCATATCCTACCCTGTTTCATTCAAATATCATTGCTCACTTCATCCATCTTTTCTTTGGTCTCAGTATCCTTTTCCATCCATGCATTTATAATCTTTCCTCATCACGCGACGATACAAAGACCAACAATTCCCTTTCTCTGGGGCACTTTCAAACTTCCCGTAGTAGGTAGAGTCGAGGACTTTAATTGATAAGCCACTTTCACTACATTTTCTAATTTTGCATTTTATACATTCCCGAGTATGAATATTACCAACTAAACCCGATTTGCGTTACACGGCTAAAATACGAATAGTGGCAAGTGGGTCATCAATTAAAATCCTCGACTGTACCTACTTGTGAAAAAACGAACGAAGTAGGGTGTACTTCGTTAGTTCCTTCACATCACAAGTAGGTAGGGCGTACTTACAATAAAGCCCTTACAACATCTGGCACGTACTACTTATAATAAAATATTTATGTATACAGTTCGCAAGCCGAACCTCTCGGGGCTGTATTTAGAAAGCGGAAAAAAACATCAGCATCAGCGCAGCCATCGCTGGCTCATTTCGCTTTCTTCAACTGTTGCCACATTTACATGTGCGCATTGTTTTCAACCACTCTTATATACGGTTACGTATTACTAAAAATCAAGTGTGGCATTCCTTTCGAGTACAGCTAAACGAAATTAATGGACATGATAATGCAGAAACAATGGAGTTAAAACCAACTATAAGTATCTTTGATTACGACCGATCTTTTAACTGTTATTCCGATGAATTAGGTGAAAGCTTGTGGAACAAAATTTTATACTTATTAACCGTGATTGATTAGGACTTGGTCTGGACCATAAAAGATTGGTATGATTTGGTAGATAATAATATTAACAATCTCATAGACATCGTATCAAGTAGAAACTAATTCAGATTAGATACATCCGTAGAAAGATCAAAAGAAAAAGTTATTGGTTCACCAGGTTAACATCTAAATGACGTTGTAATATCGGATTGTCTCCAGAGTCATATTGGACAGCTGCTGAGGTACAGTAAAGCGCCCGATGCGCCGGAGAGGCATACTCGTAGTAAGACATTATTCAATCTGTCGTCGGAATGCGCAGCCATGGGAACTGGGAGCACTGGGTCATTGTCTGTTATGCTATCGTTACGGGATCTGTTCGAGCTGTGTCACTGGGCCACATGAGATGTATCTGGGCATTAGAAGCAGTATTGGCTTCTGCATATGACACTTTAAATATGATTTTATGATTGTTGTCAAATTAAAAAGTCTTGCCCTTCCGTTGCATACCGACGCCCAACGTCTATACCCGTAATAACTGCTGTGCTTCAAATCCTTTATTGTATCAAGTTATCGTTTTCAATGCCACGTGAAATTACAATCAGGACTTCCTCTGACCACCGATCTTTGTGTGGGACTACCTAATCACTACATTATTATGAAAAGCCAGTGATGTATGTCAAGGGTTCCGAGATCAAATTACGTTAAAGTTGAGCCTAAGCGAAGGATAATAAAACCTGTTGGCACACATGAGTGCGCAGGCGCAGGCGATCGGCGATCGAGTGCCGACTGCCGAGGGGCGTCACGTCACGGACTTACAACTTCATCTAGCGAATAGGTACCTTGCGCACCGAGCAAAGGCACATTGAACACGAGTTTTTTACTGCAACGGAATAAAGCATACATTTTGTCAAAATAGCAGAGCAAAGTGTTATGGGATATTTAAAAATAAGTAATAATCCTAAGTCACCATTTTCAGATTACTTAAAACTAATTTATAAAATCAAGTTAATATCCGGAGAAAAACTGAAAAGAACACAATCTTGTTAAGTGCCCCGGTCTATCCCACTGTAATACGAGTTACTGGTTTTAGACTTTTGTTTAACGGCGGCGTGGTGTATGACATTAACATGGGCACCGTGGGCACGTCAGTTAACGTAACAGTGTTTCCGCGCGAGCTGCCAGCCTGCCACTCGGCGGCACGCGGCATCGCGGCATTATCGGTGCGCAACGCGGTCGTCACTGCATGAGGAAGATTCTAGTTATTAACCTGTGAGCCTACTGTAACACGGTATCAGAGGGCCCATGTTACTTGGGTCGAAACAACGCTTTTTTCCTTCATTTTGCCTGTCAACCATCACACTATCATTCCACAATCCTTTTCCCTTATTTATCTTTTCTTTCCCTCCCCATCCATCAACGTTTATTATCATCACTCTTTTAGTCACATCCACATCACATGTGATTTATTCCTCCTCGTCACATGTCCATAGTTCCATACCAAGGCATAGACGATTCCCTTTTAACTTTTCGGTAGCTGACGCAATACACCGCACAGCACTACTACTTATCACCAATTTTGTGCTAGCCCTCGTCATGCCCTCGTCTACTCTACACTCACTGTTTTGTGACAGCCCTCGTCATGCCCTCGTCTACTCTACACTCACTGTTTTGTGACAGCCTTCGTCATGCCCTCGTCTACTCTACACTAACTGTTTTGTGACAGCTCTCGTCATGCCCTCGTCTACTCTACACTCACTGTTTTGTGACAGCCCTCGTCATGCCCTCGTCTACTCTACACTCACTGTTTTGTGACAGCCCTCGTCATGCCCTCGTCTACTCTACACTCACTGTTTTGTGACAGCCCTCGTCATGCCCTCGTCTACTCTACACTCACTGTTTTGTGACAGCCTTCGTCATGCCCTCGTCTACTCTACACTAACTGTTTTGTGACAGCTCTCGTCATGCCCTCGTCTACTCTACACTCACTGTTTTGTGACAGCCCTCGTCATGCCCTCGTCTACTCTACACTCACTGTTTTGTGACAGCCCTCGTCATGCCCTCGTCTACTCTACACTCACTGTTTTGTGAAAGCCCTCGTCATGCCCTCGCTCTACACTCACTGTTTTGTGACAGCCCTCGTCATGCCCTCTTCTACTCTACACTCACTGTTTTGTGCCAGCCCTCGTCTACTCTACACTCACCGTTTTGTGACAGCCCTCATCATGCCCTCGTCTACTCTACACTCACTGTTTTGTGACAGCCCTCGTCATGCCTTCGTCTACTCTACACTCACTGTTTTGTGACAGCCCTCGTCATGCCCTCGTCTACTCTACACTCACTGTTTTGTGACAGCCCTCGTCATGCCCTCATCTACTCTACACTCACTGTTTTGTGACAGCCCTCGTCATGCCCTCGTCTACTCTACACTCACTTTTTTGTGATAGCCCTTGTCATGCCCTCGTCTACTCTACACTCACTGTTTTGTGACAGCCCTCGTCATGCCCTCGTCTACTCTACACTCACTGTTTTGTGACAGCCCTCGTCATGCCCTCGTCTACTCTACACTCACTGTTTTGTGACAGCCCTCGTCATGCCCTCGTCTACTCTACACTCACTGTTTTGTGACAGCCCTCGTCATGCCCTCGTCTACTCTACACTCACTTTTTTGTGATAGCCCTTGTCATGCCCTCGTCTACTCTACACTCACTGTTTTGTGACAGCCCTCGTCATGCCCTCGTCTACTCTACACTCACTGTTTTGTGACAGCCTTCGTCATGCCCTCGTCTACTCTACACTAACTGTTTTGTGACAGCTCTCGTCATGCCCTCGTCTACTCTACACTCACTGTTTTGTGACAGCCCTCGTCATGCCCTCGTCTACTCTACACTCACTGTTTTGTGACAGCCCTCGTCATGCCCTCGTCTACTCTACACTCACTGTTTTGTGACAGCCCTCGTCATGCCCTCGTCTACTCTACACTCACTGTTTTGTGACAGCCTTCGTCATGCCCTCGTCTACTCTACACTAACTGTTTTGTGACAGCCCTCGTCATGCCCTCGTCTACTCTACACTCACTGTTTTGTGACAGCCCTCGTCATGCCCTCGTCTACTCTACACTCACTGTTTTGTGACAGCCCTCGTCATGCCCTCGTCTACTCTACACTCACTGTTTTGTGAAAGCCCTCGTCATGCCCTCGCTCTACACTCACTGTTTTGTGACAGCCCTCGTCATGCCCTCTTCTACTCTACACTCACTGTTTTGTGCCAGCCCTCGTCTACTCTACACTCACCGTTTTGTGACAGCCCTCGTCATGCCCTCGTCTACTCTACACTCACTGTTTTGTGACAGCCCTCGTCATGCCTTCGTCTACTCTACACTCACTGTTTTGTGACAGCCCTCGTCATGCCCTCGTCTACTCTACACTCACTGTTTTGTGACAGCCCTCGTCATGCCCTCGTCTACTCTACACTCACTGTTTTGTGACAGCCCTCGTCATGCCCTCATCTACTCTACACTCACTGTTTTGTGACAGCCCTCGTCATGCCCTCGTCTACTCTACACTCACTTTTTTGTGATAGCCCTTGTCATGCCCTCGTCTACTCTACACTCACTGTTTTGTGACAGCCCTCGTCATGCCCTCGTCTACTCTACGCTAACTGTTTTGTGAAAGCCCTCGTCATGCCCTCGCTCTACACTCACTGTTTTGTGACAGCCCTCGTCATGCCCTCTTCTACTCTACACTCACTGTTTTGTGCCAGCCCTCGTCTACTCTACACTCACCGTTTTGTGACAGCCCTCGTCATGCCCTCGTCTACTCTACACTCACTGTTTTGTGACAGCCCTCGTCATGCCTTCGTCTACTCTACACTCACTGTTTTGTGACAGCCCTCGTCATGCCCTCGTCTACTCTACACTCACTGTTTTGTGACAGCCCTCGTCATGCCCTCGTCTACTCTACACTCACTGTTTTGTGACAGCCCTCGTCATGCCCTCGTCTACTCTACACTCACTGTTTTGTGACAGCCCTCGTCATGCCCTCGTCTACTCTACACTCACTGTTTTGTGACAACCCTCGTCATGCTCTCGTCTACTCCACACTCACTGTTTTTTAGAATGCATGTATTAGACGCAAATCTGGATCTGTGACCACAACGTATAGTTTCCCAGTCTTTTTTATTGGACACGTAAGAGTGAATGTAAACAATAGTGACCTGACGAATTCGATATTTTGGATGTGGTGTTGCATAATATATGGTTGCATACCTACAATGCACATCAGCCGTCTGGAGTTGGAAGAGAAAGTGCAGAGCACACGGAATCATGAATTTCAAACAAACCCAAGTACATACTTAGTTTATTTTTGCGACGATAATACATCCTTCGAAATAAGTATTGGAAAAAGTTGGGCTCATAATAACGAACAAACTCATTGTAGCTAGTTCGTTCTAATGTACTAGCCCAACTAGCTATTTCGAATAAAGATATCCTCACAAAAATAGACTCGAATCGCCGGAATCACCAATCTTTGGGATCGTTTTAGAGATGAAATAATTTTCATTTGTAAAACAATCCCAAAGATAGGCGATTCCAGACAATCAAATGAGAACCATCGTGTCTGATGTTTTGCATGTTCCCCTAATAAATAATTCAGTGTAACTGATCATGTCGTGTGTAGAGGCGTGCGTCGCGCATGTATCGCGCGTGCTGGAACTGGGTCTGCCCGTTGTTCGGCGCCGGCGCAGCGTCACGGTGCTGCAGTTTTTTACTACTACACCAGTACATACACACACCACCCACTACCACCAGACAGCGACACTGCTGTGTTTGATGGATGAGAGCTCCAGGCGAGGTGTAACAGTATATTATGTACCTATATGCTAACTAGTTAGTAGTTACTCACTGCAACTTGCAGTATCGTCAAAGCAAGAAGTTTGCTGGACTTATGTCCGGTGACCTTTCCTAAAATAGTATCTATCGCAATTATGAAAAATTCTATGTATTCTACGGTTAGTCATGCACCTATCACAATGGTGTAGATTCTCTTGTGCATAAACTAAACTTAATTTAGGCTATTGCTATCTTTTACTAAAAGGCAGTGCGAGGAAAGGACGGCTTTAGCTAGGAACTAAGTTAGAGTTGTCAAACTAGTTTATGCCTTGCGTTTCACCGTGTTTTTAGTCGACATGATTTTACGTGCACAAGGGTGCACGTAAAATCCATATTAATGAAGGCATTAATATGGAAATATTAGTTCCAACTAAATTTGACAGCTCTAAATTACGTCAGTCTCTTTCTCGTTTTATTAGAGAGAAAAGCTAGCAATAGCCTAAATTAAGTTTAGTTTGTGCACAACAGAATCGACACCATTAAGTCCCATTATTCTGAGAATTCAAATACTTAGTAATGATATTAAAAACGGTTGCAAGTTGCGAGCACTGCATTAACTGCATAGCAATGTGTCAAAGAAGCACGGATGTGCAGCGCCTGCGCTCCCCCTGTCGCCACTCGACCGTGTCTCTCCTGTAGACTCCGCAACGGACACAAAGGGTGCAACACATTAACACTGCTATCTTTATCTCATTATTAAATCTTATCCTCTCACAGATGCATTAGCTAGTTCCGCTACGGATCGCGGTGTTGTGTTTTCACACAATAGCTCTTGTTTGCAAAACACTATTCTGCTGTCACGTCGTAAATAGGATACAGGGGCTAATTATGATTCAACTGAACCTCAGAACTACACTTGAAAAGCTAAAGCTACTTAAAAAAAAAAAACATATTTTTGTATCAAACTAAACTAATAATTACATGTACCGAAGTAAATACTTATAATTATGTGAAATGTGAATGTGAACAAAGCAATGATAATAAATTGTATTTACCTACACGCTCCTTGAAAACTGTTAAGTTTTACAATTTCAATTTTTTTTTCGAACTTTTTAAATATTCCAATGAGGCCCTTTTTTAAAATATTTTCACTTGTAACTTGTATACTCTCTAGGGATCGATTCACTGCATGAACCGGTAATACAATATTACACAGTTCCTTCTTCAAAATAGATTTGTACACATCGAGAACGCAAGAGATTGCGTTACGCGTGAGATCGCAGGTCGTTGGCGAGTCCGCGCGGGGCGATGCCAGTCACCAGTAAGCCTGTCGGGAGACTGGCGATCTATGGACTGGCTGCCGCCCTGGGGCCACGCTGCGGCCCGCGGCGCGGTGGCCAGCGAGGGCGGGCGCGTCGGGGGTGGGGACCTGCCACGGCCCAATGCCCTCGCGCTCTTGCTGTGTCTAGTGTGCAACATAGTGCCTTAGTGCCTGTTATACTATGTATTTATTTTGTTTATGTCACGAGCTCCGAACTGACAACTTACGAACAGTAAGTCGTGGGTTCGAACCCAGACAGGTGCATTAATTTATGTAATTTATTTCATCACCACTGCTCTCAAAACGGTGAAGGAAAACATCGTGAGGAAACCGGCATGTCCTAGAACCAAAAAATTCGAAGACATGTGACATCTACCAATCCGCACTGGGCCCGCGTGGTAGATTATAGTGGGGTATCCCTCTCATAGAGAGGAGGCCTTTGTCCCAGGAGTGGGAACATTAATAGGCTGATGATGATGATGTCACGAGCTCGGCAACTTGGAAAATTCTGCGCTGTTAATATACCAACAGTGCAGGATTTTACGTTAGCAGGTAATAATAAGCAGACAACAGGCCATTAGACGTAAAAGTTACGATATTGAAACCTGGGTGTTGTCGATTTTACTATTTTGAACCTACAATATTAACATACCTACATTAGTGTAACTGCTGCATGGGGTCTACGGTTTGATTCCCAGGTTGGGCAAAATATAATTGAGGTATTAAACATCAAAAAGGTAACAAATATAAAAACGGCTTTGATGTCATACCGTGTACATGTCGAGTCCTCGTTGCGATATGGATTAATTATGTGGGGAAATAGTACTAACCACAAACCATTATTTAAAAGGCTTGGTTTGCTACCGTTACCTTCATTATATTTGTATGAAGCCTGTATGTTTGTCAAGAAATATAAAGAATTGTTCAAATCAGCAGAGGAAATAAGTTCTCGAAGTCGCCGTGATCAATACAGACTTGTACTAGATGAGCTCCCTAGGTTAACAATAGTAGTAGTAGTAGTAGTCTTTTTTTTTTTTTTTCGCGCTCTGCTTTCACCAGGTTGAAGGAGAGGCAAAGGTATGAAGCCGTTAAATAGCCTAATATAAAAAATAGATTTATTTTATATTTTTGAATTCAGAACACAAATAAATGTTAATTTGTGTATAAAAATAACTATTAGTTCTTATTAATCATGTTTAGCTATGATATTCTATTTATAAACACAATTTTAATATTCCAAAAATATGTATGCCATATAGACGCGTAGTGCTTTGCTGAATTAAAAAAAAAAAAAACATTCACTTCAGAGTATAGGCTTTGAACCAATTTGGACTAAGTATAGGTATAGTAGGTATATTATATATATATAGTAGGTATAGTATAGGTATAATATCTGTGGCAATTTCCATTCCCGCACACGTGCGGGAAAATGGAAAAAACGCACGCGTGTGAAATACCTTGCATGTTTTACCTAATCGTAGTGCGTTATGGACCAGTTTTCGAGGAAGTGTATTGAACAATATAATAAAAGTTGTTTGGCTATGTGTGTACGTGTGCGCAGTAAGCGTTTATAAGTGCTGAGGCACGCTAAGGATTGTATTGCTGTGAACGCACGGTCGAGCGTCCGTGCATCTATATGTGTAAGTGGTCTCAATACAGTACGCACACCAGCACCACAGCCACAGAGTTCGCCCAATCGCATGTCGCGCGTCACACTCCACGAAACATAAGAATATATTTCCGTTTCTTTTATTATACACGCAGCAAACCTTACTTGTGTAGCGACCTGTTCTTACCATTGGATAGTTAAAATTCACATCTATTGACCATTTGTGTTGATAGCTGTTGGGTTAATCAGTAGGATTCACGATCAAAGAGATCCGAGTTCAAATCCTGTTAACAACGCGTGGGGTTTTTGTTTCTTGGTAACATTAGTTATTGGTTCATTATTTATTTTTTATAAGAATAAGTTAAATATTAGTAAAAAAAAACATAGTATTATTATTCAACTATTTATTTATTATTTTAGCTGTTCGGTGTTGGAAGGTGGAAATAAAAAAGTCGTGGTGAATGATAACAAAAATGTTTATTCGTTTTATTTATTTATAAAATTAACAAACTTTCCTACCTAGATGTAAAAAAGTTCTCTTGTAACCGATCATACGATTTTTTATTGTATACGGTATACCCACTTACTTTCAATTCATAATAACATACTTAGGTAACAAGGAAAGGATATTATAATCACACAAATATAACATATAGTTGATACCCACTTATTATAGGTATCGGGAATCAGCAGAGTTTATTGAAAACTAATATAAATAATTTAGACTTTATGAATACAATATTTTTTTGTGACGTCACAATAAATGTAACTAGTATTGAGGTTATAGTTTAACTGTTCATTTTCCCGAAGAAAAGAAGATTGAAACTAAACCTCAATTTAAGATCATTAATATAATTAAGGATAAGTTAATATTCACTAAATATTTTGTTACACATCTAATTAAAACTAAAGCATTTAGGGATTAATTTTGTAGCATGACGGACGTCTTCTAATACTTCTACATAAGATACTACGTAGAACTGTTGGCGCATGGAGGATTGCGCCATAAATGAAGCCTAACCTTTTGACTTTATTTAAAAAGTCAGTTTTTTGAGTCTTCTCATGGTAGTATTCCAGTAAAAATCTAAATAATCCCGTGCGAAACGTAATCGTTCCTCTATAACTCTTTCTGTCAAGAAGGGCTTCTTAGCTGGTCTTCGTGATACAAGCCTTCAGCGTGGAGGGCACGGCGAACAGTTTGCGATGTGGTGTCAAATAATTCCACAAAGTGTCTCGTAGGTGTGAAACCATTTGTTTCTTATTCGCCAACCATATATTATGTCGTCGCTGCGCATCGATAATAAGCGACGGCTTTCCACTTCACAGTATTCCTCTAAAACAAAAAACAAAAAAAATATGTTAGGCAGCTATAATAAAATACTGAAGTTATCATTCACTCTGCGTTTATAAATCCAATAATTAACACTAATTATTTATCTTTTATGCCTCATGAAGGATTTAAAATCAATTTATTAATCCCTAAGTCACCAAATAATTAAACAATAACAAAGTAGGCTTTAATTTTTAATAAAAGTTTGTTACAATAATTCATAAATATAATACTCACATTAGTCCGGTTTCTTCAGATATTTGTGTTCTATTAAGACCACTTTTATGCAGCACGATAATATTAGTCGCCCTCGCCTTAATATCAATATTTGCCTGCATTTTGAGAAATACCAACAACAATACCGCTATCTATTAAACCACACGTCACTAACCAAATTTAACATAACCAAACGACAACGTTCATTTCGATCAAGTAAAATATTCATAAAACTCAGGTTTATCTCACAGAAATATAAATTCTTGACTTATTTTTCTATGATCTACCTTCTTCTAACTTTATGAAATGTGTGAACAAAGCGAGAATATTTTTCTGTCCCATTACTTCCATCAAGGCCGTGTGGTGCCGGCCTAGAATAGACCACCCCTCTCCTCCCGTGGGTGTCGTAAGAGCCGACTAAGGGATGGTGTAGGTGGTTGTAACTATCATCCTACATCCACCTATACCCGTGTGAGTATTCTAACTAATAACTCATACCACACGAGCCCATCTTTGGGCTCGGAAAAGTGTTTCCTAGAGGTCTGGATGGAACAGTCGGCATCAGTGCAGGGTGACGACTCAGGGCGGTGGTGGATGAACGTCACGTACGTCAACGGCGGCGCCCAAAGACTCAGTCAGGCGGTCTACTGCGCACCCACCAACCCGCATTAGACAAGCGTGGTGGGTTAATTTTGTCTAAACCCCTTCCCAAAATGAACGACACAATTAAAGCCAATCCCCCAGTGCTCGGCAGCTTCAGTCAGTGCACGGCTATTGGCAGTAGGCAGGTGCACCCTGGGGCTGGGGATCATAATCTCCGAGCGACGGTCCACTGCCAAACAACCAAAGCAAGCCAAAAGGACACAGATTTTCTTAATATTTTAACTTTCAGTGTTCGTACTTTACGAACTGAAGAGCGTCTAGTAGAGTTGGAAAATGCACTGGAGTACATCAAATGGGATATTGTCGGTCTGACTGAGGTACGACGAGAAGGAGAAAATACATTTAAAAGGCAAACTAACATATTCTACCATTACGGAGAAACTAACACAAAATATGGCGTTGGCTTCCTTGTCTCAAAACGGTGGAAGGACAACATAGTCGAATTTGTAGCCTATTCAGACAGAATTGCCTTACTAAAATTTTCCATCAACAAAAACAAAACACTAACAGTAATTCAAGTGTACGCTCCAACATCCTCACATAACAATGATGAGGTTGAGGAAGTCTACGACCTGCTGAATAAAGCTTGTGATGAACATCGAGGCACCTGGACATTGGTTATTGGCGACTACAACTAGGGCTTGCAATATCCGTTCATTTTTACTATCCGGATAATACGGATATCAAAATTTTCACTATCCGGATTATCCGGATAATACGGATAATACGGATATTTTTTAGTTTTTATTCTAAATAAAACTAATACACTTTTGTAACACGTTTTAATCAGTCTCTCAAGCAAAATGACAAAGAAATAATAAACTATACCAATATTTCAAATAACAATTACCTAAGAAAACTAGTTCACTCTCTAAAATTATACAATAGAAAACCCGCACAAATAATTTGTGCGGTATCGGGTATTTTTTTTTTCTTCTCATACTTATAACAATTCCAATTAAAAATGAGATCTTACATTTATCACAAAATCCTAATCAAATCAACCTATTTAAAACATAATAATTAAATAAGAATATCACTTAAGAGCGGGCCTAACGCCAGGATAAAATCTGATTTCCCCCGCGCGTCTCGCTACACCCGCATTAGTGCCGATAACAAACACGGGCGGCCGCGGCGCCACGACGCGCGAAGCGTGGGACCAAGCTTGCGTAGTGTAGCGGGTAGGGCGTAGTATATGCAAGCAACACAGTTAAATAAAGCCACTTTTTTTTCTTATTTTTTTTTGTATTCATTTTTTAACACCTTCTATACAATACATTCCTATGTTGTTTGTATGTCGTGAAATAAAAGTTTCGACTTTTGAGTACCTACTCCATTTCATCTTCATTTTTTTCTCCATTTCGTTTTATCATCACACCAGTTATTTTGACGACCCGATTGGCGCAGCGGTAGTGAGGCTGCCTTACGTTCTTAGGGTCCCGGGTTCGAATCCCGGTCGGAGCAAATGTTTGAGTGATGAGCATGGACATTTGTTTCCGAGTCATGGATGTTTATATGTATGTATAATATGTATGTATTTACAAACAAAAAGTATCTATGTAGTATATCAACTATCTGGTGTCCACGACACAAGCCTCGTTGCTAAGTGTGGCACTAGATGGCGCTGTGTGTAATGTCCAGCAATATTTATTTATACTTGAAGGTGGTTTTTTTTTTGTTTTTTTGGCCCACGAGTGCCAAACGGTCGACAACATAAACAAACACATATTAATGTCTACAATTTTTGCACAAATACCAACTAAAAAGAAAATGTTATATTATAAATACATTAAAAACGATAACAAAAAGTAAAATGATGAAATACTAAAATAAATAACATTCGATTTTTTAATAACTTATAAAATTTATAAATACTGTGACCATTAATAAGAGCAAAAAGGCATTCATAAACACCAAACATGACAAAATCGAGAAATGTATAAAATTGATAACCATAATAAAATTGAGGACATACCGTACAATAAGAATCAATAATAAAAGTAAAAATAATAGAATGTATAAAATTTATGACATTGGTAAAATTGAATAAAATAGGTAACGAATAAAAATTGATGAAATTAAAAAAAATAAAGATAATATGTTGATAACTATGCTAATATTTAAAAATGCATAAGATTGTATTAATGATACCTATACATGATATATACCTAATTGATAAAAACATTGATGAAAATTGTTTTAAATTGATACATCAAGACTCAATAACAAAAATTATAGAATGTGTAAAATTAATAACATTGGTAGAATAAATATTTATAAAATACTGTGCCCGTTAATAAAAAGAACAAAAAGGCAATAATAATAAAAAGCACAAAAGATAAAATCGAAAATTTTATAAAATTGATAACAAAAATAAATTTGATGACATACACTAAGAATCAGAAACAAAAAGTAAAAATGGAGGAATGTGTAAAATTTATGAGCTCAAAATGAAAATCCCAGGCGGCCTGAACATTTTTGGTTTTCGATCATGGGTGTCGTTTTCATAGTTTTTGGGGTCGCTGAATACAAAAATGAGGTCAATTTTGACCTCATTTTCATATTCAGCGACCCCAAAAGGCAAGATGGTGCCGGGAAAAAAATGTGGTTTTTCCATCATGGGTGTCATTTTTATAGTTAACGTGGTCACCGATAACGAAAATGAGATCAAAATGAAAATCCGAGATGGCGCCCAAAAAAAATTATTTTTGCGTCAACCCCGAAAACCATGAAAACGATACCCATGACGGAAAATCAATAATTTTCCTGGGCTCCATCTTGAATTGTCATTTTGACCCCATTTTAGTAATCAGCGTCCTCGAAAGCCATGAAAACGACACCGATGACGGAAAAACCAAAAATTTTCCTCGGCGCCATCTTGGATTTACATTTTGACCTCATTTTCGTAATCAGTTTCCACGTAAACCATGAAAAAGACACCCATGACGGAAAATCTAAAATTTTCCTCGGCGCCATCTTGGATTTTCATTTTTACCTCATTTTCGTAATAAGCAACCATGAAAACGACACCCATGTTTGAAAAACCTAAAATTTTGCTCGCCGCCAGCTTGGATTTTTATTTTGACCTCATTTTCGTTATCAGCGACTCCGAAACCATGAAAATGTCACCCACGACAGAAAAACCAAAAAACCAACTTCAAGTATAAATAACAGGCGTGAATGTTTACAAAGTGAACCTCAGTGGCCATTAAGTCGCGCAAAAGTCCAGTCGCGCAAGTGTCTTTCGCGCAAGTGTCTTTCGCGCAAGTTTCTTGATACCTACTACCTACCTACCTACCTACCTACTACCTACCTACTACCTACCTACTACCTACCTACTACCTACCTACTACCTACCTACTACCTACCTACTACCTACCTACTACCTACCTACTACCTACCTACTACCTACCTACTACCTACCTACTACCTACCTTACTACCTACCTACTACCTACCTACTACCTACCTACTACCTACCTACCTACCTACTACCTACCTACTACCTACCTACTACCTACCTACTACCTACCTACTACCTACCTACTACCTACCTACTTCCTACCTACTACCTACCTACTACCTACCTACTACCTACCTACTACCTACCTACTACCTACCTACTACCTACCTACTACCTACCTACTACCTACCTACTACCTACCTACTACCTACCTACTACCTACCTACTACCTACCTACTACCTACCTACTACCTACCTACTACCTACCTACTACCTACCTACTACCTACCTACTACCTACCTACTACCTACCTACTACCTACCTACTACCTACCTACTACCTACCTACTACCTACCTACTACCTACCTACTACCTACCTACTACCTACCTACTACCTACCTACTACCTACCTACTACCTACCTACTACCTACCTACTACCTACCTACTACCTACCTACTACCTACCTACTACCTACCTACTACCTACCTACTACCTACCTACTACCTACCTACTACCTACCTACTACCTACCTACTACCTACCTACTACCTACCTACTACCTACCTACTACCTACCTACTACCTACCTACTACCTACCTACTACCTACCTACTACACTACCTACCTACTACCTACCTACTACCTACCTACTACCTACCTACCTACCTACTACCTACTACCTACCTACTACCTACCTACTACCTACCTACCTACCTACTACCTACCTACTACCTACCTACTACCTACCTACTACCTACCTACTACCTACCTACTACCTACCTACTACCTACCTACTACCTACCTACTACCTACCTACTACCTACCTACTACCTACCTACTACCTACCTACTACCTACCTACTACCTACCTACTACCTACCTACTACCTACCTACTACCTACCTACTACCTACCTACTACCTACCTACTACCTACCTACTACCTACCTACTACCTACCTACTACCTACCTACTACCTACCTACTACCTACCTACTACCTACCTACTACCTACCTACTACCTACCTACTACCTACCTACTACCTACCTACTACCTACCTACTACCTACCTACTACCTACCTACTACCTACCTACTACCTACCTACTACCTACCTACTACCTACCTACTACCTACCTACTACCTACCTACTACCTACCTACTACCTACCTACTACCTACCTACTACCTACCTACTACCTACCTACTACCTACCTACTACCTACCTACCTACCCTACTACCTACCTACTACCTACCTACTACCTACCTACTACCTACCTACTACCTACCTACTACCTACCTACTACCTACCTACTACCTACCTACCTACTACCTACCTACTACCTACCTACTACCTACCTACTACCTACCTACCTACCTACTACCTACCTACTACCTACCTACTACCTACCTACTACCTACCTACTACCTACCTACTACCTACCTACCTACCTACTACCTACCTACTACCTACCTACTACCTACCTACTACCTACCTACTACCTACCTACTACCTACCTACTACCTACCTACTACCTACCTACTACCTACCTACTACCTACCTACTACCTACCTACTACCTACCTACTACCTACCTACTACCTACCTACTACCTACCTACTACCTACCTACTACCTACCTACTACCTACCTACTACCTACCTACTACCTACCTACTACCTACCTACTACCTACCTACTACCTACCTACTACCTACCTACTACCTACCTACTACCTACCTACTACCTACCTACTACCTACCTACTACCTACCTACTACCTACCTACTACCTACCTACTACCTACCTACTACCTACCTACTACCTACCTACTACCTACCTACTACCTACCTACTACCTACCTACTACCTACCTACTACCTACCTAGTACCTACCTACTACCTACCTACTACCTACCTACTACCTACCTACTACCTACCTACTACCTACCTACTACCTACCTACTACCTACCTACTACCTACCTACTACCTACCTACTACCTACCTACTACCTACCTACTACCTACCTACTACCTACCTACTACCTACCTACTACCTACCTACTACCTACCTACTACCTACCTACTACCTACCTACTACCTACCTACTACCTACCTACTACCTACCTACTACCTACCTACTACCTACCTACTACCTACCTACTACCTACCTACTACCTACCTACTACCTACCTACTACCTACCTACTACCTACCTACTACCTACCTACTACCTACCTACTACCTACCTACTACCTACCTACTACCTACCTACTACCTACCTACTACCTACCTACTACCTACCTACTACCTACCTACTACCTACCTACTACCTACCTACTACCTACCTACTACCTACCTACTACCTACCTACTACCTACCTACTACCTACCTACTACCTACCTACTACCTACCTACCGGTTAATTCGGACGGGTTGTATTGTATATATTTAAAATAATTTCGGACAAAAACAATGCACATACATCAATCATCCGTTTATTTTGCGTTTACTATGAGCTTATGCACGTAAAAAATACATAGTACATTCGACTTCGGCAATCAGCCATCATTTGAGCCTTCAACTGTTTTAGTTATCGCTTTTCAATTGTATTTTTCTTGTTACCCATGTTACACAAAAAAAAAAAATTGATTCAATGATATTATTAATGGCGAATTGGCGCGGAGCAAAGTGACATAGACTACCCGTCTCAACAGAGCGAGGGCAACTGATCGGCGAGTGATCGGTGAAACAAACTGATGTCTCAAGCTCGCGTCACGCGGGACGGAAGACTGCGTATTGCGCGGAATAAAAATGTAGTAAGCGCCAAATGCTTTGAGTCTGTTATCTCTTAAAATAGAAAATATTTTGAAAAAATGCCAATGTCAGCTATAGGTTATACATGAGTGATAATATTTATCAAGTTTATGGTTCAGTAACATGCACCAAAATAGAATAAAAACCAAAAATGTTGAAAATTAGAGGTAACTTTGTGATGGTTTTCTATCGAGAAAATTTTATCCTATTATGTTTTTCGCCAATGTCAACCATCACATTCATAATGAAGTTTCCTGACATATACTTTTTTTCCAATTGGAACATGATTTACTACTCTAAAAATCTAATCAAAGATTGAAGATTTTGACAAGAACTGGTTTTAAGTGAGAAGCGACCGTGCGTGCGATACAATACAATACAATCTTGAAAATACGTGCAGTACCTATGGATGTAAGTTTAACTTTAACAAGTGGTCAATGTTGTTATGATCTCTGTCACTAAATTGAATTATTGTGTTGTGATTTGTGAAGAGAATAAACACTTGCAAGAGTGATTAGCTCTATATTAATAGTACATTATGGCACCAGTGTGTAATGTTGGTGATTACCGCTGAGGCGCTATTGAGCCGTAAGGCGAGGGTCTTAAGTGAGCCGAGCACGGTAATCATTAATACACACGTGTATCATACAACGTTTTTCAACACACTTGTGAAGAAAATAATACTAAAAAATAATGTTATTTAGTAGATAAAAGATATTTGTCCTTGGAGTTTTCAGGTTGTAAACTTTCCATAACGTTAAGGGCTTCACATCTTATATCGGGCGGTGTACAACATAAATCATTTTCTTCATAACTAGTACTTGTAGACATTTTAATTAATAAATAACTATAATTTCAACAGTGAAAACGAGTTGTGAAAAATGTTTCGCAATGGCGGGAAAAATTAATCAGTTTTCCTATGCGCGCGCATGAAAAAATGGTGATTGGCCATAGACTAAAATAATGAGGTTTTTGCTTTTCGCGGATAGCTTTTCAGCCACGTACAAAATGGGGAATTCAAAGTTAGAAAACAAAAGTTACATTTGAGTGAAAGTTTTATTTATTTAAAACGTAAGTACAAGTTTAAATTATCTATTTAAATACGAAGTTGCATAAAATGAGCAAGCATGATTTTTTGTATCGAAACTTATTTAAGAATAAAGCAACAACCACCTCAACTTATAAAAAAAAATACCCTATAACTCACTTGTGAATAATAGTAATGAAAAAGTCACAGTTTGATTATAGGTCTCATTACGTACCTAATTGTAGTAAAATTAGAGCCATTTTATGAGCAAGTGTGTTGAAAAATAATAAATAACGTAATAACAGTTATGCACTTTGCAGATTACAGCTTTTTATTTATTTTTTAAAATAAAAATACAACTATCCGTATTATCCGAAAAATCCGGATAATGATGCAAGTAAAATCCGGATTTGAAAATCGGCGGATATCCGGATAATACGGATATCCGGATATCCGGATTGCAAGCCCTAACTACAACGCTAAAATTGGTCTACGAACATCTTCTGACAACACCAATATTCTGGGACCCCACGGCTTAGGAGATAGAAGCGAACGCGGCCAGCGCCTTCTACAATTTGCTTTCGGTCAGGATTTTAGTGTCAGCAACAGCTTCTTTGTTAAGCAGCCTCAACGTCGATGGACATGGCTTTCTCCTGACGGTCACACAAAGAACGAAATCGACTTTTGCCTATCCTCAAGTAAAAGTATTATTAAAAATATAAATGCACTTAATAAATTAAAATTCAGCTCCGATCACCGGCCATTACGAATAACTGTAAATTTTGATTTGAAATTACATCGCAGAAAACTTATTCAAAGTACAATCAAACGTATAAATAGATGTACACTTATTGCAAATAAAGAACAGTTTAACATAAATATTAATAACACCTTCAGTTTATTAGATACAGATTCAGAGGACGTACATATACAGTATAAAAACATAAAGGAAGCTATTCAATCCGCAAGTCAAAAAATCGTGTGTCTCAAGAAAAAGAAAACAAAACTTACTGACAGCACAATACGTCTTATAGAAGAGCGACAGAATGTAACGTACCAAACAGCTGGCTATAGGGATCTAGACAGAAAAGTAAAGAGGAGCATCAGAAATGACTTAAGGCACCATAACACAGAACTAGTCCATGCTGCATTGAGAAACAACCGATCCCTAAGATCAGCTATGCGTGGTATGGATATAGGCAGGTCTTCAATCACACATTTGAAAGATAAAAATGGCGTAAAACAAGGAGATAGGGCAAAAATTATTGAAATAAGTACCGAGTTTTATAAGGCTCTATATTCCAACGACCAAACATCCCTACAAACAACCGAAGCTTACTCATGCCCTGAAGAGGTCCCAATAATCACTGGCTATGAAGTACACCAAGCTCTCAGAGGCATGAAGTACAATAAAAGTCCCGGCGAAGATGGTATTACAACCGAATCACTGCGAGCTGCGGAGCCTATCTTGTTGCCATACATCTGCAACTTATTCAATTCAATATTGCAAACAGGGGTTTTTCCAAGCAGTTTCTGCCACTCAAACGTTATCCTCCTCCATAAAAAAGGTGATAAGACAGACATCGGGAATTACCGCCCCATCAGCCTCATCTCACACCTTTACAAAATATTCATAAAAGTTCTTGAAAACCGCATTTCTGGCCAATTAGATCAGCATCAACCTCCCGAACAAGCCGGATTCCGCCGTGGCCTCTCCACCACCGACCACCTACAGTCCCTTAACCAGGTTATAGAAAAACATCTGGAATTCAACCTACCCTTATATCTCGCATTTGTAGACTACTCCAAAGCATTTGATAGTTTAAAGCACACCGCCATATTTGAATCTCTTCAAAATCAAGACATAGAACCTACATACATTAACTTACTTCAAAAAATATACCAAAATAGCACAGCAGCCATAAAAATAAACAACACAGGACCATCATTCCCTATCCAAAATGGGGTTAAACAGGGCGATCCTCTTTCTCCAAAGCTCTTCACAGCCACGCTTGAAGAAGTCTTTAAAAAACTAAATAGCAATTGGAGGGACAAGGGCATCATCGTGGGCGATAGAAGATTAACAAATCTCCGCTTCGCCGACGATATTGTTCTTTTCTCCTCCACGGCAGCCGAGTTAGGCCTAATGCTCGACCAACTGAGCAGTGCCAGCCTCGAGGTTGGACTCGCGATGAATATGGCAAAGACCAAGGTGATGACTAACAGCACCAAGCGCAACATAGGAATTGGGGGTGTGAGGATTGAATATGTCCATGAGTACATATATCTCGGCCAAATAGTCTCCTTCCAGGCAAGACGCGATAAAGAAGTTGCTCGACGCACCGAAAACGCCTGGAAGAGCTATTGGTCGATGAAGCAAATAATGAAGGGAACTCTCCCTCTCTCACTGAAGAGAAAACTCATGGACATGTGCATTCTTCCTACCCTCACCTATGGAGCGCAGACATGGTCATTAACCAACCGTCAAAAGTCCACACTTGGGGTCTGTCAGCGAGCAATGGAGCGCAGTATCCTTGGAGTGAAACTTACTGATCGTTTAAGGAACTCGATACTGCGTTCCAAAACTCAAATTGCCGAAGTAGGTCACATGGCTGCCAAGCTCAAATGGAACTGGGCTGGCCAGATCTGTCGCATGCCGGAGGAGCTATGGGCTAAAGCTACCACAAAATGGGTCCCAAACAGCAGCAAACGGCAACGCGGCAGGCCCAGAAGGAGATGGCGGGACGAACTCGACTCCTATCACAAGGATTGGCGCATAACAGCACTAGATAGGGATAAGTGGAAGGAAGGAAGGGAGGCCTTTGCCCTGCAGTGGGACACAAATGGCTGATAATAATTACTTCCAATCGAGTAAACACTTACAAAAAGTCTAAAAGTAACAACGTGAGATTTGAACTCACGGCTTACTGATTCACTCTTAGATGTGGACGCGCCTAACCACTAGGCCATCTTGACTTATATTTCCTTGTTGAAATTTTGGACTACATTGACTTGTAGATGACAATGTATATTTTCTTGAAAGTAGAAGGTCGTAAGTCAAACTAAACATCAAGCTATTGCTTTGTGAGATTGCCTATCAACTTTTAGTCAACACTGTACGTATTTATAATTAAATTACCAAATGTATTAAAAATGTTAAATTGCAGGTTATTCAAAATTAAATTATTTAAATGGCTGAATGAAAATAATTTCTATAATAGTAAGGATTTTTTTGAATCTACCTATATAACAATGTTTGTAAACTCTAATTTTTTGTATGAGCTTTAATAACACGTATACCATGTTTTTCGCAATTTATTATTATCTTACCTTATCTTATCTATTCGAGTATTCGCAATAATCTTCTCAGTAGTGAAGAACTGAAAAGGACTACGTTAGCTCACCACTACTAGACAACACTTTTAAGCAAGCATCGGATTGTACCTACCTATTAAGCATGTTGTTACACATATTATACTTATACAACCATAGCTCTATCTATGCTCTACCTACCGTTTTAAATTTTAATGGGTCGGTTACGATTTGCATAAATTATAAATTTCAGAAAAATATTAATTCCCTTTCTGGCTGCGTTTCAGTTTTTAAATTGTATTTCCTAACTTTATTAAAGCACAAGTTTAGTGCAGTTTTTGTGACTTTTGTTTGGAAAGTAATAGAACTTAAATTTGCCTTTTACTGCGTGTAAAGAACGTAAATCTGCTTATTTTCCTGCTGTCAAACTATTGTCAAACAGTTGACAACAAGTGTCAAAGTCAAGTTGTCAAAATTGTAAACGGGAAAATAGACAGCTTTGCTTGAAAATGTCATTCGCCTCGTATGCATTTTGTTTTTCTTTTGTAAAAAATAATACTTATTATGTGATGTCAAATAAGTTGATCATTCTTCTATATTTCTAATTTTCGTTAGTTTTACTTTATGTATTGACAGTTTATAATCGACGAGGGTCGAATTTAGCCGTGTTGTAGAAATGGCCGAAACGAGTACAATGAACTCTGATAATAAAGTGGAGCAGATCGAGAAGAAGGAAGACATGGAGAGCATCAAGACCGAGGATGAAGTGTTGGTGAAGCATGAGCAGCTGGAGTGCGTGGCGTGTACGTCGCGCAGCCTGGAGTGCGTGGACATCCATTGCACCAAGACGCGCGCGTCGGGTGCCAAGCTCAGCACCTTCCTTCACAAGTTCACACAGATCGACCTGGCTGGCCACACCGCCTCCAAGTTCATGTGCAGGAGCTGCTATGACCTCATCAACGTGCTGGAGCAGGCCGAGATTGAATATGTCAAGTTGAAGGAAGCTTTCGAAGCCATCCTTGCGAAGAACCCCTTGTTCGACCCGACAGTGCAGGCCATCCGGCTGTCGGACGTGAAGGCAGAGTTCGACGCTGACGATGACGACGACTACGTGTGTGACAATGTGGACGACGACGACTCGGATGATGAACCACTGGCCACTCAGAGCAAACGAAAGAGATACAAAGTTGAGAAAAAAAAGAAAAAAGTAACCACAAACAAACGAAAAGTGAGATGTAAAGCCACTAATGACAGGTAACTTGATAATGTTATCATTGTGCTCTATGAAATGTTATGTGAATTACATTTATGTGAAGAATTACATATTACATATAAGTGATTTTGATATGACATCTTCAAAATAGTGATATTATCAAAATGCTAAATAATTAGGTTTCTGGTGGACCTTGTTTGGGCAAGAGATATTGCTTAAATGTAAATATTAATATAAGCCATAGGGCTTACATATAGATATCACTCATTACAAATGATTGATCTAATATATATTTATTAGATTATAATACAAAATGTCTGACTTGTCAAATAAATTATGTGATTCTTTTAGCTGGAAATGTGAAGATTGTGGAGCTAAGGGTACGACAGGGTACATCGGGCTTACGGCTCACAAGCTGGCTGTGCACACCATAGAGGACCCTAATGCTTTGCTGCCAGAGGTCAAGATTGAAAACTCTGCAGAAGGGTATGTAAACACTTTTGCAATAACTTGTAAATGTGTGGCAATCTGTATACAGTGAATGTCTAACCTAACAGACAGATACATTGCTGGATAGTTGGTTCCATCACTTCTTCTTCCCAGCTAAAATACAAGGAAGTGTCGAAGGGGGGTTTTTTGGGGGACTGTCTCTTAACCTTCGATGTTCAAAAAGTGCTGATTATTATCAGCGTAATTTAAATAAATGACTTGATTTTGTGATGATGGACAGCTGGGAGAATGGCATGTCTACTAACGTTGCCAGCTGAGCAACTGATTTTAATCGGTACATTTATAGTCACCACAATCTATCACCTAACATCTTGATTGCAACAATGGTTTTACTCTGATAGAAGCATAGATATATATGTTACACTGGATTAGCAATTACCGCGCGAAGGCGTTGCCATGGGCATATGACCAGAGTCATATGCATAGCTTATGTCAGTTCAGTGTTCTGTTTGATGCAGTACCGAAGTGACATGTGACAAAATATGGGCAAACGCGTAGTGAAAGAGTGCAATTCAAAATCACAAAAACATAACAAATAAATCAGAATAACTGTCCACACCTAATTTTATTGTTTCTGTGTTTATATATTGGTTTATATCACCGTAAAAACACAATTAATTCAATGAAATTTGAATTTTACAATTAAGTTCAGTGTTAACACTAAAAACTTGTTTTAGTTTCCCACATTTGTGTGAGAGTTTTGTAATTGATGAAATAAGTGATTTTAATATTATTTAATTGTTTTAGATTTTTTAAATGTTTTTTATATTGTTTTAATATTGGAATATTAAAAAAAAAAAAAAAATATATTTGTAAGTATATAAATGAATAAACGAAATGAAAAATATTCAAAAAGAAAATGTTTTAATTATTTCATTAGTTATAAACGTCTAATACATCCAATTAGAAATACATGATTCAAATATTTTAAAGTAAATTTGTTTTATATGTATCAAATGTTTTTTATTGCTTTTAAAATTTGGGTAAAATTTCGCATGGGTAGGCAACTCCATCCCGCCATTGCAAGTTGATATTGCCGTCTTTGTCTAATCAAAGCGACGGTATTGCTCTTGCGACTTGTGTAAGCGAGACAGACATATGTTAACTTTTAAATGATTGTGGTTTTAAAGCTACGTCGTCGCGTTTAAAAAGTGGTTACAATTTTATTGACACATTTTATTGAGGTTTGCATCTCTAGTATATTTAACTCAATGGATAGAAGTCACTTTAAATTAATCAGCTGAGATCACAAAATAATCATATTATGCATGATAAGTGCCTATTTTATTTCTTTGCCCTGCATTATGTTTACAGATCACAAAGTCCCTTATACAACAATGGATTCAGTCATTGCTTAAAAACAGAAAACTTTGATGATGACGATGACAGTTTAGGTGTTGATGACCTCAGCAATGACATGCAACCTATCAAGAAGAAAATAGGGAGACCATTAAAGAGTAAGATGATACCGGCACAGCCCAGGAAGAAGAAGACCAAAGTGGTGCACCAGTGTGACCAGTGTGATGCCAAATATACTTCTTTATGTAAGTGGTAACTTTTATCTGGATACTTTCTTGTGGAATAATTACTATGTTCAAATGGTTGTTGTCTGGCCCTGACTATTACATAAATGACCACTCAATATTACAGATGTGAGTGGTTTATTATCAAAACCTACTATTTTAAAGTGAATGTAATTTGAGTTTTTACAATACAAAATATATGTAATGTATTATAAATTTCTCATGATCTACTAACAATTTCGTAACAAAAATGCTTACAATTGCTTTTAAAAAGTGTTCAGGATCAGTCACAAAAATGCATGTACCTTACCTATGTTTATTATTTTTAAAGTGTCTTTATATTAGAGCAATGACATTTGAAACCTTTTTAAAACCTTACATTATGTAGGTAGGTGCAATAGGTTGAAATTTATTTAAAAAATCCAATTTGTGGAAAATGTGTCACTATTACAGATTTTGATACTAGATACACCCTTCGAGTAATTACAATAAGAGAGATGCTAAACAACACTACTATACTACTACTGGGGTACTATACAATATGGTAAAAAAACACTATCCGATCCAAAGGGTATATAGGTTTTTTTTCCCCTTAGCCTGTACTGTCCCACTGCTGGGCAAAGGCCTCCCCATAGCATTCCATTCTTCTCTGTTTGCGGTTTTCTCAAAAAAAAAGTCGTCACGCAAGCGTTGTCTAGGCCTCCCTGGGCGACGAGCCCGTCCTCTGAAACCCACTACCAATGACAAATTAAAATGCGAAACTTATATTCATGAAAGTAGGTAAACATATGAATGAATTTTAAAATGCATGATTTTGTTTTCAAGTTACCACCATTTCCATAGAATGTAACAAACTTAAAACGTGACACATCATTCGGCATCTTCGGCATTAGTATGTTCGATCATCAATTGTTTGTTTATGAAGTATCTACCTGAGAAGCGACCGGAGTGTCGCCGCCCGCGCCCCTGTGTTGCCATGTTTGTAATATTCCTCATTTTCATCATCATCATTTCAGCAGAAAGACGTCCACTGCTGGACACAGGCCTCCCCCAAGTGCCGCCACATTGACCGGTCCCATGCGACTCGCATCTAGTGGATTCCCGCAACCTTCACCAGGTCATCGGTCCACCTAGTGGGAGGTCTTCCAACGCAACGTCTTCAGGTTCGCGGTCGCCACTCCAGAACTTTTCGGCCCCATCGGCCATCCGTTCTGCGAGCAATGTGCCCTGCCCACTGCCACTTAAGTTTGGCAATTCTTCGGGCTACGTCGGTAACCTTGGTTCTCTTGCGGATGCCTTCATTTCTGATTCGATCGCGCAAGGAAACACCGAGCATAGCCCTCTCCATAGGCCCATTGTGAGCGGCCACGTTTCGGTCCCTTATGTAATCACTGCCAACACACACTGGTCGTAGACTTTCGTCTTGAGACACTGCGGTAAGTTGGACGAGGAGATAACTTCCCGAACGCTGCTCAGCCGAGTCGGATTCGACGATTGATGACCTCTTTCTCGAAGTTAGACCTACCTAACTGGACCGTTTGTACCAGGTACACATAATCGTCTACAACTTCAAGTGTAGAGTCTCCGATCTTGATAGGAGTGGGTTTGACATGGGCATTCAACATGACCACTCTTCCGGAAGATCTACTGAGGTCATCGAGCATTGTACTGAGGTCCTCCATGATCTCAGCCATAACCACTATATCGTCGGGAAACCGAAGGTGAGTGATGTACTCGCCATTGACGTTGATGCCTAGCCCTCTCCAGTCGTGCAGCGATGAACAGTTTTGGGAGATATGACGTATCCCTGTCTCACACTTCGCTGCAGGAGGATAGGTTCCGAGTCTTGGTCCTGAAATCGGACTGACATGGTGGCGTTTTCCTCATTTTAGTACTTACATTTTATTTGATTTTTAAGGGGTTATTTTTTATACTTTTTAGCTAAAAAGGATTACATAAATAGAATCTAATCTCGACACCTTATAATACCCTCACGAATCGGACAGGGTTTTTTTTTCATAATAATATTCTATGTTAAAAAAGAACATATTTATACAGGGTGGATATGTTCAATGGGGGAACTATCTTAACCTTTGCAGCTACACGAAAATGGCCTGATTAGAGCAATGACATTTGTATTAATCCAATCCATAATTTTTCTTGAAATTTTGATCATCATTCACAGATTTTCAAAATCATTTACAGTTAGCTATAAAATAACCATTCTACACAAAACATTTTTTTCATGCCAATCGATCCTGTTTCTAATACTTACTGATCAAAAACTTCTATGGGACCAACCTAGGT
Organism: Xestia xanthographa; assembly: GCA_905147715.2. Lineage (NCBI taxonomy): Eukaryota > Metazoa > Arthropoda > Insecta > Lepidoptera > Noctuidae > Xestia > Xestia xanthographa. The sequence goes on from LR990645.1 coordinate 33,217,550, forward strand.
TGGACTACTAAAAAAGTTGAAGTTGCAAAAAACTTTTCCCATAAGTACAATTATTATCCCCTTATAAGTAACACCTTATAGTCACTCAGGAGTGATAGTTTCATTCAAAATTAAGGCAACAACACAATGAATGTGTGCATAAACGGTTTTCGTCGTTGGAGTGGTTACCACGTGTGTGAGAATGTTGCAGCGCGGCTGGAGCAGCACAAGCAGAAGCACGACGGCTCCAAGCCGCCCTACATCTGCGAGGTGTGCGGCGCGCACTACAAGCACAAGCGCGCCTGCGACATACACATCGCGCTACACAAAGGTAACAGCTACACACACGATACACTGCCTCTTCTTGCGAAATTACCATTATTCTCATTATGAAGCCGGTTTATCTATAATTTCAGGTATAAGTGATTGGAAATGTGAAGAGTGCAATAAGTTATTCCCGTCTAAGAATGCGCTACAGAGGCATAACAACATACACACGGGCAAGTTGAACTATCAGGTATGGTTTATTCTTATTTGCCATGGCTTATTTGAATGTTTATTTTTGAATTGTATTTTTTGTTTTTACTATGGACACTTTTAACGTGCACATCTTGCTACATTGTTCATGTAACCAAGATTTTGTAACAACATTTTGATTTAAAAGAGTGTCAATGGAGTTTCTTGCCTGTTCGTCTCCATAGAGATCTACGCTAGGGAATGGGCAACTACAGTATTTTCACAGTTTTTATGTCTTGTGACTGGGACTGCTACATTTAATTTTCATCTTTGTTTCGACAATTCAAAAGTGCCTGTTACTGGCCTACTTGAAATAAATGCTTTGATTTTGGTTCAGTAGGTACATTGTGCTCCTATTAAACATTCGGGACATGAAGGTTTCTTCTTGAAAAATTGAAAACAAGCAAAATCAAATCAAAGGTCTTTGATATTGTGGTATGAATAGTTTCTTTCTTTAAAATTGTGTCTTGATTGTTTTTGTGTGTGCGTTGCAGTGCGACTTGTGCGGCAAGTCGTTCATCCACACGTCGTCGTTCAAGATGCACAAGCTGTCGCACTCGGGCGTGAAGCCGCACGCGTGCGACGTGTGCGGGCTCGCGCTCATGACGCGCTCGCACCTCAAGCGGCACAAGCGCGTGCACAGCGGCGAGAAGCGCCACGAGTGCGCCGTCTGCGGGAAGCGCTTCTCCGAGAGGTGCGTTACTACTGCCCACTGCCCACTGCCCCCAGTACCTACATGACTTACGATACCAAATGACAACATCATCATTTCAGTCTGCATCTAGACCTCATTTCATCCAAGTGTTTCCCGCGACTTTGACATTGTTATCAAACTTTTAGAGAGGCCTGGTTGGACTCAATCTTGACCAGATTACATTACTCCATCGAAAATGGCTTGTCTAATATAAAATGTATAGCTAACGTAGCGCGGCGCTGTAGCGCTACCACTAGAGCTGACGCGCGCCTGCATCTGTGTGTTCGTGTCGCACTCGCAGGTACAACCTGGCGGCACACAGCAAGTCGCACGAGGCGAGCGAGACGGCGGCGCGCGAGCAGCCGCGGCGCCGCCTGTTCCGCTGCAGCTTCTGCGTGGAGCGCTTCGAGCGCCGGTGAGTGACGTCACAGGTGTGGGGGGTGGGGTGTGGAGCGGCACTAACGTAGAGTCTCTGCACAGCTACATGCTGGAGCGACACAGCGTGGCGGTGCACGGGCGCACGCTGGAGCGGGCGCCGCCCACGCCGCGCAACACCATGAGCAAGCTGCTGAAGGCGCAGGCGCAGCGCCGGGACCTGCCGCCCGCCCCGACCGGTACCTGCTGCCCGACTACTACCGCATGAGCTTTTTATACCCATTACAAACACTTTCTAAAATATTTTTGGAACTTGTTATGGTCTTGGTTGGTATTCATTTATTTCACCGACTAGCGAACGTCACGCGGCTTCACCCGCGTTATTCCCATTCCCGTGGGAGTACGGGGATAAAATATAGCCAATGTTACTCGCTGATAATGTAGCTATCCATTGCTGAAAGAATTTCTAATATCGGTCGAGTAGTTTTAGAGATAAATCGTAACAAACAAATAAAAAATCAAATCTTTCCTCTTTACGGATAAAATTAGTAAAAATGAAATTGCTGAACATATTGTTTAGGTCGTGACGCAGATCATCAGAGAGGTCGTCGCGCACGCACAATAGTCCACTTTAGGGAATAAGTGCGGAAACCAAAACCCCATGATAGATAGAGGTCGCCGCGACCAGCTGCTTTATCCCCTGATCTTCGCATATTACACAACTTATATTTTACATATATTTCTTTAAAAAAAACCGGCCAAGTGCGAGTCGGACTCGCGCACGAAGTGTTCCGTACCATTATCACAACATTAGACAAAAATCACGTTTGTTGTATGAGAGCCCCCCTTAAATATTGATTTTATTTTAATTGAATCATTTATTATTAAAGAGAATATTCAGTGAATATTTCAAGCGTCTACCTGTTGCTGTTATTAATATCGAACAAAAAACGGCAAAAAAAATACGTTTGTTGTATGGGGGATATTGCGGTCGACAGTGCGCGGACTCCTATCCAGGGCACCCAACCGTTGAGGCGGTTTCTATTGAGGAGAGGGATGTAAGGTGTATGGAAACCGAAAGTTGAGTTCCCACGGATTCCACAATCTCCCTTAGCTTCACATGACTGCAGGTTTGTCCACACAAAATTCCATCCTGATGGCGCTACTGAAAGTTTTTGTTACCTTCAGTAACTTCATCAGTTGCAAATTGTTGGTTGGGTGCAAAGAGTTTCAGGTCATCCATGTAAAGAAGGTGAGATATGACCTGACCACCTCCCCTCGACCGATAGCTTAAACATGATATTTTTGTTATGTATTATTATCATCACCCTATTCTGTACTTGTTTGTAATATTAGGTATTATTAGTATCAATGACATTGCGGATGTGACTTTGTGAAAGTGACGATCTGCGTCACGACCATTGTTTCGATGTGACGATCTCGGTTATTTGTTATTATTATTATTAGTATGACTCGCCCTGAATGGTTTTTTTTTTCCGAAATCGAAATTTAACAAATACTTTGCTTGTTATTACGAGGACAGTTTTAGGCCAAAGTGGCAGTGATGCACTTAGGTGTCGCCATAAGGTTGAAGTAACGCCATCATTTTGTTTAGATGTCGACACGAAAGACGACCGGAGTTCAGACTCGCGGACCACACCCATCACACCTCAGAAACTTATCGCGCAATTATGTAAGTATGAACTGTGAGTAATAAGACACAGATGCGGGCTGATGATGGTTTCGTGACGGAGTCGAGGACGAAGCGCCGTCAGCGCACCACTCCTGTGCACATCTCCCGCCTACACTAAACCAGCACGGCGGAGGACATCGTGGAGTAACGTCAACTTTAAGGCGTTCGTGGAGTGAATACCAACGTTATCTGCACCTCGTCTTGAAAGAAGACTTGGCCCAGGGACTGGTGTTCCGTCGCTTCCAGTCACATAGTGCACAAGTGAAGTGAAGTACTAACACAAATTGTAGTAGTCATGGGCCAAAGTTACCTGAGAATAAATTAATGTTGGTGTAGGATTATTTAAAAATAAAAATACCAAACTAATATTATTCCACTGCTGGTTAAAGGCCTCTTCTCCTGAAGCAGTAGGTAGCAGTTGGTGGGCTCGTGTCTTCTCTGTATGAACAGAAAATACTTGAGCATTGATAACCACGCTTTCTTAAAGCGGGTGTTCCGATTTATATTTATTATATTTTACTAGTCAAGGTTTTCTCTCGATGTTTTCCTTTATCAAAATCAGCATGACTCCTTGCTAAACTTTACATACGAATTGATGAAGTCACATTGGTACTTGCCCCGATTTGACCTCGTGCATTCGAGGCCTTACCCATGCTTATTAAAAATATTTTTGGTGAAAATTACTAATTATTGTCTAAAAGTAATCCTAAATAATTGGTTGTTTATGTGTTGCAGCGTCATCAAGTTCCATAGCGCAGAGCGCGTGGGGCAGCTCGTACGCGGCCGAGTTCCTGCGCCACGAGTACCCGCACTGACGCTCGCACGCGGCCGAGTTCCTGCGCCACGAGTACCCGCACTGACGCTCGCACGCGGCCGAGTTCCTGCGCCACGAGTACCCGCACTGACGCTCGCACGCGGCCGAGTTCCTGCGCCACGAGTACCCGCACTGACGCTCGCACGCGGCCGAGTTCCTGCGCCACGAGTACCCGCACTGACGCTCGCACGCGGCCGAGTTCCTGCGCCACGAGTACCCGCACTGACGCTCGCACGCGGCCGAGTTCCTGCGCCACGAGTACCCGCACTGACGCTCGCACGCGGCCGAGTTCCTGCGCCACGAGTACCCGCACTGACGCTCGCACGCGGCCGAGTTCCTGCGCCACGAGTACCCGCACTGACGCTCGCACGCGGCCGAGTTCCTGCGCCACGAGTACCCGCACTGACGCTCGCACGCGGCCGAGTTCCTGCGCCACGAGTACCCGCACTGACGCTCGCACGCGGCCGAGTTCCTGCGCCACGAGTACCCGCACTGACGCTCGCACGCGGCCGAGTTCCTGCGCCACGAGTACCCGCACTGACGCTCGCACGCGGCCGAGTTCCTGCGCCACGAGTACCCGCACTGACGCTCGCACGCGGCCGAGTTCCTGCGCCACGAGTACCCGCACTGACGCTCGCACGCGGCCGAGTTCCTGCGCCACGAGTACCCGCACTGACGCTCGCACGCGGCCGAGTTCCTGCGCCACGAGTACCCGCACTGACGCTCGCACGCGGCCGAGTTCCTGCGCCACGAGTACCCGCACTGACGCTCGCACGCGGCCGAGTTCCTGCGCCACGAGTACCCGCACTGACGCTCGCACGCGGCCGAGTTCCTGCGCCACGAGTACCCGCACTGACGCTCGCACGCGGCCGAGTTCCTGCGCCACGAGTACCCGCACTGACGCTCGCACGCGGCCGAGTTCCTGCGCCACGAGTACCCGCACTGACGCTCGCACGCGGCCGAGTTCCTGCGCCACGAGTACCCGCACTGACGCTCGCACGCGGCCGAGTTCCTGCGCCACGAGTACCCGCACTGACGCTCGCACGCGGCCGAGTTCCTGCGCCACGAGTACCCGCACTGACGCTCGCACGCGGCCGAGTTCCTGCGCCACGAGTACCCGCACTGACGCTCGCACGCGGCCGAGTTCCTGCGCCACGAGTACCCGCACTGACGCTCGCACGCGGCCGAGTTCCTGCGCCACGAGTACCCGCACTGACGCTCGCACGCGGCCGAGTTCCTGCGCCACGAGTACCCGCACTGACGCTCGCACGCGGCCGAGTTCCTGCGCCACGAGTACCCGCACTGACGCTCGCACGCGGCCGAGTTCCTGCGCCACGAGTACCCGCACTGACGCTCGCACGCGGCCGAGTTCCTGCGCCACGAGTACCCGCACTGACGCTCGCACGCGGCCGAGTTCCTGCGCCACGAGTACCCGCACTGACGCTCGCACGCGGCCGAGTTCCTGCGCCACGAGTACCCGCACTGACGCTCGCACGCGGCCGAGTTCCTGCGCCACGAGTACCCGCACTGACGCTCGCACGCGGCCGAGTTCCTGCGCCACGAGTACCCGCACTGACGCTCGCACGCGGCCGAGTTCCTGCGCCCTGGAGCACTTTGTGCCCGAAAAAGTAGAACCAGAAATAAAATATATCGAGAAACGACGTATCGATTTTGCAATGCCAGACTGCTATGAGCAACAGAGTAGTTATTACTGTACTGTCAATAAATTGGTCAAATGAAAAATAATATCTGAGAACTACTAGAGAGTATTCTTGTGTAAATAATCAGCAAATCACAGCGTTATGAAAATACGAGGTCTGATGTTCGACAGCAATATATTTTCAAAAAACGCCAGTACTGTGACAGACAAGAAGACCCACGGTATACAGGACAGCTTTTATTAGACGAAATAGAGAACCCATAGCAAAGTGTAAATATTATTGTACGACTCTCAAGTATGTTCAGAGGGCGATCCCGAGGAAAGAGGGTTCATTTGATGCTGACTGATAGAATCTCCACTAATGTGTTCTACAAGTAAGATAAATACATAATTCAATAGAACAAATCCAAGTTAACTTAGTTCTTCCAGTTAACAACTCCTGTGTTGCATAGAATATATCCAACTGTAAATATTAAATATAAAGAGTTTAATTAAGGTTAGATAAATATATTTACTTTGACAGATATTGTAAAAATCATAATAAAAACCTACTGTTTAAGTTAAATGTACTATAGGTTATTGATATATTCATATTTTTATACTAAACTCATCACTGAATTAACTTTATTTTAGCAAGGCCGTAATTTTATTTCTTAAAGCATTTGTATTATATTTAATGAATATATAGTTAATTATATTCATGTCTTTTATTTGGTAACGTCGTGACGCGGTTTCACCCGCGTAGTTCACTTTCCCGTGGGGGAACACAGGGATAAAAAGTAGCCTATGTAACCCTAGTGTAGCTTCCCAACAGTGAAATAATTTTTCAATTCGGTCCAGTAGTTTTTAGGTTTATCCGATACATACAAAAATACAAGTCTTTCCTCTTTATAATATACTAGCGGACGTCACGCGGTTTCACCCGCTTAGTTCCCGTTCCCTTACTCAGGGTGAATGTAGCTCTCTAATGGTGCAAGAATTTATATATCTATAATTTAGAAATCGGTCCAGTAGTTTTTGAGTTTATTCGTTTCAAAAATACAAATCTTTCCTTTTTATATATATATTTTTTTTTCTTTTTGTTTAATCTTGCGATCAGTCGAAAGACTATGAGCAGATGTGTTGTAGGATCAGTGGCGATCAGAGTTAATTCCCCATTAGGAATTTCTCTATAATTAGGTATGGCCATCCAGTATATGCCGTCGTTTCAGCTTTCGCATTGCCTCTGGAATTGTTAGTTGTAGGGCTAGTTGGTTTGGGTGATCCTTCAACCTAGTTTTGTACTTGGAGATTAGTGTTATTAATTTCCTCTTTCACTGTGTTCATATGTAGGTTGTTGTGGATTTCAGGAATTTTTAGAAACCACGGAGCGTTGGATATATGCTTGAGGATGTAGTTTTGACATCTTTGCATTATGCTAATACTGGAGTCACAAGCTGAACCCCATAATTGAACTCCATAGGTCCATAATGGCTTTAAAATTGTCTTGTAAATTAGGAGTTTATTGTCGAGAGACAATTTGGAGTTCCGTCCAAGCATCCAATACAGTCGTTTGTATTTGAGGTTTATTTCATCCCTTTTAGTCTGTATGTGTTTTCTCCACGTAAGGCGACGGTCCAAGTGCATACCCAAGTATTTTGCGTGGTTGTTTTGGGTCAGTTGGTTATTTCGCCGTGATACCGGCGGGCAGTCTTCTCATCGCAGAGTGAAGGTTACTTGGACTGACTGACTTTTGAGCACTGACATTTATTCTCCATTTCGTCAGCCACTTATCAATTTGGTTTAAGCTTCTTTGGAGAACCATTGAGGCTTCTTTCTACACTACGAGCCAGAATTGCTGTATCATCTGCGAACGTGGCCACCGTTACTTCGTCGCTCTGCGGTAGGTCGTAAGTAAATACTGTGTAGAGGACTGGGCCCAAAACTGAACCCTGTGGCACCCCAGCAAGTATTGGGTGGAAAGAGGAGGTGCATTGATCTTCTTTTATTTGAAATATTCTATCAGATAGGTACGATTTGATGAGAACGAATAATGGGTATGGTAGGAGTGATTTGATTTTAAATAGCAAGCCCTTATGCCATACTCGATCAAATGCCTGCTGGACATCCAGAAATACTAATGAACAGTACTCCTTCTTTTCAAGTGCATCCCGGATGATTTTGCACACTCTGTGAACCTGTTCCACTGTACCATGCTCCTTTCTGAACCCAAATTGGTGGTCTGGTATGATGGATCTATTCTGGAGTTCTGGGTGAAGTCTTTTTAGCAGTATCTTTTCGAATAATTTTGAAGTTATTGGTAGCAGGCTAATAGGTCTATAGGAAGTTATTTCATGGCTTGGCTTTCCCGGTTTTTGCACCATTATTACCTGGGATACCTTCCACAAACTTGGGTAGTGACCAGTTCTTAAGATACCATTGAAGATCATAACAAGATAGATGATAGCCTTCCTTGGTAACTCCATGAGCACCTTTTTGTCAATCATATCGAAGCCAGGCGCTTTTTGGTCTTCCATATGCTTGATCACACTCATAACTTCCCTGAAATTAGTGGGTTTGATCGGGAGATCCAACTGATAGTCTTGGATCAAGACATTCTCTACTTCTGATTCATCGGTTTCTGGATCAGGTTCGTTGGGAGTAAATACCTTGGCTAGATATTCCCCGAACGCATCTGCTTTTTCTTGTTTAGATCTAGCCCATCTGTTGTTTTCGAGTTTTATCGGAGGTTTTGGTTCGACCGGGCGACTGATTTTATGACAAGCTCTCCAAAGTAAGTAATTGGTGGAACTGGTCGCAGATAGCGATTCCAAGTAAGTTTCCATTGCAGTTTCCTCCTCTTTAGCTGTCGCGTCTTTTAAAGTTTTTATAAATTTATTGAAGGCAGTCTTGTCAGCGGGATGCCTACTGCAATGCCAAACCCTTCGGAGTCTTCGCTTTTCTAGTATAAGGTTTTTTATTTCAGTCGATACCGCGCTTTGTCTAGTTTTGTTTTGGCTTTCAGGGGTGCACCTCCAACAAGCACCCTGAATTGTAGTCGTGAAGATCTTTACAGCTTCATCAACGTCGGCCTCGGTCTTCTTCTATTTGCAGTTGTAATTCTTGTGTAACGATGTCCCGAAAAGACTCCCAGTCCGTTCGTTTATTATAGAGATTGAGTCTTTTTTCTCTGTTCAGAATCGTTGTGCTAACCGTCAAGATTACTGGGATGTGATTAGAGGAGCCATCCAAACACGAGTCAATCCCGAAGAACATCCGCGACATCCCCTCAGTGATAAAGAAATCCAAGACATCTGTAGTCGTTTTGCAGTTTTCCGAGCAAGTATCTCCTTATACACTTCACATCCTTTATAGTTGGCCGGATGTGACCCCAAGCACAGGGCACAAGTCGCAGGCGCCTATTCCGATCCACTTTCGGGCATTCTGAAGTTTTGTGAGCTTCGGCGCATTTGACACAACGGTAAGGTTTCATACAGGGTAGTTTTTGGTGTGTCCATATTGTTGGCATCTTTGGCACTGCACAACTGTATTTCTTTTTCGTGGATCTTCTATGGTGACTATTTGTGTTGTGTCTAAAAAGTAGGTGGTAGATTAGTTTTTAACTCCGCTTCCATGTTTATTTCACCTTCTTTTACAACTCCAGACATTTTATATATAAATAGAGTAGAAAATAGTACCTATAGATTAGTAGTACCTATATTATATTACTACATGGCCCAGTGGTGTTTGCAAAAATAGTGAAGACATTAATTATAAGGGTAAGGTAAGGGTATAAGAGTAGAGAAAGACCAAAAAAACGACTCATGGACTCTGTGAAGGATTATATGGCAAGGAAGGAGGCTGCTGAGGTGATGAGTAATAGAGAAGTATGGAAGGAGACATGCTGCGACGACCACAAATATATTGGGCAGTAGAATTATGACATGCGCTTCTACAACAGTCGGCCGGCACTCCGGTGCTAGCAAGAGCACGACGAATGATGTCATTATGTCAAGAGCGCAAAAAGAATTAAATAAAAAACAGCAGTCTTTGGGGACTGCCGATAGAAGTGAAAACAAAAAGTACACAGGCCCCGCCCCAGTACACGCGGGGCACTGTAATGCCCCGCGCATGCCTATGTGGTGCTACGCCGTAGCGTATGCTACGAGTGCTTCGAGTGCTACGAACGGCTACGAAGCGTGACCGCACATTACGTTACGTGACGATGAGTTCAATGTTTTTCCTTCACCCAAAAAGTGCTCAACGCGCCTAAAGAAGTTTTCACTTCAAAAATCTCTGCCTTTAACTTCACAAAAAAATTGCAGAATCAATACTGTTTGACTTGACAGATTGGACGCAGGTCGAAAGACAAAAGCCTTCACTTCGGGGTAGACTTAAAAAAAAAAAGTGACTTGACAGATTGACAGTGACAGCTGGCTGATCATAGGGATGGGCAAGTGAAAAAAATAGGTAGACATTTATCGTATCGACATTTTAAAAATGTATCAGTAAGTGTCGATAACTATCAAGTGATATCGATATATTGTAAGTTTTAGTATATTTATGTATTATTCATAATTTTCTATCTAATTTTTTGACATGAAGAAAACAGTATATTTAATAAATTTCTCTATTTCAATCAACTTTTGAACAAAAAAACAGAATTAAAAAATTATTAAATCAACATAACAATTTAAATCTAAATCACAAAAAACGACTTCAAAAAACAAAAAAGTGAAAAATAAATGAATAAATGAATCAAACAAAGGTCAGTGACCAGTCAGTCGGTCAGTGGTGTGGTTGTTTGATTCATTTAGTTTTTTTTGTCCCCGACTTCTGAAGCTAAAGTTATTTTTCACTTTTTTGTTTTTTGAAGTCGGTTTAATTTTTTTTGCAAATTTTTTTTTTTGTTTTTCCATTTTTATTTGTAATATCCTATACAAATATTTGCTATGCATCTATTTTACATTGTTAACAATACATGTCATGGTGATAGGCTTATCCCCAATAAATGGAAGTTAACATACCTAAACTATCGAAATTTGGGTGTATTGTACACATCTGCGTACCCCTCAGAGCATACAGGCGTGATGTTACGTCATAATGTTGTATAAACAATAACCATCCAAGCGATTGCAGCAATCACAACCGATTTACCATCTAGTTTTGAAGAGTTCCATTGTACCTATATCTCCGAAGATCAGCATCAGATCTGCACCAAATTTAAATACAACCATTTCAGGAGTATACTCACAACTGAAGTAAAAATGTTCATAACTACTGGGCCAAACTATGTTAAATTTTTATGGGACCAAATGGCAACTATTCCGCATCAAACTAAAAAAGAATCACGTAAATCGGATCATAAATGTCAGCATAATCAGTGTACACACATAAACAAAAAAAAAAAGATACCAATCGAACTGAGAACCTTCTCCTTTTGGAAGTCGGTTAAAAAATGGGTTGGCCTTAGAGACGTGACGCCCGCGGAGGGGGGTAAAAGGGGTTAAAGCTGGTAGGAACGGGTCCCCGATTATAACTAGACCATTCTTATTACAAGGTAATGCATATTTTTCAAGAAATAAATGAAAAAAGTTTCTAACCTCAAATCAGTTTTATAGCGAAAACGGAACGTTATAATGGACGATTGACAACCAAATCTATGATTGTCTGAGGGACCACGGGTATATCCACCGCAAGGTAAATCACAGCGACCCAGGAAACCCTTTTGTGGCTGAGGATGGCACCCATACGCAAAGAATTGAATCACAGTGGCGTGTTATCAAGAGGTTCTTTTATAAGACAATTATAATAACAGAGAGAATATCAACGATTATATAACGAGAATATTTGTGGAGAAGAGATATAGAAATAAATAAAATAGATCCTTTTGAGGAATTAATAAATGCAATTAATTATAATTTTAATAAATGAAAAATTGATGAATGCATTGCAATGCATTTCTTTTAGCCCCATGTGTGTACATGTACAATAGGCAATGTTACTAGAAGCTGAGAATGCTACTAGGATAATTTGGATCCAAGAGCGAGCTAAGCAAGCTCTGGACTTGGGGCACCCCGACACGGATAGATTAGGTTAGAAGGGCCATACCCTTCATGGTTTTTTATTTTTAAACCATTCAGAAGTAGGAGCCCTGCGAAGCGTGGCGGTGAGTGGTATAGGATATATATTTAACCCTAATACGCCTTTATGCGACTATAAAGTGTTTTGAAGTTAGGTTACATTATTCAATTTTTCTCAGGAATGGTGCATTACCTTTTCATGGGAGTGGTACCAGGGGGCAGGGAGGACCCTCCCCACCCTCCCCCCCACTCCCAACCCCCTACGCGGGCGTCACGTCTCTAAATTTCCACCATATCGATATTTTTATATATCGATATTTTTTGTCTGCATGCCTAGCAGATCAGATGATCGAGTATATAGTGTTCTGTGGATGATCGAGTCGAGACGAGAAGTTCGCACTGTTCGCAGTTGCTGACTGACAGAATTTTCAAAATTAGTTAACGTGAACATTTTATAAATTAATTTAATAAAGCCTACAAGTTTACTATTAAAAATGGCTGCAAAATACGGCGATGATGATATACAAATCCGTGCTGCAAAGAGAGACGACATGTTGGCAGTGTCTGAAATGATTCAGGTCCCTTCCCCTAAAAAAGCACATTTTTAAATAATAACGTTTATTGGTTAAACCTAACAGCATTAATACATTGTTTAACAGGAGCTTGCTGATTTCGAGAAAATGCCTAAAGGCCCGCAAATGTCGGTTGAAGGTAGGTATGCTCTAAAATGTTCTGATCATCATCAAGTGTAACAAGGTTAGCTGTCATTAAGTAACTGACGGATTCGTCCATCGGTCCATGATATTTCAGAGTTACAACGCGATGGCTTCGAGAAGCAGCCTCCTTTATTCAAGTGTAAGGTGGCTGAAGTGAAGAAGCCCGGTACCCAGCCAGTGGTGGGCTATGCGCTGTACTTCCCTACGTATTCCACCTGGGAGGGGAGCTCCATGATGCTGGAGGACCTGTACGTGCGCAACAGTCAGAGACGCATGGGAGTCGGCAAGAGACTGTTCAAAGCTGTAGCTAAGGTATATTCAGTAGTTCCTCATAAGTCGTTCACAGTATTAGTTGTATTTAATGCAATATTTCATTGATTATAAATAACATTTAACTTCCAGGAAGCTTCCTCCACTGGTTGCAGCCGCCTTGACTTTCATGTGCTAGACTGGAACCCAGCACGCACCTTCTATGAGAACAAGGGTGCGGTGAACCTAACTAGCAAAGAGCAGTGGTGTTACTACAGGCTCGGGGGAGAAGCACTGCAGAAGATCTCCTTGGAGGATGACCAGTGACCGGGGGGAGGGGGGGACAGAAACACAGTGCTGTGCGCTCACTTATATATATTTCATAATGTTATAATATACAATAGACTTCACTTTGTACATATTTCTAGTTTACATTTAGTTAAAAACTTGAGACTTGTTATCGAAAAATATAAGAAAGTTTTATTTATAATATGTTGCCAATGGTTTAAGTTTTTGTCATGTTTCAATAATAAGCCTAAAGTTTTACATACTGTGATAAAATTTGTGCTGGACCATATAAAATAAACTGATTTAATAGTAATTTCAATATTTCATTTCTAGCTAGTATGTACAAGTATAATAAATGCCATTTATTCAAACTAGTTTAATTAGACTAACTCACATTATTGTGTCTGGTTGCATTGCATGCTCACTGTTGTTCACTTGTGTTCATGGTCATGTTGCTGTTACTATCAGATGTAGTGGGTGGTTGTTTTAGATTTCACAGCTAATTGAACACTATGTATAAGTTGTCAAGTTACTTGGAACAATTTTAAGCGTCACACTGAAGGTAAGTGTCCACCTGTGCTGTTGGGCAAGCGATCCGTATGGTGCGATATGTCCGATGTAGACAGCTGGACGCTTACTTTTATGTGAGTTTTGTAGATTTTAATACACTGAAAATAATTTTGTAGAGAAAGGAAAATATGCACTCTTGTAATAGGTACATTCTTAACCTTTGTCACATATACGTGACAAGCAAGCGCGTGCACTGTACGCCAAACGACACAAATATGTGACTAAATGGTAGGTGAAATAGTGGCTTGGCGTGGAGGGCACGCGCGTGCGTCTATGCTCCAGCGGTCCAAATAGGTATAAAAAATGGTCGACAGTTCTGTAGTGTTATAGAATAAGTTGTCGATTCTGTTGTGCACAAACTTAATTTAGGCTATTGCTATCTTTTCTTTTTCTCTTTATAACGAGAAAGAGACGGACGTTACTTAGAGCTGTCAAATTTAATTGAACTAATATTTCCATACAAATTAGGGGTGCACGTAAAAACATGTCGACTAAAAACACGGTGAAGGGCAAGGCTTAAACTAGTTTGACATCTCTAACTTAGTTCATAGCTATAGCCGTACTTTTCTCACACTGCCTGCAAAAGATAGCAATAGCCTAAATTAAGTTTAGTTTGTGCACAACAGAATCGACACCACTACCTCACTGTATCATCTATAAATACTACAAGTCAATTAAGTAATGATTATTTTTGCTACACATTGTTAGTTAAAATGATGCGTTGTAATAATATTACCTATTTATGTTCAGGTGGCATAATGTGAATACTGATTTTCTTAGTTGAATAATTACATATCTACGTGGATTTATCTACATAGTAAGATAGCTTGTAGAAGATCACTCTCAGACAAGCGAGGAGCAGCGACAAACACCTCGACCACACACATGTGGAATGACGCGGCCCCGCGCTGACTGGACGGTTCGCCGGCCTGAAAGCTATATCCCATTCTCACCTATTAAAACATTTCTAACAGAAAATCATTAGACTAGTTTTTTTGAGATTAAAATTGTCATGGAACGTTAAAATATTTAAATAGTTAATACTTGCGTTACCATTATGTCAGTCATTATGGCGAGGTGCCCTCAGAGCGACTAGGTACAGCCTACGATGCATCGCTACCTTCATCATAATAATACAACACTAATCCTAAAATGTTACTTACAACTAAATATCTATGTACAGTACATTCGAGTGATCGGAACACAATATTACAATCTACACATTTTGTCGATTTATCAGTTAACTAATGGAAGTTGAAATAGTTATTAGTATCGTTAAATACGAATTTTCATAGACTCGGAGCTGGCGTGATCGCGTTGCGGCACTTAGATAAATTGTCGCAAATCGTGAACTCCCACGCTCCTGACTCACGGCGAGTTGTAAGGAACTGCACTTGGGGTTCGTTACCATCACATTCACTGCTCGGTCCACTGTCTGTGCACTGTGACGCGGCTGCGTGGCGGCGCGGCGGCGTGCGGGCGCTGCTACGTGGACGCCATGAGCTTGGCGTGCGCCGTCACGTTGCGCTGGTGCAGGAAGCCGCTGCCTTCCTCCTCCTCGCCGTTGCCCAGTCCGTACTGGAAACGAGAAAAAGACGCATTGGTAACGCCGAGAAGCCGGAAAAATAAAAACTGTGAAAGTGCTTGTAACTTGATGATTTCTATATTTCTCCTTATAGATCTACACGCTTTGGAAAGGGCAACTACAGTACGTTTACAAGTTATTATGACTTGTGATTGGGACTGTAGCTTCGCTCTCTTTGTTTGTAAACGTTGAGTTTTGAGTAGGTAAGTGCGTTGCATAGGTATATTGATCTACTATACAATGTCTATAGAGCATGTCGTAGACATAAGCCACTAGGTACATAATAAGTTGACTGCTGTTTTAACCTGACTGCGAAGCCCAAAAGGAGGGTTAGACCTCTATGTAAGTATGTATGTGTACCTCATCATCTGCCTAGCCTTTTACCAACTATGTTGGGGTCGGCTTCCAGTTTTACCGGATGCAACTGTATACCAGTATTTTACATGGAGCGACTGACTATCTGACCTCCACAACCCAGTTAGTACCGGGTAATACGATACCCCTTGGTAAGACTGGTTGTCAGACTTTTTGGGCCTCTGACTACGTAACGACTGTCAAAGATATACAAATGACAGCCGGGACCAACGGCTTTACGTGCTTTCCGAGGCACGGAGGAAGTATGTATGTGTACCTATATGTATGTATCTATCTATACCTATGCCCGTGCCTTTGTTCCCTCGTAACTTCTAAACGGATGAACAGATTTGGATAAATTAGGATTCGTCGTTAGATTCGTCTTGGTGGCGCGAGTGTCACTGACTACGTTAAATTAAAAAAAAAAAAAAAAAAAAAAAAAACAAATTAAAATTGCGTATTTCGGGTGCCATAATGAGGAGTTCGAATGTTTTTTTCTTCTAATACCATCGAATGGGGTATCAAAATGAAGGGTTTTAAAAAGTGATTGCAAAAATATATCAGTTCAATCTATGATAGGTAGGTACGATTTTTTTCACTTTTTTATACGGTTTGTCACTAATCGACTTATTTTTAAACATGTAGGTACATGTTTAAAAATAAGTCGATTAAAAAAAGCCAAATCATCTGTAAATAAATCTTTCACGTGGAAATAAAACGCAGGAAATTTATTTAGGTTCAATTTCCAATGTTGAGAATGGACTACTGTGCAGCACAGTCTACAAGTGCGTAGCACTGCCTACGGGTGCGTAGCACTGCCTACGGGTGCGTAGCACTGCCTACGAGTGCGTAGAAGTAGAACCTACAAAATGATTACTTACTTATGAGTAAAATAGGTACCTACCTACGTCACAGGATAATAAACCATTAAAAGTCGATATAACAGACAATGTGGACATTTTTCCATTGGCTGCCGCCTGCCACTAAGAAGCAATGGCTCGGCTTACCAATATTACTTGCACTTAAGTACCTACAACTTGTTTGCGGTTTCGCTCCCGTTATTTATGGAAATCACGGGAACGGAACAAAATATAACTCAGAGATAATGTAGCTTCCCGTTAGGGAAAGAATTTTCGGCATCGGATCAGTATAGTAGTTACTAGTATTTTTTAACCAAAAATATTTTTTTTTTGTTTTTCTTTGCTGTTCATAGTGCCCCTAAGCCAATACTGCAACTCCTAAAACTAGGGCGACCCACTATTAGTGTAGACAAATACCTACTACTTGAAGTATTCACGGTGAGCCGGTGAGCGGTCGGTACTACTAACCTGTAGTGCGTGCAGGTAGTGCTGCTGCGAGTGGTAGTGCGGCGTGGAGTGCGGCGGGTACGAGTCGTAGCCGGCCGCGTTGCTGGGCTCGCTTTTGATGTTGAACAGCGACGGGTTGGACAGGAAGGGCGCGGCGGGCAGCCCCAGCGGGTACTGCGAGTGCGCGTGGTGCGCGCCCGGCGCGTGCGGGTGCTGCGCCGCGTGCGCGTGCGCGTGGCCGGGGCCGTGTCCGTGCGGCGACGTGTCCGGCGTCACGTGAGCCTCGCGGCTCTTCGCGCCGTGACTAGACATCGACTGCGTCAGCGGCAGTGGCACCTCCGGGAGACTCTGCTTGCTGTCTGTAATAACGAGATTTTTCATTAAATTCTGTACTGGTATTGCTTCGTTCCTAGTTTGTTTGAAGTAGTATTATTCGCTTTAAGACTATGGGAAAACCAAAGAAACAGACATGTGGGATGTGGTGTCAGCGATCATTGTGCCGATAGTCGTATCAGCGTACGGCTTAATTGCCAAGCGCCTCGACTGATACTTGAGGAGGCTCTCGTTAGGCAGCTGGATCAAGGGCTTGAATCAGAAAGTGGTACTCCTGGACACGGCGCGTATTATTAGAAGGTTCCTCTCTCGCTAGACCCTGACCGCCAGTTGCTTGGACCCTGTTCCCGGGCTACTAAGTATTTGTTATTTTCATAAACTTTTTTTTATAAACCTATTGTTTTATATTGAAATATTTAAAAATGTAATTTAAATGTACCTATAGATATGAATAAAGGAATAAATTATTGTAAATTGAAGTAATTACCGTCCATCCCTGGAGAGCTGAGCTCATCTTTCTTGTTGGCGTCTTGTGGCGGCTTCGTTCCGTTGCCAGACTTCTTTGGCTTACGTTTCCGCGTCTGGATGCCGTCCTTCCTCATTGCTAGAGGCCTGATAAAATTGAATAATGGATTATAGAAGGCCATTTCTCATAATATTGATGATGGCTACCATATTTACCTAGGTACGTAAACGTACGTAACCCTACCCTACCTAGGTACGTAAGTTGGTGTGTAGTTTACCTTAGGATATTGTTTTTTTATCTCAAGAGTTTTTCAATGAATTGTTTTAATTCGTTAAATCGTAGAGGTAAACACAATCGATGAAGAAGTTGAAACCAATTAGAAACAGCAGACGTAGGTCTCGATTCGTAAAATATGCAATCTACCACTATGCAAGGTATTTAGGGCCGCTCGCTGTGTAAGACGAGTCACACATGTTGCAGCTGCAGTATCGAGTAGGTACGTACCGGTTGATGCCGTGCAGCTTGTAGTAGAGGCCGCACGCGTTGCAGACGGGCTCGCCGTCGTTATTGCGCCGCCACAGCGTGGTGTTGCGCGAGCCGCAGTTGGTGCAGCACTGCCCGTGGCGCCGCGCTGCCGACTGCGGGGAACACGGGGTTATGTGGTGCTCGAGCGTGGCCGGCTTGTGTCGGCAGCACTCATGCAACTATTGCCTTAACCATCACCAAGGAGTGAGCCCTAGCCAGTATGGGCATGCTGCTACAACTGTCTCCAAAACTAGGTCTCTTTATCTCGGGGAACCGCATCGGTGTTCATGAGCGCAGTTTACCCGATATTGATAGACACCTAGGTACTCAATTTAATACCTACATAACTATGCTCTCTTATCTGTATCTAAGGAACTTTCTTAAGGCTCGTTTTCCACCAAAGTGGGTCCAGCGAAGTGGAGAGGAGTTTGTGTAAGATCGACCAATTACACACAGACAGTGTTTCGATTATCACACGTCTCCCCTCTGTTTCGATGGAAACCGAACTAAAGAAGGTTGTTGAAATTGTGAATCGTGACTGAATGGACATGGAGACGAGACAGCATCGGTACGGGCTGAGCCAGGCATATTAATTAAAGTAGGTAGGTAAGTATCTGTCAAGGTGATTCTACTCGAAGACCTTGCTAGTTTAATTTCCCAAACATGTGAGTGTCGAACGTTCAACTAATTTATAACCCTCATTAGGTTAGATAGTTTGAATGTAAGTGTGGAACCTAAATTGCTACTGATAACTAAAAGAAACTGTTTTGCTGTTGAATTTTTTATTTTAAATAAACTAAGTAGATACGACTTCGACTCTAGTTCCGAACGTTGTAGAATTTAAAATGTGCTACACGTTGTTATAGGTAGATACCTAGTAGGTAAAATTCTTGAAAATAAAACATGCTAAAAACAAAACTAGTGAAGAAGTAAAAGAAGCGTGCTTATAACTAAATTACATCAGGAGAGCACCAAAACCAAGAACAGAACAAACAAATCCCAAGCACCTCACATGCACATCATCGTTACAGAATCCGCCACCAGTTAAGTCACAGCGCTATAGGAGACACGAGACAGTTCCCGTCCAGTGAGCCGCGCCCGGTGTCCAGTGATGCGCTGTGACACCGCGCACCGCCATCTTGTACCGCATCACATACAATTACGCGCATGCGCTACAAGTTGCATTGTCCGAGGACTGCGTGCGCACAGGCGGGGCCACCTCTCATTGGACGAGAGCTGTCCTATCTGTGCGCGTAGTGCGACGCGCCGAGATAACTAGCCGCAGTTCTTGTTGCCGATCGATAAGTCCAATACGCGCGGCGCGCGGTGTCGTTAGCAGCAAGGCGCGGCTCCTGCGCGCGCTATCTGCCGCCTATCTACTGATTGCCGCGACGTCTCGTTACCGCGTGACGTCACCGTGTAACACCGGCTGCGCCCGCGCACCGCGGTGCTCACTAACATGCAATTACCGATCGATTAGTTATCTCGGTGCGATTCGTTTATCTAATTCCATCGTCAATAATGGAAGGGTGCGGTGATCGATTCGGGAGGTGATATTACTGGGGAGGTACAATTTGTAACGGTGCAAGCGGAGTGCTACAAAGCGGCGCACTCGAAGTAGGGAGCGGTAGCGTGTAGTTTCCTAACACTCGCCAAAGCCCGAAAAGTAAGGATATCTACAGGAACCGCGGCGTGCGCGGCGGGGCGGTAGGAAGCATGCACTAGTCTACACGCCACCGACTCACCTTCTTCATGCCCCTGGCCATGCCCTCCACACTCATCCATCTCTGCACGGTGCCCTCCTTATAGAAGCGGGTGAGTAGGTCTGCGTCGGCACCTGTTCGCAAACAGAGCGCGTTACTATCGGTCGAGGGAGACTCACCAGCCGCTTGCTCGGCTTCACGAGCGGGCGGTTCACGCCATTGATCTTGTGGTAGAGGCCGCACGCGTTGCACAGGTAGTGTCCCGTGGCGTCGCGGCGCCACAGCGGCGTGTTGTTGGCGCCGCAGTTGACGCACTCGCGCCCCTCCTCGTACATCTCCAGCACGCCATCTGTTCGCACGCTCGGGTCAGTGGGGCATAGCTAGCGCCTAGCGCCTGATCGGACACAGGACGACGCCTAAATACATCTTCATACTAATAAAGCTTGAGAGCGAACACAACAAGAGCAGAGTTAGGCCCGGAATTCCACCAAAGCAGAGACGAGCGGAGCGGAGAGAAGAAGTGCATTATTTAACCAATCACAAGAGAGACGAGAGACACGATGTTGATTTCGATCCATGTGATTGGTCGGTTCTCGCACATCTCCCCTCCGCTACATTCGTCTCTGCTTTGGGGAGTTCGCTCCTTAGGGACTACTCACACATAATCAGCTCTATTTAGCTTGTGCCCATAGAAAACAACATTTTGTATGAGACGCGTACGCATTCGTTCAGCGCGCGCGACGGTTACGTTCAGCGCGCGCGACGGTTACATTCAGCGCGCGCGACGGTTACGCGTCTCCTACAAAATCGTTGTTTGAATAGAGCTGAATAAGTGTGAGTAGTCCATTAGTCGAACAATGATGTGATGTTTCGAGCTGCGAATGATGATGGAAGCTATAAACTTATCATTATCCTAGGGGTTACAGGAAAAGACAATGATAGCCGATTTATCAGCCACTATCAGTTCCCATAGCCGGGGTCACACAGTGGCACACGCCGGGCCATAGCGGGCGCTGCCGTGTCAACAGTGTTAGCATATCGCTTCCAAGAAGATGGAACAATAATAGAAGCGATAGGGAGCCGCCATACACGGACATGGCACGCAGCTTACTTGCAGTTGATGTAAAGAGTTAGGGGTATCTCGATTGGATCTTTAATGATTCGTTGGTGCTCCAAATCTACCTTAAAATTAAAGCATTGAAAATAAATCTGGGCAGACGCGTTGCTTTAGACGGTTGAGGTATCCTTAAAACCGTATTTCCTTAGGTATATAACTTTATACTATAGTAGCTTAGGTATACATAATATCAAAACTACCAATGCATGTCTCCTATCAAGTCCCAGCTAGTCCTTGCGGTCACTCCGGCGCACGTTAATCCCCGAGTAGGTAGATACATTGTACGCTCGCCACAAATATCGGCGTTATCACTATCCGGTGATAGCGCGCCTCACATCTCTGCGCTAACCCCGATACATTCGCTTACAGCACTAATTGAACGCACCTAATTGCCCGAAAAACTAGCGACGCATTTATTTATATGGATCCAATTCAGTTTAATTGTTCCGGTACGGATGTCGAGCCGGTTCAGGCATGAAATATGTAATATTATGTACATTCTACATTATCAGAAACATCGCAATAATTTATTGATTTGTTATTGAGAATTATATAAGATTGGTACTTTTATTAATTTACTGTGTAGAAACATCTTCAAAGAATAAATTAATGGAATTCACATTGTTACTAGGTACTAGCTATAATAAAATTTATATTGATTTAGTCACTTATTCTTGTAACGTCTTTCTCAACGGTTTGTACAGTTGTAGTAATTTTAGTTAACTAATAGTAATATGTGCCTATCCATAGATAAGTCCATTGCGTGATGCTTGCGCAAGGCGGAAAGGTAACTAAGTATAGTGTAATTAACCAGGTATAAACATAATAACAAACTTCATCATTCTCTTGCCTTTATCGCAATTCATTTGTGGTCGGCACAGCATCTCTTCTTCCATACGTCTTTATTTTTTGTCATCTCATCAGAGTGCCTTTCTGCCATATCATTCTTAACACAGTCTATCCATCGTTTTTTTGGTCTTCCTCTACTCATATACCCATCCACATTCATACTCAAAACGTTCCTCACGACATTTTCCTCATCCCTCCGCATCACATGCCCATACCACGACAACCGATTACCACATAACTTTTCAGTCTCCGGCGCCACTTTCCGACTTCCTCTTATATACTCACTAGCGGACGTCACGCGGTTACACCCGCGTAGTACCCGTAGTGACGTAGTGGAGGTGAATGTAGCTTTCTAATGGTGAAAGAATTTTTGAAATCGGTTCATTACTTCCGGAGATTACCCCCTACATACAAACTTACAAACATACAAACTTACAAATTTAAACTTACAGATTCTTACTTTATTCATTCGCATAACACCACACACATAAGGATACCATAATAAGAAACTACCTACCATTAAAATCCTTGCTGGACTATATCAACAAAATATAATAACAATAATCTTTATAAAATGATAATAAGAATATTATGGATGTTCTTATAATAAGAACACAGGCACCTAACTATCTGAACTCAAGTTTCCTTTGGATAGCGAGCGGTCGAAAAATATTACTACTTATAGGTATATGCTGATAGCTGTTTGTGAATTATCCTTAAGTGTGTTTTGGGTGACATGCAGGCATCTATGTACTAAAATAAAACATCCAGGAAAAATATCAACTGTAATAAAATAAGTTTCCCGTATCTGAATTAGATTATTTAGGTATGTAGCTTGTGATCTACATGTGCGTCATCAAGGTTCGTACTTATTACAAGAGGTAACTATATTACTTTATAGTACCTACGTGACAAAAAATTGTAGAGCGCGCCTCTATTTGGAAACAAAACTTAAAGAAAACCTTAGTTATAAATATCTTCCATACGCGCAAAATTTTGAACTTCAGTGGCTGTGAATGACTTTTTATTAAATAAGAAAGTCAAAGTAAATACAAAATAAGTAGGGTACTAAGGAATAGAATTCCGATTTAGATTGCACACGACATGCCGACCGCGCGACTGTGGGACACAATTGTAACGTGTGATGAATAAATAAGTTACATTGAAGCCTGTGCTTCCCGCGACCTCGCCAAGTTGTGAATCAGCTCGCTATCGCTCCTCTGACGTCAACCGCTGTGTTATTGTCTTCTGCGATGAACAATACTGATCGCAGACGCTAAATATACTCTTTGCAATCATTTTTACCTACTTTTATTAGGCTACGAGGAAAAAATAATGATTCCTAATCGTTTCCACGCATTTAACGTAGACTGATCTCTGGATTGAACTGTAAAGTTGAACAAACGGATAATTTAAATGTGACGAATGTCCACAACTCCTACAATTAGAGGAAGAGTAAATAGATCTTGAGTATTTGTTTGTACGGTACGCTAGAGCAATGTATCCTACTAATCATAAACGTTACAATTTCCTCAAAGCGTAAGTAGCTTTGTTGATATCTATTTCCCTATAATTATAACTATTCTAGAGGATGGTATGACTCCGGGTCAAAACCAAAATACACTTTATTATTATAAGTACAATAAAATTAATCCAATTGTATTGTTCGACCATCGAGGTTATCCATCGAGTACTTACTTAACTATTGAGAGCATCGTTAGGGAAATAATATAATTAATTAATCACAAGATTTCACGGCGAGGATGTGACACTGAGCTACATTAGATATTACTGACACGTGAAGTGATTACTGTGTACATAATTACATAGTTATTGTAAATCGTAGCGATTAGCCGTTGGTCTAGAACTTGAGACGTTTGTCTTTTATCAATGGCTTCCGCCCACTGATTCTGTGAAACGGTCTCAAAGTTAATTTCGCTACGATTTATCTTAACGTGTGCTTCAGAAATGGTTAGTTACTTGCCTAAAATAACAAATGGCGGGTATCTGAGTATAACATGATAACACTCATCAAGAAGTGATTATGATGACTGGGTCTTAATATTGAAAGCCGTACTTAGGTACATACATTTTTATAAAGTTAACTTAGGGAATTAAATAAACACATTATTATCTACACAATGTGGAATATAAACATTTAGTGAAAAACTAGCGTTGTAAGTAAGATAGATTTAGTCAATGGATAGTATTGATGAAGAGGCAAGGAAAACATGGATGGACTGGTTGTAAGATACTTAAATGATTAACAGAAGTAGGTTAGGGTTAATATGGTGAAGGGTATGGAGGCATGAAAAGTCATCCTAGCCTTTTCCCAACTATGTTGGGGTCGGCTTCCAGTCTAACCGGATGCAGCTGAATACCAGTGTTTTACATGGAGCGACTGCCTATCTGACTTCCACAACCCAGTTAGTACTGGGTAATACGATACCCCTTGGTCAGACTGGTTGTCAGACTTTTTGGGCCTCTGTCTACCTAACGACTGTCAAAGATCTACAAATGACAGCCGGGACCAACGGCTTAACGTGCTTTCCGAGGCACGGAGTAAACTCGGTATGTAATGGGTGGTCCATCCCCACCCATCCACAGACCAACCTAGGCAAGCACGGCTTAACCTAACGATCGACCCGAGTGGCTGTTATTATTTAGCCTCGAGCTCCTCTATTATGCCGAGGAGGCATGAAAAGTGTGCCGCCAATAAAAGCAATGTAGACAGTACCCGTCAGTCTGAGAAGAGAACCTGTGGGAAGTTGTCTCTGCACAGGTATGAGCATGAGGAGTAAAGTGTAGTTACCGTAAGCGGTAGGCCTCTGCAGCGCGTCGTAGGGCGCGCACCAGGAGCCCATCACCATGTTCTGCGAGTACAGCCCCCCCGCCACCCCGCCCACGCCGCTCACCCCGCCGCCGCCCGCTGCACAACACAACACACGCACGTTACTCAACGTCACAACAAACTACTTTCAGTACACAACACAATACGAGGAAAAAGGAAAACGAACACACAATAATTAGAAAAGGATAGTTTAAATGTAAAAACTTGGATGTTTGAGGGACGCGTCGCATACCGCTACATCGATACAAGATAGTTCAAGATGGATAAGATTAGGTCTTGCTGACAAGAAGCAGTTCGTATTCGTAGTGAACACATACAATCAATGAGATTCAGATGAGATCGTTTCACCGATCGTTTTACTTTGTAGTTTTCGTTGAAATTAAAAGGAGAAGCAGTGGAAGTTCAATAAAAGCGGCCAAGTGCGAGTCGGACTCGCGCACGAAAGTTTCCGTACAATATTAGACAAAACGGCAAAAAAATCACGTTTGTTGTAAGGGAGCTCCACCTTAATATTTATTTTATTCTGTTTTTATTTGTTGTTATAGCGGCAACATAAATACATCATCTGTGAAAATTTCAGCTGTCTAGCTGTCACGGTTCATGGGATACAGCCTGATGACAGACAGACGGACAGTGGAGTCTTATTAATAGGGTCCCGTTTTTACCCTTTGGGTACGGAACCCTAAAAATAATGTCAACAAAACATTAAACAATCACGTGGATTAGTGTAGGTACTCATGTACTGTACTTAGAAATAACTGTTATTTGGTCATCTCAAGTTCCGCCTAAGTCCATATTGACAAAAAGTATGCGGCCACTGGTCACCAGATATTAGTAAAATAGTTTTTTTTTAAGAAATGCAGATACTATTGGATATAACGGACCTGCAAGCAGCGCCATGTTTTGCAACCAATTCGCGGGTAGGTGTATCGCGTCCATTGTCGGTCAATCAGATCCGTGTCGTCACTCGAGGATAGCACTTGATTACTTAGTAATTAGTGATTGGTACAGTTAGATGTGTCGCGACCCGCGCGGTCAGAGGTCACGCTAGGACTGACCGTGCGTGGCGGCGCGCGCGCTGGCCTGCCTGCTGCCCGGCGCGGGCGCACGCGCTTATCGCCGCTGATTCACGACAGCCTTCTGCTGGTACGGCAGCACCGCAATTCACAAACTTTGAGCCACAATTTTCATAACAAACATAATTATCTACCTATTACCATGTAGACCATGTTTACTACCACGACCACGACGCTTTAGCAGGTAAAAGTTAAAAATGAAACATTCTTAAATTTATTTCATCAAACACTAGGTTCTGTTTAAAACGAACATTACCTCAACAATTATATTTTCGGCAGGTAGTCAATTTGCACAACACTATGATTGTGAATACGGTCACGTTTACATTCAGGATAGGCTAATAACATTAGAAGGTAACTATTATAGGTAATTAATCAGTAAGGAAAATTGATTATGAAAACATCACGAAAATCGGACCAGTAATCACAGCGAAATAAATAGATGATAAAACGAAATGGTCGAGGAATACATAACCTGTTCCTTCTTTTTTTTATTAAAAAGAGTTTTTGCGCTACAGCTAGTGGGATAAAATACAATTATTTTAATTTACAGTGAGGAAGGAGTGTTATTAATAACAGACTGTGTTTGGTAATACTGCGGTAATTTATTGCATATTATGTAGCTTGGACTGCATGTATGTAACTATAAGCACTTGTCGCTCTCGCTCGTCACTCACAGCGGACTCCTCCCGATCAAACAACAACAAGTCGTTTATCCTGCTTAAGGGAAAAATCATATCGGGTGGGTTATTGGCTCACGATACTGAATCACTCTGCGGTCACAGCCTTCGCGTAAATACTGATAGTGACGGACGCACGAGCTCGTTCCCCTAAGCAATATTGGTGGCCATTGGTCAGGATCTGACCGCATGATCGCGCACTTCGATCGTCGAACAAATATGTAGAGTAGAACCAACAGATTTACTCCTAAGAGATTGTGACATAGGTAAGTTCAAATGTCTATATCTACGTAGGTATAATTAAAATAAACGATTATTAATATTACACAGAACCCTGGCCGGGCCACGATAAGATACCCACAATTATGTTAAATATATTAGTGATAACAAAAGTATCTGACAATGCGCCGTTATCAAATACTTTGTAATTAACATTTTATCTCTGTTCGTATTTAGTTTATTAATTCGGTAAGTTATTTTTATGCCGATATTTGGGTTCAGCTTGGGCCAAAGCCGTGGCCAAAGCAGTTTATCAGGGAAAAGAAGAAAATAGTTTTGGACAAAAACTGCCTATTGATTAGGTTGTTGTATATTTATTTCGTGAAACTGGTTAGTAGTCACCGATAATCTGTCGAATGTTTACCTAATAAATATTTGTCATTGCAAAGCAAATTTCTATTGACAATTCGGAGTAGAGTGGCCGCCGCCGGGTCATTCATTCAGTGACCTGGTTCGCTGTCTCCAAGTATTCTCCCGCCGGGCCCTGGTGGCTGGCTCCGTGAATACGTGCCCCCCGATGGCTCCTACTACTTATGTCGTCGGGTAAACCCCATCTTAGTTCACTCACTACATTATCCTCACGCCCGCGTCAATCGCCGCTAGTTAGGAATTATTCACGTTAATAATTATAGAATTTCAGTTATTGTTAACATGCTGATAGGGATAATTCTTGGTAACTGTTGTTATTCAGTTTTTTTCCTATAATGTTTATAATGAAAGAACTGTGTGGGTAATTGCTGTGTCATCTGAGAGAGATAGCTACAGTTTTACGATATTGCTTGCTCTTTTTTTCGCATGAAGCTTTCTTCCTCGTAGTTTCATTCATAATTCAATAATTCGCTACGTTTCATTCATATGAACAGTAAGTTACGGTTGTCACTTTTTATTCTATGAGCTCATCACATCACTATTTGGTTTATTAAAATACTATTCCCGTTTCATAAATACAAACATTTTACCTTGTATCACTCGTTCATTCAGATCGTTTGTCGTTTATAAAAAATCCACATGAACGAATGCAGGTCCATTCACCGCACGAATAATTCCTATGGAAATATTGATGACATGAGTGTATAAATAGTCGTAGCATCATAGCCCATCGGTCTGCGTGATACTGTATCAGTGAGAGACAAAGGCAGTGATTGGACCGGTGGCCGTCGCGTCGTGCGAATTCCTCTGTTATCTGCTCATGCCCTAACGGCTGACTCATCATAGTTTACTTGTTATTTATAACGCGTGCTTATCGACACATCACTCTATTTGTCTCTATGCACTAATTGTATTGTTTTTATGTTGTAAAAACAAAGCTCTAATAATCTACCGCACGCACTGCGGGTTATTTAAGTTGTTATCGACTATTTCGATTATTGAAAAACTATTACAACTTCAGTTCTAATTCTTACTCCACACTTACATAGCAATATAATCAGCCAGCCGCTTATAATTTATGTAGATAGGCTTCTGTGTATATTTAGATGGATAAAAATTGATATAATTACTGACTCAAAGCAAAATTTTTGTTTGGAATCTCAAACATTTGGTTTGCTGATTATGTTTTTGCTATTACGATAGTGGTCCCAAGAAGAAAGTGATTCAGTTTGATGGTTTGTAGCACACCCTTTCATCTGACTATACCCTTTCTATTAAACGCTTCATGTAGGTGTCGTTATCATAATCAGCACATGTTCCCCTTGCTGGATCTCCTCTCTATGCGAACGTTGGCTGTAATCCAGCACGCGCTTGGTTGATGGCACATGTGCCTTCGAATTTTCGTTTCTGTAACATCAACAATATACGGTTTCCTCGTGATATTTTCCTTCACCGTTTTGAGAGCAGTATTATAAGGTACTGACCGTAGGAGTCGTGGTGCGTGGGGTGGTGGTGATGCCACACGTTCTGGTGCGGCGCGAAGTGCGCGGCGTACTGCTGCAGGCGGCCACCGCCCGCCACGTAGCCGAGCCCGTAGCCGTCGGCGCAGTCGCCGCCGCCGCCGCTGTAGCCTGCGCCCGCGCCGCCGGCGCCGCCGAACATCGCTGTGCCGCTGTGCCGCTGACTGCTGAGCCGCTCAGCGATCGCGCATCACACGCACACCTGGACGACAGAAGAAAAGCGACGTTAGTGATCATAGCGACACTTACCAACCTCAAATAGTTTGCACTCTTTGTTAGGTAGTAGTACAACTCCTCGTGAAGTAAAATGAAATGACGTAGGGCTTCCTCGACGGAACAGCAGTAGGGTGTGGATCTCTGCTGCAAGCTATGTCCCACGTCTTGTCCTGCCCTCTGTGCCCGGAAACATGCAGACAAAGTGTCCGACGATACTGTGGAAGTTTTGAGGCAACCAAATCGGAGGTAGGCATGTTGTGCCAGCGATACGAGGATTAAAGAACAGAAAATCTCAATGTAAAGGTGCTTGTTTAGGGGTATAGCAGTACCTAAGTGGTAGGCACGCCCGTTTCTGCCGTCAAGCAATGTTGTTTTCAACCGACTTCCAAAAAAAGGAGGTTCTCAATTCGACTGTATTTTTTTTTTTTTATTTATTTTTTTTTTTTTTTTGTGTTTGTTACCTCAGAACTTCCGACTGGGAGAACCGATTTTGATGATTTTTTTTTTATTTGAAAGCTGGTGCTTCCCGTGTGGTCCCATTTAAATAACCGACTTCCAAAAAAAGGAGGTTCTCAATTCGACTGTATTTTTTTTTTTTTTTTTTTTTTTTTTTTTTGTGTTTGTTACCTCAGAACTTCCGACTGGGAGAACCGATTTTGATGATTTTTTTTTTATTTGAAAGCTGGTGCTTCCCGTGTGGTCCCATTTAAATTTTGTGAACATCTGATGCTGATCTTCGGAGATATACAAAGGAACTCTTCAAAAATAGACGGCAAAAGTGCCGTGAATGTTGCAATCGCTTGAATGCTTATTGTTTATACAACATCATGACGTAACATCACGCCTGTATGCTCTGAGGGAGTAGGTAGATGTGTACAATACACCCAGATTTCGACAATTAGGTATGTTAAGTTGGTGCGATAGTGTTCCGCGTGCGCCTCAAATGACGTAACATCACGCCTGTATGCTCTGAGGGGATACGCAGATGTGTACAATACATCTAGATCTCGACAGTTCATTCGTGTTCCGCACGCGCCTCAAAGAGATGTCAGCAAAAGGGACTGTTCTAAAGAGATACTGCGACCTTGGAACACAAAGGGCTAAGAAGGGTAATGGATGGGTTTTAGTCAGTAAAAGTCTGACCTTCCGCTCCGCCCAGAGCTGGAGGGGTAATGTGATGATTTCCCATCCGAAAAAAAAGGTATGCTAAGTTCCATATATTGGGGATACGCCTATTCATCATCAGCCTATTAATGTTCCCACTACTGGGACACAGGCCTCCTCTCTATAAGACAGAATGGGCTATAATCCAGCACGCGGGCCCACGGATTGGTAGATGTCACATGTCTTAGAATTTTTTGGTACTAGGACATTCCGGTTTCCTCACGATGTTTTCCTTCACCGTTTTGAGAGCAGTGGTGATGAAATAAATTACACAAAGTGATACGCCTGCCTGGGTTCGAACCCACGACTTGCTGTTCGTAAGTCGGGGCCGCCACCACTGGGCCACCGCTGCTCACGCCTATTACCAGTCAAATAAATTCATAGCAAATATTTGTTTGGGAACAACTAAAAATGGTAAAATAAAAAACTTTTTTACAAAAAATAAAACCGACTTCAAAAAACACATAAAAGTGAAAAATAACTTTAGCTTCAGAAGTCGGTGATAAAAAAAATATCAATCAAACAAAAGTCACCGACTTCTGAAGCTAAAGTTATTTTTCACTTTTATGTGTTTTTTGAAGTCGGTTTTATTTTTTGTAAAAAAGTTTTTTATTCCAGTATGGAGAGTATAAGTGTCGGAGTAATTATTGGTAAATAAGTCTCTGGGATGGCAAGACATCTGCGATACAAACATAGATGCGACGGATGCTGGTCTTGCAGATTTTATATAAATAAACGGGCGGTGCCATCGCTTGCGGGTTATGATACGAGGATATTAGCGGTATATAGTTAAGGATGTTATAAGTTGTAATGGTTTTAATTGAATCAAGTAATTCTGATCTGCTTTAACAGGAAAACCAAACAAAGGAATACAAAGGAACAGAAACCATATTATGTAACGCAGATTGTTTGTACTGAAAGAAGTGTTTCCTTCTACGCTTCTCTAGTTTTCCAGGTAACATAAAACTGAAACCTAGTGGACGGGCAGCATTATTGTCACGACGACGATTGTCTATGTCGTGACGATTAATTTATCGTTGGTTTTTAGTTGGTGAAAGTCGTGGACGACAGTAATCGCGTCGTCCTATATGTGAACACCTCCATTTAAATATATAAGCCACGACATTTAAAACTAAACGATTATCTGTCGTCACGACAAAGTGGGTACGCAACCTAACTCTTGGATCGAGTTCCTAATACCTCTTATGATGGTTCAGCTGGAGTTATACCCAAGGTTTCTATAATGCGCGTTCTTTGCGAGAATATAATTGAGGTAAACGCTCAATAAACTTGTATCTCTCTTGCTTATTATGTGCGAAACCGCGAAGAAAACAATTAATTAACTTATAGGTACGAACCACACGAGGTTGACGTCAACTATCATATCGGACGCGAATTGACGCAGATCTATGTACTTGTGGGGATTCGAATTATGAACATTACATTAGTTAATCATGAGGTAAACAGAGGCAACAACATCCTGTCTTTGTTTACAAAGTCTGTGACATAGATCCCGCGGAATGAAAGCGGAGACTGGGTCCTATATGAATTTATGAAGCGATTTCAGATTGGCAGAATCATGACTCATATACGTTAATCTACTCAATTATTAATAGGTACATTTTTCTCGTTATATATTGAAAACGACCGCACAGGAATCCATCAGGATTCCTATTATAACTTAGTAAGTATTATTATGGAGGTTTGTGTATAACGTGTTCATGACTTTGACTTGTGTCCTTATTGCAAAATAAATTATTTCATTTCATTTCGCGTCACTCCTGGCGTCAGCACCTATAATGGCCGATGCTTATTCGCTTTCATTTTGTTTCTTTGTGTAAAACAACCTATATAGTTTTAACCGCTCGATATAATGGATATTGGTGTACCCGCAATAGTCGACGAGGGGAGGAGGAGGGGGTATGGGGGCCCTCATGCCTACAATACAATGGACAATATGGTGTGTAAATTATAATTTAAAAAATCTACGCTACATCTTCGAAAATCGTACTAAAAAGTATCCCGTAGTTTTCAATACGGTTTCTATATGAAAGAGTTTTACCTCTAATGACAGCGTTTTAAATCGGTCAATGTTATGGTGGTCGCAACAGAGTGCAGGCGGAAGGCGGAGGTTGTTCAGGTGACAGTCTCCGCAAATCTGTTACCCGCAGGCCACACCCTATTGCGGCCGAAGATCGTTGTGTGCCTTTTGACACCTGGTACCCGGTACATCTGTTGCGCATAGAGGGAGGTTGTGTCCTCCCACTCCGTAGTTCCGTACCGACCGGACCGCGACAAGTTCCCGCCGCTGCGTTGCCCGGGTTAGCGGCTAGCCACTCCTCCAGAGTGTGCTGCGCCTTGTCGCTGCAGCAATCTGCGCACGCGCAGTGGTGACAACAGATCGGCACCGATACTTTCCGAAGCTCCCATGCCCCGAGAGAACCTGAGTCAGCCGGACAGTGAGGGCATCATGCCGTCTCTCCAGCCACTCCTTCATCACGGGTCTTACCGCTGCAATAGCTTGGAAGAGGGCTATATGTGTAGCAGTGGACACTGGACAGTGGTATGCTAATTTTATGAATTAATTGATGGTGCATAAGTCGTGAGCAGGTATTTGTGAAGCATAGATGTACCTATTACAAGTGTCACGTTATCGAGTGTTTCGTGAGTCGATACAGTTGATACATCGCGCATGATTGCCTGCGCCGCGCCGCGCCGCCCCTATCGCGCGCAACCGCGCCCGCGCAGCTACTGATACGACACGTAGTTGTTCGCACCTACCGGCACCTGTCATAAACGCGCGTCACGCCATTATACATCTTATTACAATGCACTATGAGTGTCACAGAATTCAGGGCAGCAGCAACTACATATAACGTAGTGTTGCCACAGTGACTCTGTTACCTAAGCTATCGTTTTATTGAAACACTATCGTTGCGACAAAACTGTGTCAGTAATGACAATGGTTTTAATTAACGATTACATACAAGTTAACGTGAATGCTTGAAATACGTGACATGTGGTTATCGCACGAGAATACGCGGACAATATATAATGTGGAGCACTGAGCAGCCCTAATTGGTAAATGACGATAACATACAATTCAGTTTGGAAATTAGAAAGAAAGAAAGAAAATGCATTTATTAGCCCGCACAGGAAAAACACACAAATTAAAATGGTTAAACTAACAGTACAACTAATAAAAATTACACAAAGAGAAAAATAAAATAAAAAATGAAATAAAATTGGTCCTTTATACATGGCCAAAATCTCAGCATGGTGCTGTAACATTAAAAAAAAACGTCACAGCGCTGGTAGGTATTCTGATAGGGCCCAGAGTGATGCCACGGTCAGATACGGATAAAATAATAAATACATAAAGTGTAAACGGAAAAATAATACAAATATGTGAAGAATAAATACGAAGAAAATAATAATTACATCTACTAACACCCCACGTAACCCCATGACTTTCACAGGCAACACTGACGAACAGAGACGCGGGCGCAGACATATTAATATATAATCTGTGATTTGTTTGGGAGTGGGACAATATGTCATCGAAGAGAAATCAAAACATAGATACTACTAAATAATTAAAATAATGCCAATCAATTCATAACAGATAGAATTATGTTATGTTACAGGGAAAAAGGATAATCAGATCCAAATATCAAGTAGTTTCGTCAACAATTAATTAGGTGCCAATTCAGAATTATCATTTTCAGATAACATTATTCAAATGCCTATGGTTAAAAATATAAATAGTAAAAATAATATGTGAGTATGGATTATCAAAATTACTCAATATAGAAAACCAATGGGCTAAGTGACTGGAGTCAAAGTTCTGAATATCTTCTAACTATTTAAAATAAGTTTTATAAAAGAGTCTGTTGTACAAAAAATAATAATAGTGGTTCTGTTTTGAGCGTTCCCGTAACGCTTATTACAAGTGGTATTATTAGAGCGCGTACGTCCTACGCGGTCTCAGCGAGCGTCGCCCGTAACATAAAGTGCACTACATACGGCCATTTTTAGTGTGCTCGCTAAAATCATAAGCGCGGGGTTGTGATGCGTTTTGCATGTTCAGGGCGAGGTGTCCGCGCCGTCTGCGTCGTCAGTCGCACACTTTATTGTGACATGTGGTACCTTCGCACAGAAGGTCATCTGTATTCATTGTGCGATAACATAGGTACTCGTGTATTAACACGAAATTACAATGTAGCAAAATGTCACACGGGCCACGTATACCTACATGGTAATAATTTGGCACTGGCCACTGACAGCGTCTTTTTTCGTAGCAGCGGATTTCGTAGTAGCGGTTTTCGTAGTAGCGGATTTCGTAGTAGCGGTTTTCGTAGTAGCGGTTTTCGTAGTAGCGGTTTTCGTAATAGCGGTTTTCGTTCTAGGGATTTTTGTAGTTTCGCTAGAAAATGTAGTTATGAAAACTACATTCACAGAGTTGTCCTTAAGGTAATGCTATCTCTTCCACGTAGGTATCCCACTGTGCAGCTCTATTCCGACTGTAAGGTACTCACCGTCAGGCAACTTTATGTGCTCCTTTCGACCCTACGCAAACACTCTACCCTCCCTCTAAAGGAACCGACTGGCAGGCTTAAGCATAACGTTTTCCCCCACGAACGCCATAGAACTGCCTTTGTCAAACGCCAATTCTACGTTAATAGCATTAATATAATTATGTACAATCTCTTTAAATAAAAAGTTTAAAATTTATTCGTGCCCTAAATATAAATGCAAAAACTTACTTAGAGATTATCTCCAAACATTAAATTATGATGACACTGAGGATCTTCTGCTGGGTAATTAATTATAAGGTACTATATATGTGAATATAAGTCTCAATCTAACCTTAACGGATGTACTGACGGATTGATGGTTACACACCTCATTCTTTCTCACTACACACCCTACACCTACACACCGCATACGCACTCACACACATCCTACACTTACTCATTACACACACACACACTCGGACCCTGCATTTATTCACCTCACCACTCACTTATACGTTTTTCTTTTTGTGTTTTCTCTACATAGATTAAAATTATCCTGTTTTCTTATACACCAATTTGCTTATTGTTGTAACATCCTGATTTGTTTATTATACTATGGCTTTGTCTTGTTAGTTATGGAGAATCACTGACTCCTAAGACACAGGCACATACACCTAGTTTAGGAGTCAGGGAATTAAAATGATTGTGTCCTAGTTATAAGCCTGCTCTTAGTTTTGGTCCTTGTTATATGATGGTGTTGGGGCGTAACTCCCAACAGTGAAAATGTTATGTTATGTTGTATAGGAATGTTAAGTTGATTGAGTAGACAACCGATTGGTATAAAGGTTTAATTGCTACTAAAAATAACATGTTATCTATACATATAATAAAT
The DNA here is from genome assembly GCA_905147715.2 of Xestia xanthographa. NCBI lineage: Eukaryota > Metazoa > Arthropoda > Insecta > Lepidoptera > Noctuidae > Xestia > Xestia xanthographa. The sequence goes on from LR990645.1 coordinate 33,252,969, forward strand.
CTGTAGAAAAGTCATTTTTGTACATTGAAGAAATTGAAACAAAAAATAGCCAGCGTGTGAAAAGATAAGTAACAGAACCCATTTCCATCATTTTTGAAATTTTTGTCTGTTTGTCTGTTTGTTTGTGCGCACATCACGTAAAATCTACGAATTCAATGCTGACAATGTTTATAGATAAAAATTGTGTGTAACTTGGGGTATGATTTAGTGTTTGTTTCATTGAAATCGGTTAATTCTATCAAAAGATATATGAACTTAAAGTTTTCAAGAAGAACTAATCATCAAATGTAAGATACATACATGCAGCGACATCTGTTGAACTAAAATGATACCAATGACTAAAAATGTGCTCACCACAGTCATAACTTTTAAATCGACTGACCAGCTTTAAAAAAAAATTATAGCATAGGTAATATACTTTAGTAGTTTAACATTTTGGTCGATAGACGGCGTTGTTTATTTCACTCCATTTTCTGAATTGAATAACCCTCGCCCGTGTCAGTTGCCTATTTTTTGTTTTTTTTTTTTCGGATGGGAAATCATCAAATGACTCCTCCTGCTCTGGGCGGAGCAGGAGGGAGTGTCAGACTTTTACTGACTAAAACCCAGCCATGTTCCTTCATCGCCCTTTTGTTCCGGGGCCACGGTATCTCTTTCGAACAGTCCCGCAACCCCGGCAGACATCGGTCCTTGCGGATCGGCCCTTCCTTTTTGCTGACTCTCTTTTAGGCGCGCGTGGAACACGAACGCGCCGTCGATACGGCCTGTCGTCATGAGACGGACGGACGGCGAGCTAGCCCATAGCCCACCGTCCACAGGCCCGCGCCTACGGTGGCCGGGGGCCACTTGGTTGCCCTGGAAGCCCGGGGCGTCTGCCGCGGCGGCCGGGACGTTGAGAGGTTCTCTCCCTTTCACGTTCCGCCACCTCCTTCTCTAGCATTACTGCTTCGCAGAAGGAGGTGACGGCGTCCCATTCCGTCTCGCTCCGGACCATGGCTTGCACCAGGGCCGGACGCGAGAGGTCGCCGCCGCAAACGTGTAAGTTGCCTCAAGATTGGTTTTTTAACCGACGAAACAAAAAGAAGGCAGTTCTCAATTCGACGCGTATTTTTTTTATATATGACCACGGATAACTTTTACAGAGAAGTCCGTACATGGTCCTTTTGTTTGTAAAAAGCGTAGGTACATCTCAAAGTTGGTCCCATTTATAATTGAAAAATCGTGTTTGGGCTAATTTCTTGCACCTTTGATGAGAACTTTCGACCTAGCTGGAGTATGACTGTCATCGAGTGTCTAAGGATGAAGGAGGTGGCGGAACGTGAGAGGGAGAGAACCTCTAAACGTCCCGGGCGCCGCGGGAGACGCCACCACGTGGCCCCCGGCCACCGTACGCGCGGGCCTGTGGACGGTGGGCTATGGGCTAGCTCGCCGTCCGTCTGTCTCATGACGACAGGCCGTGTCGACGGCACGTTCGTGTTCGACGCGCGCCTCAAAGAGAGTCAGCAATAGGAAGGGGTCCGCAAGGGCCGATGCCTGCCGGGGTTGCGGGACTGTTCTAAAGAGATACCGTGGCCCCGGAACACAAAGGGCGATGAAGGAACATGGATGGGTTTAGTCAGTAAAAGTATGACACTGCCTCCTGGTCCGCCCAGAGCGGGACGAGTCATTTGATGATTTCCCATCCGAAAAAAAAGGCTGTCGAGGTAAGCCCTTTTTTGGAAAAACATAAGTAGATTATTTTAGCGATTAATGCAAATATATCGAAGAAATTAAATTGTTACCCACTTGGATCTACGTAGGTATATATCTACTAATATTATAAAGCTAAAGAAATTTTGGTTGGTTGAACGCGCTAATTACAGGAAAACTTTTAGTGTTGAATAGTTATCGAGGATGGCTATAGGTTATTTAACATCACGCTATTATTAAAAGGAGCGGAGCATCAATGATAAATGTTGCAAAAACAAGGAAAATTTATTTCTTTCGAGAGCTTCCTTTGCGGGCGCTGCATAAACGGTTAAAGTTGCGCAACAATCATGTATTAGGGAATTGTTCGTTTTAAAGCGTTCTAAAAAAAACCGCGATAGCATTATGTCTATCTTTCAAGGTTGACTCCACTCTCTCTAACCCTCTCTCTCTCATGTGACGCATACGAATTTGCGCGGGTCAGCTAGTAAATTAATAATGTACAATTCATGTTGGATTAAATACACTGCAACGTATCACTAAAAGTAGGACAAGTTAGTGGAATGTACAGCGTAGCTCGTACAGATGGCTTTTGGTGAAATAAAGGATATATTTATTTAAATTTACTGGGCGGTTGAATGAGCGATTATAGATAGCATGAAGGTCTGCCTGCACTGGTGAAGGTTACTGAAGGAACCTCATTACTTTTCAAATGGCTGCTTTGACATATTCACCACGCCTTGCACAATAATTTGTGACAGTATCAAAGGATAGTAGCATTGTACTTACGTACCGTTGCATTGCTCTACTGTTGGAGGTAGAGCTGGGCACTACTCTTGGTGGTATGTAATATATGGTCCTTCCTCGGGACCGGTTTACGTCCAGCAGTTTTACTTTACATAAACCTGGCCCGTTTTAAACAGCAGTCATTGTTATGTTATTTTAGTTTTTAACAGTATTTTGTTGGATTCCAGGAGTTGGTCTTCTGTGTCCTTTTCCTCCACACGTAGTTGTACGGGCGGCGCGCGGCGGTGGCTGAGGCACGGGCGCATCTCGGATGCATCATATTTTACCAGTTTATGCGCTGCGGACCTCGTAACAAGCACTATCGGATCGCACTGTACTTGTCTGAAGATGGCAATGTCGTACATGAAAGTCTTTACCTAACCGGCACGGTTGGAGACTCTCATACGAAATGGTAAAAGTGGAGTAAGGATCGCTACAGAATTTTAATGAAGATCCCTAGATGCACATCATTTTCTTCATGATGGAAATATACACTAATTTTGAGCGATGCTGCTTTGCGAAATTTTGCTTAGAATCCCTGTCTGGTAGTGCATACAAGTTCTGAACCTATTGTACGTCGACCTATGTTGACCCGCGAGCTACTGTATGTAAATGTAGCTCATGTGTGTGTGTGTGGTTGCGTGTGTGCTTGCTTACGTACGATGTGTAAGACAGTGCAGAAGGTGCAGTACGTTCATTGCGTAGTAGCGTCAGATCCTCTCACGAGTCCTCTGCAGTTGGTGTGGTTTTATTAGATCACTACATTTTACTTTACACGCAACAATCTATAATTATGACATTGTATCTTAGCGCTAGATAATGATAATAACAATTTACAACGTTGGAAGATGAATGACCCTGTTTTGTACAAAATTGAGTCATATTTTTTCTAAAAGGAATCCCGAGCTCGTCTCATATTGCCCCACTCGTGTTCGTTATGACAAATTGCGGGTAATTAACGCTCGTGTGATGTTCGGATCGGGTCCCACGTGTCATGCGCCGGCTCGAGTTGCATTACCGCGCCGGCGCAGATTTATGCGCGCCCGGGCGGCGGCGGCGGCGGGCGCGGCGCTGCAGCGGGGTCCACTCCTACGCAATTTATAGCGGTCGCCGGCAATTAGGCGCACCATACACACCACCACTCCGCTGTAAGTCAGTACTGCTAAGTATTACTATTTGCGTCAGATTACGTGTTCGAGTGCATTCCGACACACTTTACAACGAACAGAACTCTCGTATTTATCTACATCGGGTTCGTAAAAACGTTGGAATCCTTTTGCTTCGCTGGAAAGCTAGTGCTTCGCTGGAATACAGTAAGTACAGTAGATACAGCTAGTATAGATAGGTTTGCATTTTGATCAGAAGTGGAATAGCATACATGTTAAACTTGTAAGGGGTTTCGCAAAGTATTGGGAATCGCGGGTGTTAACAATATTTATGACTCAATCGGGCCGTGAAGTTGTATCTGCCATGTAGCAGGCAGACCCAGCGCTTCACGGACATAAACTGTGCGTACACGACTCGGCTGCTGCGGCCTCACGCCTACGTCGTCGTCGCACGCATTCCTAGCGCATTTAGTGGCCACATGTGACATTAGATAATACGCTATAAGTCAGAAAGTTCTACATTTCAATTTCGACGCTCACCGAATTCGAATGGCGAAGTAAGAGTCTAAATAGGTCTGTAAGTTTATGAGTTTTGCTTGTGTGCGATAGTGCGTGCTCTGGAGACCAATGTTGGTGTTTGTGTACCAGCTGTATGTAGGTGTGGGGAACATACAGGTGGTGAGGTGAGCTTGTTACTCCCTGCGCCGGCGCCGGCCCCGCGCCGCGCGCCTCGCTTTCTGCGCTCCCAACCCGCTCCCAACAAGCTTCCCTTCCGCGCTATTATTCTATACATTCCACAGGATGACAGGAATGCGGGGTTAACTAGCACCACAGTCTTAAATAACCGCTCTTTCAAAATTCTTCACACATTTGCTTAATTATAATATATGGCGCGGAGAAGTCAATAATAATAGATAGGTATCCAAAGTTTCATGTTTGAATTTAGGTAAAAGATATCTGCCGGCAAGACAAGATACTGAAACTCAAACTCAAAGCATTTATTTAAATTCGATTTTTTTAAAACAAAAACAAGCGAAACTTCAGTCACAGTCACATACAGACAGACAGACACATAATAACTTGTGAAAGTACTGTAGTGGCGATATCTCTATGGAGAAGAATGGACAAGAAACTCCATGGCATTCTTTTAAATCAAAACCTCGGTTACATCATTCATGTTGAGATTATTAATATGCATATGTGAGAACAATGTAGAAAGACATAGAATTAAGAGCGGCCAGAGTAAAACATGTAACAAAAAATTCAGAATTAAATACTTTCGATGACAAATTTGTAAAGGACCGGAGAAGAAACTGTTTCTGAAACATTTAATTACCTACATTAATAATAATAATTAGTCCTCGATACGTGTCAGCAATTTGTTATTCAGCGTAGGAATACCCGCCGCAGCAACATGTAATACTTGAGGAATGTCAAATCACGCGGTGATACATTTTCCGCGGAGAGTCAGAGAGCTCTTTGTGGCGAGATAAGTGATAAACGGCCGACACGGTAATTACAGAGCTACTCGCGAACTTTAACTAAATACTCATAACTAGCCGTAGAGGCTCGAGAGCAGCATAATTATCTGCAGGTATTTTGTAAACAAATCAAAATGTAAGTATTGAATTAAATATTATGATATATTTGTCGTATAGCAGATAGGCCTTGTAACAGTTAAGTACAAAATAATAATAAACCGTCGTCGTCCGCTGGGCGCGGATCGTTATCTGGTCGCTCCTGTATTCATTAGCTCGTCATTATCCTGAACATCGTCCTCCGATGTTCGTCATAGATACCGACAACCTCCGCTAGAGCCATTGCCCTTGAACTACGCTACGAATGTTCCGTGCTAAACTAATTATTTAGCCGAGTGTATGCTGATGTTCCACCTTATTCCTTGGCAGTAAGGTCGATATCGTGGTGGCCGCGGTGGGAGCGTGGTCGGTCGGCTCGGCGGCTGATTTACGCGATACATTAGCGTCCGTCCGGACGGACGGCCGCTCGCTATATTCGCGTCGATTTATAGCCGACTCTGAAAAATTATGCATCGAATTTATATTGCATTTCCCGCGGTCCGGCTCGCGGCGACCGGCTGTGCGACCGGCTGCGGCCAGAGGGCGGCGCCGGCGCAGGCGCGGGGCGTGGTGCACGCGGCTCCTTCGTAATTACTAGGGTCTGTACTAATGTCCCGTTGTCTAAGCAACGTCCAAGATAAATCAGTTTAACAATCATTAACTGTAATTTAGTTCGGATAGAACACTTTCATAGCGACATTAAGTTTAATAAGAAACGTGATGTCGTTATAACTACTAACGTCCTAGTCCTACAATAGGTCTCTTTTATGAAGAAGGTTCTCTACCTAACGCACTCGTCACGTGCAAATAAGTTATTTAAGGTCTATCTCTCGCTTGAGGTTAAAAAAAAAACAGTATGGTAGGCACTAAGTCTATGCCGATTGTGCTCACTTTAAATAAGTAAAGGAATGGAAATATTAAATGTATTATTTTATTTAAAACACGTAATAGGGTATAAAATGATTTATACTTAACAACTAGGAAAAGTTATAAAGCGCTCTTCCTCTCTACTTATTTCAAAAATTTGCCGTGCCCGTCTGGGTCCATTCCATAATTGTTTAATTTTTTTTTGTATTTACCACCTGTAAGTGTACCTACATTATGGATAATAGATAAACGATTTTAGATTTAAAATGAGAGATGATTCGATATGTTTTTGTAGAGATAAGAGAAGTGGTCACTTGTATCCGACGGCAGGCATTGATACAGGTTTAACGAAGACTCTTGGTCTCGGGGCCAAGGACATCATTTATATTAAAATGTGTTCTACAGAAGACTTGCAAGAGAAGACTTTCAATCAGACTATGATTATCAATAATTCGGTCAGTGTCTTCCAACAATCATATGTTCCCAGTTTAGAAATTCCCGGCTTTATTAAAGTTTTAGAGGCAAAGCAAAGATGATCAGCTTAAAATACCTGACGATGTAACATACAAAAAACAACAAACTCCAGAACAACACAAGTGTGTCGATGAGCATTGCAACATATCTACGCAGTTATAACACATGTTACACATGCTATGTATAGGCGCACCTGCATCTATGTATAGACCAGCAGAGGAGTCTATGCTCCGGGCATCGGGAGTGGATGCAAAGGTCACGCGCACTCGTGATAACAGGAGTATTTCGGAGATGTGCTACGCCTACGCAGAGCAATAGATTAGCTACTGCAACATAATAGCTAAATGTTTGGCTACAATGACTCAGATAGACATATTTCAAGGAAGATGCATGACCCATGGTTCACTCATTAGGTGAACCAGGGGTACAGAAAGTTAACCGTAGAACACCTAGGTGAACCAGGAGTACAGGAAGTTAACCGTGGAACATCTAGGTGAACCACTTTAGTGTTCCATGGGTCAGAAAGGCAATAGACAACAGTATAGCCTGCTGGCATCAGACAATGACAATAAATTATAATAATATGGAGTGTGTGGTGTGCCGACACCAATATGGCAGGATCTTTTTCTGGGTGGAAGATTTTAATCGAAGGTGGAAGACGTCTGAAACACCTGCAATAAGATGACACATACTAGTAATTTAAAGTAACGAAATGGGTGTACCTAGCATGACCAACTGATTAACTAATCAAAAAAATAGCTTCTGAAATGATCTTGATACCTACATTATTATTATTTCCTTTATTCATGTTTAAACAAATGCGTTGCATTTTTTAATTATTATTATAAGCCTATATTGTCCCACTGCAGGGCAAAGGCCTCCCTTCTCTCCTTCCATATTAAATAAAATATTCGCATTTTTTAAATATTAATTAAAAAAATATATAAAAAAAGACATTTAAAAAATATAAAAAAATGTAGCCCACCGGACATCGGGAACAGGGACCAAGCTACCGGCTCGTATTACCTATATTATTTAATACGAGCCGTGTCCAGGAGTACCGCTGCCTAACAAGATCCATTATTATTATTATTATAAGCCTTTTTATTTCCAAAACAGTAACAAAAGAAAATTAAATAAAATTGGTACCTACAAGAAAAAACAATATTTTTAAATTGACATGTTTCTGTCATGGCCCCTTACGGCCTCCTTCAACTGCCTACATTTTTTTCTGGTGTTTGCCGCTTCCAACCAGTCGCTTCCTGCTAATCTTAGTATGTCGTCGACCCAGCGAGCTTGTGGTCTACCGTTTGCTCTTTTACTGCCAGGGCCTCTTCTCTTGATCCTCTTGATCATCCTTGGCATTAAGCTCATGGACAAACATAACAGCAAGAAAATCAGACACAAAATGAAAGTGATAGACGCAGTAACGCTCGCACGGCGAGAAATGGGCCGGACACATCGCTCGCTATCCTCAAGGAAGATGCAGGTCTAAGCGAGTAACAAAGTGGAGATACCTACATACATACGTATATTATCTATCTACGTTATTGTTGAATTAGATATCGTTTGAGATTGGCAAGTCGCCCAGAACGGGAAAATCAAACTAAAGCTTTCCAAGGTGTAGTGTAATGTTATAATTTGTCAATGAGCCAGCGGCAGCGGCGGACGCCAGATGTTAAGATACCCGTCTGGAGCCAGATGACGCGATACAGGAGCGAGGCGAGCTATCTACAACTGCATGTGTATAGCACGGAGCATCGCGCAGAGATCAGTTAGTGATCTGCTTGATGTCCGACCTAGGCCAACAGCCCGCTGTACGCTTATAGAACCACTTGAGTCGTCTGGCGCCACCGCGGCGGCCGCCGTCTACACGCCGCCGCCACGCCGCTGCCACGCCGCCGCCACGCATCACACTCGATAATCAATCAATGTTCATTACGTGGCTATTAGCCACACCCCCCCTTTCCTCTCCTCTCTTACATGTTACATCTGGTTTGTTTATTTGTGTGACTGTGAATGCATTCGTCTATTTTCGTTTGATGTATCGCTAAGTAATTTGTAGAGTAATGCGTTATTGTTTTGATCTGTACGGAGAAGCAGAGCGCGGCGCGGCGCGGCCGAGGCACAGACGCGCACTACTCCGCCACAACCTTGACGAACGAGCTAGAGATATTCATAGAAATTGTAATATGTTCATTAACATAGATAGGTAATCTTACTAGAACATTCGATATCTACATAAGATCAGATAAAACTCTTAAAACTTACAAAATTGATATAGAAGGTTGAACGAGAATACTTGAATTTAATGAGTATTTGGTTACGTGCCAATCAGCCTTGTCTATATGAAAATAAAGTGGTACTTCTAATTATTAAAAGCATAAATTAATAACAAACAGCAATTTCAAAGTGGAAATTAAGGTGTATTTCTTGGGAGTCGAAACAACGAATCACAAGTGCAAACGTTCATATAACTGTGTCTGAAGTGGAAGACAAGTGCACAAAAAGAGCGCCATCACCATACATCGCGGTTGTTGTGAGAGGCGCGGCAGTGTCGCAGCGTCGCGGGGCTCGGCCGCGGGTTCCCACCGACATGTGCGCTCAAGTGGCCGCAAGTGGCCGCACCTGCACGCACTCAGCAAGCCATGCTTTTTACACGGACCACAAAAAACGCAGAGAGCGTAAAATGTGCTGCATGTGCAAAATACTGCAACGTTGTGTAACGGTCCTGACGACGCCGCGCGCCGTGGCCAGACTCACAGACTGCACACGTAGCACAAGACTGCGCCCGCGCCGCCGCCACAACTGGCTATCAATCTGAATAAATGTCGCTATAAAGGTGTGTCTAAGAATTTGTGCTCTAAACAATTACAATAATATCACACTAATGTTATGAAGGCGAAAGTTTGTATGTGTGTATCAAAGAGATTTAAGAGAATAGTTATAGAGCGGACATTGGGAATAATCTCATACAAACATTTTGATACCAAACATTTTCGATTTTGACACAAATGCTACCTGACAAGCGGGCGTATGACACTAGACAGTACGATTTGTTACTAAGTAGTAACAAGTAGTACCTAGATTACGATTTTTTTCGTCTTGTCCAGTCTATCGCTCGTAAATATTTAAATGTCGTTGGTGTGTATGTTTGTTACTCTTTTACGCAAAACTACTGAACGAATTTGGATGAAATTTATCACACAGATAGTTTATGACCTGGATTAACATATAGGATACTTTTTATTCTGGTAGTATGATCCCGTGGGACAAATTACCGGACTCCACGCGGGCACAGCCGCGGGCATAAGCAAGTTAAATAATATAATCCTTCACCAACATGAATGAACTGTATCTAACGAAATCAAAGCCACTCCGTACAGGGTATAGTAATAAGGGTGAATCGTGCGCCGATTCCACTGTTTCGCTGACACAGCTATGCTGTGCTTGCTATGTTGTGTGTAAGTCTATTCAAATAGAGCTGTACTTAGTTTTATTCCACATGTGTCTATCGCGTAGCTACCTATCATTCTGCGCGATAAACAGAATTGTAATGAATTACAAGTAGTTAGATCCTGATGTCAATGTCGACTGGTTCGCTCCTAGATCTAGGCTGCCATACGAAGCTCATTATCGCGAAGGCACCCATAAATATGTAGCAACACTTAATTTCTTAACATCACTCCTATTTCCAGCGAAAGGTTCAGCAGGTATCAGATAGGACTATTATATCCACACTTCGTCAGTTTTGGTTGAATCACGTCACCTCAGATATTAGGGATAGGTATTGATAGGAACTGCACACATGCACAGCATAAGTCTGTTATGTTACGTACATTTGGGATAACGGAAGGAGAATGAGTAGATGAATCTAAGATAGGTCCCTATCCAGCTACGAGCCTACAACCGCTATGAGAGCTACGCGTTGTAAGTATTGTAAGTTATCAGTAAGTAGTTCGTTCTTAGAGTTTCAGCAGAAATTTTAGACAGTTGTACATACATAAAACCAATTCTATAATTTTATCGGATTTTACAGGCACTTTTAAAAGGTCAAGAATTTATTGGCAACTCAAAGGTCGTTGGTGAAATTAACAATCGTCGAGTCCGCGACATAAGGTCAGCACGTTAAACGATGACATGTTTTCACCATTGGGACCAAACTTTAAGAACTGGGACACCAAATAATTAGGGCAACATAATCTATTGACACCCGCTTATCTCGCACATCGGAGCCTCGTGATACACCCATTAATAGTTGATGGCAAAAAGTGCGACAGCGCGTGCGCAGCGACGCGTCGTTACCGACATCTGTCGGTGACGGAGTTACGACAGCGCCCGGGGGAGGGGGCGGTCGAGCATCCCTCAGGTCGAGATTAGATAACGTTCTGAAATATAGGCGTGCGGCGCCGGCGAGCGCAGCGGTGCGGCCGCATGCGGGCCCGGGCGACGCGCGCCGCGGCGCGGCGGCGGTACGGCGGTGCGGCGGTACCCATTGCTCACTCACAGGGTCACATACACCGTTCCACATTAACTAACGACTTTATTAAATTGACGGGCGATGCCGTCATTGATTTTATCGGGACTTTGTTTTAATGGGTGAGAGCCTAATGATAGCGCCGTAGAGCCCTACGTTTAGACAGAAAAAACTACTTGCTCTTTTTCAAAAGCTTATTTTTCTCTATGACTACCCTACCTATCCACTTAGCCACTAAGAGCTTTACGGTTCACCTGATCAGGCATTCCTTACAATGCTATTTGTGTAAAAGGTTCGAGGCTCAAACCTTATTTATACGAAGCACTCTAATTAGGAGCAACATCTTGAGCTAGAACCGGTTCGAACACAAACTGAACGCAAAACCGCGCGCGTTATTTCAAATAGACCAGTACCATCACTTTTGCACTGTCAAAAACAAACATGAAGCTACAGCCCTAGTCACAAGGCATATTAAATAACTGTGAGAGTATTGTAGTTGCCCAGCCCAAGACGTTTTACATCTCTGTGGAGAAGATTGATTGATTGGTAGGTGTATACTCTTTTCACGGCTCATGGGCTTCCGATAGTATCTATACAAATACATAAAATTATAGTGTCTGTTTGTAATGTCGAAATAACAGCTTTTTGCTGAAGGCATACTTATCAATGTATACGGTACTCATAAGAACAAAAAAAAATTTCTGGGGGTCTGTCTGTCTGTTTATTCCGGCTAATCTCCGAAACGGCTGAGCCGATTTTGACAGTACTTTTACCGGCAGATAGCAGATGTTATAAGGAGTAACTTAAGTTTACTTATATTTTAGAAAAAAGATTGGGGTTCCGTTAAAAAAAACTTAAAACCCATGAAATTGATAACAAAATCTGATTCAATTATGGAAGTAGAAGAAAAGTAATCTATACATATAATAAATCTGTAGAAAAATAGTTTTTGTACATCGAAAATATAAAAAAAAAAATTGCCAGGGTGTGAAAGGATAACCAACAGAATTCATTTCCGGCATTTTTGAAATTTTTGTCTGTTTGTCTGTTTATCTGTTTGTCTGTTTCGATGATCAAGCATCATGTAAAATATACGAAACCAATACAGATAACTTTTATACATAAAAATTGTGCGTATCTTGAGGTATTATTTAGTTTTTGTTTCATCGTAATCGGTTAATTCTATCAGCAGATATACGAATTTCAAGAGTTCAAGAAGAAATAATCATCAAAATGTACGATGCAGCGACATCTATTGTGCTACAATGGTTAATGACTAAAAATGTGCTCACCAGATAACTTTTAAATAGACTGACCAGCTTTATAGTCATCATCATCATCATCATCATCATCATAAGCCTATTAATGTTCCCACTGCTGGGACACAGGCCTACTCTCTGTGAGAGGAAATGGGCTATAATCCACCACCCGGGCCCAGTGCGGATTGATGTTTTCTTTCACCGTTTTGAGAGCAGCGGTGATGACATGAAATAAATTACAGTTTTTTTTTTTCTTTTACGGATGGGAAATCATCAAATGACTTCTCCCGCTCTGGGCGGAGCAGGAGGGAGTGTCAGACTTTTACTGACTAAAACCCATCCATGTTCCTTCATCGCCCTTTGTGTTCCGGGGCCACGGTATCTCTTTCGAACAGTCCCGCAACCCCGGCAGGCATCGGCCCTTGCGACGCCCGGGTGGTCTCCCGTGGCGGCCGGGACGCTGAGAGGTTCTCTCCCTCTCCCGTTCCGCCACCTCCTTTTCTGGCAGAAGGAGGTGACGGCGTCCCATTCCGTCTCGCTCCAGACCATGGCTTGAACCAGGCCCGGACGCGAGAGGTTGCCGCCGCCAATCGCCGCTTCGAGGACACGGCGGTGCTCCGCCCACGTGGGGCACACCACCGTGTGCTCCACCGTGTCCTCAGGTCGATCCTCGCAGTGGAAACACCCGGGCGTTTCCTCCCGCCCGATTCGGTGTAGGAACCTCCCGAAACAGTCGTGTCCGGTGAGGACCTGCGTCAAGCTGGTCAAGCGGAAGGTGAGGACGCCGTGGCGTCTCTCAAGCCACTCCTCAAAGAGGGGACTTATCGCCACTACTGTGGCGTGCCCTGCACGGGGTTGCGACAGTCGCTCTCTCCATGTCTCCATGTAGCCTGCCTGGGTTCGAACCCACGACTTACTGTTCGTAAGTTGGGGCCTAAAATGACCCATTATATACGAGGTAGTTTTACTACCAAGCTTTAGCGACAACTCACGCAGTAGCGTGATGATGTAAATTTAATAACTAATAGGAGCGAAGCATCAATGATAAATGTTGCAAAAACGGGGAAAAATTATTTATTTTGAGAACTTCCGTTGCGAGCGCTGCATAAACGGTTAAAGTTACGCAACAATCATGTATTAGGGAATTGTTCCTCTTAAAAAGTTCAACATAAAATCCGCAATAGCATAATAATGTCTATCTTTTAAGGTCTCACACTCTCTCTGACCCTCTCTCTCATGTGACGCAGACGAAGTTGCGCGGGTCAGCTAGTATTTTAATAATAATTTGATGCGGGCGTATGTCGCGGGAAGCATCTGTAAGAATGTAATGTCAATAATGAATATTGGACAATACTGGGTTTTCCTAATATAACATTTGAGACAGCGCAGGAAACGAAAAATGTGCAGGCTGAATAACCGCACGCGCAACTATAACCTTTAAGAGTTTTAGTAAATTCGTTTCATTTTAATCGACACGTTTTACCTCAGACTATTAGTAATTCATTCAGTACAATAAGTTTTATGTATAACTTCGATATTATTATCAAGAGGTAAATGTTTATTTAGGTAACTGTTAGGTATTATGTAAGTGCGAGTTTGAAATCGTAAATATGAAAACCCGACCGCATCGCACTGATAGGTAACACATTATTTTGAACTTTATACAAATTCAAGTTGTGGTGCTTGCTGTTACATTTAGTACGTACTTAGTACCAAATAAGGCGTCCATAGCGGTCAATGTCATATAAAACAACAACATTATCAATTAATCCCTGGCAACAATGACCCATGGATAGATATGCTTATTATTATTTCCTGGGAATCTAAATGACTTTTAGGAATCGTTTTTCATTCACGAAAAAGTGACAAAAATAAACAGGAGTGGATCCAGCCATCACAAAAGTAAACAAGAGTGGATCCAGTCATCACAAAAGTAAACAAGAGTGGATCCAGTCATTACAAAAGTAAACAAGAGTGGATCCAGTCATCACAAAAGTAAACAAGAGTGGATCCAGTCATCACAAAAATAAAGAAGAGTGGATCCAGTCATCACAAAAGTAAACAAGAGTGGATCCAGTCATCACAAAAGTAAACAAGAGTGGATCCAGTCATCACAAAAGTAAACAAGAGTGGATCCAGTCATCACAAAAGTAAAGAAGAGTGGATCCAGTCATCACAAAAGTAAACAAGAGTGGATCCAGTCATCACAAAAGTAAACAAGAGTGGATCCAGTCATCACAAAAGTAAACAAGAGTGGATCCAGTCATCACAAAAGTAAAGAAGAGTGGATCCAGTCATCACAAAAGTAAACAAGAGTGGATCCAGTCATCACAAAAGGTTACGGTCACGGCCACTCGACAATCGTCCAACAACACATTGCCGTCGATACATTGCATTCCTACAAAGTTCGTTCAGATTTTGTTTAGCAGCTACTTGGCGGCAGGCAAATAAATATTGATTTTATCAAGACGTTACTGTAGGAGGCAATTTGCCGACCAGGGCCAAGGCTCTCTTGGTCTAAGGGTAAAAATGCTTGCTGCGGGGCGAACAGTAGTAATAAACCTGTAAAATGTTGCTCGTTTGTTATCTCCTGAAAGTTACAAAAGTGTGTTTGTTTGCACATCTCATTATCTAGACTCTAAATGACTCAAGCGATTTTGATGAAACTTTTACATTTTAAAAGTAAATCAGATTCCGCAGAGAGCAAAATGCTCTCTTCACGGTAGCCACGCTGAGCGGAACAGTAATGCGGAGGTTAACTTGGGATTAGGTTAGATTTGTTTTTAGGGTTCCGTACCCAAAGGGTAAAAACGGAACCCTATTACTAAGACTTCGCTGTCTGTCCGTCTGTCTGTCCGTCTGTCCGTCTGTCTGTCACCAGGCTGTATCTCATGAACCGTGACAGCTAGACAGTTGAAATTTTCACAGATGATGTATTTCTGTTGCCGCTATAACAACAAATACTAAAAACAGAATAAAATTAATATTTAAGGGGGGCTCCCATACAACAAACGTGATTTTATTGCCCTTTTTAGGGTTCCGTACCCAAAGGGTAAAAACGGAACCCTATTACTAAGACTTCGCTGTCTGTCCGTCTGTCCGTCTGTCTGTCACCAGGCTGTATCTCATGAACCGTGACAGCTAGACAGTTGAAATTTTCACAGATGATGTATTTCTGTTGCCGCTATAACAACAAATACTAAAAACAGAATAAAATTAATATTTAAGGGGGGCTCCCATACAACAAACGTGATTTTTTTGCCGTTTTGTCTAATGTATAGATAATGGTACGGAACCCTTCGTGCGCGAGTCCGACTCGCACTTGGCCGGTTTTTTTGATAATAATGGTACGGAACCCTTCGTGCGCGAGTCCGACTCGCACTTGGCCGGTTTTTTTATTAATTATATCAAACCATTTCATTTAACATATTATAAGTTTAATTTCCCTTACGAAATAAAATCATAATATGTAATTTCGTATAGGATATAATTTCATTCATCATTTCAGCCGAAAGACGTCCACTGCTGGACATAGGCCTCCCCCAAGTACCGCCACATTGACCGGTCCCGTGCGACTCGCATCCAGCGGATTCCCGCAACCTTCACCAGATCATCGGTCCACCTAGTGGGACCTTCCAACGAAACGTTTTCCGGTTCGCGGTTGCCACACCAGCACACTGCCACTTTTCGGCCCTATCGGCCATCCATTCTGCGAGCAATGAGCCCTGCCCACTGCCACTTAAGTTTGGCGATTCTTCGGGCTACGTCGATACGATGTCTTCATTTCAGATTCGATCACGCAAGGAAACTCCGAGCATAGCCCTCTCCATTGCCCTTTGGGTGACTTTAAGCCTTCTGATCATGTTTCGGTCCCGTATGTAATCACTGGCAACACACACTGGTCATAGACTTTCGTCTTGAGACACTGCGGTAAGTTGGACGAGAAGATACCGCGCAACTTCCCGAACGCTGCCCAGCCGAGTCGGATTCGACGATTGACCTCTTTCTCGAAGTTAGACCTACCTAACTGGACCGTTTGTCCTAGGTACACATAATCGTCTACAACTTCGAGTGTAGAGTCTCCGATCTTAATAGGAGTGGGTGTGACATGGGCACAATGTGAGATATAGACCAAAAGCGACATAGTCGCATCGCGAAATGGGCAATGTAAGATATAGACCAAAAGTTTATTTGAAATTATGTTTAGCCATAACGTGACTTGGGCACACTGCGTTATAGGCATACAGCGAGCAAAGGGTACTGAGGTCCTTCATGGTCTCAGCCATGACCACTATATCGTCGGCAAACCGAAGGCGAGTGATGTGCTCGCCATTGACGTTGATGCCTAGCCCTCTCCAGTCCAGAACCTTGAAGACATCCTCTTAGGCTTGGTCTTGAAGTCGGACTGACATGGTGGCGTTTTGGCTTTAGAAATATCATCATACATGGTCTCCACTTCGCCGTCGGGGTGTGCCGAGGTCGGGGCGTAGACCTGTATGACCTTCAGCGAATATCTTGAGGATATTCTGAGTATAAGTTACGCCACCCTGGTCGACACACTCTCGATCTTCACCACGTTGTTCACAAGGGAATTGTGGACGATAAACCCAACACCACCCTGGGACTGCCGGTCACCCTCTCATATAGAACAGGTCGCCGGATTTCAGGATTATCGTGAGTATCCTCCCCCTCTCTACGGACTTCAGATAATCCCACAATACTCCATCGCAGCCTGCTCAATTCCTCTTCGAGTTCCGTTATCTTATTTTCATTGTTTCACATTAATTCTTAGTATGACTGCTGTTGGTGTACCAAATAAGTAAATAAATAAAATAAAAAAACATCAGACTGTCGCCCATTTTAGGGTTGTGGTCATGATGGCATACCCATCGTGTTCGCAACGGTAGATCTGCGCGTGACAGGAAAATAGATTCAAATTATGTAATAAAATGTAGGGGAGCACAGAACGTTTTTCACGAAGCATACTCAGCTTGAAAAGCTTGAGTTCTAACACCGCGGAAATCAAATTTTTAACAAAATACGTTTCGTATGTCATTCGATAGAGAATCGCAAGACACGAGAGTTCGAACTAATGGCAAGTCGTTATTGTACAGAAAGTACTATTTATTGTATTCCTTAGTTAGTCGGCGACAAGTGCTCCGAAGAATTTCATCAAAATTTAGTTGTTTCAAAGCACTTTCAGTTTTCAAAAAGGGCCAAAAACTAACAACGGTCTGTTCAGCAACGCGCGGTGATTTTGTTTCATTCAAAGAGGCCTAAACCAAAACGTAAAACTTCTCGAAGATACTGTGGCATTTCACAAAATAATTATGTCATTATCATTTTATGAACACAACACATTGAGATAGATACTAGAGACAGAAGGTATTCTTCGCTATTTCTTTATACCTCCTTTTATATCCTTTATTTATGTTTGTATAGTTATTAATTACATTTTAAAATATTTCAATCTAGATTAATATTAAAAAAAAACCTTTACAAATTAGTGGCCCACTGGTATCGAGAACAGGGTCCTAACTACCAGCGCGTGGCGGTCAGCAGGACTCCAGAGAAAGGAACCTCCTAACGATACGACTGAATGACAATAACTGTGTCCAGGAGTACCACTTATACGTTCCTAATTATTATGTTAACGTGTACATTTCTGCGACACAAAATTATGGAATATACTTAGTGTATAAAGGTATTAAAAATATTTGACAGGTTCCACCTGTGGGCAGTGCGAAAAAGATATCGCAGCCCTGAAAAAAAAAACGTGTTCTGTAACTATACTTGTTTACACGTGTTGGTGCATATTTTTAGTGTGGGTACCTAGAACACTCCTCATAAGTAGGTAATTTGTAATATTTGAGTTCGTTAATATTATTTGGCTGAATATTTTAATTTTAAATATCTAATTAATTAGAATATCTCTCCTGAGCGGACACCGGCACTGGTTTCAAAATGTCGAATAATTTGGAAAGCTATAAAATTTTGATGGCGGTATGCTAAGCAGGCGGCGCGCGGCGTCGAGCTGTGATCAAGGTGTCTTGAACACTACAATGCAGTGTAGTTTATTAACATAAAAATAAACTAATTATTTTCCAGTACGGTTGGTTTATGATTGTTCATCATAACACCTACACTGTGGTACGGCCGTGTTCCGGAGTGCTCACATGGCGCGCGGCGGCGGGCGCACATTAAACCGTCGTAAAACCGTCGCCGTCCGACAAACGTACGTCTATTCTTTTAAGCTAATTACTTAAATAATTGTAAAATTTATTCGTGACAAGCGGCTTGATTTATGCTCATATTAATTAACGAGCGTACCCGCGGCGGAGCCCTGAAGGCGCGGGTGATAGGGGCACGATCATGATTGTGAGAACGACAGCACTACAACGGCGACATTCCACGAGCGAGGCGGTGCTACAGTGTTACCGGTTAGGAACGGTCCCCGTCAACTAATTTTTGTTTTGAATTTTCCTAGTTGGTTGTGATTGTATGGTAAGTACTTAGGTAGGTACCTACTACTAATGATTTAGGTAGTGTTGGTATCCTGTTATTCGTTGGTACTTTTGAATTCCTTTACATCTACTTACTTACAGTTAGTATGAACGGTTAGCCGCATGTCAGTAGTAACTCTTCAAGTCTTGAATTACGAACTGTCCCTCATAATCATACATCACTCTTCTGCCCTTATCCCAATTTATTTTTGTTCAGCGCAGCATGTTATCTTCCATACCTCTCTATAACTCGTAATGTCAGAATTCACTTCCTTTCTATAAGCCATTACATCTTTCACACAGTCCATCCATCGGTTTCTTTGCTCTTCCTCGACTCAAAAACAATCCACATTATTCTCAAAACTTACGTCACGACATTTTCCTCATTCTTCGAATGCCCATACCTACCACGACAACCGACTACCACACACAACTTTTCAGTCACCGAAACCACTTACAGACTTCCTCTTATTCATTCATTTCATTCGCATTACACTTCACATCCCCCTCAGCATTCTCATCTCAGCCACATGCATTTGCCTTCATTCCCCTTTTCTATTCCAACATTCTACGAAATTCGTAATTCATACGAACACTGCCCTTACTGCTACAAAATAAAGGCGCCGTTAATCATAAATTGTTGTTATACCTTGGACGTCCTGCCGCCTGTGAGTGCAAGGACTAGGCGCCTAGTGCATTATATACTCAGTCAGCATTATGAACATACTGGCTGTTACTTACTTACTACTTATTGGGTAAGCGTAAGGTGCGAAGGGCAAGCGCGCAAGCGGGCTTCACTTCCATTAGGAGTTACAAAAAATCTGTTATTTCGTGTTCAAAGTGCTTACAGTTAAAACCTTAAACGTAACAATTAAATCATTTACATAAAAACACGCTGGTCGCGGTTAACGACGGTGTTGTGCGCGTTCGACATCAAGCATACAATCATTACGAGACCAAAATAAAACGTACAACTACTAAAAGCATCCCAAACGAGCAAAAGGAAAAACATGTTAGCGAGGCGGGACCGGCGGGCTCACGGGACCGAGCCACCCTCCGGGAAATGTGTAGAGCCTCCGCCCCGCCCAGCTGTGCCCCGCCCCCGGCGCGGTGCGGGGCGGAGGAGGGGCGGGGTGGCCGCGCGTGACCCGCGGACCGACATGTTTATGGTCCGCGGGGTAACCACCACCGACCACCGACCACCGACCACTCGTAAATAAAAGTAATACATTATTGATTCATGTTCGCGATTATACGAATATCACAGCGACGGCAATACGCTCAGAATTTTTAATATCCGTGCGGGATACACTGTGGAGTACCCGCCGAGTTGATATCAGACGACTTGAGACTTGTAGTATCGGTACAGTCATTACACCGAGCCCGGATTACTAACATCTTTTAAATATGTACTTAATTAACTCTATCAAACGCAGATTTCTGCCGATATTTCCTCGTAATCTGAGTCCTAATTGCTGCACAACTGTGGCTCGTAGTGGCATGCGACGCTTCAAGTGAATATAATGATTGTCTGTTCAGTTTGTAGTCGCACGAGCAGTACTGCTTCACTGCTTGTAGTGTCGGTGTGAGGGGACTCGCGACCGGTTCGACGGTGGTGCCGCGTGTCGTGGTCAGTGACTGCACCGCGGCCAATGGCGGCGCCGCCGGGAGCCCGCGTTACGCAGCCGCGCGCTGCCATTGGACACCAGCCGGCGAGCTAGTCGAGAGCTCGGCACAGCATGGCCGGCCAGCCACGCATTCTATGTGAATAGCTTCTCATCTATACCTACTGATTTTTTATTATCACGAGATGAAGATAACTTGTGTCTGTAGCAGGTTTTGATGTCCAACGAGTTAAAGACCGGATGCGATTCCGAGGGAAATGGCTTTATTCAAAGTAAACGATAGGTACGGAATTTAGAGCATGAGTGTTGTTTTACTTATCTCCACAGTTTAACGAACTTGTCCTTCGGTAAGTGTATAAAACAAAGACATTGTTCCGCGAGCGCGACGCCCCGCGCGACGCGACATTATGCGCATATAAACTAGCAGTAGTTCGGTGTGACTGGATGGCGGAGCGCGGGACACTCCTACCGCACGGTGACACCGATGTAATCAAAATTACAGAAAAATATGGCGGTTACTTTGTTTGTCTAGAGCGAATTGTTCCTATAAAATGCCGACGGCTTTAGTATCATACTATACCTTATAACTCCTATGTGTATGATTTATCTTGCTGGACTGACCGCACAACGCACTTTCTCTAAGTCCACTGACGAATATTCCCAAGCGTATTCGATAATGCCTCTGCCCTCTCATAGAGAGGAGGCCTGTGTCCCAGCAGTGGGAACATTAATAGGCTAATGATGATGATGATTCAATAATGGGTCTAATCCATCCTTCTTGGCTTTTTAGCACAACACCGTTAGCGCTGGAGCACCACAGGAGTCTGGAATGCTACCTCAAGTCACTCCCATAGTTTACGTGATTATGGGCTCGTCTTTATTCATTGTAAACCCTTATAGAACTCCATGACTTACAAGTAATATGTCAGCAGATGATAGTTAGAAACTGGAGGTTGGAGACAGGGATGAATTCTGGCTCGAACACAACTAGAAGCTCTCCCTCCCGGGGTTCCTTGTATAGCTACCAAGTGTCACCCGAAGGCAAGCCACATGTTGTTGGAGCAGTCCTCAATCAACAGGAACTACTTTTCTAAAGATCCCAAACGTGACCAATAATGCACTGGTTGTGGAGGTCAGGTAGGCAGTCGCTCCATGTAAAAACTTGTGTTGAGCTGCATCCTGTTACACTGGAAACCGACCTTAGCATAGTCGGGAAAAGGCTAAAAAGATGATGATGATTCAGGAAAAACCCACTGGTGAAATATGGAAATTAGTATTAAATAAAGTATACAAGTGTGACCGAAGCCATACATACAGCCAAGAGCCAAAGCCATAGTAACACCATGCGTTGGTTCGCTGCGAGTGCGTCACCTAGCACTCAGCGGAGCACCTAGCTGTGTGGCACAGCTCAGTGTAGCGATCCGACAACACATTCAGCTGTCGGACAATGCGCGCATGTGTCGGCGCCGGCACACAATGCGCGCACTATCGCGACAACTTGTCCGACACGTGCGACACATGTCGCTCACACATTAGCATATCATGTGCGACCTGCCCTGTCGGTCATTAGTGCTGACTACGTTACACGAACCTCAGCCAGCTGTGGGGCTCGCGAGCCTTGCAATACTTATTTGATTATGATTATGATGGCTTTAGGCCATAAAAATACCCGGCTACCACTCAGCAATCACTCCTTCACGTGCTGACTGGTAGCTGTCCCTTCTTGCGGTAACATTAACCAGTTTAGTATACTTCTATTATAATGGGTGTTCACTTGTTCAGTTAAATGTTAACCAATGTTTTTTGGAGCCATTAATGGCAGGCTGTAAACCGAGAGCACATGTTATAAAATTCTTATCCAGCGCATCCGGAGCGGAGCGGAGCGGTGAGTGGCGGCGAGGACCTATCTTAGCTCCGGAACTTAATGTGATAGTTATAGTGAAGTTCATTAGAAGCTTCACGTATTAGTGGTGACTGGAGGAGCGGCAGACGGCTCGATAACTAGTATTTTATTATTCATATTGTGATAAGAGTGGATAGTGAGCAGAGGACAGATATCCGAATGTGAAGCGATGGACCTGTGGCATAGTGCGCCGGGGACAGTTACTCAAGCGAGTGGCGCCTGTCCCGCGCCCTCGCACCACGACCCCCGCGCCCCCCACGCCCCGCGTCCCGTCGGTACCTCTCTCTGGCGCCGCCGCTCTTAAGCCGCGACAAGTTTCGTTTTTTTGTGGCTCTCGATGTAGAGGTAATTAATTAGGGCGCGGGTCTCTGTGAGAAAGCGACGTGGCCACTCGGCACTCGGCACTCGGCGACATCGACAGCGCTGCGACAAATTTGCGAGCGACACTTGCGAGCGTAGTCGCGCGGCCGAGCCTGCGTGCGCGCCACTCACCTACTTACTACACCAGCTACATCCACGCACATAAAATCCTCATCCTAAAACAACGGTAGCATCTGACTTCTGAGGGCTTTTCTGAACTTTGCGCCAAGTAATGAGGTCAAGACTTCATACTGGTATGAAATCAATTGAGTAGGTTTTCCGTAATTAAAACAAGATTGTTTTGGTGGAAAGACATTAACTTATTTGTTGGAGTGGTTGTTGATGTCCCGTGGGTAAGGCCGTTAGTTAAAAGCTTTGTTATCGCTCATCAGATGTCCTCGTCCGGAATGCTGTTGCTAAAAAGTATTGCGTGTGACAGCGGCGCGGTGTCCCACTGTGTCCCATTGTGTGCACTGTAGGCCTCCACCATTGTGCAACCATCCCTTACTAATTACTCACTACTGGAGATGCGTCGATAAGCCTCCGAAAAATGAGCCCGACGCGTTACGCTGACCACACGGAGCCTTCCGAGCCGCGCTTATTAATAATTTAAAATTATGAGTCGTGCATGTGTGCGTGTGTGTGTGTCACTAGTGTCTGTCGCAAGCAGCGCCGGCGTGAGCGAGCGAGACGGAGCACGTCTGTTTGTTGGCTATTAATAACAGAGAAACAAGGCGATCTGAGTGGATTAACACATTAACAGGTCCCGCGTCGCAGGAATAAAAGCATTCCCGCCGTGTGTCGGTAAGAAAAAAATGTGTGAGAGCGGCGCAGGCGCAGTAATTAGTAGCCGATGTAGAGGCACGACCGCGACCGCGACCGGCGACAGCGGTATTGTTATACGCCACGAAAATAATAAATATTATTAGTTTATAATTGTCTTTTTTACGACTACCAACTTAAGGATCTGTCCGAAACTGGTTGGCAGAATCAACCGTTTCGATCAGATTCAGGATTGGACGTTGACAGACGATTCAGTTGGTATACTATCTGTCAACGTACGGTATCACGCGTCTGCTCCGCACTCTGTACAGTACCAGTACCACGTACCGGTTTGTCTGTACCTTTACTGATACGTTTAGGTAAACCTGCGTTTAGTCAGACAATACTACTTAGTCATACTCAGCATGACATAATTAATTACAATTCATTCGTTAGACTCGCAAATACACAAACCTACAAGACTTACATAAGTATTTATATTATTTACTAAGATTATTTTTAACTTCGCTTACATTACCCAGGTAGGTAGGTAGGTAGAAGGTAGGTGGACGAAGAGTATTTTTGGTATTCAAGAGACCCCACGCACTACAGTTAGACCGCAATGATAATTTGTGAAATTAACTAAATACCGTTAATTGATACTGCTTGTTATCATTGACTTGTTATAATTGATCTGTTCATAAAACTACAAGTAGGCCTTATTTAATCAATTCTTGTAAAACAATGAACTGATCTGATTGAGGCGCGTTATTCTCAAATGAAATGTGTGACATGTCGGTTGTGTGCTGTGTGCTAGCTATGAGGACAAGAGCACAAGTAACCCTGGATATGGCAAGTCCGTCACTGCGGTTGCGGTCGCCACCTCGCCGGCTATCGCGAGATATGCGTTTTCGTCCACAGCACACCATACACCGCTATCTGTGTTGACTGCCTACTCGTGATACTGTCATCATCGTTGTTGTGATCATCCAGTTTTAAACGTGACGTTATTAATTACTATTTACAAGCGATTTATCCACACTTGTTGGGACTGGGACTGGGATTTTATTAAAGGTAATCACTAAGTATTTGCAAAGAAATGTGTGTCTTTAGGAGCACCTCTACTTAACGAAGAAGTGTGTGTCTATAGGAGCACCTCTACCTAACAAAGTGTGTGTCTATAGAAGCACCTCTACCTAACAAAGTGTGTGTCTATAGGAGCACCTCTACCTAACAAAGTGTGTGTCTATAGGAGCACCTCTACCTAACAAAGTGTGTGTCTATAGGAGCACCTCTACCTAACAAAGTGTATGTCTATAGGAGCCTAACAAACAGGTAACCTAACAATCAGGGATTACAGGCCGCTGAACCCCACAACGTGCAGCCAACGAAGCCGTGGAAGTGCGAAGTTTGGGGCCAAAACATATAATGTGTGCCAGCGACACAGGGTGTTACAGGCGTGATCTTATGTTACACTTTGTGGGGACATCATCATTTCAGCCGAAAGTCATCCACTGCTGGACATAGGCCTCCCCCAAAGGGGGGTTTTTGCCGTAATCGCCACGCTTGGCAGGCGGGTTGGCGATCGCAGTACGGTTGTTACAAAAGCACAGAGAACGCGACTAAGGCGACTAAGGGACTTACCAGAGAATGAGCAGCAGCCCATTCTCTGGCAACATTAGGACACTAGGACTGACACAGATAGCTAGTGTGAAAGTACAGATTTGTTGAGACGCAATTGGGCCAACAGACAGGGAGACGTCATTTCTCCGAAACTGTTCACCGCTGCACTGGAGGATGTCTTCAAGGTTCTGGACTGGAGAGGGCTAGGCATCAACGTCAATGGCGAGTACATCACTCACCTTCGGTTTGCCGACGATATAGTGGTCATGGCTGAGACCATGGAGGACCTCAGTACAATGCTCGATGACCTCAGTGGAGCTTCCGGAAGAGTGGGTCTTAAAATGAACATGGACAAAACCAAGGTCATGTTGAATGCCCATGTCACACCCACTCCTATCAAGATCGGAGACTCCACACTCGAAGTTGTAGACGATTATGTGTACCTAGGACAAACGGTCCAGTTAGGTAGGTCTAACTTCGAGAAAGAGGTCAATCGTCGAATCCGACTAGGCTGGGCAGCGTTCGGGAAGTTGCGCGGTATCTTCTCGTCCAACTTACCGCAGTGTCTCAAGACGAAAGTCTATGACCAGTGTGTGTTGCCAGTGATTACATACGGGACCGAAACGTGGTCGCTCACAATGGGCCTCATCAGAAGGCTTAAAGTCACCCAAAGGGCAATGGAGAGGGCTATGCTCGGAGTTTCCTTGCGCGATCGAATCAGAAATGAAGACATCCGCAAGAGAACCAAGGTTACCGACGTAGCCCGAAGAATTGCCAAACTTAAGTGGCAGTGGGCAGGGCACATTGCTCGCAGAACGGATGGCCGATGGGGCCGAAAAGTTCTGGAGTGGCGACCGCGAACCGGAAGACGTTGCGTTGGAAGGCCTCCCACTAGGTGGACTGATGACCTGGTGAAGGTTGCGGGAATCCGCTGGATGCGAGTCGCACGGGACCGGTCAATGTGGCGACACTTGGGGGAGGCCTATGTCCAGCAGTGGACGTCTTTCGGCTGAAATGATGATGATGATGATGAATTGGGCCACAGAAGTAGTTAGTTCCTTTAATACGAGTACATGAAGCCGCGCCTCTTGTTCAAATAATCTTTGTTTTTATGGCGAAGTTTCGCGTTAAAGAAATAAATCACATGACCCCGGTTTGAGGTAAACTCCACACATTTTCCGCTAATTGTTTACATTGATCTAAACTTCAATGTAAGTATTCCCGTCGTTTGAATCACCCCTTATCTGCCTACGTACTCACTTTGCCTTTCAAAGAATTTAATATTTCATGAGGAAAACTTGATCGTGCAATATTTTGTTTATTTTATTTGTTATCCTTATAACAGTTAGTCGGTAAATTGTAAGCACATAGTTAATTTTGGTAAGGAAAAAAGAAGGCATTCTTAAATGGTAATTATTTTAGGAACAGGATTTGACCAGAAACCTAACGTACCTACATTATGTAATAACCTAATTAAATAGGCAGCTAGTAAAATAGTAAATGCTCTACTTATACATTAGTAATAAACTGTTTTTGTTTTGTGCTAACCATTTTAAATATGTTGCCTTTCCCTTTTGGTTCTCAAAGACTCTTAATTCCACCATTACAGGAGTCAGGATAGTAATTTGTTGAAAAACAAATAAATAACAATAAAACAAGTGAATATCACTAATATTCACTTGTTTTATTGTTATTTATTTGTTTTTGTAACATTATTTTTTATTTACATGAAAAATTCTCATTAGATCCATTTTACTTATTTTTTTTATTTCTAAAGACCTAATGAGAAAAACAATTCTCACTATATTCATCTTCAGGATCTGGCCAATGGATCTTCTGAGAATGATCGCTTTCTGGGTTTTGCCTAAAATTTGATCGAATTAAATCAAAGTATTAATACAACTAGTTGAACATGGGCATTCTGTTACATAGCCTTATTTGACTTTAGTCGATTTTAGGACTTCACTAGCCTGGCTCGGACTGATCACTGGTATGTATGCTTAACCTAATGTTTTCAACATGATCGGCATTAAAAACAAATGACTGTAGTCGAATCCTCGACAAGCGATTTTGGTGCTGGTCGCAATAGTATGAATTGGAGAACTCAGTATGAGCTATGGTTTAAGATATATATTACAATTCTGTAGGTCTTACGCCCATTTTGTCCCAGACCCTTTGTGTTCAGAGCTCCTAGTCATCTGTTCAGTTCTGACATTCGATTTCAAATTATTTTAATTGACGAAAGGCTGAAAATACGTTCAATGAGAAAATACCCAAAAGTGTTTTTTCTTGTTATAGGTATTCGGCGACGAAATATTGGTTTTATAGCACCTCCATGTCGTTGGTTTGATTTGAAACAATATGATAACAAAAGCAGCCGTTTCAGCTCACACGCTTACTAAGTGAGATTTTTTTGGTTTTCGTTTCTAGGACAACGTTCCACACGATTTTTGTCCTTCCAAGTTTAGTGATAATCAATATTTTTTGGAAATATCAACTAACAATATATGCCATAGTTGGGCCAAAACATTGTCGATCGACATAAAATAAAGTATCGCTAAGTTCTCCTCATACATCACATAAGCTCGAGAGCCTGGCACTCGGAGTGCCCCGAGCCCGCTCTGTGCGTTAGTGGCGACCGCAGTCGTTTGATTAAGTTTGGAAATTTATCGACGGGTTTAATTGCAGCGCGGCGGAAGTGCAGGCACGGGCGAGCGCGGGGTAGGGGCGCGCCGGCGCGGGGTCGGGGGCGCGCGCGGAACACGGAAAGGCTTTTGAGGCGGCGCGACACAGGCACCGCGCGCCGCCCGGCGACACACCGGCCGCGCGGACACCGCACGTCGCGGGACCGTTACCGTATCACACCACACCTAGCTATGGATTCTGATATCACCTAGGTACGGCGTATTGCCAATTACTTTTACAAAAAGTTGTGCTAATGCCTAATTCAGACAATGTTATAAATATGATTTGTTTTGATTCAAAATCACGTAGTCATTCATGATGAATAATATAATCATACGTATTTTCGTTACGAATGCATAAACTGGAATGTCAAAATGAGATACTGGATTGATCAAGTGTACCTACCTACCCAACACATTACATGAATCCTTCGCGGTGTCACGTAGTCCAGCGCAGGGTGACGTGTGCGGCATGTCGCGCGCTGTCCCGGTGTGTCCCGCCTCCCGTGTGTCACATAGCGCCGGCGCCCGCGCATGACACCCGCCCCTCTCTCCCTCAGACCGGCGACACACGAAATTGATATTGCTCTTAAATTAGGAGCCGGGATGGTCCGCGATGGGACACGCAGATAGCGCTAATGTACTTGTAGTACAAATGTGTCGGCTCTCACACTCTCACACGGCCGAGGTATGCCTGGCGACAGTGTGGCCGTGAGCTAGCTGACACAACTGAGCACTTACTGAACTATAACTATTGGAGGTAATACATTAATGATGACACTTCAAATTCGCAGTAATTTAGTTGTAAAACATATTTTTGTACGTTTTGTTTCGTTGCAATAATTATTATAAAAATATTCGTTACCTAACTGACTCACTCACGCGAATGCTTCAGTATCGCATTTGGAGAAAAACAATAAAATATCACTGTGTGGTTTCTACTATACGTACAATGCTGAGCGGAGTGGTCGGAGTCAAATCGAGGCACTGCAGGTCCCGACCGGCTGCGGAGCCCGACCCATCATCTGTCAGTGTCCGGTGTCCGCAAGCTGAACATACCGGTCGCGTTACATGTGGAGTGATCTGGTGACATCACTCGCGTGGTTCGCACTGCGCACTACCTGCCGGCGGCTACACTCTATGGAGACACTCGCACACGACTGATGATCGAACACAAATCGGAATTCACTTTTAAGCCGACCGACTTTGGACTAATCGAATTGTGCCGAAAGTTCGGTATATAATGTGCATTTGAATATCAAGTCACATTGATAAACTTATATTTCGTAAATCCATCGTCTTATAGGGTGTAAAAAACCTCTTAACGAAGCCGTAAAGCAATTGTTTTCCCCGTCATTGCGATCATTTTTTTGTTCTACACCATACCTGGGAACCGTCTAGTTACGGAGATATCCCCAATATCTCCGTAACTAGACGGTTCCCAAAGTCCAAAGTCAAAGTTCCAACTTTTTGACAAGTTTTTTTTTTAAATGATGTAAGATTTTTAAACACCTCCACGACCCCCGTACTATTCAATCCATCCATCAGCACAATGTTTAAAGTGCGTTACATTGAGTTCTAAAACAAAACATGATTTTTCACCCCAAAAAAAAGTCGTTTCCCAGAAATAATTTTTGCTTAAAGTTATGCTTCGTGATGAGGTTGTTTAACACCCTGTATTAAATCAACCGAAGCAATCGTACAACATAGATTTAAAACCGGCGCTATCAATAAAGTAATCAATAAATCGATTAGAAATATCATGATAAGTATTGTGTATTAATCAACTTTGAATACTCGTGATCATATCAGCATAGGATCATAAATAGGAATCGCAAGCTTGGAGCTACGGCTGAGTTACGCTCTACGCTCGTAGACACTCGTAGCACTTTCGTAGCCGCGTAGAAGCTTTCTACGGTAGTGACGACGTTGCACACCATGAGGTATTACTTATTTTTAACTGACTGTGAGGAGTATCTATATTTATTACAAAAAAATACCATCAGCATTTATGATAGGCATTTATTTGGTTATACTATAATCATGCGAAATGTTGAAAATTATGCGGATGCAATTACGTCTTATGACTTTAGTATTTCTGTGATATAGTATTGTGGCAGTATGGGTTTTAATTTCCAAGGGACTGATTCGATTTTGTTACAAAACACACTGCGTACATATGCAGTGTGTATGTGTGTTGAGTACTGCTCCCAAGCGTGTAGTGTGTGAAAGTGTCGCCAATTTACCGCACTTAACATTCCCTCAATATTTGCAGCTCTTAAAACACCAGTACAGCATTCCACAGATGGAGGCGCTCCACTGAGTGTAACAAAGAAACATTACCAAGGTATATCTTCATTTTAAAATCACCTAGGGGCTCACTTTTTTCACAATGACAGAGACGGTACGTTTAACAACTGATAACTGATTATGGATATTCATACTTTGATCTCGGTAGTTAAATTTAGAACAGATCCGACAGCAGCTGGCTAGCTCGCTGGTGTTTCGTAATATTCTGAAGTAAAGTACGCGATAGGCCTATTTCGCCAAAGTGTTTCTCTTCCACTTTAATATTGATTGTGGATATGTTACTATTTAAATAAACGATTGATATAGAAGGTCATATTCGCGAATGTATGTGTCTCGCGGCCGACTGCTCGCTCGACGGCTATTGACTTTAATAGTGTTATCATTATCACGTAGATAAGATTAGATGTGCGATTAGATCGCGCTCGCCCAACGCTGATAAATAACAGACAACAAGACAAATTGTTTGACGTATGTGTGTGTGTATACACTTTATGTAATAGTGTTTTGAAATGTGTGTTTGAGTATTTTGCAAAATAACAGGTGGTTAGTGAGATATAAAATAATATTGTAATTAAATAATGGAGATATCAATAAATTATTTGATGAAAGGTTAACATTTTTAAAGACTATAATGTTACTACACATAAAACATACTATTTTATAGGCCTGGTTCATGAAGTCGGGGTCATTTTCGTATGACATGCACAGAGGCCTTTTGAAGTTAGTATGTGTGAGTGTTCTTACGAGGACGTAGTACTCAGTAGTGGACGCTTTACCAGCTAGCGATCGAGAGAACGTTCATGTTAAGTTACTTGTAGTTCGGCAATGAACGCGTTCAGCAATCAAGTCTTCAAGAGATGTTATACAAAGTACAAATATATTGTATAAAGACGCGCTGCTACATCCTCGAAAGAATCCGCTGAGCCAAAGCTATTAAAAAAAAAAATGGAAGGACCGTCTAAATAATGAAACAGCTCTTATCAAGATTTAGATCATTATCGAAATGTTAACAGGATCTCAGCAGAGCTAGATGTTCGTCGTCATGAATGATTCATGACGAGCTGTCAGTTGTTGAACTCGGGAAGCGCGCGAGACGGCCCCGTGACCTTGTAGGTGCGCGCGGTTCTCACGACATCCTCCGCACACCCCGCGATATTAGGAAGTAAACAAACACTACCCGACTCCCGGCACTTGTCACGTAATAACCGACACATGTCACAACATCACACAGATCCCGCTGATAAGATGCATAACAAGTGTTTACGATGCGTGATCGATATCAGTGGTTTTATTATCACCCCGACCGAGTTGAAGCATCTTACTATTTTGTAATTTGGGGCATGTTTGCTACTGAGTGAATGAAGCTCTCTCTAAGGTGAATAAATACTAAAATAATAAAATCAGATCTTGTCACATTTTCTCAGTTTTTCATGATGGTAGTGCACAAATCTGGTGTATTAATCAACTGATAGCAACTCATTTTCACTATCTTCCCATGATTACCATAATTTTTTGCTGCATCGACGGCGTTCAAGTGCAGGTGCAGTTGTACAAGGAACAGGTCAGAAGGTGGGCCATGGTATAAGACGTGATAGCGTCTTATAAATTGATGAATACCGGCTGTACGGTCGACCAAGCTATTTGGTTTACATTTTACAATGTAATTTGCACGAAAAAGTGTCACACCACACCGCACTCCCCACCCACTTTATAATTTAAAGAAGGAATAAGGTAGTATTTTTCGAAATTCAATCCCTTAGGGAGTTAAATAGGGGATGAAAGTTTGTAGTCCGTCAGTTTTAAAGCTAGGTCCTTCAAATTTTGTGTTCAGGCTGACAGTTGAAAATTAATTTATACGTGTCTCAGCGTTTTTGACAATTCCACCACCAAAGGGTTAAAAAAGGGGATGAAGTTGTGTATGGAAAGTCCTTAATTATCGAAGTAAAAAACACAAAATTTATTACCTAGGCGTATTGTTGGAAGCTAACGCAACGGTATTGTTAGAATTTCAATTCAGGGGGGTCCACAATCAAGTGGGTGAAAAGGGGGGTGAAAATTTAGATTTTTAAGTTAAAATCACTAATATCATGAAAATTTGTATTTAACCTTTTGGTTGTTAATTAATAATTACATGTTTCAGCGTTTTTGAATAAATATCCTAGAAGAGAAATAATGATAATTCAGTGACAATAATTAAATTGAATTTATAAAAGTATGCAATTTTTCATCAATTTTTTCTTATGACATGACGTTATCACGTAAAATTATCATCTGTAAACCGACTTTACAGAAAACCATTTTTTGATGAGGCACCTTTCACTACACACACTTGAGATATCTGTACTATGTGCCCAGCATCACGCAGCATGTGGTGCATGTCTCACAGGCAGCATCTCAAGTGTTTTGTAGTACTTGTAGGGCGCCGTCCCGTCGTCACGAGTCGGTAAGTGCACTTTACTTCACTCACATGTTCTACGAAATAACATAATTATATGAAGGTACTTTTGGTAGGCGCTAGTAACATAATTATTACTATGTGAACGGTAACATTTTGGTATAACGCCTGTATGCCAGACAGACTGAATATTACTTGGTCGGTTCAACACTCTACGTTTACGCTGGTTAAAGCGGTTCTTGTGATGCCTGTGGGCGTATTGGTCTAGCCTGTGAGGCGACGGCTGTCTGCGACCTAAGTGATATACACTGCGCCTCACACAGACCCTCGCCTCGCCGCTCGCACCACGTACCTAACTATCCATCACACCTGTACACCCCGAAGGATTAGGAACAAATGTTTTTAGTTACGCCCGCATTTCGCTAGTTAGCACACGGCCCGTTTGTGACAGTTTGTGAATCTAATGCTGTCAGCATCCATTAACTTAGCAGTGGATCCAAGGGCACTAATACCTTTGCTGATCAACAGCATGTTGCTAGTTAGTGTGCTCAGTACAACATGCAGATATAATGGCCCCAGCGCTGTCACCGATGACGGCACCGCGGCACCGTGGAAGTGTTGAAGTAAGATAGAAGACCCAATAAAATTTAAAAAATCTTATAGTGTCGTGCCAGCAACAGAGTTAAAAAGTAGAACAGAACTTACAGTTTACTGGTGGGCTGGGCTTACTTAGGACAGAGTGACTCTTTTTTAACTTTCAACTAACATTTGAGGATTTTGAAAGATTTTCCCTATCCAATCTATACCTACTTCCTAACAGGACTAACGTTTACCGACGACAACTATATAGACAAACAAACAATCTTTCACATTAATAATTTTATTAGTTGAGATTCTAACATTGGTTTCACAAGCTCCAGGTGTTTTGTCCATAAATAACACATTAAATGACATAATTAGCATTCATTTGGTGAATATTAAATAGTATAAGAATATTGATTTTAGAAACTGCATTCTAAACGTCTGTTTATCTGTTTTTGTCCAACATCTCATTTTTTTCCCACGAGAACGTTTACAGCTCCGCGTCCTGTGCTCAAGGACTTGTGTCCTAATGAGAACTTTGTTGTGCTATTGTTTATACAACACTATTTAAATTATAATATACATGCATAACAATTATGTATGTACGTATAATATAAACACTCTGTGTTGTGACTTTCAGACTAAATTGCAATTTAGTTGAGTGACTGTAGAAGGTAGTATATCTGGTCTTGCTCAAGAATATTCATGTGCTTACTTTGACCGCGTAAGTATTTATATGGTACAATTACACAATTAAAAAATTTGAGGTGTCTGTTTGTAATTCCAAATAACAGCTCTTTACTGAATGCATTATGAAAGTATTGTATTGTACGGTATTTATAGCAAAAAAACATTTTGTTTATGTTTGTCTGTCTGTCTGTCTGTCCTGGCTAATCGTAACAGTCGATTTGAGATGGACAGTCTCTCCATGTAAAACACTGCTATGCATCCGGTTACGCTGGAAGCCGACTCCAACATAGGGGGACATTTGGGAAAAAGCTAGGCAGATGATGATAATAGTGTGGGATATTAAAATTATATTTAAGAACTCAAACAAACGTTGTCCCAGATGGATCTGAAAAGTGTAGTAGTTGGACAGTATTGGAATCTAGATCGAACCCGCTCAAATGTCTAGCGGGAGGACAGGGGCACAAAGAAAACTAAATTATGTTTATGAGTGACATCGTTATAATAGCTCAAGCATAGGATGCGATGCGTCGCTGAACAACTACTGAGAGGCGTTGACTGGAGCACTGGTGACGTCATTATAAATAATAATAAATAAGTAAATAAATATCGCTGGACATTACACATAGCGCCGTCTAGTGCCACACTAAGCAACGAGACTTGTGTCGTGGACATCAGATAGTTGATATACTACATAGATACTTTTTTGTTTGTAAATACATACTTATTATACATATAAACATCCATGACTCGGAAACAAATGTCCATGCTCAACACACAAATATTTGCTCCTACCGGGATTCGAACCCGGAAACCCTAAGAACCCTAAGAACGTAAGGCAGCCTCACTACCGCTGCGCCATTCGCGTCGTCAAATTCTACTCACATTCTTCAGACACACTATTTTTAATCATCGTAAAAGGCATGATTCACTAAATTCACATTCAGTAATTGGGTGGCTTGATTGTTTAATGCAACTAGTACTCGTATACGAAAACCAAATCGCCTATCAGAAAAATAGGTCTCATCGGCCTCATTAATTAATGTTTTATAAAATAAGATGAGCGTGTGCAAATATCTACAAAAAAGTATGTAGCTTGTAATGGTAAATAATTAAAAATAGCAATTCAGACTCATTTGAGATAATTATATACACTGCTGCTGTTTGTACTTCTTATGTGATTTATTCATCATCTGTCTCTCAGATATCTGTACAATTAAACTTCCGATAAATAAGTCTCGAGAGCAAGTTATTTGATTAAGTTCATTTATGACATCTATAAGTATCTACTTATTACCAGTGAATAAGAACTACCTATAGTTATAAATATGAGTTTAATTGCTACAGGCTCATCATCAAAAATGTGTGCTATGGGGAGGAAAATACAACAACGTAGTTCATGTGATACTTACGGCCCTATAAAAACTACACTATGTGCCTATGGCACTTCTATAACATTTAACAATGTTATCTATTGCTGTAAATTAAATGAAACATGAAGCATCTTTATTGTTTAGGTTTTTTCTAAAACCTAAAGTAGGTCTATGCTGTGCTTTGAAATTGTTCCGCAGATCGCGACGCGACGGAGAGAACGGCGTGGGGGCGCGGCGCGCGGCGGCGCGGGCGCAGCCTTGTCGTGAAACAAACATAAACCAAACATTCATCTCGTTATTATACAACACATCTCCGTGATATCTAATGATAATTATCAAACGGTGATAATCTCACGAGATACGCAGATTATTATCATCAAATATACGTATCTGTGGAATTTGGAATCTTTTAAATTAATGCTTGGAAAACCTATAACTTGTTAAACTGATAATTTATGATACCTTTTCCTCCTATACACGTAACATGTAACATACAACATAAAATCGATTTATACGAAATGTAATATTCCGTCACAAGCTCTGCCGACGGCTTTGTCCGTATCATGTTTATGATTCTTCAAGGTCTCTAGGAATATCGAGTATTGTTTTCACAAACTATTTAGTAATTACGGTA
Source organism: Xestia xanthographa (assembly GCA_905147715.2). Lineage (NCBI taxonomy): Eukaryota > Metazoa > Arthropoda > Insecta > Lepidoptera > Noctuidae > Xestia > Xestia xanthographa. Next base: position 33,288,642 of record LR990645.1, read on the forward strand.
GTTATTATTTTGAATTTTACAATTTACAAAACAATCTCTGAATAACCGAAATTAAACCGGATCGAATTTTTAATCTCTGAGAATCATTGTTATTTGTACGATAAATACGAGTTGGACTTTGAATTAGTTACGGACTAAACTGTTAACTGTGTGTTGTAGTTCAGTCAGTAGCATACCTACTTATGTGTGCTATCTTATCTGTCAATGTGAAAACATGCAAAAGTTGGGTGTTATGTGTATACACATAAGTAGGTAAAATTCATGTTTTAGATTAACATATTTTATTTATTTATTTAAACTTCATTAAAATAGTGGTACATAAGCGGACTTAATGCCACAAGGCATTCTATACCTGTCAACCTTTGGGTTCTATAGGAAAACATACTCGTAGAATGAACTGAAGTTTCTATTTTCAAAATCTTAGAAATTGTATTCGAAAATAGAAACTTTTATTTTTCACGTTTTCATTGTTTTTCAAATGTATTCTGCTATTCAGGGTGGAGACAAATTCAACGAAACAAAAACCATGAAAATTGATCCAGCAGATCTCGAGTTATAAGTGTTGTAACAAACCCGTCTTTGTCTATACTTCTATACTAATATTATAAAGAGGAAAACTTTGTTTGTTTGTTTGTTTATAATGAATAGGCTCAAAAACTACTGGACCGATTTAAAAAATTCTTTCACCATTCGAAAGCTACATTATCCACGAGTAACATAGGCTATATTTTATTCCCGTACTCTTACGGGAACGGGAACTACGCGGGTGAAACCGCGGGAAGTCCGCTAGTTTTATATATATAGATAGATAGATGACGAGGAACCAAAACTATATCATGAAATCTATTTTATATATTTCTCATAATATGCTAGGCAGAATGAAGGAGAGGAAAATAATAATAACGGAGACCAAAAATGTATAAAATTCGAGGAATGTGGTAAATTGCAGTTTGTTCGTAGAAAAGACATCAACGCGCACGTACTAAACTACAAAATGGAAGCATGTTGACAATGATGTATTTTTCATTTTATTTACAATATCGTAGTTGCTAATATCTCAGCTGATAAATGGGTCCTAGAACTAGTAGATAACAATATATTTAAAATTATAATACTCTGTGGAAAAAAATAATCATTCCAATTCATCGACGTAGAAAGGGCTGGCTGCAAAATCCTTAGTTCAGATTCACTCTTTGTTAATGCAATAAAACTTCGGATAGTTAATTTTAGTATTAAAAATAAACTGACTTCATGAAAACTTCTGTTTTTTATGGGTACGTAAAATGGGTAAACGGTAAATGGGCATGTAAAGTAAAAATTAACCTATGCTGATTCCGAAACCATTTCAAGATTTTAGGTTTATTGTATATTGTTAATTTGAGCTCTTGAAATTATAAGATGGCGTTTATTTTAACAAAGATTTTTAAAATTCGTTGACCTTTATTTCACCTCTAAATGACATCACACGTTGGGCTGATTGAGGCTACTAAATTTCATCTGATAAGTGTCAAGTTTGATGTTTCTATTATAAAGCAATGAACTTCAAAATATAGGTGTTTTATTCTTGTAATATACGTGGCAAAGACATCGAACTCTTCAGCCTCATCTATGACGTCATCACAAGCAAAGTATAATATGGGTGGGTAATTATTAAAAAATAACTACAGCTTGAAATACTAAACTATTGAAATTTGTTGCTTGAAGTGACCCAATCTATGAAATAAAATATGAAAACAAAAAATACTTAAAAAATCTTTACATACCGAATTAAACCTAACTATGGTTAGCTTTCGGTTTTCATTGGTCAATTTTATTTTCAGTATAATCGTCGCAACTAAATGTATTCTAATATTCGACACAACCTCTTCCACGATCTTCCTACATCACGTCCCAGCTCCCAGCTCCCACGCTCACACAATGGATGTAACACTAATTAGCATCATTTCCAGAAGTAGCTCTTCGCACTACGGATTACCAAGAGAGCGTAGTTCTGTTTCTGCGAAGGGGATTATCCGTGTCACCACCACACAGGCTTTGTTTGTAAAGCGAGTGAGTGACTGGACCGTAGGTACTCTACCTGCCAGAATGTGTCCACTTCCTAGTAGGTACTGATCCTGGTTCCAAAGTTCCTGGACACTAACTCGTTCGTGGGAAACTAGTTCGTGAAAAATTCTAGACGTTTGTTGACTCTTCCAATATTAACTTAACCTTGGTCAGGTGAATTTTTGTAGGAGATGGTACGACATAAATACGTTACATATATAGCAACTTAATTGATTTAATTTAATGATGCCCGCTGAGCATGTTTACTGCTAATATGCTATCAACTGCTTTACTGATATGTTGTGCCGATTAACTCGTTTGGCAATTATAGCAGTTACGACATCCTTACATTAACGATGATATCTTCTGAAAGCTTTCATGTAAATATGTAACTTGATATTCTAGCTGCACCACAGTCACAATGAAAAGTGACTTCATGACGTAACTATTCATCCGCAAACCCGCACATATTTGAAATACCTGTGCGATTAGTTTTTTGTCGGTCCGTGCGAGAGAATGTTACCCAACATAATTGTGTTACCTTCAAGAGACGCAAACGGTTCACAGCCCACGGACGAAAAAAAGGTTCGTTGGGAACATATAAATGGCATAGCACGAGCCAAGCGGCGACGTTGCGCAAACGTGACGCCCCCCCCCCCCCCCCCCCCTCCGCGGCTCCACCCGCTCCCCTCGGGGGTTGCGACGTCATGCATTGTCCACGACGCACTTATTGAGCTATCTGACAGGCGGGGCTCGGCTAATTGTCTGTGCGACCGAGACCACTTCACCCCCGTACCTCGAGAGCGACAGAGACGAAACACAACCCTATTAATCCCCCTATAAATAACCCGGCTCCTAATGCTGAGGCGCCACGCTTTTTTACGTTGAGTGCGACTGAGCCGCCGGGATACTTGCGTCCAGCGTGTCCGCGCAGGCCGCGCTCTGCTGCCGATAACGCAACGATAAGTGGATTAAAACAATGAATGCTAGTGACTAGGTAAGAGGTATGGCGGGCCATTTCTATTGTCCGGCGGTTATCTGTACCGTACCGACAGCATTCAATTGTAATGGAACGTTTTAGATGGGGCTCTACTATGAGTAGGTACTCTACGTATGTATTTCTAGATTTTATTTAGTGAAACTAGTTTTGAAATTTTGTTCTAGGTTTTTTAAGAAGCTGTTGCCGCAATGTGCACTGTATACAGTAAAAATGTTTCTTTATTGCAAATACTTATAAGAACCTTAAACTTACAATAATACAATAACCCCGCGAGCCAGTCCGCCCAGATCTTCTCCATATCTCACGCAAAACAAGCTCCTCACATTTATATATACCTGCTTACGACTATACGAGTACCACGGTTATCATTTTACGAGTTTCAGTGAGTATTTTACTTTATAGCTTGAGTAAATAGCGGCAGATAGACCAACTGTTCATACGTTAACAAACTCGACGTCCACTAAGGCGGCGACAAATTAATCGATATTAAATTTTGTCGTTGGCAGTCGTTTGTCAACATCGAGACATTTATCAAAACGACTGAGTCGCGGTACAGGGGTGGGCGACTAAGTGCGAAATGTTCCCGGTCGTTCCACAGTTTTTTTTGTTTGGTGACGAGAGCTTAATCCGATGACGAGGGACAGCAAAAAAGCCGACTAATGGTGCGCGTTGTTGTATCAATGACAGCATCGTTCCCCGCGCCCCCGCGCCCGCCCCACTCGTCCGCATACCAACAAACAAACAAACACGTATCATGTCCACGGTGTTACGAGGATGCTTGTAATGGATACCGTCTGCTGGTGAAGACACCGCCTCTTATAGCTTCACTATTTAGTACTCAGGTGGAGTAAAGTAAATGTGATAGGCTCTACTGCCTGTCGTGCCTACATGCTTGAAGAATATGCGAGGAACTTAATATTGGCAGGTTCAGGTCATGGGAGTGCAGTAAGACTTGCTGGAGTATGTAAACACGGTGTAAACGGACCCTCCACGAAGCCGCCAACCAAGCATTCTGTACTGTGTGTGTAGCGAAATATGTAACTCTATGCAAAACATATTTTTGGGAAAAATAACGTTTTACGGAGAGCAGCGGTGGCCCAGTGGTGGCGGCCCCGACTTACGAACAGTAGGTCGTGGGTTCGAACCCAGACAGGCGCATTACTTTGTGTAATTTATTTCATCATCACTGTTCTCAAAACGGTGAAGGAAAACATCGTGAGGAAACCGGCATGTCCTAGAACCAAAAATTCGGAGACATGTGACATCTACCAATCCGCACTGGGCCCGCGTGGTGGATTATAGCCCATTCCCCTCTCATTGAGAGGAGGCCGTGTCCCAGCAGTGGGAACATTATAGGCTGATGATGATGATGAACGTTTTACGGTAAGATTCAATGTAACACACTCAAAACATTGTTCTGATGGATTCATTAAATAGTCGTGGAGGTATTTATACAGGGTTATTTCTAAAACATCGACAACCTTGCAGGACTGTATTACTATCATCATAAACAACAACTTTTGTTCTTTGACTTTTTACAAAACATAAAATATTTACTAAAAATAAACGCATCGAGGAGAACCTACCTAATGATTTGAAAAGAGTAACCATGGAGTTTCATGGTCGGTTCATGGAAACGACCAACGCGAACCGTGCACTTTTTTCGACGTTCTATAAGTGCCTATCTAGGCCTATGTGAAATAAAATATTTTCATTTTGAACGACCGACTGATGTCCGCCCGTAAATAATTCAAGTTCAAGCGCCCCTGCCGCCCTAACTCCACTCCCCTCACTATTGTACTATCGCTTTCTTTTGCTTCGCATAAACTTCGTTACATTTAGGGCGTTCAATTTAAATATTTTTATTTTTGTATGAAAATCTGATGAACTAAAATATGATGAATTTTTAAAAGTCATGTAGTACAGATATAACATTAAAAACTTATATTAAAATAAATTTATCCATTTCTTTTTATCGTGCTGACTCAGGACCTTGATTTTTATACACCTAATAGGACTAACTACACCTCAACCCCCAACTAAACCTCAGTATATGGTATAAATTTCAACTTGCTAGGTCCATCCGCTCCTGAGAAAATCGGTGGTGACACACGGACAGACGGAAAAGGAAGTGACCTTATAAGGGTTCCTTTTTTAACCTTTTGAGGTACGGAACCCTAAAAAAATGAAAAACTTTGACCCCCAATATCTCAGTAAACTCCTCTGTATAGTTTTTACCTTTGTTTTTATTAGGGTTCCTTACTGTTAGGATGGCGCTCAGTGGGTCCCCCTTACTTGAAACATTTTATTTCTGCTACACTGAATTTATTTAAACTTGCACACCAAAATTACATGAGTCGAAAAAATGTTAATTCAAGGTATATTGGAGGAAGGAAGGTTTAAGGTATATGGTATAGTGCATGAATTCTCAAATCAGCAATTTTAAAGTAGTAGATTTGGAAATTATACATAACAGTACCTCAAAAGGTAAAAAAAGAACCCTAATAAAATCACTTTCTTGTCCGTCTGCCGTCTGTGACCACCGATTTTCTCAGGAACGGGTGAATCTAGCAAGTTGAAATTTATACCAGGTACTGAAATCTGTAGCTTCTATTAAGTGTATAAAAATCAACGCGCTGAGTCAACACGATAAAAAGATATAGGCAAATTTAGATTTTCGTGAAAACTTGTAAGTACCAAAATTTACCTTAATTTTCATCTTTTTTTTATTTTTCGGAATTTTCTCTATACTTGTGCTGTCAGACCTTGCTTATAACCAAAATTCACAATTCTAGGTCAACTGGAAGTACCCTATAGGTTTTGGGTCGAAAACCTATAAATGGTAGTTACCGTTGACCTAGAATCACGAAATTTGGCAAAATGCAAGGTCATAAATATAGAAATCGATTTCACTATTACAAACTTATTATTTGCGTTTGGTGCAATAGCCGTTTCTAGGGATCCAACAGCAAAGTTAGTTTGTCCTTTTAAAAGTTTGTACAGAACCCTCGGTGCGAGTCCAACTCGCTCTTGGCCGTTTTTTTGTGTTGGTTAAGTTTTTTGTTTTCTTTTTCGTTTTGGTTTTGGTCGATATCCAAGTTTTTTCTTTCATGGTTCGCATGCCGCAGTATGGGGTCGCTATACTCGCTCTGATCGGTTCTTTGTTAACAATAGTGCTAACAGTATACGATTAATTGGTAGAAATGGTAGCAATTGAAGTAACTCTTCTTCGAGTTCCACAATACATACAATTGCAAATCTCATCAAATGTGCTGCTGGAATTCACGAAAGATATTCAATGGTTTATACCAAATACATCGGTAAAGTAGGTACGAAGTAAAACGAAATTTGTGTCAGGCAGGCTATATTATTATAGTCTGTAACTCTGAATGTGTCCCCAAATTGACAAAATTAATAATTGAGAGCATCATGAGGACGAAACTTTTAGCTGCTTTTAATTTGTTTTTATTTGGGAGCTCAAGTAATCAATAATTATGGTGATATCCCGTAAGAGACAGTCTGAAGTTTAGATTGAAACCTTGAAAGTTTATTAAAATAGGCTATTGTCGTTATCTATCAGTGATCTGCTGCGACCGTCCGGTGTCGTGCGGAGACGTCCGGAACTATGCGGACATCGTAAATTTGTTCAATGTCCGAGTTCCAATGTTTAGCGTTTTTTTTTCTGCACAGTTACCTGCGGGCGCGGCGCCGGCGACACGTCACCGCGACTCGACGCGTTTATTGCCGTCTGTAAGTAGGTCAGAAGGGTTGCAGGTAGCAGGCGCAGGCGCAGGCCGCCACTCCGCCGCGATGACGTCACGCGCTGATAACAACCCGCGGCTGATAACTCACCAGTTAAAACAAGCATCGATCGATGACTGACAGAGAGCAGCACGTACCAACTAACTTACTTAGTCCCCCAGAAATATATTGATACTATAAAATGGTATATTCTTCAAAATCCTAATCACGTCAATCTTATGGACGACAATCTTCTGCCTAACCCTCCGTACTCCAAGTGCAGGCGTTAGCGTGCATGTATGACCGGTTGTATGAACGTGGACGAGGTGGTGCTTTCTGCCTACCCGCGTAGGAAAAGGCGTGAGTTTATGTATGTTTTGTGTAATCTGAGAAAACCGTTTTCAAGTGAATTTCTATTTCCATTATACATGCCTGGAGACTGTAACGCGGATGAAGGCATTCAGAAACTGTTACATCATAAGTGGTTAGTGCATGGTCAATAGTGCGGCAGGAATGTTAATAGTGCCTAAAGTTAGGCGCATTAGTGCGCCTCGCGCAGGCGAACGGTTCGCCTGGAACGTATCGCACAGCACACGGCAAGTGTGCGGGAGCCAGGAGCCGATCACCGTGACAGTACGCGGTAAAGTAGAGGAGGCTGCTAGCACTAGATAACACGACGCTTTATAACTTTTGTTATTGATAGAAATCGAAAAAATGCTCAAACAACTTAAGTAAAATCTAAAACAAAAAGTGGCTCATCTATCTGTTTCTGAACCTATTTGTGCATTCTCCACCATATTATATTCTAACATACCAAACAAAGATTCGCGCAGAAACTGGAAAACACAACACAATAGGCTATACATAACACAACCCTGGGCACCAAGTTATTGAAATATCTCAAGTAACGTTACTTGGAATAGACGCAACTGCAGTTATATTGCAATGTGTAGCGACAATGTTGTCGGCTACTGAAACTTTTAGATGCTCGTACTGGCTCGGCTATCACTGCAGAATCAGATAAGCGGTGCGCGGGAGTGGAATGCGAGCGTCCGCGTCGGCGCCGCACAATAGCCTGCTCCGCGCCGGCACCGGCGCCGGCGCACTGCCGACATGGACGCTCACTCTTACTATGCTACTTCTTACTGACAGTTACCTTATAGTAATATTTACAAATAATATTGCAAACATTGTCAATGATAGCAATTTCGTATAGAAAAACTGTTTGGGAAAATAAAAACTAACTAACTATGATTTTTAACAGAAACTTGATCTTGATATTTGGGTTTTGGCGTTAGTTCGTTTGTTTTTTATTTTTTAATGGTTTATTGTTTTTTAATAGTTATTGTTATTTGAGATATTTTTTGACTTGTATTGCTTGAATAATGCACATACAATTAGTAAAATTACTACATTAAGGCCAAAAAATTAGATTTAAAGAAGGCAGATTGAGGTAAATGACGCCACAATATCATGGCCGTGACAGTCGCGGACGTTTGAACTGTCGTAGAAAATTGCAGGAGTTTAATATTAACTTTGAGCGACAAGCAGTAATTGAACTTACCTTTTATTACTTTTTTTTGGTTGATAAAACTGTATTTTATTGATTTAAGTGAAGAAAAACATCATGCATATTCCTTATTAACAGCAACACACTGTAAGATCTAAATAAAGATTTCTTAAGTATCCAAAGCATGTCATGTGTAAGTCTGTATGTGTGTATGACGTATAAGAAGCCGAGCTATCAGCTATTAGCGAGTAACCGGGTGGAACAGTTTTTACGTGATCGCGGAGCTACACAATTAATTGCTTGATTTATTGCCATTTATCGCTCGTTGCGAATGCAGTCACATTGTGTTGTAACTTCTCTGAGAGTACCTAGTCCTGCAAAAAACACTCACTTCACACATAATATGATGTGTTACGTACTCCAATGTTTATATGAAGTAATAATAGAGGCTTGATGTTGTGCCAGTGTTATTGTCGGCGCTAATGTAAACGAGGCACAATGGTGTGGATTTTGTTGTGCACAAGCTAAACTTAATTTAGGCTATTGCTATCTTTTTCTCTCTAATAAAACGAGAAAGAGACGGACGTAATTTAGAGCTGTCAAATTTAGTTGGAACTAATATTTCCATACAAATGAAGGGTGCACGTAAAAACATGTCGAATAAAAACACGGTGAAGCGCAAAGCTAGTTTGACATCTCTAACTTAGTTCATAGCTATAGCCGTCCTTTTCTCGCACTGCCTTTTAGTAAAAGATAGCAATAGCCTAAATTAAAATTAGTTAGTGCACAACAGAATCGACACCATTGTCATAGATAGTGCCGTGCTTTGTTGCGTAGCTGACACGTTTGAAATAGTTTGGCTCACTTTTACAGCAGAGTTGCATGAAAATGTAAATAAGCTGAAGATGTGTCATGTTTGCAGTGAATTAAACAGGAAGCCTAATGTTCCTAGTTTCTGTTAAGCAAGTACGTAAAACATGGCGGAGACGCGTTTGATCGTTGATCTACCACTGAGTTTCCGTCGGCTGTTAAGTGTTAGTATGACAGTCGGCACTGGGTAATGTCGTGTAGTAGTTTATATATCATTGCGTGTAGTGCACCGTGAAATCATACAGGTCACTTCAGAATGACGTTTATGTTTGTTCATTGTTTAACCTTACATAGATATCTACGGGTTTTTGAAAAACGTTCCGAGATTGGTACAAAGTGAAACAATAACACTCAAATAATCCAACACAACCTTCATAGCATAATTTCGTAAGCCTATACTGGTCCGGTCTCATGATGTTGATATAGGGTTGCCATAGCAACCTAAGTACTGACTGGGACATTAGCAGTAAGTGATGACTGAAAATATCCATGTAATGTAAAAATAAAACACCACTTATAATTATTGTAACATTAATAGTCAGATTCAAATAATTAATAAGAAATTAAATAACCACAATGTAGATTCTACACATAAAACACTATTGCTATGATATTTTTCAAATTTTTTCACCTTAATTAACAGGTCCGGTTTGCCCATTACGTAACATTATAAATTATGAAATTCTGAACATGTCATTTTGTAATTGAACTTGCATTGAATTATGTTTTCGACCGTGTCTACGTGAAGGCGACTACGTTATTTAGTTCTTAGTACGCGTACACGTTGCTATTGAAATACCGGGACATTTTGTAGATCTACCGGGACGACCGGGACAGAAGTTCCAAACCGGCGACATGTCCCGGTGTACCGGGACGGATGGCAACCCTATGTTGATAAGATAAGAGACCAGTATCAACAAGATGAAAACATATACATATATATAAACACAGGATGCTGATGTCATTATGCTGTCTGAAAACTTACGACTACACCAGTTGATTTGGATGATGATGGTATGAAAAATTCCCCTCACCGAACTTAACAGTCCAGCAACCAATGTCTTTAAATAACATATAGGAATCGGCACTCACTTGTGTAGGAGTGCTGCCGGTGGCTCCGAGCTGCGGGTAACGGTGTGCGGGCAGACGTCAGCTGCTAGGTATCACTGTCACTGGCACGAGCTGATGAGCACTGGTTCACTGAGCCGCGAGCACGAGCACGTCGACGCGTGTAGTCCTGCCGGCGAACGCGCGCCCACTGGCGCGAGAGGCGGCGCGGGCCTCCGCCCCCGGCGCCGAGGGGCGGGGCACTCCCCACGCGAGAGGAAATGCGCTTTTCCATAAATTGCAGCGCTCACGGTGTAGTCGCACGAGTCGCGTCATATGACGCGCGGGCGCGGGGCTGGGCGCGGGGGGGCGGGAGGGGGGCGCGGTGGGCGGCCGCTATCACGAGTAATGGGCGCCGGCGGAGATTTATAGAGGGGTTAGTTTTGGGGCCCTAATGGAATTAGTGCTGCGTTTTTGTTTATACTCGCGGCGTCGCAATCAATCGTGCGAGTGTTTGCTGCCCCCCCACCACCCCCCGTGATCCAGTCGCCGCTAATCAATCGCCGACACCAGTTGATCAGTGGATGTTAATTGAGGAGCGACGTCTGCTGGTGCACCTACCTACTGGTGCTCTACAACGAGATGACTAGTTAGGAAGCCGTGCTATCTACACGAACTCATGTTTATCAGTTTCAGAAAACTGCGTTCTATTTACCAGCTGTTATTTTTTCCAAACTTACATCTGATGTCTGGTCGAGTGACGTAGCTCGTGGCTAAATAATAACAGCCGCTCGGGTCGATCGTTAGGTTAAGCCGTGCTTGCCTAGGTTGGTCTGTGGATGGGTGACCACCCGATTTATACCGATTACATACCGAGTTTCCTCCGTGCCTCTGAAAGCACGTTAAGCCGTTGGTCCCGGCTGTCATTTGTAGATCTTTAACAGTCGTTAGGTGGTCAGAGGCCTAAAAAGTCTGGCAACCAGTCTTACAAAGGGGTATCATATTACCCGGTACTAACTGGGTTGTGGAGATCAGATAGGCAGTCGCTCCATGTAAAATACTGGTATTCAGCTTCATCCGGTAAAACTGGAAGCCGACCCCAACATAGTCGGGAAAAGGCTAGAAATATGATGATGACATCTGAACGAGTGCAAGGTGCAAGTGAAATAACCTCATCATTATTAACAACTTTTGCTAAGGAACTATTGTATTGTATTGTATAGCGGGCCGGTGTCCGCAACTCCACGTCAAAGCGCGTATTTTGTGTACGGGTGGGAATTTTATTCGATCCACCCTAACTCCCCGAGAAAGGCCAGCAGCGCCTTGGTGTTGTTGACAATATCGCGGAGAGTACCTGAGTTACTGAAGTACTTTGCCCTGTATGTTGCAACCACTGGGCAGTGCAGAAGCACGTGGGCTGCTGTCTCGTCTTCCTCCATGCAGGCACGGCACAGGGGCTGTCCGTAACTCCTAAGACAAAGAGGTGTTCATTAAAAGACCCGTGTCCAGTAATGGCGGCTGTAACTGTGCGCAGCTGCGGTTTGGTCAACCGAAGCGCGCGTTTGGTGAGGCGGCCGTCGATAGAAGGAAGTGCTTCCTTGGCCTGCCTGCACTCGCCGTGGTCTAGCCATAGCTTGTGGTGTTGTTCACTAGTTCGGTTTGCTAAGGAACTAACCCTTAAATTGTGAAATAGATACAAATGTTCGCATTTCTGACAAAATGTAGACAACAGCTGATTTATTCGAACTAGAAATTATTACATTCTCCAATCTAGAAATGTATCCATAAAAGCAGGAATTAATTGTGGCTTCGTATGTCCTATCCATCGGCACTAAAGAAGTAGAAGACGGTAGGAGAAGAGTAGCAGAGCTTGGTACCTGACTTCTTCTTGTTCGTGTCTCTGGCCAGTCCTACCTACGAGTACCATATCTTACTACTATTGTAAATACGAAAGTTTTGCAAGTAGGTTTTTAAAAACACTTTTACACGTCGTTTTTGATCGATGGATGTTTTTTACTGTTTCACGCAAAAACTACAAGACTTAAGTATTTACTGTTATTTCGTTATAAATGCGAAAGTAAGTTTGTTTGTTACCTTTTCACGCCACCACTGAAGTGATCATCCTGAAATGTAGCAAATACGTTGTGAGGTGTACAGAGACGGAGATAGGGTACCTTTGTGAGGTGTACAGAGACGGAGATAGGGTACCTTTGTGAGGTGTACAGAGACGGAGATAGGGTACCTTTGTGAGGTGTACAGAGACGGAGATAGGGTACCTTTGTGAGGTGTACAGAGACGGAGATAGGGTACCTTTGTGAGGTGTACAGAGACGGAGATAGGGTACCTTTGTGAGGTGTACAGAGACGGAGATAGGGTACCTTTGTGAGGTGTACAGAGACGGAGATAGGGTACCTTTGTGAGGTGTAGGTACAGAGACGGAGATAGGGTACCTTTCATCCCGAAACAAGTCCTGTTCCCGAGGATAACAATAATAACGTTCTTATTATAATCGATGGCGCCACGTGTCTTTTGAATTATATTATTACAAGCAGAATACAACCCGAATTGATTGTCAAATTCTAAATTAACGCAAGCAAAACCGCGGGCAAAAGCTAGTCCCATATAGCGCTTTTTGGTAGCCGTTACGAAACAATTCGACACTATTGTGTCGACACTTATTCATTCTAGTAACATATTTTGGTCGCCGAGTCGACTTAGTTCCGTCGCTACGACTAAAAATGGGGAACAGTCGACACAGTAACATTTGGTTTTTAAGTTACGTTGCAGTGTGGTAACATTGTTCTTAGTCTGCAACCACTTCTCAGAAATCATTCGTTCGTTCATTCGTTTTCGTTCTCTTTTTGTTCTGCGACTGACGTGAAGTTAAAAATAATAAGAAGAAAACATCAGCCATCACTGTTTATTATGATATTTTTTTATTCATATTTTAATTCGTTTTTATTGTTCAAATCTATGTGGGAAATGAATTTCATTGTGTAATTAGTTCAATTAGTTTGAAATTCTCAATGCGCCACCGTAAAATTGTGATTTAACCTGTGTAGTATAATGTAAACATTATAGTTTGTAAAAACAATTAATAGTTTTACTAACAAGTCTGTACATTCCTAAAGCTTGGAAGGTTTTGCTGTTATACATTTAATACTAACTATATGTTATGGAACCAAAAATGAACCACAAAATTGTTAAATAACTAAAAAACGTATTTTTATTTAGAGGAAATATTCTAGTCACAACTGGTCAGGTAGTTACTAGATTGTGTCGACATATGTCGACATGAAACCAGAAGTAGTTACAAAGTTACCGAATTCACAAAATGGTTTATTGCTTCCAGCGATTCTCAAACGTTCGGATAGGCCATGTTATCAAAATGTTTTCTATAGTACTAACTAAAGAGGGCTCGTCCCACCTTATATCGGCTGTGCCTAGTACATGGGTCAACAACAAAGAGTCTGTCCTGTTTTGGCCAAGGACGAGAAAAAACAGCGACCTTGAACTATTAAGGAGAAATGAAAAAGTGTGCCTTCAGAGAACTGAAGAAAATTAAAATGTGTCGTGAAAGTATAAGGCATAGCTACTTTTGCTGAAGGAATTAGATTAGAATAACTGTATTCCAATTTTGAGAATACTGAAGATTCTTATGTTTAGCTTTGACAATTCCTGTATGCGATTCGCTACTTGCGCTAAGGGTACCAACCCTTCGCCTCGCCTTCGGTCGCCTTGTCGTTAAAGGTTTTTAATTCGAAACAACATACCTACTTTCAAATGGATATGCACTTTAAAGAAGGTAGAGAGCCGAACCTCGAGACATCATTTACAATATGACAAAGATTATGAATATTACTGCTCACAGAATCATGACCGTAAATTTCTGCGAATTTTTCGATGTAATCAACAAAAAGTTTTTCAGCTATGTGCCGTTACAGATACATAGACATCAGAATAACAAATAGTGGCGGTACAGAACAATGTTAAGAAATGTTGATATACTTCACATGATAAGTGTTCTTTTAGCATTATTGGACCAATGTATAACAAAATTAAATTCAGCAGCTTTCCAACAGTGAAGGGTATCTAATTCTCTCAGTCTTCCTTGATGTACCTATTTCAGATTTTATTTCCATTAATTTTCCAGATTTTTGATAGAAAATCTGGAAAATTATTAAATTATTGGTTCCCCAATAATTTGTTAACTTTTCTGTAGAAAGTCGATGTGAGACGGAATCTTTTCGGTTCTTTACTCATTTTCAACTGCAATCATTTGATCACTTGTCGAAACAGTTTGAGAAACAGTGTCTTATTGTAACTTTTTTATTCACATTTCAGTAATATATTGTTCAGTAATAATGACGTAACATTACGACACCTCGTGTAAATATAAATTTTAAGTTATTATTCTAGTAACATGGTGACCACACAGCTACCACGCATTATTACTCGATTGTACACATGTTACAAACTGAACACTTAGTGTTTAAAAATAAGTCTACACAAATGTTTACGTTACGTGTAAACACAAAGACTACTTAAAGTTACTGAAATGTTTTCCGGTCAAATTGTGTACGAACTATTACCACACATAGAGACCAAAGCCCACACAGTCACCATGTTTCGTAACAGTTACGAAACTGTTGCGACTTGTTACATCTTTATCATATCTGCGACCAAAAAGCGCTATATGGGAGTCTTCTATATAAATAAAAACGAATGTTTGTCCTACCGGTCATTGTACTCATCATTATGAACAACTTTTACTATCAATCCCTGAATCGCGAAAAAATTCAGCTGTTCCATACATCGGGTTTCTAAACCATTGATCCGATTGTGATGATACTTTGGTGGATTCAGAGAGTTGAGTTTAGGCTGTGCGTTTTGTGTATATTAGCGAAGTTAACCTTTTGATGAAGGACCTAAATTAATCAATATAAGTGGGAGACGGCAATACGACAATATATTAACCTTCGTTTAGCTCATGACGTTCCCGGTCTGCATACAAACATTTAATCGAATATAAATATATCACAGGAAATTATTGTTTTTTGGTAATTTTTATTTTAAGGAACAGCAAACAGTTACCTACATTATGAAAACTTAAAACTAATATAACAATATTTGCAGTTTGCTAATAATGTAACCTACAACACTGTCCACGGGTTATCATAATAATATATAAAAAAAAAACAATAATCGCCAGGGGTGAAAAAATAAAAAGAGTAAAAAATAATAAAATACAATAAACGAAAGATGACAAATAATAAGTATACAACCAAGACAGATTTAAAACAATAATTTGGACTTTACATGTATACCTGTATGTCCCCAGCCGTGCCTGATCGGGCACGGTGCATTGTTATTTTAATTGTGTCTGTATTTGCGTGTATCGAAGAGCTACATTATGTATTAATTTTTAAGAGTTCTGAAGATAAGACCTTTGATTTTATTGTCAACATGATGTATTTGTTTATTAGATTTTAGAGGTCGTTAACCTGTCGTCGGTCGTTACCAGCCTATTGGCTGGCACCGACAGGTTAACGACCTCTAAAATCTTCAGCTAATTCGTTCTTATTTTTTTTTCCTGATGCATAGCCTGCCATTTCATAAAAATGGTGACCTATTTCGTTTACAGTTTTATGCTATTTAGTTTGTTTGAAACAAACATTTTGTTAGTTTAGATGTTAGGATTGGGGGAAGCCTATGTCCAGCAGTGGACGTCTTTCAGCTGAAATGATGATGATGATGTTAGGATTTATTTAATAGTTAAAACAATATTTTCTGTAAATTGCCCGTGTTCACATTTATTGTTGTAATGTAATGTCGTCTTCACCTTGTATGAGAGATGATAATATTGGTGCCCGTGACTCCTAGTTCATCAGATTTTGTATAACTATATTTGGCTCAATTTCCAGCCCATCCCGACCTGCACTACCCAGTTACTAGGTTTACTAGGTAATACTACACCCCTTGGTATAGCTACTTGTCAGATTTTCGATCCTCCAAATGTCAAAAAATGCCGGCCAGGACCAATGGCTTCATATGATTTCCTTAGCATGGAGTGATCTCGATACATGATGGATGGTCACCCATCCACGGATAGACCTCGGTAAACCGTCAATGATTTGGTTGTTTTCATTTAGCCAAGACAAGCCCCCACTTATACTCATTTTCTGATAGCTGCATGATGTTACCAATTTTATACCTGTGTAGGTATGCAGACCAGGTACTACATCGTCACAACTAGGAAACAGGGGATTCCTTGTACAATTACACCCGCACTTTTTGACGGTTTCTGAAACGCCACTGAAGTCGCAATGAACGCTAGGCCAGCCGGTGTGAAATATACTAACAGCATGAAATTAAGAACAATAACAAAATTAAAAATCGCCTTCGAATACTTCTATACAGTATCTGTTCACCATGGGCAGTGGTGGCCACATGAGACAGTCAATACTTCATTCACCAGTCGGTTCCCCTGGTGTTGTTCCCACGGCCGCGGCAGGTCAGCGCTATCAGCGTGGGCCCACCACCGTCGCCCGCACCAGACAACACAGGGCGACCCGCACAATACACATAATGTACCGCTCATAACTTCTCGTTACTGCACTATTGTACTGTCGGCTTCCTTGAACTCGAGTGCCCGTCTTGTCCCGAAACAATGCATAATGAGAGCGCAGTGGCTCCTTACTGATTACAGAATTGTGAGAAACTTTTTTAAAGATTAGGATTTTCTTCTAAGTCGTTGTTGGTGTGTTTTCCAATTTCATACACAAAACTTAGTCTCAAAACAGCCATTATTTTGTCAACATCATCGTTCTGCTCTTGTCCCGATCTACTTGGGGTCGGCGCAACACGTTTTCTTCTTCCATTCAACAACCATTATGTTGTAGGTCATAAATATATTTGTTCCTCGAGAATTGTCCCGACGACAAGTTAAGGCAGCAACTAACTACTGAACCTGAGGGCCTCAAGCCTGTAATTAGACTACAGAGACACAGGGATACTTTCTAATAAATCTCATCTTTTTAAAACTATATTTTTGAAGATTTATTTGAACAGACTATGTATTTGAAGTGATTGCATTGTATTAGATAATCTACGCTATTTTATCCAGCTGAGACCCGGCTTAGCATAGCTCATGTGAAATTATGTGTCATGGTCGCGTAGCTTTCCGTAGCATGTCGTAGCGTTACGTAGCGTCGCGTAGCGCTACGTAGCCGTCTGGACATTGTTATACGGTGCATGATTAATGGCACCGATATTGTAGAACACATTCCCATCATTCAGTCATTATTGTACCAATATACAATACGTATCTAAGCCAACTATAGAAAGTACTTCAACAGTAAAGAAGTAATCGTATAGAGATAAAGGAGTCATTAGTGCTCAATGGAGAAACAATTGAAGCTATTCCGGCTAGAGCATTTACTGCGTACTCGTTACGCAGTAAATAACTGAGCGAGTAATCCGCGTGGGAAGTGGACGGACGTGACGTCATTATAGGGAGGAATTATTTAGAAGGAAATGTATTACCCAGTCATTAAAATAAAATAAATTGTGATTAACTTTTTGCAATAATAATGCAAGGAGCATTAATTACTCTGTAGTGGTGGCTTTACTCGTCAAGTCGTCACTTACAGGAGTTACAGGAGTCCCTGAATAAGAGATCACGAGTATGTCTACGTGTGAACATTGTGACTAAAGCAAACTTTAGCTGGAATGCGAAAAGTGTTGGTACAGCAATAAGAGCTAGAAGTGACGCATTTTATTTTTGTGGAAGCAAAGGTAGATCTTTATTGTGAGCCATTCATATGTATATAGATAATTTCTTATTTTTGTTTTTCTAGCATGCTCTCTTCTGGGCGAAGGCCTCCACTCACACTCTTTCCATTTCTCGCGAACCAGCGCGTCCTCCTTCCATTTCTGACGGAAAACGCCTGGAAGAGCTACTGGTCCATGAAATAACTATTCAAGGCTGAAATTTTTTATTTATTTATTATGGGACAATAAACAGCTACAATATATAATGTTAACAAATAACAATAATATACATACTATGTATTAACAATATTGCAGCCCACTACATTATCTATGGCACTGAAAGCATGGACATGTGTACAGTATACTCCCCGTCTTAACATTATGGTGCAAAGACCTGGTCTTTGACTAAAGTCCAATCCTTTGACTAAGTCCAAACTCAAGGTTTGTCAAGGAGCAATGGAGCGCAGTTAACAAGGATACGTAAACTTACTTATCAATAAATTAATAAATACGAATTATTATCCATCTGAGTAGTCACTATTATTTCACAAAAAAAAGACAGTAAATTGAAAAAAATAAATGCTATCATTAACATAAACAAAACGGGAAATTGACCTGAATGCCTAATATTTGTATTGAGTTCCCGATGTTTGTGACCATGTCAGTTTAAATACTTACTTATATCATTATTGTGCTATAGTTGTGTCTTGCATTATTGCATACTTTGGCACTTATGTTGCATATTTCGAGCATTTATTTGCATTTGCATTAGTCGACAATTTTAAGTTGTATAATGAGGTGTCGGTGATGATTGTATGAAAATGGGTGATGATACATCACTGGATGTTCAAATCGAAAAGATATTAAACAAATCACAAATCAACTTAATCTGATTAAAGCTCTGGGGCAAATAACAAATACAAAAAAATGCGGTGTCAAGTTCAGACTGTGTTGGTGAGCGAAGTGAATGTCTTAGCCATCGATAGACTATTTTATCTTAGACCATTTCTACTAATTATGTCAGTAATCTTATTTCAATCGTGAGTGTCTCCGAGGAAGGGCCGCCGGACTTCCGCAACACATTACGAGCAGTCGTTATCGCAAACTGATCTTATACTCGCCCTCTGATAACATCTGCTAGTCGCCTGTGACGTCACTCCGGTTCTTCTGATGGCGCCCGTCACAACTGATCTTGTTGCACACAAGTGGCAAGCATTACAAACAGCAAAAATAACTGTACCATTGTTAGTTTAAATGCGTATTGAGGTCAATATTGGGAACAAAATGATTTCGCACTAAGTTCCGATGGATTCTGTTGATAATTAATTTGAAACGTCAGCAATCCATTAACCATTTGACGAAACTTGCTATGAAATAGGCAACTGATGTTCAGGGTTTTTATTGAAACAACGACTTCTTACTAACATTGCTCTTGAACTCATTAATTGGAAAACGAATGCGGTAGCGCTTGAGATCTGATACACTCAGGTAACACTAGTTTCCAAGTAGTGTGTTGTACTAACTAAATCGACTGTCTGAGCACTTGTACTGGCAATCTCCCACCCCTTTCTTTGGTGTGGAGATTGCCAGTACAAGTGCTAACATAAAGTCTGTTAACTATTACTAAACAGTAGCTGAGGCTACTCTGTGTACAAGGGGTAGATACAACAGACTGTCGTGGGGCTGCCGAGAGTTTGCTATGTTATGCAATTGGAATGCTTCATTCTGCAGTCATCATAGGGGAACCAGACAGGCTGTGTCATTTAATAGTAAAAATCTCCTACAACAAAAATAAAAAAGGTGCATATTGCTCACTCAGCAGTTTTAGACAAAAGTTATAAAGGTATAAAGTAGTTGTTTGCCACTATGGCTAAAGTATTTTTATCTACAGGGTGTAAACAACCTCATCACGAAGCCGTCAACCAAGCATTTCAGCTGTACATCAAATTATGTAACTTAGTAGTAAAAATAGTACGGGGGTCGTGGAGGTGTTTAAAGTAAAAATCTTACATTAAAAACTTGTAGGTATTTAAAACCTATGGTGCTCAAACTTGGTTCTTGACTGAAGCGCAAAAGTCGAAACTAAAGGTTTGTCAAAGGGCGATGGAGCGTAGCTTGTTAGGAATTAAGCTCAGCGACAGAATACGTAATACCACGATAAACTCCAAAAGTGGAATCGATGACGTGGGGAACAAGACTGCTGGGTTGAAGTGTAATTGGGTGGACCATATCTGTAGAATGCATCAGGACCGGAATCACCACACAGTGGGTGCCAGAAGACGGGCGTCGTCGCCGAGGGAGGCCTAGAAAACGCTGGCGTGACGACCTAGAGGCGTTTATGAGAGATTGGCCGGAGAGAGCCGCACGTAGGGAGGAGTGGAAGGCTATGGGGGAGACCTTGGCCCAGCAATGGGACAATATAGGCTAAGCAAAAAAAAAAGGTAATAAAAAAACTTTAAAAAAAGTTGGAACTTTGACCCCCCATATCTCCGTAACTCCCACGTCCCAGGTATGGTGTAGAACAAAAAATGATCGCAATGACAGGGAGAACAAGTGCCTTTCGGTTTCGTTAAGAGGGTTTTTACACCCTTTATACTGTAGGTAGTGTATATTAATATGTATAAGTATATAATTATGTTGGCGTCAAATTGTAAAACCCGTTAGATTGTAATCTGTCTAGCGAGATTGTAAACTGTCACAACAATAAGATCACTGGTGAAGAAGCAGACCATGCTATGTAATCTCTTTGCTTTACAGAAAGAGATTTGTGATTTAAGTCTGGCACAAAACACAAAACATACACATTTCATTACATTCAAATTATAACAACATACATTTATGGCAACCAAATTGACATTGGTGTCGATTCTGTTGTGCACAAACTAAACTTAATTTAGACTATTGCTGTCTTTTTCTCTCTAATAAAACGAGAAAGAGACGGACGTAATTTAGAGCTGTCAAATTTAGTTGGAACTAATATTTCTATACAAACGAAGGGTGCATGTAAAAACATGTCGACTATAAACACAAGGAAGCGCAAGGCATAAACTAGTTTGACAGCTCTAACTTAGTTCATAGCTATAGCCGTCCTTTTCTTGCACTGCCTTTTAGTAAAAGACAGCAATAGCCTAAATTAAGGTTAGTTTGTGCACAACAGAATCGACACCATTGACTATGAAATTATGACTAGTGTTTGACTAGCGTAATAAAAACCTGTACCCATATTTAAACTTAATTTGGTTTTATTTAAAAAACTCTTTCTGTTCAGAATCCCCTAACAAAGTTAGACTTACAGTAAACTCAATTATGCACTTTCGAAACTAAACTATTAATTTAATAATAAATAATGATTAGTTACATTTTAAGTGGCGGTAAGTTACAAATATTTCACATTTTAGGCCCGGTATAAGTTTATTTTTCCCTGTTCTGTTCTTTGATAATATTGTGTGGCAACGTTGAGGGGTAAATTCGACTTTCGAGTGAAAATAAAAATACTTTTTAATCAAAGAGATTTCGATCGAGATTATGATTTTTGTTTTTAATGCGAGTTCTTTTCAAAATCTGGTATAGGTTCAATCATTTAATCATTATAATCGGTTTAATCATTTTCCAAAACTCTTATTTTTATGATAATTATTTGTAATACATACTTTTATCTTTGCACACTTGGGGCAAGATTGTCGAACTCTTTTATTTCAACTGAACATTGTTTTATGTGATCATGTGTATGTGAACATGTCACAAACGGTCACAAACGATACCAAAGGAAATGCAGTTTATTTCAACTACAGTACTCAGAGTACTGTCTGCCTCATTCTGTATTAATAGCTTTAGGGTTCCACAGTCTTGTTTCAGAAACGGGCATACGATGTAAGTGTTTGGTAAATTAAAGTTTAAAGTTGTTAAAGTGAGTGGGTCTCGTGGCATTTACTAAATATAACTAACTAGCTGACCCGCGCAACTTAGTCTTCGTCACATAATAGCTTATAACATGTAATTTTGTGCATTCAATTACGAACCTACCTTTTAAAATCAATATTGCTTACCTCCCATAACATACGGCGTGATAATATGTAGCCTAAAGCCTTCCTTGGTTTACAAAGAACATTTTTGCTGAATTTCAATTCAATCTATCCAATAGTTTTGGCGTGAAGCCGTACCATACACACAGACAAACAGACAAAAATTCTAAAAAGTCACTTTTTGTCATCAGTTACGTTTTTCTAACAAAATCCACTTATTTTATTTTTTTTAAATTTTCAGTGTACAGTTTTTCTTTCGTTACTGTTATATTATAAGTATAGATATACCAAACGCAGGACCTGCACAACTGCTCAGCGTGGGGCCCTGATTTCGATGATCAGGTCAGGTAACGTGGACTAGCGGATGATTTCGATGATCAGGTCAGGTAACGTGGATTAGCGGATGATTTCGATGATCAGGTCAGGTAACGTGGACTAGCGGATGATTTCGATGATCAGGTCAGGTAACGTGGACTAGCGGATGATTTCGATGATCAGGCACCTTATTCACAACGCTTCGATTCAATTTTCGATTCGGAAAGTCATATGTCTATCTTTTTTTGACATTACAAAATCGAGCGAGATAGACATACGACTATCCAAATCGAAAATCGAATCGAAGGGTTGTGAATATCTATGCAGGTCAGGTAAAGTGGACTAGCGGATGCACCTCTGCTTAACCCTTCGTGCATTACAGAGGTGATGTTATGTTAAATCCTACCTACGAGTACTTAAAACTTACATCAATTATGTTTAGAAGCAACAGACTACAGTGCAATTTGTAATAGTTCGTTTCTTCATAATTTACTGAAGCGTAGTCGAACTATTAGTTGTGCGAGTAGTTGTTGCAAATTACTAACAATTAGCTCTGTTTATCTATCTTAGCGTTACTTCTACGAAAAACGTGGAATGATTTCCTGTTTATTTGCATTCTTGCGCTGTTACTATACATAAATATCAAATGCAAGTTATCTGTTTTTTACTTCGGTTTAGTAACTTTTTCCAATTTTGGAATTATATTTACGGTTTTCAGATTTTTCACTTTACATTTGCTGTAAGACATTGACTTTTGCCAAATAAATAGCAGGGTGTTGGACCCGAGAAATGCAGTAAAAATGCCCACATGTATAAAACGACGTATTTCAACGGGTTATTGTACATTCGTCACAAAGTTATTTCGTCACATTTTTGTAAACTCCATACATTGAAAGTATATTCGTCACATGCATAAAAACTATGTGTAAATTCGTCACAAGTCTTCATAGCTACATAATTTAGTGGTAGCAAACAAAGTTATTGGTTTTTAGCGCTCGTAATGAAAATAATTTCTAAACACACTTTCAAAAACAAAAAAAATAAGGAAGAAAATTATGTTTGTCATGAATTATGTATTAGAAAACAATGATTCAATTTGTTTTTTTATTTTTCCGAGAAATGAAAGATACAAAATTTCAATTGTTTTGAATCTATATTAAATGTTAATTTATTTATAAAAAAATCCTTTTTTCATCTTTACTTATGATATTCTATTAATAAACACAGTTTAAATAGGTATTAAAAAAAATTATACGTCGTCGTAAAGGCGCATATCACTTTGCCGACATTAAAAAAACACCGCCGACTATAGGAAATGAACCATTTTGGACTGAGTTTTAGTATTGTTTTCTGTGTGTTTTTTTTTAAATTTCGTACTTGTGGAGATAAATAAAAAAAGACAAGAGTGTGGAAATACATCGCATGTTGTATACTCGTATATTACCTAATTGTAGTGCCATAGGAGCATTCCTGGGCAGTGGCCAAAAATTGTAAGTTATCAGTTTATTGAAGAAACCCAAATAGACCTTGTAAGCGGTCAAAAAAGTTTGGGGACAATATTTTGGAATTATTGAAGAATTCATATTTTTTAAACTTATTAACATAATAATGGGGAAGGCTGGTCAAAGCTGATTATAGATGGCGCGTCCATAGCTTAGACCCAATCTGAACAATGGGGGTCAAACTATTTTGAAATATAAAATGACATTGACAGATTTTCAACCAATGACGATGTTTGGTTCAAGTGATGCGAGCGGTATTAGTTCCACAGTTGCCATCCCCATTGATGTTTAACGTAAACTCACTGCTCTGAGAAAAAACAATCACATTCTGCCCGAGCTAGGGATCAAAGCCAACAGAAACTACCAACAGGGATATAGACGACGAAGATGACAAGCGCTTGAAACATTCCAGCGTAGTGTCTGGGCTGGTGACGTTCTGCGAATCTGCGATGGCGGCGCCCTCTTATGGTAGGTGGCGAAGTTACCAGGTCGAGTGAGCTGGTTCTTATGCCAGTAACTAACGGTCAGCGATTACTGCCTGATTGCACACCAACACTTGCTAGTTCTGCTGAGTACGTAACCTTTCAGTTTGATGTAATTACTGAGTGTCACGATCCGGCTGTGGAGGTGAGGGGACACAATACTTACTGTAAATTAAATAACTGTCAAGATTCGTATCATGACTGAAACAGTTACTACTAACTATAGCAGTTTGACCGCGTTTATAATAACATAACATGATGCCTGTACTCACCGAAGGGATAGTCAGAGTTATGTACTTCACTCACATTTCGATAGTTACGTTAGTTTCATGTTATACACTAGTCACGAACCTAGACTTTGAGTGGCTGCTGACAAATAGATAATAGATAAAATAAATAATAAATAAAGTAGATAATAGATAAAATATGCTACTCATCTAGCGCAGGACCGCGGTGACGTAGACGTCCAGCTCGTAACGTGATGACTCTCCCACTACTTTCAATATAGTATAATGTACTCTGTGTGGGCACAGAGAGACTCGCCGAGGAGTAGACATCATCCTCCTTTCACGCTGAGTGACATTTGCTTTGCTTTGCTCCAGCACTGCTCGGGGAGGCAGGTATGTGATGTGTACAATGTCAAACTAATTAATCTCTTCAACTGTTAGCGAAGTAGATACAATAGTTAAACAGAATGGCGTCCCGACCGAATCGGCGGGTTCACAGACTGATCTTCTTTAATGGGCAATGATGGGTTACGTGTTTTTGTTGAATCTTTCATTTAGCTACCTGTAATTAGTAAGAAAATAGTACATTCATACTATTGAGTGAACCTTGCCCAGCTAGCAAGGAGCTCTACATTGTCAATACATCGGTTCACTCCCGATGCCATAACATTAACATGTGTCCACAAAACAGAATTGATCCAAGTCCACCGCATTTAAATAAATAAACTAACAAGTATCAGTGTAACATAGCTAGCTGCATTATACGTTGAAGTGTGCTGATAACGCGGAGCTCCGGGGGAGCGGGCGGAGGCGCGCGCGGGCGAGGGGCGCGTGGCGGCTGCTTTGTACCTATTCTATTATTTCATGATCCGATAAAAAAGGAATAAAGGCTCGCGACCTAAACGTAGGAATGTTGTAGATTTTTGTGTGAGTCGGGCGCCGGCGCCGGCCGCATTAGTGCGGCGAGCGCGCGACAACGGTTACACATTAGCCCCTCGCGCCGCGCCCGCGCACTGCATGACACGCAACTCACTCGCACCCGCTAACCGTAATGGAGTTCTAAGTACTAATGAATAGAGATCATTTCTCAGCTGGTGTTTATGACATTATCACCTTTTATAATTTCGATAGTACTGGGAGAGCTTCGTGCAAAAGGACCTAACTGAATCCTCGGATTCGGAACTTTGGTGTTTATGGGCAGGAGATAAGGTCGAGATTGTGTCGACGCTGTGAGGTCGCAAGCTCAGGGCTGCCAGCCGCGTCTCACGCCCACTTATCGATCGGACAATTTAACCGATACGTGTATAAGTGTAATATATCAATTGTGGTTGCGCGGCTGCTGTCCGTCCGTCCGTCCGTCGCGACTGCTAATGAATTTCGTCCTTTGATTACGTCGCGGTGCGTGTGCGCACTATGCTCTCCCCTCCTCCCTGCGGAGACGCACATAACTTATTGACAACTAGGTGAGCTGATAGCGGCTGCACTTTATTACGGCGGGGCTGCGCGGGCGCTCTGCGCTAATTAGTACAATTGTTATCTGTTCAGTGTACCTACAACAGTGTACACGTCATTATCTACAGTTTTTTGCACGACACCATTATGTTGCATTCCTTCACTACAACCTTTTGCAGCTTTTTCAGTGTATAGATACGTTATTATATTATGTAAGTACTCGGACACAGTGGCGAGAGCTATACCTACCACCTCACAGGAACTATACGCATGATAATTACGTATATATGACAACACGCAAAATAAATCCTTCAACACGCAAGCAAAGTTTAAGGCGACGTTTGCTTTAACCAGCACATCAGCAATCGGGAAGGAGACCATCAGACGCAAAACGCGTTGCGCGTCGGGTGAATCCTCCTTTTCTCACTTTTGATACTTCTTAATAGGTTACCAATAAACGCCCCGTCAAAAGGATAACAATTACCCGCGGTTTGATTATAACAAGTATAAGTAGGACCGTCCGCGCCACTTCAAAGTTTGGCCGTTCATATAGGAACCACCCTTGTATTCCTTACCAACAAGCACTGCAGCCACTGAGGAATGAGGCCGCCGGAGGGTGACGGAGCCCAGGCTCATTTATACTCCAGAGGTTCCAGAGGTCGCTCCATGTAAAATACTGGTATTCAGCTGCATCCGGTTAGACTGGAAGCCGACCGCAACAAAGTTGGGAAAAGGCTAGGCAGATGATGAGGTTCCCGAGGTCATGAGACACAACGACAGTGCATATTCTTTTGAAAAAAGGATCACTTGAAACCGTCATTAAATAGTCATTCACAAACAAACATAGACAGTAGATTTACGTATAGCTAGAGGTTTAAAATTTTAAATAGGTAGGCAAAATAACATCACCCCTGCAATCCTGAAAGGGTTAGGCAGAGGTACCTACGCTTAATCCTGATAATGCGAGTACATTTTGCCAGTTATGTTCAAGCCCCATGTAATAGGGGTAGGGGGTGAACTTATTCCCATCAACCTGGCACAAATCCAGACTCATTGGCTGCTACTGAGAAATTCCTAATATAAAAAAACCAACAACACTGCTCGACTTTGGAATCGAACCGCTCAAGCAGTCAAGCTTGCTACACAAAAATTTTATAGTTTTATAACCTCTTCGTATTCAACAGTACTTTACTAAATTATACGGGAACGGGACCCAACGGGAACAAAAAATTCCCGTTGGAAAGACTAGTCTAACCGTCAATCTGACCACGGGGAAACACCCAAAAATATCACAAAATCTCTTCGGGAGGATGGGAGGGCGAAGAAACGACGCAAGAAACTCTGGCCAGCGGCACTCCAGTCTGACACAGGAAGAGTACTTCTGTTAGTAGTAACTAAATCTAAACAAGTTAATTTATGTTTATCTAGCATGCAAAACAAGTCTGACTAACACTCAACTGCATGTTATCTACACTGTATGTCTTGGGGTCGCGGTGGAGACAAGTGAATTCATTGTAGCTGTAGCGATGGAACTAGAGACTGTTTTAATGTCACTCCAGGATGGGAAAGTGACAGAACTATAGAGGACATCTCCATTCATCCATCTCTTTCTCACTCTGGAATAAGATTAAAACAGTCCTGGTTTATGACGTCATGGTAGGCCACCAGATCTAATAGACACACTTACAGCGACTCGGGATCATCTTGTACGCGCTACAGACACACTTGACAGCGACTCGGGAACATCTTGTACGCACTACAGACACACTTGACAGTCACTCGGAAACATCTTGCACGCGCTACAGACACACTTACAGCGACTCGGGAATATCTTGTACGCGCTACAGACACACTTACAGCGACTCGGGAACATCTTGTACGCGCTACAGACACACTTGACAGCGACTCGGGAACATCTTGTACGCGCTACAGACACACTTACAGCGACTCGGGAACATCTTGTACGCGCTACAGACACACTTGACAGCGACTCGGGAACATCTCATCTATCATCGTTACATGCGTTCTGCGGGTGCTACAATAGGTCCTCTGGGACCGGATGCAAAATTGTATTTTCAAAACACTTCCTCAATAACGGGTCCATATCGCACTACGATTAGGTTCAACATGCAATGTATTTAACACACGTGTTTTTTTTTTCAGGGTTTTTGTGAGGGTGAAAAACGATCCACAGATACAAAGTTGGAATCGGTTCAATGCCTATAGTCAGAGGTAAATGTTTTTTTTTTAATTTCGGCAAAGCAATATTCGGCGTAAATATTTTTGGTTATTCAAATTGTGTTTATAAATAAAATATCATAGATAAAATTGATTATTTAAAAGTAATATTTACTTTTCTAAAAAGATAACAATTATTTGTGTTCTGAATTCAAAAATAAAAATTAAGTTGTTTAACGACTTCATACCTTTGCCTCTCTTTCAACCTGGCGAAAGGAAAGCGCGGTAAAAAAAAAGAAAATTAAAATCCTAGTTTCATAATTCATAACAAAAACATTTTTCGTTATTTTATTTTATTTCTTCAAAAAAAAAACGTCGTTTGATACACGTGGACATTTGTTATTGCAGTTCTCGGCTCAAAAACTCCCTCGCATGCGGCTCGGGTGTTAATTCCGCCTCGTATGCAATGTCAAACTTTCTCCACTTGTATCAAAATTTACTGTTTCGCACCAATCGCTCGTAAATGTAAAATTATATGTCATGCAAACCTAAAGTAAAGCCAGTCATGAATGGCCTAGGCTTCAGCCGGTCAGTAATATTGTACTGAATTTAATTGGGTCCGTGGCTTAGGCCCCCAGTGGTCGAGGCACCCGTGGCCGACGCCCCCGATTCGATTCATTTATTTTTTGGTCTTACCACCCGCTGGGCAAATAAAACTTTTACTAAAGTGTTTTCGCTTCGTAGGTTTTAGTTGTGAATTACGCAACATAATAGTACTATTATCTATACTTCTATACTAATATTATAAAGAGGTAACATTTGTTTGTATGTAGGGGAGTAATCTGCGGAAGTAATGAACCAATTTTAAAAATTGTTTCACTGGTAGAAAGCTACATTATTCGTGAGTGCTATAGGCTATATTTTATTCCCGTACTCCCACGGGAACGGGAACTACGCGGGTGAAACCGCGGGACGTCTGCTAGTGTGAAATAATAAGAAACAATAATATACATCAAATAAGTAGATGAAACAAAACTAGATGCAACATTAAATACAATTGTTTTTAGGGTTCCGTACCCAAAGGGTAAAAACGGAACCCTATTACTAAGACTTCGCTGTCTGTCCGTCTGTCCGTCAGTCTGTCACCAGGTCTGTGTCTGTATCTCATGAACCGTGACAGCTAGACAGTTTTGACAGTTTTAATTTTCACAGATGATGTATTTCTGTTGCCGCTATAACAACAACTACTAAAAACAGAATAAAATTAATATTTAAATATTAATTTGTGTGTGTGTATAGTTGTGGGGGGCTCCCATACAACAAACGTGATTTTTTTGCCATTTTGTCTAATGTATAGATAATGGTACGGCACCCTTCGTGCGCGAGTCCGACTCGCACTTGGCCGGTTTGTTTTTATTGTATGAACTAGAAAAAATCCATGGAGCAATAGATAGGGGATGTCTCAGGTGAGCCCGGACATCGCCAAAGGAGTTTGGTGCTCGGAGGCGGGCTGAGCTAGATGGGTCGCGAACGTCCTGCGTAGCAGTTCTCGCGGCGCATGCGCCACGGCGACAGTAGGCTCACGGTGTTTTTTAACCAAACCGTCTCCCCGGACCGTAACGGTATGCGTTAGGTTACCCTTTTCACAGGGGCGTAGTGCATTTCTCAACGCTTCAAAACAAAAGGTGGCACTTGTTACAGTGTTGCTGTTACGTCGTACGCACTACAGACCACTAGGAGCTCAACTATGGCATTCAAATCGAGGCTACCTATTATCGCCAAATATTATGTATTAGACGTGAACAACTGAACGGCTCATAAAAGGTTCAGGACAACTTGCCACTGGCCAAGCTGTTCATAAAATCCTTCTCGTAAAGGCAGTACATTAATTATTAATGTGCACACCTGCTTCGTTAGAACGTTAGGTACTCGTATAATAGGAAAATATTTTTCCTTTTAAAAGAAAATCAACTTATAACTTAGATGACAGGAATATTTTGCAATCACGAAAACTGTCTCCAGACGTGTTCGTGACAATAAAAAAACCAAAAGTTGTCGATACTCGTAAGGGTCGTAAAGACATGTCGGGGGATCCTTGTACCTACATAATTATGATAATGTTAGAAAAAGGATCATTTTTTTTAAATGTATATTTTAGCTGATCGATATAGGTATGGAGCATGTGTTGTTCATTACCTAGGACGACAGTGTACTATAATAATCTACGTATTCTGTGACTTAGGTAATTACACGAATAAGAACATCACACAAAATTCATTTCTTAGGTAGTTTAACAGCTGTTTACCAACAGCTCTTAAAAAATGATATCTTATGGTTCCTATTATACTTCTTTCTCAAGTCAATGGTTGCTGAGATATTTTTCTTCTAAAGTCGCAAAAATAAAGGGCCTAATTTAAATAAAAGGGCCGTGTTTAATTTTTCTCTAAGTTCTAAAGTTATAGGACGAAAAAGATCGGCTTTTGTAGAAAGGATAAAACTTTTTGCAAACAAATAAAACAAAAAGTGAAAAATAATTTTAGCTTTAGAAGTCGGTGATTTTTCTTTGTTTGATTCAGTTTTTTTTGCCTCCATTTTTAGTTGTAATATCCTATACAAATATTTGCGCACTGCTTCCCCAAAGAGACAGCAAAGTTTCCGAGTAAACAAAAATATTATCATCGATTTATACAAATTTTAGATTTTTCAAAAACGGTTCTACCAATTTTGATAAAATTTAAATGGGAGGTAAGTATACCGTTTAAAACAAAAAAAGAATTTTCCTAATCGTTTCAGACGTCTTCGAGTAATCGGTGAACAAACATTAAAATAAATGATTTCGACGAATTAAGAACCGCGGTCTCCTTTTTTGAAGTTGGTTAAAAAGAAAATTGGTTTAAATGAGATATGAAATTATTTTTTTGAAATATGGGACTTTTTCGTGAAACTACAGCAGTAAGTTAGTTTTTCATAAAAATGAAAGCATTGCTGTTGATTGTAAAGTGACATTTCAAAAATACTGCTATATTGTTTGGTGCTACGGAACCCTTTGTGTGCTCTCACCTGGCCGGTTTTTTAATAACTTCGTTTTTTTCATCACTTAGTAGTACTAATAGCAAGAAATTATAAATGTGTATGTGTCAGCGTCAAATTGTAAAACCCGTCAGATTTTAATCTGTCTAGCGGGATTGTAAACTATCGAAATATTACCAACTGAACATATTGCTTACAATATGACACATTATTTTTCGACAGATTATATAATCTGTCGAAGTGAAACCGTAAAATTGTGAAATGCATGCGATCAAATTATCTCTGCCCCCATAATCGGGACTTGGGGCACCCCGAGACGTTAGGTTAGCTATGTTCCTTTAAACCCTGCAGACAGAAATCGGAGCCCCGCGCAGCGGGGCCCCGTCGACTACGCTTTTTAAGCGAATATAAAGTGTTTTGACGTGTTAAAGTGTTTTTGTTTAAGTGTTGTGTGTTTTGTGTTTTCTTCATTTTTCTTAATCTCGCTAGACACAGACAGATTACAATCTAACGGTTTTTACAATCTGACGCCGACGTAAGTACAATAATTGTACATCGAAACTTCCATATTTATTTTTAAAATCATGGCAAGTCAAACTCAAATTTCAGGAGAAACTAATGTAGGTAACTAACTTATTTTTCTACTTTGAGTAGGGCAAATCGCGGGTGCTCCGCTGCCATCCTACGACTCTTCGTAATCAAATTCTTATCTCCGAAGGTATTCATGGCTACCTAATGGATCCATTTCAGGAATACACTCATTCTCAGTCAGTCTTACGTTTGAGATGTTTGATAGTCTTTCATAAAGCTTAAAGCAAAAAAAAAAGGTTTCTAGGGTCTGTCTCAAATCCAAAGGTTAATTAACTTGATTTAAATTATGGTAGAGACTTAACATAGCATCACGCCTCGCACGCAACCTGTAATTATAGTAGAGACTTAACATAGCATCACGCCTCGCACGCAACCTGTAATTATAGTAGAGACTTAACATAGCACTACGCCTCGCACATAACCTGTAATTATAGTAGAGACTTAACATAGCATCACGCCTCGCACGCAACCTGTAATTATAGTAGAGACTTAACATAGCATCACGCCTCGCACGCAACCTGTAATTATAGTAGAGACTTAACATAGCATCACGCCTCGCACGCAACCTGTAATTATAGTAGAGACTTAACATAGCATCACGCCTCGCACGCAACCTGTAATTATAGTAGAGACTTAACATAGCATCACGCCTCGCACGCAACCTGTAATTATAGTAGAGACTTAACATAGCATCACGCCTCGCACGCAACCTGTAATTATAGTAGAGACTTAACATAGCATCACGCCTCGCACGCAACCTGTAATTATAGTAGAGACTTAACATAGCATCACGCCTCGCACGCAACCTGTAATTATAGTAGAGACTTAACATAGCATCACGCCTCGCACGCAACCTGTAATTATAGTAGAGACTTAACATAGCATCACGCCTCGCACGCAACCTGTAATTATAGTAGAGACTTAACATAGCATCACGCCTCGCACGCAACCTGTAATTATAGTAGAGACTTAACATAGCATCACGCCTCGCACGCAACCTGTAATTATAGTAGAGACTTAACATAGCATCACGCCTCGCACGCAACCTGTAATTATAGTAGAGACTTAACATAGCATCACGCCTCGCACGCAACCTGTAATTATAGTAGAGACTTAACATAGCATCACGCCTCGCACGCAACCTGTAATTATAGTAGAGACTTAACATAGCATCACGCCTCGCACGCAACCTGTAATTATAGTAGAGACTTAACATAGCATCACGCCTCGCACGCAACCTGTAATTATAGTAGAGACTTAACATAGCATCACGCCTCGCACGCAACCTGTAATTATAGTAGAGACTTAACATAGCATCACGCCTCGCACGCAACCTGTAATTATAGTAGAGACTTAACATAGCATCACGCCTCGCACGCAACCTGTAATTATAGTAGAGACTTAACATAGCATCACGCCTCGCACGCAACCTGTAATTATAGTAGAGACTTAACATAGCATCACGCCTCGCACGCAACCTGTAATTATAGTAGAGACTTAACATAGCATCACGCCTCGCACGCAACCTGTAATTATAGTAGAGACTTAACATAGCATCACGCCTCGCACGCAACCTGTAATTATAGTAGAGACTTAACATAGCATCACGCCTCGCACGCAACCTGTAATTATAGTAGAGACTTAACATAGCATCACGCCTCGCACGCAACCTGTAATTATAGTAGAGACTTAACATAGCACTACGCCTCGCACATAACCTGTAATTATAGTAGAGACTTAACATAGCATCACGCCTCGCACGCAACCTGTAATTATAGTAGAGACTTAACATAGCATCACGCCTCGCACGCAACCTGTAATTATAGTAGAGACTTAACATAGCATCACGCCTCGCACGCAACCTGTAATTATAGTAGAGACTTAACATAGCATCACGCCTCGCACGCAACCTGTAATTATAGTAGAGACTTAACATAGCATCACGCCTCGCACGCAACCTGTAATTATAGTAGAGACTTAACATAGCATCACGCCTCGCACGCAACCTGTAATTATAGTAGATACTTAACATAGCATCACGCCTCGCACGCAACCTGTAATTATAGTAGAGACTTAACATAGCATCACGCCTCGCACGCAACCTGTAATTATAGTAGAGACTTAACATAGCATCACGCCTCGCACGCAACCTGTAATTATGGTAGAGACTTAACATAGCATCACGCCTCGCACGCAACCTGTAATTATAGTAGAGACTTAACATAGCATCACGCCTCGCACGCAACCTGTAATTATAGTAGAGACTTAACATAGCATCACGCCTCGCACGCAACCTGTAATTATAGTAGAGACTTAACATAGCACTACGCCTCGCACATAACCTGTAATTATAGTAGAGACTTAACATAGCATCACGCCTCGCACGCAACCTGTAATTATAGTAGAGACTTAACATAGCATCACGCCTCGCACGCAACCTGTAATTATAGTAGAGACTTAACATAGCACTACGCCTCGCACATAACCTGTAATTATAGTAGAGACTTAACATAGCATCACGCCTCGCACGCAACCTGTAATTATAGTAGAGATTTAACATAGCATCACGCCTCGCACGCAACCTGTAATTATAGTAGAGACTTAACATAGCATCACGCCTCGCACGCAACCTGTAATTATAGTAGAGACTTAACATAGCATCACGCCTCGCACGCAACCTGTAATTATAGTAGAGACTTAACATAGCATCACGCCTCGCACGCAACCTGTAATTATAGTAGAGACTTAACATAGCATCACGCCTCGCACGCAACCTGTAATTATGGTAGAGACTTAACATAGCATCACGCCTCGCACGCAACCTGTAATTATAGTAGAGACTTAACATAGCATCACGCCTCGCACGCAACCTGTAATTATAGTAGAGACTTAACATAGCATCACGCCTCGCACGCAACCTGTAATTATAGTAGAGACTTAACATAGCATCACGCCTCGCACGCAACCTGTAATTATAGTAGAGACTTAACATAGCATCACGCCTCGCACGCAACCTGTAATTATAGTAGAGACTTAACATAGCATCACGCCTCGCACGCAACCTGTAATTATAGTAGAGACTTAACATAGCATCACGCCTCGCACGCAACCTGTAATTATAGTAGAGACTTAACATAGCATCACGCCTCGCACGCAACCTGTAATTATAGTAGAGACTTAACATAGCATCACGCCTCGCACGCAACCTGTAATTATAGTAGAGACTTAACATAGCATCACGCCTCGCACGCAACCTGTAATTATAGTAGAGACTTAACATAGCATCACGCCTCGCACGCAACCTGTAATTATAGTAGAGACTTAACATAGCATCACGCCTCGCACGCAACCTGTAATTATAGTAGAGACTTAACATAGCACTACGCCTCGCACATAACCTGTAATTATAGTAGAGACTTAACATAGCATCACGCCTCGCACGCAACCTGTAATTATAGTAGAGACTTAACATAGCATCACGCCTCGCACGCAACCTGTAATTATAGTAGAGACTTAACATAGCATCACGCCTCGCACGCAACCTGTAATTATAGTAGAGACTTAACATAGCATCACGCCTCGCACGCAACCTGTAATTATAGTAGAGACTTAACATAGCATCACGCCTCGCACGCAACCTGTAATTATAGTAGAGACTTAACATAGCATCACGCCTCGCACGCAACCTGTAATTATAGTAGATACTTAACATAGCATCACGCCTCGCACGCAACCTGTAATTATAGTAGAGACTTAACATAGCATCACGCCTCGCACGCAACCTGTAATTATAGTAGAGACTTAACATAGCATCACGCCTCGCACGCAACCTGTAATTATGGTAGAGACTTAACATAGCATCACGCCTCGCACGCAACCTGTAATTATAGTAGAGACTTAACATAGCATCACGCCTCGCACGCAACCTGTAATTATAGTAGAGACTTAACATAGCATCACGCCTCGCACGCAACCTGTAATTATAGTAGAGACTTAACATAGCACTACGCCTCGCACATAACCTGTAATTATAGTAGAGACTTAACATAGCATCACGCCTCGCACGCAACCTGTAATTATAGTAGAGACTTAACATAGCATCACGCCTCGCACGCAACCTGTAATTATAGTAGAGACTTAACATAGCACTACGCCTCGCACATAACCTGTAATTATAGTAGAGACTTAACATAGCATCACGCCTCGCACGCAACCTGTAATTATAGTAGAGATTTAACATAGCATCACGCCTCGCACGCAACCTGTAATTATAGTAGAGACTTAACATAGCATCACGCCTCGCACGCAACCTGTAATTATAGTAGAGACTTAACATAGCATCACGCCTCGCACGCAACCTGTAATTATAGTAGAGACTTAACATAGCATCACGCCTCGCACGCAACCTGTAATTATAGTAGAGACTTAACATAGCATCACGCCTCGCACGCAACCTGTAATTATGGTAGAGACTTAACATAGCATCACGCCTCGCACGCAACCTGTAATTATAGTAGAGACTTAACATAGCATCACGCCTCGCACGCAACCTGTAATTATAGTAGAGACTTAACATAGCATCACGCCTCGCACGCAACCTGTAATTATAGTAGAGACTTAACATAGCATCACGCCTCGCACGCAACCTGTAATTATAGTAGAGACTTAACATAGCATCACGCCTCGCACGCAACCTGTAATTATAGTAGAGACTTAACATAGCATCACGCCTCGCACGCAACCTGTAATTATAGTAGAGACTTAACATAGCATCACGCCTCGCACGCAACCTGTAATTATAGTAGAGACTTAACATAGCATCACGCCTCGCACGCAACCTGTAATTATAGTGGAGACTTAACATAGCACTACGCCTCGCACATAACCTGTAATTATAGTAGAGACTTAACATAGCATCACGCCTCGCACGCAACCTGTAATTATAGTAGAGACTTAACATAGCATCACGCCTCGCACGCAACCTGTAATTATAGTAGAGACTTAACATAGCATCACGCCTCGCACGCAACCTGTAATTATAGTAGAGACTTAACATAGCATCACGCCTCGCACGCAACCTGTAATTATAGTAGAGACTTAACATAGCACCACGCCTCGCACGCAACCTGTAATTATAGTAGAGACTTAACATAGCATCACGCCTCGCACGCAACCTGTAATTATGGTAGAGACTTAACATAGCATCACGCCTCGCACGCAACCTGTAATTATAGTAGAGACTTAACATAGCATCACGCCTCGCACGCAACCTGTAATTATAGTAGAGACTTAACATAGCATCACGCCTCGCACGCAACCTGTAATTATAGTAGAGACTTAACATAGCATCACGCCTCGCACGCAACCTGTAATTATAGTAGAGACTTAACATAGCATCACGCCTCGCACGCAACCTGTAATTATGGTAGAGACTTAACATAGCATCACGCCTCGCACGCAACCTGTAATTATAGTAGAGACTTAACATAGCATCACGCCTCGCACGCAACCTGTAATTATAGTAGAGACTTAACATAGCATCACGCCTCGCACGCAACCTGTAATTATGGTAGAGACTTAACATAGCATCACGCCTCGCACGCAACCTGTAATTATAGTAGAGACTTAACATAGCATCACGCCTCGCACGCAACCTGTAATTATGGTAGAGACTTAACATAGCATCACGCCTCGCACGCAACCTGTAATTATAGTAGAGACTTAACTTAGCATCACGCCTCGCACGCAACCTGTAATTATAGTAGAGACTTAACATAGCACTACGCCTCGCACATAACCTGTAATTCCCGTCGGGTTAGGCGGAGATGTATCTACACCCCTCACATTTCGTCAGTATGTATTAGGGGCTTAGGGGTAGGAGGCGTATCCAGACTTGATGGAACATAAAATAGCACTTTGTCCGATCTTGGAATCGAACCCAGGACCTCATTCTGAGCAGCCGCCCTTGCGACTAATAGACCAATAGATGAGTCTGAAGTGACGTGATAATTATGCACACTATATCAAATCAAGACATTATTGATCCAGCGAATACATTTGCGGATCATCACTGTTTCGAATCGGGGTAGGTTAAAAAAATATTTGTTGAGTTTTACTAACCAGTATTAAGTCGCAGTTTAAAATTAATAAGTGTGGTCTGCCCCACTGAGCACTGAAGCCGAGGGACTCCTGAACCACGATTACTTGAAAGTCTTGAAACGCTACAAGTGCTCCTGTGAAGGAGATGGTTATTGTCTCCTGACTCCTGTGTTAGTAGCCTCGGACTAAAAGTGAACGAAGCTTGAAACCTGTCACTGACAGCCGCGGTTCGGCCAATGTTTATCATTCCCCAGGGATGGCACCAGCCCAGAGCAGTGAAGTTGTACTTGCTCTAGAAAACCCCGACCTAAGTATGTGACATATTTGTAGAAATCTGACAGTCCTCCATCTGCCCCAAGTTGCGGGACATCCAAATTCTTAAAACCTGCCCTGGACATAGAGCTGCTGACGGTTCTGGTGAAACACTGCACATCACGTCGTGCGTGACCCGGTGACGGCACGATAAGTGAATGAATGCGCATGCGTAATGTGTGTGAACTGTGAACATGACTACCTATTTTTAATATTTAAGTGCCGAAGTATGATTTACTTTTTAAATTTATTAGACTTGAACGGATATCATAATTAATAAATCAAGAGTTTATAACTCGGTTGCTCACTCTTTTTTAATATTGAATGCAGATAGGACTCAGCCTTGGGCGTCCTTCGGTTGCACACTTGATGATTGTCAAAAGTATCCTGGGGAAAACCGATCCCAAGATCGCTGTTTCAGATATTAAATAACACTTACGAAGACAGAGAATTTCAGTTTCTTACACAACCATCAGACGACTATATTAAAAGAAAAGCCTTCGTGAGCCAACCTGATCAATTTAGTCCACAGGAGATGCAGATTTGATGTTTTGGAGTCACTGCTCCCTCTTTTTTAAGTGGGTTAAAAAATAATCTGAAAACAAAAACTCATGAAGGGCAAGGGTAAGAGCAAGGGAGGGTACCTTCTTTTTAAATTTGTCTCATCGTCATCATCTTTCTGCGGTTGTTATTAGACTTTCGCGGATTTTACGACATAAGAAAAGGTAAAACTAACATCTGTGCTATTGTAAACGAAGCTGTCTGTTCCTCGCGAATCACGTCCACGGCACACGGATACTCCTAGCACCATCTACCAGCACGGTCGTGCGGTAACTTGTACTTGTACAAAGCGCCATCTAGCAGCAAAATGTGGAACTACTGAAGAGTTGCCGCGCACTGCCGCCAGTCGCGTGCGAGCCCGTGATGCGTTTATCTGGTAGACTAGAAGATCAGTATATTTCTGTTAAACTAACCAGTAAATAGCGACAAAATTTACCTACATTATATTAAGTATAAACATCACGTCACGTGTATTCACTCCAAGGCTTACACAGCTGAAGCGAACTTCTTAGTTGAATAGTTCATCTATTTTTCTATTTATAATTATTTTAATGAAGTAAATAAAAAGCTGAGTTCAATATCTGTGATAGTATATTTACCTAATAAGATTCAAAAGTGATTTTCATTCCAAATTTTATGTCAACAGTACCTATATGTATTAGTTCAAAAGATATCTAATAGATGGCACAGCGGGTACACACAAAGACGACTATATTTTTAAGGCTCCGTACACAAAGGGTAAAAATGGGACCCTATTACTAAGACCCCACTGTCCGTCTGTCTGTCTGTCACCATGCTGTATCTCATGAAACGTGATAGCTATATGACAGTGAAATTTTCACAGATGATGTATTCTGTTGCCAGTATACAACAAAATACTAAAATTAAAAAAATTAAAGGGGGCTCTGCTACTATGATGGTACCACAGAGTACTTTTTATATATGATGGTACGGAACCTTTCATGCGCGAGTCCGACTAAAACTTGACCGGTTTTTATAACCTAAGACTCCAAAGTCCATCTGTCTGTCTGTCACCAGGCTGTATCTCATGCACCGTGATAGCTAGACAGTTGAAATTTTCATAGAATGTGTATTTCTGTTGACGCTAATAATAATAAAAAAATATACGATAGTACGGAACCCTTCATGCGCCAGTTCAACTCGCACTTGGCCGGTTTTTTTATCACGACATCTTGATATTCTGATAAATCTTTTATAAGACGAGTAATCTTTGATATCCTCTGTTAACGATTTAGATTTGTATGCGATATAACTACAGGTCTCTTTGTTATTTATTTTTCTACTCTATCTTGGTTAACAATCGTTAGTAGGTAGTCGTAGTACCTACTTCAGGTGAGGCAGCGAAGTTATAGAGTTCCGTCAGTTGTGACCATCGCAGACTGAGAAGCTAAAGCCGTGTCTGCCCCCAGTAATGGCGAGCGTGGCGTTACGTAATGCGGCCGCCACACTATGCTTCTTGCGCTGCTCATCGCTCTGCTCCTCGCGCTGCCGCGATTTGCTCGATGTTGCCCTCTCTGCCCACACACTGCTCTACTCGTGCAATTAATCGCGACGATCCTCACTTGTCATTTGCCTTTGTTGGACAATGGACGATCAAACTGTGGCAGCGTGCGCGCTATGCGAGCTAATGATGCGTTATCAGAAACGATTACGATAAACAAAAAAATATATTAAAAAACATTTTTAAAATAAACTTAAAAAATGGAAAAAGAAGAAAATAAACCTTGGAGTAAATAAAAACGAAAAAGAGTAGTTTTCATAAAAGCTTGTTGTGTAAATAGAAAAGCTAAAAAAGACTATACCTACGCCACTACAATATTTTATTTACTTTTCTTTACACTTTGCTTTTAGTGCATTTTTTAAATACTTGGTTTAAAAAAGTTTTTTTTTTATGTTCATTTTATTAAATCCTTTTAGTTTTCTAAGTTGGAATTAGGCAAATCGTTGTTGCAAGTTTTCTTGCTGATTAGTTTTGAGCAATTTAGTTCATCTTCTTCATCGAGTCGCTGGCACGATTATATTTAAACACACACACACACATAACATCACGCCTGTAATCCCCGAAGAGTTAGGCAGAGGTGTACCTAAAATAGTAGGTACACCTGCAGTTCGCCAGTTATGTTTAAGTCCGATTCAATAGGGGCGAGCTTATTGCCATCAACCGGGCACATATCCAGACTGCTACTGAGAATCATCATTACATATTATTCATATTTTGTTAGTCCAGAACTTCGTCAATTCCACGGCGTCATAGGTGTCAAATTGTCAATGCAGAGGTCACTTGGAGTTGGTACTTCCATTAGAAGTTGAACGCGTATCAACGTTCGTGCTATTAACCGTTGAAGAGTTCTCTCATGAGGAGACGAACCTGGCTGCAGGATTAGGTCACGATGAAGATCATGTTAGCTCTTAGATACCCGCAATTACAGACACAATTAAAATAACAATGCACCGTTCCCCCTCGGGAACGGCTGGGGACATACAGGTACTCTAAAATGCAGCATGAGGTCATGATATCAATCATGTTTATATTTCAAAATTGATCGCGTACCTATACTAGGTTTCGTGTGGGTAAACTATAAAAGTCCGAAAAACTATATTCCGAAAGTCATAATTCCGAATGGAATCTTGAATCTCGAAAATCGGAATTATGAAAATCAATATTTTGTAATTCCTCCGATAATATCATTAATCCTATTTTCATAATTTCTAAATTTCAATATTCCGAACGTTCATAATTACTATTCTCAAAATACCGAATTTCAATAGTCCGACTTAATGATATTAATACAAAAACATTAAAAATACGAATCCATTTTTTTACTTCTATGTTGAGAATTAAGCGGTAGGGGGTTATAAAGGGGGCAAATTTTTCATTATTATTTTTGCGGACGCATTTTCAAGATATAAGCAAATTTAGAACCTGCTACCACTCCATGAAGCGTGCTCGCTACGCTCGCATTTTACATTAAACACCCACCTTTTGTCACAATTTTAGCAGTTTACTCGAAGTATCGGAATTTTGTTTTTCGGACTAACGATCCATCGAACATTTGATTCATCGGACATAATTATGAAAATCGGACAAAAAACGATTCGTATTTATGACTATAATTCCGAAAATTATGAGTTTCGGGATTTTAAATAATAGACATTATAATTTTTCGGAATAAGTAATGAAATTCGGACTTTTGATAATCGGAATATCTAAATTCAGAATGTTGTTTTTTGGAATTTTTGGGTGTTCCCGTTTCGTGTACTTGCTATTAACTGTTGTGGAGCTGCCTCGTGCGCAGACGATCCAGGCTGCAGGATCAAGTCATGTCTGTCATCAAAATGTATTGTCAACAGAAGCAAAGGTGTGCAAAATTTCAGCTCAATCGGAAACCGGAAAATGGATTAACTTGCAAGATGTCTTTCCAGATACTGGGACAGGTGAAACTAAATAAAGGCTTGTAAAAATGCAATGCAAAAGGTTTTCTTAGCGTGTACAGGTATTCTTAACTATGAAATATAATTGCAGTACACAAACCGTTTTTAGGGTTCCGTACAGAAAATTGAATTGAAAAAAACGGAACCCTTACAGGATCACACACGCGTCTGTGTCTGTACTGTCTGTAACAGCTAATTTGCTCCGAATCTACTCGACTAAATCAGATGAAATTTGGTACGATCCCTTACTCCTATGAACCAAACGCAGATGTGCAAAGTAAATAAATATGTTTTTTGATTAAGGGGCATATACGGGGGACAAATTAGAAAATTAAAAAAAAAGTTTTGCAAACCTTACTGTGTCATATATCAAATGAAACGACTCGTTATGAGGATCTCAAATATATTTTTGTTATTATTGTAAAATAAATAGTTTTGATTTTTAACGAACTTCTAAAAAAGCAGGTTTCTCAATTCGACCGTATATACCTATATGTTTTTTTTTATGTGTTCGCGGATAACTTCGTCGTCTATGAACCGATTTAGATGATTCTTTTTTTGTTGGAAATTAGATATCCCAAGAGTGGTACCATGATAAGAAACCCAGGGTTTTATGATGGCATCCCAGAGAAATCGAGGGGAACCTTCGAAAATCGTACTGGTGACTAGTGCGTTTGTTAATTTATTTATTAAGTATTTTAAAGCACTATTATTTAATCCAGGTCTGGAGTCGATTTGATGATGGAGCCGAAAGACAGCTGAGGGAACTCCTCAACGGTTTACAGCAATTACCTGGTGTTTGGGCTTGACTAATTTGTATTGATGAGAACTTTACACCTAGATGGGTTGTAACTGTCATTAGGGGTCTGA
Organism: Xestia xanthographa; assembly: GCA_905147715.2. Taxonomy (NCBI): domain Eukaryota; kingdom Metazoa; phylum Arthropoda; class Insecta; order Lepidoptera; family Noctuidae; genus Xestia; species Xestia xanthographa. The sequence continues at coordinate 33,331,720 of LR990645.1, forward strand.
TGTTGAAGACGAAAGACAGTCAAGGGAACTCCTCAACGTTTTACAGTAGCTACCTTGTGTTTGGACTTTTTTGCAAAAAATAAAACCGGCTTAAAGAAATGTGAAAAATAACTTCAGAAGTCGGTCACAAAAAAACTAAATCAAACAAAGGTCACCGACTTCTGAAGCTAAAGTTATTTTTCACTTTTTTTTGAAGTCGTTTTTATTTTTTGCAAATAGTTTTTTTATTCATGAAAGAAGAAGAAAATTGACCATTCCTACTGATCACTGAAACTGAGCCTAAAATTTTAGAAAAAAAATATACAATATATAGTTCATTGCTTGTAGTTTACAGGAAATCCTATAAGAATTCTATAAATGGAAAATAAAGTGGTAAATTCAATATAATACGTTCACTTACGGTACGGTACGTAAATTTGACTTTGGCATTGTACGGAACCCTTTCCACGCGAGTTCAACTCGCACTTGGCCGGTTTCTATAATTAAAATCTCAATCTAAACTATATCACTCGTTTGATGCTGGTTCCCAGGCCGAGCCCGGTGAGTGTCGAGTGACGAGTGACGATGTGGTAAGCTATTATTTATACAAGGAACTGCGACAGGAAACTTAAAAAAAGGTTGTGAAGGGATGATGGAAAACTTAATCAGTAAGAACTCAGTGTCAATTTTAAAAGAAGTACTGTTATGTGTAACGTTGAGTTAAACAAAGTAGTGCATCGGGAAAGGAATACGAATGACAGGATGACATTGGAGAAGATAATAATATAATAGTTAGGGCAACAATCGTTTTTATTTTGTCGCTTATTTTGTAAACTCTTATATTATAACAGTTTAAACAGTGTTATCAAAATATAAATAAGTAAACCTAATTAGCTGAACAAACTGACACACGTACCCGGGCACACCACACACACACACACACACACACACACATGCACGCAGTCACAACAATATAATATATTACTATAGTAAATTCGTCGTCTGTTACATTTAAGTATTCTAGTTACATAACTATATGATACAGGCGCTGTGCTATCTACACTTCACTGAATGTTCTCTCAGTCTGACACTTACACATAGTTACAACACAACGAGCACACACACTTGACTTGCGACCACGGTGCACCGCCCGCACTGATTATTTGGGAACATCATTCTTTATTCTGAACCTCTATTAATATAAACTGTATGTTTAGTGAGCACCATGTCGCGGCATCGTTCAAATAAATACATAATAACTTGTTCTATATACCGCGCCCATTATTACCGTCACTTCTCTTCGCTTAGACAAAGTGTACGTACGCGGTAAGTACACACATGTACCAGCTAAGTTATCGAGACCGACGCACAAGATACTATAATATCTTCGTGATGGATGGTAATCGATCGTCTCATCAGCACTAGTCACTAGTGAACTACAGTTTGCCGCAGCGTGTAGACGTACCTACACAATGCGGCCAACGGTAGTTCACGCTGATACTGAGGTACTCGGGGCTACTGAACCGACTACTCGTTCAGATCGGATCCGGGTTCATCTAATGAGACGGTAATTGCAAGCCAAGTGATCAGAAGCACGCGAGGGTTGCGGCACGGTCGCCTGCGCCAGCGTGGCCTCGTTGCGCTGCCACGCTGCGTGTACAGCAAGGGGCGCTGGGGGCGCTGGGGCGCGGGGGCGTGGGGGCACGGGGGCGGGAGCGCGCTTTACGGCGGGCGGTAGTGCGGCGCGCCGCGCTCTAGCGCTGGTACCCTGCAACACAACATGCTCGTCACGACCGGGCTCAGGAGCGCACGGTGTCCGCCGGCCACAGAGGACTCCACTCCTTTTAATGTCACGACTAGAGTCACCGGAAGACATAAAAGTACGCAATTTTTTCCAGAACCCAGAGCGTGGCTTTGATAGAATGACATACAGCTCTTTGCTTTGACAGAATGACGTACAGATCTCCACTTGTAATTTTATTAATAAGATCGATACAACAAGCTTTCTCAATGATAGAAATCACAAATGTGTTTAGAAATAGATTGATTTCATTCTTCGTCAAAAATCAAATCAAAATCAAAATAAAAAATCATTTATTTGCGTAAATAAGGTTCAGAAAGATGGTAAAATATATGAAATTGTTCTCTTATTCTGCCTTTAATTTCGGCGTGCAAATATAAGCTAAAGTTACATATTTCTTATATCCGTCCCTGCTTGTGTCATTGTATAAGGAGTTGAACTCAGTACCTGTGTATTAACCAAACAACCAAGACCACAAGTCGCAGTAACCAGTAAATCTGTATGATTCAGTATCAGTCAGTGGACGCACTGCACACAACCTTGAGATAACGTAACACAAAAGCAAATAATAGATGTCGACATAAAAAAATAAACTTTGAAAATGTTAGCTAACTGTCATTTACCAACAGTATTTACCAGTTCCTGAACGCTGCAGACGTTGGTAACAGTTCTCGTAATGCAACAGGACCTCACATGGCTCGCATGTTGGGTACGAATGTCAGGTACCGAAGCAAATGAAAACAGTTATAAACTGTCCGCAGATACTTGTTACATTTTTTTTCTTACATTTAGGTGCATCTTAAACATAATGTAGTAGGTGGCAGAGTGCTGGAAGCCGATATGCTATAGAGATAGTCAACAAACAAACGAGGAGACAGATCTTCTGAACTTGAAGCTAAGGGTAGAGCGTGCGAACAAAGAGCTGTGGTGAGCGAATCCACGACAGCAGACCTAAGGACACGGACGAGAGAAGCAGGAGAGTGCGGGGAGGGGGGCGCGGCGGAGTGGGAGCATGCTAACGAAGAGATCATGGAGAAACCAGCGTAGCAGAGTCACACTCCCGTGCGGTCACAGGGAAAGCGCGTCGCGGTACTCACATATCGGTCGAGTGGCGCGCGGGCAGCAGCAGCAGCGGAGCGGGCGCCGCGCACCCCACCCCTGCGCTCCCCGCGCCCGCCGGCCCCATGCCCTCCACCGCCGCGTACAGCGGGGGCAGCACCTTGTGCGAGTGAGCGTCCGCTGCGGACACCACACGGTTAGTCGTGACGTCACAGCTGGCCGCGCGGCCACGCGGGCGCGTACTCACCCGCCAGCGGTCCGCCGCCCGGCCGCGCCACGCCGCCGTGCCCGCCGCCCATGCTCTTGGGCTTGCGCTTGCGCGTCTGGATGCCGTCCTTCTTCATGCTGAGCGGCCGGTTCACCTGCACACACGTCATCGCACTCAGACGGGGGAACTCCTCGTAATCTGTCGCCGCGCGGGCCTATCATCCTTTAAACAAGCGTATCTACTCGCGAGGAGATAATTGATAAAAGATTATTTATCTCATTATGAATATGGTGGTCGCGCGATGATAATTCTCTATCAGTCGGTAGCCCCGCGTTTTATCTCACGAGATTAGATGAGACCCTGTGTTTTGATTTTTTATACAGACCCAATATTTGCCGAGGAGTTCCCTGATAACTGACTGCAGCGGCGATTAGATACCTGTGCGGTGTCTAATCAGCATAACCGCTGTAATCGATGCACAATCGCGCGATACGCTAGTATCTGATGGTGTACGAGCTTACAGCTGGTGAACTGGCTACTGTACTCACGTTGTGCAGCTTGTAGTAGAGGCCGCAGGCGTTGCAGACGGGCTCGCCGTTGTTGTTGCGCCGCCACAGCGTGGTGTTGGACGTGCGGCAGTTGGCGCACGTCACGCCCACGCGCCGGTTGCCGTTCGTCGGCTGCACGGGAAGCATCAGTGACATTTTACATATTATTGCATCAGGAGGCATCGCGGTAAAAACACCACCTCACTCGTACATCAATTTAATGCTTACCAGTGCCTGCTGCGGCTTGGCTTTCTGGCCTTTGAGCGGCGGCCGGTTGACGCCGTTGATGCGCGTGTATAGGCCGCACGCATTGCACAGGTAGTGGCCGGTGCCGTCACGGCGCCACAGCGGCGTGGTGGCGGCCGCGCAGTTCACGCACTCCTTCACCTCGCCCATGCCCGCCATGCCTGCGACAAAAAACACGTTAGCTCGCTACACGTTACGTCACGAAACAGCAGTGCTGCAGGGTCGCGCGCTACTCACTGGGGTCGAAGCCCTCGTCGATGGACAGCAGGTTGTGCGCGGGCCAGGCCTGTGTCGGCGCCGGGTAGCCCTCCACCAGCAGCCCACCCTCGTACCCAGACACGGGCACGTACTCCACGCCGCCGCCTTGCCCCAGGTAGTGCTCGCCACCCACCTTGTATTGCACCGTGTTGCCGTGCGTGTACAGCGTGACCTGCCGATACAACATCATAAGTTATTACACACCACGAACAAAAGAAAGACAATTATTTAAATACAATTACAAGTGATAAGGCTGACCTGTTGTGAGTTCGGGCTGGGCGGCGTCTCGTATACAGCTTGCGACTGCGGTACCACCGAGCCATACACCACGTGCGTGCCGCGCGCCAGCGACGACGACGACAGCGTGGGGTCACTGCGGTACAGCAGCTGCCCGGGGGGTGATTCGTCGCCCCTAGCGCCCCCCGCAGCACCCGCGCCCCCACCCCCGCCGCCATACAGAGTCAGCAGCTCCTTGCTGCCGCCGGCGTACGCACCGTACCCTCCGCCGGCGTACTGCGGGCTCTGCCCAGCGTACGCGTACCCGCCATGCACTGACGTCACTGGTTGCAGGCTCGCGTACGTGGTCGGCCGTGGCTCCCCCTCTCCTCGTGCCTCGTACTTCACCTGCTGGTAGGCGACGCCCACCGCCTGTTGGTTGTTGAGCGCCGTGCTCTGGATCATCTCCAGCGAGGAGCCGGCCTGCTCACTCAGCACGGCGGCGTACTGCCGGCCGTCCGCGGTTGCCGCCTCGCCCCCCGCATACGCCTGCATCTGCTCCTTGTCCTTGTGCAGAAAGGCGTCGTGCGCGGCTTCTTCAGCCTCGCCCTCCTGCGCCACAATGACGTGGTGCGGCGCACCGTATCGCAGCGCCAGGCCCCGCGGGTAGGCGGCGCGTGGCGGAGGGCGCGCGTACTGCGGCGGCGCGCGCTTGTCACCGGGCGAGGGCAGCGCGCGGTAGGGCTCCGGTTTGAAGGCAAGGTATCGCGACGTCTCGGCCTCGGCCAGCCGCAATCGCTCGTCGTCGTAGTGCTGCTGTTCTCGCGCCTCCGCCTCCTCCAACTTAGCGGCGTAGTGTTGCACCTGCAGCTGCGCCTCGTCCAACGTCGGCGCTTCGGGTGGCTCGTCCTTGACTCCGTCGTCTGCAAGGTCGCCGGGCTCGTCCGTGGTGATGTGTCCGGCAGCGGTGATGGTGCGAACGGCGCGACGCGACGTGATCACGGACTGCGAGTGCGCGGGGGGCGACGCCTCACGCAGCCTGCCTCCTGCCGCCTGCTGCTGCTCGTCGCCCTCCGCACCACCCGCGCCCCCCTCGCCCCCCTGCTGCTCCTGCTCGGAGCGGGTCTCACTCTTCACCAGCTCCAGCGCCTCCGCGGAGGGGCGCGCGTCTTGTTGCTCCATCTGCGTCACGTTCTCCATACTTTACCTGTGACCAATGTTGACAATTAGGTATGTGTCTGGTAATGCAAAAAGGATACGCTTACCTAAAAGGGAGAAAGGTGTCTCCGTGGAACTAGTGTGTTACAAATAAAGTGTGTGTTATTTAAGGGCAGACGTCTAAGTAAACGAGAAGGCATCGTTTTAGGAGCGGCGCGGCGGCGGCGGAAGTACACGACTAATAGGGAACGCGCCTGCGCTGGCGCCGACAGCGGACATTATAGACTGTTCATTATACTAACAGAACATTATGTTTACGCATTTGTCTTGCTATTCGTAGACCACATCTCTTCAAATCAGGTTAATCTCTTCTATCGTAGAATAATAATTAGGAACCCTTTCAACATACATTTTCTAACAATTTGTAAAGTACCTAGGTACCATAAGAGCGAAAAAATATGACGCCACAATTAGAATCAATTTATTTATTGGACGAGCTGAGGATGCACGACCATTTCTACATCCTTTATAACGTCACCCTGAGCAGTGAGATAGTTGTGTTGTCGAGCGGGAGACCTATTGCAACGCACAACGATGGCAGTTCATTTGTAACCTATCAGGCTCCGTGACTCGCATGGAATTTCCCAAGTGACTATTAATAACTTTTTTACGGATTTAGATAACACGACAATCAATTACAAATTATTGTCAATGAAATCGCAGTAATTACTGGTAGGTAGTAAGTAGTACCTATCTCATAATTCTGGAACAAAATTTTCCTCAAAAGCAACACTCGTCGCGCGGTGCTCTCCACAATATTTGAAGCGTTTAGGAAGTATATTTTATGATAAGAACATTAATTATATCGAGGCATATTGCGGCGGCGGCGGCGGGTAAACACGCGCCCCTCGCGCAGCCCGGCCGGCCATGTCTGTGGGCACACAACACACACGTATCATGTAAAAGCTCCGTGAACCACGCCACGTACGATAGCAGAAGCTCCACTACACGCCATGAAATGAATGCAAAGTAACGGCCGGCATGCTACATCAGTGTTTGAAAACCATGACATAATGCTCTGAATGCTATGAACGAAATAATGATATTGAAGGTAAGTGAGTTCACAAGAACAGCAGCTTCAGCCTATATTAAGACGATCGACGTTCGGTTACAAGTGAATCTTCGTAATGAACTTAGCACTAGCTAGTATGGGCGCCGCCGCGCCGGCAGAACTATTTCCAGGTGGGTGCTTGAAAAAAACACTCGAAAACTTTGCACTCCACCTCTGATATGTTAGATTTCGTTTATCAATTCAAACAAGGAGTATTTTTTTGATTTCGAGTAATTTTGTATATTTACTGAAAAGCCCATGAATCGAAAAAATAAGATACGAGCGAGCGAAGAGAGCTTGAAAATTGTAGCACGCACCTCGAACTTGATTGGTTTACTTTCCCGACAGGGGGGTGCACCCCTTGCATCCTGCTGTCGGTGCCCATGCTAGCTAGAGAGTATTCGAAACCGAGTTCTCACGCGGATTATTAATTGATTCAAGAGAGCGGTGTCCTTTGGAAGTTGTATGCGAGCTTTACCGAATGCTCATTCCATAACGTTAGGACCGACTGTTGACCTTCTGTGTGGGGGGCTTGGGGTCGGAAGTCGGGGTTCGGAGGCAGCGCCATGTTTGCCGCGGCCCCGCGATAACGCCGCGCTGCTATAACTGTGTGCGCTGGTGTCCCGGCTCAGCATGCATCAACAGTAACGAGCACAGAGCGCAACACACGGGCGCTGCTTCGAAGAGTTGGGCCGTGTGCCCAAGTCCTGTGCGTTATGCTATGAGTAGGCCACTTCATTTGGCAGTAAATTCATACGTACACATAAAGGTTGAACGGCTGCGCCGTTTAATTGCATTACCAATATTATTTATTTAGACACTACGTTATTTACAGTGTAGAGAAGACCAACTCATAAGCATAATAATTATTATGAGGGTCAGAGCCCATTCGTCCCCTAAGATTCGCACCCTGTGCCCAGAAGCGATCGCGGGGCCGATGGTAGGTAGGTATATTTTGTAAATCGGACAAGAATATATAAGCGATCTTACGACTTTACAGCATGAAAAAATAAATAACTTAAAATTTGAAATGACTTTTTTATTTCCAGCTTTTTAGTTTAGTAATGTACAATATTTCGCAAACGATTTAACTTTTTTACTATACCATTATATCCCGTTTTTTATACGATTTAACTAGGTATTCGAATTACATTGAAACATAATAATTATATTAGTTGTATGATTATGTAAATTAAATAGGGTTTAAAAGTAAAAATGGGGATTCCACAAGGCTCAATATTGGGTCCTTTCCTCTTTCTAGTATAAATAAATGAAATGTCCCTATTTATTGAAAAACCAACCTCAAAATATGGTGTTATTTTCTGGTGACACTTTCCTAACTTTCAAGATAAATAGACGTTCCCAAAATCTAGATGACATGAATAATGCCCTTACTTCAGGTCCAAAATTGGTTCACAGCGAACAATATGGTATTAACTGAAAAAAAAAAACAAATGCAAAAGATTTGCTTTACCGAATGTTAAAAGTAGTGATTGTGATATAATCATTATTATATACATATAGTAAAACAGTAAAAAAACTGTGTCTGTACATTGAATATATTAAAAAAGAAATAATTGAGGAGGATTTAGAAACAGTAAAAGAGCAAGAACCCAAAAAAAAATCTATCTGATTGTCTGTGTGTCTGTTTGTTTGTACACGCTAATATTCGGAACTACTGGACGGATTTGAATGTTTTTTTTTTGTTGTATAGTCTGGGCAACATATAGGCTATAATTTATCTTGAAAACTTGAACACCTGATGCAGAACCGCAACAGCCCAGCTAAACTATAAGAGATACACAACTGGTAGCATAGCAAAAATTGTTCCACGTCATGAGCATTTTCTGCTGAGAGAATACATTTGAAGATCTGGAACACCTGATGTGTTACTCCAAGAGCCCAGCTACACCATAACACATATAGGAATGACGTCTTAGCAAAAGTTGTTCGGTCTGAAGGGCATTTCCTGTTGACTTATAAAAATCGAAGATCAGAAACATCTGAAGTGGAAATCAAAGCTATCACTAATTTCAATGTATAATTATAAAATAACATAAGCTGGGAGTACCTCCACACGGTGAAGGCGGTAACAGTTTAGGACTGATTTTCGATGTCGATGGTATCATTGAAAATTTGACTGTACTGGCCAAAACTCCCATTCATTTTTTTATTTTATCGAATAAATATGCCTTCGGGCTTATGTAATTTGAGTGTTTAATTTCGTTTTCCATTTATCTTCGTGACACGATAGCCTACCCGGTAACGCAGGGGAGCAGTCACTTAGATTTTAATTGATAAAGTATTTTCACAATAAAACCATAAATAACCATGCCTAGAAAGAGGTCAAATCTTTCCCAATGTTCCAAATGAGCTAAAGATTGAGGATCATAAGAGCCCAAGAATCTATTGAAGAGCGTCAGGAGAGACTTGATGCTGTTCGAGAACATCAGGCTGCAACTCGCTCCATGGAAACCTCTTCTTCTATAACATATTATATAGGAATGACGTCTTAGCAAAAGTTGTTTAGTCTGATGGGCATTTCCTGTTGACTTACAAAAATGAAAGATCTGGAACGTCTCGAATCGTCTCGCGCATCCCGTTGTTTTCCCGTCTCCGGGCTTAGAATTTGACATCGGACGTTTCAGATCTTCGATTTTGACGACCCCATTGTCGCTGGCATAAGCAACTGGATCCGCGTACGAAGTCGCGGGCAGAAGCTAGTATTAAATAAAGAGAAACTTGAATTCATAAGTAAAACGGTTTTCCTGGGGATTACGTTTGATTCAAGGCTACAATGGGGTTCTCATTTAACATCTCTTGCAGGGCGGCTAAGTTCAGCAGCCTATGCCATTAGAAAAATCCGTCAATTTACTGATGTAGATACCGCTAGGCTGGTCTATTTTAGTTACTTTCATACTATAATGTGTTATGGCATTTTGCAATGGGGACGGGCTGCAGATATTGAGTCTGTGTATGTATTCTGCAGAAAAGAGCCATCAGAGATTCGAGATCACGATTCTCTAAGGGAACTGTTTAAGGATATTGGCATCATTACGGGACATAGTCAATACATCTATGAAAACATAATGTACGACAGAAAAAAATCTGCATCTTTTTGGTAAACAGGTGACTTACATAATTACAGTACCAAGTAGGGACCAACTAGTTTAGCCAGGCTTTAGACTCGCTAAAGTCGACTTATCTTTCATGGAGTACTGTGTTTGAGATGCTATAGTAAGACTCCAAAAAGTCTTAAACTGAATGAGACGAAATTTAAAACATGCATTAAACTCACACTATGTAAGCAAGCATATTACATGTTGAGCGATTCTCAATGCTGGTCCTGCTCCACAAGGACAGGGGCGCGTAAATTGATAGCATTAAATGGTACTGTTGGAGCTGCTGAAGATTGTACAACTATCTTTGTATTGTATACATTCAATCTCTTTAGTTTACATCTACACTAATCTTAAAGTATTTATGGGATAATATCCGACCCTACTAAACCTCCTCCTTCTTTCCTACTTTATACTACACGGTATAAAACTGTGAAAGTCTAAAACAGTTCATCTACACTAATATTATATTATAAAGAGGAAATATTTGTATTTTTGTGTGTGTATGTTTGTAATGTATAAACTCAAAAACTACTCCGATTTCAATTCTTTCACCAGAAAGCTACATTCACCCTGAGTAACATAGGCTATATCTATTTTATCCCGTACTCCCACGGGAACGGGAACGTCTGCTAGTATTATATAATAATCGCATAGCCCATATTGTGTTAGTACTATGTACTAGAAAGCAATCATTCTCTGGAAACCTACGTCTTTTCTTGACTTGAATGTGCCCTGGCGGTTGAGAGTATGTTATGCTCATTCAAATGTCTCGCTGATGGTGGCGCATGTGTCGGATCATTTAGTTCCCTTCAAAATGGTTGAATTGAATGGTGCTGATCCATGCGTCATGTTCGTGAACGGGCGCTGTTAGTTGTGACTGGGCATCTCTTAATTAGTTGAAATGGCTTATTTGAATGAATTATTTTGTTTTTGAATTGTATTTTTTTTTGTTTTTACTATGGACACTTTTAACGAGCACATCTTGCTACATTGTTCTCACATAATATACCATCTCAACGTGATTTAAAAGAGTGTCCAAATAGTTTCTTGCCCGCTCTTCTCCATAGAGATCTACGCTGGGAAATGGGCAAATATAGAACTTTCACAGTTTTTATATCTTGTGACTGGGACTGCTACATTTAATGTTCATCTTTGTTTCGACAATTCAAAAGTGCCTGTAACTGGCCTACTTGAAATAAATGCTTTGATTTTGATGCATATATTTTTGCAATCACCTTAAACCCTTAATTCTGATACCCCACTCAATGGTATTGGCATAAAACCATCTCCACAATATGGCACCCAAAACCCACAATGTTTTATTTTTCAGACACATAACATAACATAACCTACATTTTGGGCTTCACCGCAGTCGTGTTAAACGACACGCTACGTTTTGTAATCATTGGAATGCTAGAGAAATTAGTTAACAACTGATTCTAAATCTGCCGACGATACCCAAAAATTGTAGGGTAGGTAGGTACTACATACTCGTATTGTAAATGTAGTAGGGTAGGTACTACATACTCGTATTGTAAATGTAGTAGGCAGGTACTAATAATGAAGTAGCTTTTTAAACACTTAGCAAAATTCGAAAGCGATTCAATTTTCCACCGACTTCCAAAAAAAGGAGGTTCTCAATTCGACTGTATTTTTTTTTTTTTTTTTTTTTTGTGTTTGTTACCTCAGAACTTTCGACTGGGTGAACCGATTTTGACAATTCTTTTTTTATTTGAAAGCTGGTGCTTCCCGTGTGGTCCCATTTCAATTTTGTGAACATTTGATGCTGATCTTCGGAGATATACAATGGAACTCTTCAAAAATAGACGGCAAATGTGCCGTGAATATTGCAATCGCTTGGATGTTTATTGTTTATACAACATCATGACGTAACATCACGCCTGTATGCTCTGAGGGGGTATGCAGATGTATACAATACACCGAGATTTCGACAGTTAGGCATGCTAAGTTAGCGCGATCGTGTTCAGCGCGCGACTCAAATAACTTAACATCACGCCTGTATGGTCTGAGGGGGTACGCAGATGTGTACAATACACCCAGATTTCGACAGTTCGTTCGTGTTCCGTGGACGCCTCAAAGAGATGTCAGCAAAAGGGACTGTTCTAAAGAGATACTGCGGCCCCAGAACACAAAGGGCTAAGAAAGAACATGGATGGATTTTAGTCAGTAAAAGTCTGACACTCCCTTCCGCTCCGCCCAGAGCGATAATTTGATGATTTCCCATCCGAAAAAAAAAAGGTATGTTAAGTTCCATATATTGGGGATACGCCTATTACCATGACATGTATTGTTAACAATGCCAAATAAATTCATGGCAAATATTTGGGACAACAACTAAAAATGGAAAAATAAAAAACTTTTTTGCAAAAAATAAAACCGACTTCAAAAAACACAAAAAAGTGAAAAATAACTTTAGCTTCAGAAGTCGGTGACAAAAAAACGAAATCAATCAAACAAGAGTCACCAACTTCTGAAGCTAAAGTTATTTTTCACTTTTTTGTGTTTTTTTCTCGTGGAATAACGATTGTAACTTTGACATAAGACTTATTTCATTTTAGTTTGGTTTCCAAATTATTTTTTGCGATGTAACAAATATTAATCCTGAGAGTAGGAGTAAATCACGCTCAAAGATGTGGTCAAACTTAATGGACCGGCCTCCGGACCGAACTGAGGACAGCGGACTTTGGCATATAATGTACGGAAATGTTTATCTAAATCCGTGGCTCTAGACCATGTATTGTTCGGTACGCTTAAATAGAAAGTGCCTCAAAAAAATAATAAACTTAAAAATTGAAAATCTGTTGTAACTACTTTTGAGTACAATAATCAGTCAAACATTCGTTGACCGGTTACTACGACAAAACTAACATATTTCTTGAAACATACTCGGTGGCCATGTTCTCGGTTGTGACCCTGTTAAAAAAACCGTACTCGGTCTCTAATAATCTTGGTATAAAGGGTGTAAAAAACTTCTTAACGAAGCCGAACGGCACTTGTTCTCCTCGTCATTGCGATCATTTTTTTGATATAGACCATACCCGGAAACCTATTACTGAGATATTGGGGGTCAAAGTTCCAACTTTTTGACAAGTTTTTTTTTTAAATACAAGTTTTGAATGTAAGATTTTTACTTTAAACTTTAAGACTTTAGACTTTAAATACCTCCACAACCCCCGTACTATTCCATCCATTAGCACAATGTTTTGAGTGCGTTACATTGAGTTCTACCACAAAACATGATTTTTCACCCCAAAAAAAAGTCATTTTTCAGCAATAATTTTTGCGTAAAGTTACTTAGTTTTATGTACAGAATGCTTGGTTGACGGCTTCGTGATGAGGTTGTTTACACCCTGTATATTTAAACAATTAAAATAATATAGGCGTTCCCTAAAAATAAGTAAATATGTGAAAAGCTGTTGAGTGAAACTAGCCTATTGCAATTCACCGCGGTAATACAATAGACGGTACATATTGGGGCTTGAATCTAAACTTTTAATAAATAACAATATTTTTATATAACTAGTTTTTATATAATCTTTAAAATTTACATCAAATTAGTTTAGTAGAAGGTAGGGAGGATAAATAAGGTGTAAATGATTGCGTGACAGTTGACAGGGGAGAAAGGAAGAGGAGAACATGTTGCGCCGACCGCAACAGCCCGACACCAAGTAATATGAGATGAGATAAGGGCAGGGAGATGGTGATGAAGGTAGGCAGGATCACACATAGTTTAGTGTTCACTGTGGATGTGGCCGGTAGAAATGGGGACTAAGAGCATCGATACAATCAAGCATATCGTCTGCGGTCAATAACACGTAATGAATATCTGTTGCTGCTGAGGAAAGGTTCCTCAGTTCATGAACATCATGTATACATTATGAAATAGTGTTACGTTGAGATAATTGTTTAGACATCGGGTGATGGGGAGCGTCACAATATTTTCTATTCGCCATTCGCCATTCGCCATTTTCTTGGATTCAAGTGACGAGAAATACAGATAAGCCAAAATTAAAGGAAATCAAAATACCTCTACATTCTCCCAAAACCTTGTCCAATATACAAAAAGAGGTTTTTATGTCATCCTGCAAAACGCTGAGCAGGAAGTTGGACACACACCGGATGCACTTTTGTTTAGCCCTTAATTTAGGTGTAGTGACAGCGGGCTTACAAAGAAAAGTAGAGTAAAAGAAAAGTAAAGTAAAACATATAACTGAACGCATCATTCACTTCGTGAAGTATCTCTTTGCTACGCAGTGGACCAAGCACTTTGATAGATATCTCGCTTCACAGCATACCATTGTACATCGCATCTTTATTTCTAACTGTACTCTAATATCAATGACGTTATTTACAAATTAATAATGTAGAAAAAATGTTAAGCTGTAGAGGGTCCCAATACTGTAGGTACCTAGGTGTAAATAGAGGCAGTCGTCCGTCGGCACTGCGCCGCCTGGAGCGCGCTCGTTACTCGATACACGCGTAAAAACTTTTTCTTTTCGAAAATAAAGATTTAATTAATTTTCAAGTACAGCTGTAAGTTTACAACACGCCGCAATTCAGTAACAACAAGTTCAATTCTTTATTGCAGTCATGTGTACGAACTCATGGAGTTGATGGAATGCGATGGTGCTTAGCCGGGCCGTTTAGTCGGGACGAATGTCAATCAGTAATAGTTGGCTAGTAATGAATAGTTGGCTTCCGGCAGTCTGGCTTCAGGAGCCAGCTAAGGAATGCAATCCCGCAACAAAATTTTAATCCAGGTATTTGCGGGACTGAGAGGTCTAAGTCCAGTGAAAGCCGAATGAGGTAAGGGCACTTGCAATAATTGACTGTAACAATGTTTTTATTTTTAGTAAACTTACAACACTTGGTACATAAGTAGATCATAAACTGGACTATATACGCTTACCACATTTGTACACAATAAAATTTACGTTACAACAGCAAACTCTGTGTACTTACCTTATTTAACAAAAAAAATTACTTACCACATCTGTGTTCAATGCCATCGATATTTAAGTTTCTCTTCGCAAAAAGTTTTAGAAAATACAGAAAAGATTATTCATAATTAGGCAATTACCGAATATGGTCACAGTATATTTTAAAAATGAAGCGTCACTGTCCTAGTTGTCCTAAAATTGACTTTGAGAAAGTATAGAGCTAGTTTACACTGCGTTCATACCCACTTTTCTTACGCGAATTAAAAACAATTTTCAGCATCTACCTGAAGGGCACAGTGAACTTTCTAAATTTTAATGGCAATCTCTGCTTCATCAACACTCATCTTTTATATGAATCCCTGCACAATTTTGCGATTTAAGTGTAGAGGGAACACCGACCACCTTATCCGTGTGTTCACTGGTGGTGGTGCTGGTGGTGGAGGTGGCATGCTGCACAGTGCCAACAACCGCGTCTTGTCTGCAAGCATTCAGTTGCAGAGTCGCTGGCGAGGTGAGCCACAGATGACTGTACAAGGTAACGGCGCGCAACGTGCCGCGCGATTTGGTATAAAGCTTTACGATCTTACTAGCGTTTAAGAGCTCCTATAATTCACGGAATTTTCTGGTCATAGCCGCAGCCGTAGCGTAGCCGTGTCATAACTGATACATTCACTGGGAAGTACCTTTTCACTGGAACTACCTTCCACTCGTGCAGATTCGATCTTTTGCCACTTCGTCCGGTTCAGTATTTGGGGAGGTTGTAGCACGGTAGGTATGGAACGCTGTACTCACCGCTCGTCGGCAGCTGATGAAGACAGGCTCGTAGGTGTCTGTGTGCGGTATTCCGGGAGGTGCACTCTGGCGGGAGTGTTCGCATCACAGCACGTCAGTGTCGCGGGTCGCGGAGTGTGTGCCGGCGCGCGCGGCGCTCGCTCGTCTCGTCTGCTGTGCCAGGTGAGCGCGGTGGGCAGGGCGCGGCGCACGCGTGCGTGTGCGCGCGTGTGTGTGCGCGTGTGTGTGTAGGCCACCAAGCGCACCTATTGGCCGCCGCGCGACGCCTCACACTCGCAAGGGGAAAACATTTCCATGTTTCAGCGCGGATGCGCCCCGAGGCGCGAGGCGCGAGGCGCACTGCGCGCGGCCACCGCGGCCGCCGGCGATGCTGCTGCAGAGATACCTGGCTCTAACTCCAACTGCACTATCTGACTATCATGTTGATAACTTAACTAATCACAACAGATATCCAAGTATGCTATTCATGATTTAAACACTTATGTTAGTTGTTCAATGACATCCGATTGAGATAGTTTCAGAAGTAGTAGGTAGCAGGTACAGCAGTATTTAATCATGTTTTTAACTATGTCATCCCCGGCGAAAATACGCTTTATTTGTATTCATAACTCTGTGGGAACGCGTAAGTGTCAAGTAACAGAACCGATTTGGTTGTAAGTACTTGAGTCCCGTCATTTATGTCACTCATCGTTCCATACTTAGATTTATGTGAAATATTTAGCCGTGCATACAGCTATTTGGTGCAAAAGTGATTATAATAGAACACTCGTGCCAGCTACCGTACTGCGGTGTTGTTACGATGCTGCGTCTGTCCGGGAGCCGCCGGGAGGGCGCCGGGAGGGCGCGGGGAGGCGCGCTTGAAGTGATGCGCGACCTTCGCACGCCTGCGCATGCGCACCGACGTCGCGCACTAATCCTCACTTATCCCCGAATATATGTGTACCTAATACAAGGTAGGTATGAAGGTGCGCTTTAAACAATCATTATTGTATTTACGATACGTATCTTAACAATAAAAAGTCGATAAGTGTAATGCGTCGCGCTATCTTATCAATTAGAGCTTACTTGAGACATCGATCATCGGTCTAATTACCTGCGATAGTGCTAATCACGGGAGAGCGCCTCACGTCCCCCCCCCGTGACATTCATTTTTTCATTATCCAGAGTTAGAAACAAAATGACAGAAAGAAAGTCGAAGCTAGTCGCCCTCTCTAAAAGAAAGTCGAAGCTAGTCGCCCTCTCACTTAGACCTCTTCGGAGAAGAACTGAAGAACACAATCAAGTCAGTTATTATAAAAACCTGGGAAGATTATTGTTTATTTATTTTATTATTTATGTAGGTAGTAGGTAGGTAGGTCTGACTCAAGCCCTTGATCCAGTTGCCTAACGAGAGCCTCCTCACTCAGGTATTGATCGATGCTCTTGGCAATTAACCCATGGGCAGATACGACTATTGGCGCAATGATCGCTGAGTCCATATATGTATATTGTTCTTACTCTTAATTATAAAAAAACAGGACAATCACGATCATAGTAACGCACATACTCCTGCGTGCACGCAGCGCACACGCAGCACGCTAGATCACTGCTTGTAATATTTCCTAAAATACAAATTGATGCAAAATAGAACACCTAAGTGGGACTCTCGAAATGAAATGTGCTTCTGTCTCAGGTAGTTGTAGTTATACAGTTATAAGAGCTGTATTTACTGAATTACTAAATGAGCGATTAATGTTACAAAATGAACGGTTTTATTGACTTTGTTTTGAGCCCCCACCAGGCATTCAGTCAGATACCGGCAATAATAGGGCAGGTTCTTCCAGAACAGTGGCTAGATCAGCTATGTGTTGTTCAGGGCCGGATCAGCTACATTCAGGGCTAGATCAGCTCTGGTCGGCCTTGTCGCGCTCGGGCTCCTTGACCAGCTCATAAAGCCTGTTTATGGCTTCGAGCACCGCAGTCTGAATTTCGGCCTTGAGGTTGTGTGAGTTGCCCAAATCCAGCTCTCGCCTCCTCAGTGCGACTGCGGGACCTAGCCTCAGGCCTTTTGAGCGGTCTTGGGGCATCAGTAGTAGCTCGCCGCGTCCCCGGAATGGCGGGGCCTCTCTGGGGGGCGGAAGGAGTGTCGTCTCCGAAGGAGATTCTCCTCCTCGCATCCGCAGGCGAAGGCCCTGCTTTCTCCGCCGATCGCGGCGAGCAGCTAGAGCCTATGGCCCTCACGGTGCTGGATAGGGTACGAAACATATTAAAGATTTGGGAGCAGATATTATCGGAACAGAACCCTGTAAAGAGGGGTTTGGTACAGCAATATCCGCTCGTGAGAAGAGAGAAGGGACACTGGTACTTCTGTGACCCTGTGAAGGGGGGACCACAATAAGTATTATGCTAGAAAGAAAAATCAATTATTTTTTTAAATAAAAACAGGTTTTAAATCATTTTAGTCGCACATTTACAGTCGACCATCACAATAATTTTGTTCTTCTGTGTCCCTGTAAAGGGGGGATCACAGTAAGTAAAATCAGCTACGTTCAGGGCTAGATTAGCTCTGTGTTGTTCAGGGCCTGATCAGCTACGTTCAGGGCTAGATCAGCTCTGTGTTGTTCAGGGCCGGATCAGCTACGTTCAGGGCTAGATCAGCTCTGTGTTGTTCAGGGCCGGATCAGCTACATTCAGGGCTAGATCAGCTCTGTGTTGTACAGGGCCGGATCAGCTACGTTCAGGGCTAGATCAGCTCTGTGTTATTTAGGGCCGGATCAGCTACGTTCAGGGCTAGATCATCTCTGTGTTGTTCAGGGCCGGATCAGCTACGTAGCAGGCAGCAAGTTTAGTGCCCTGTGGCATCCAGCTCTTCGGCATCCAGATTTGAGCTGGAGCCTCTTGGATACACAAAAAACCGATTGATGATGAATAATTTCAAAATGGTTAAGTTCAAAATCGAATGACAGTTTGTGGTATTTGATGCACTGGTGACTTTACTTTTACTAACACCAGGTCACATCTAAAATTATGTAAAAAATACTAAACAAATCTGGCCTCTCCGAAGTGGAACGCAAATAATTTTCCAGATCGGCCTCACTTCGCTCATTCAAGTATTCATTTTTGATTTTTGTTGAAAAGTACAGTAGCATCAGTACCATCATCGTTCCAGTTTCTTGACGGTAAAGTAACTCCTATTTCTGTAGTAATCAAAATGCTGGAATTTTCTGGCGAACTAATAGATTAAGACTGTAGGTACCCACCTACTGCGTGTAATCTTAAACAAGGTTACAAGACTTCTTATCAAAATAATGTTTGAATTTGTTTTTAATCGTATCTCAAATTCTCAACCGTAAAAATGTTGTAACAGTTATTAATGTTGTAACGTAGGAGCAAAAAAAAAGTATCATAAAATAAAAAATCGCATCAAATAAAATAAAACAATACCCAAAAACAATTACTATTCATAAAATACTGTTATCTTTTAAATCAAAAGTTACTTGAAAGAATTTAAAATAAATTACAAATAATTAACTCTGCGTAGCAGCTCGTAGTAGTGCGTAGCACGGCTACGGGCGCCGTAGCCGGTCGCTACGACTTGTGTTTGTCCACTAATCAACTCAAATAACTCTCTTCTATGACCCATTAACAGTTTATCTGGCATCTATCATTTAAGTATGAAAATATACTTACACGCTAATTGCAGGTAGGTACAGGTACCTACTATCAGTCCGGAAAATATATTATCTAAATACCCAAATAGTTGCTAAGTTCTGTCCGTGGTTGACAATAATTTGGTAATGTAAGCAAACAAACGCAGGTAAGTGATGTGGTGACGTCACGAGCTGACACACGCTGCGCAGCCTTCGCGGTAAGCGTGTGAGTCACCGCGCCCGCCGGGACTGGCGCCCTCGCAGCCGCTGTGGACTTCGTCTAGCGCTTATTGTCATCCCCTAGCCATGGCAGATGTAATATTTCGAATACTTGAGAACAAGGCAATGTTCACATGTGTACGGTAGTCACCCTCGCCCACCCTGCGTAGGATGGCGGCGACAGAAATACAGCAAGGCGATGGCCAGCACTGCCTTACTTTATAATCTTATAAGAACATAGATGTGTAATCCATTACCTAACAAATGATTATATTATTTCGTAATATTCATAAAGGGTGTATAAAGAATCTTAACGAAGTCGAAAGGCACTTGTTCTCCCCGACTTTGCGATATTTTTTTTTTGTTCTAGACCATACCGAGTTCTAGAATCTTCTATTTACGGAGATATCGGCAAGTTTTTTTTTTAAATACATGTTTTTAATGTAAGGTTTTTACCTTAAACACCTCCACGACCCCCATACTATTCAATCCATCCATTGTTTTGAGTGCGTCACATTGAGTTTTACCGTAAAACGTGATTTTTCACCCCAAACAAAAAGTCGTTTCCCAGCAATAATTTTTGCGTAAAGTTACTTAGTATGATGTACAGAATACTTGGTTGACGACGGCTTCGTAATGAGTCTAGCCTTAAATACATTATCTAAACTCTTGCAGTTTATTGCCACTACTGTTGTACCGACCCGCTGTACAGCGGCCTTCGCCCGTGTTCGCTGGTGCCAGGTGCTTGGCGAGTGGTGGCCGACCGCAGTCCCCCTCAGTAGCCAGGCGCGATGCACTCACTTCCTGTGGTACAAACTTGAGGATGCCCTGCGACTAGTTGGATTTATTATACAACAAGCACGTAGCCGTATGCTCTTCTGTCATTAGTTACAAAAAAATAAATACGCTTCGCAGCTGGTTCGCCGCAATACGATAGGTATGCAGGGAGGAATTAGGATCGATGATATCGAAAATAATGATGGACTTCCTCATGTTATGCCTTAGTCAGTACATTAGTCAGTTAGTTATTTATATGCAGCGACACGCATATCGCACGCACTGTGCATTATGGCAATAAGCTTGATGGCTTCCTTTCTCCGCTCGGGTGCCTAGAGACGCTCGGATCAGATCGCTACAGTAACAGTGGCGATGATCTCGCTGATGTTCGGAGTCTCCGCTGGACACGGCGCGCTGGCGCGGGGAGCGTTGTCTTATCAGCGCACTTGACGCGCCTGATAATAGCTGCATGTGTGTGTGCGCGTGATACGTATCATAGCTATGTCGCACTCGATGCTCAATGATTCAGCCGCTATTGCCAGATCGCAGATATTTGTTTAATACTAAACGAAGTTGTTATTGTACAACTAACTTATGTACCTACTTTTATTGGAACCGTTCAAAGTCTGCCGTCATCCGATGATGACGCAGCAATGGTATATCGTAGGTATGCAGTCTGCACGACAAGCCGGCTCTACACCAGCTAAACTGATCAACTTATAATTTAACCCTTTTAGGGAATGAATTTCCAAAAATCCTTCGTTAGTAGGTGCCTACCAATTTCAACAAAGAACTCTTATATACAAAACATGCTTCTAGATCCAGTGAATATGATTGAGAAGATTACATTGAACTGCAACAAAAGATATATCTCAACCGAATACAATACTTTAAAATCAAAGTTCGCGAGCACATTCACAAGAAGCGGCCAATGTCTTTACGTAGTTAATATTTTCTCATTGTTTTTTTATGTAAAATATTATGTATTTATATAGTTATATATTTGCACTTGCAAATAAGTATATATTATAAGATTAATTTATTATTCATCAGTTTATATTCAATAAATAATAGGTACATTCACAATTTTCTCGCACCTCTGTTTGTCTCTGCATTGTAGAGAATGCCGTCGGCACTAAGTCCGCCTCTGTACATTTTGTGCGCTAAAAGTATTCAATAAAAAACTTTAAGAATCCTGCTTGTACCTCTAAAAGTCTAAACAATATCAACTTAACTCCAGTGTGCTAACTGCGCTCAGTATCCACGCGTCGACAGCATCTGCAGTGGCCGCGCTCATGCCTTTACCACAATCAGCCTTTATTGTTTCCACTGCTGGATCACAGGCCTTCACTCTATGACAGGCACTCCCTCTCATAGAGTGGGCTGTAATCCACCACCCGGGCCCAAAGTAGATGTCACATATCAATGTTTCGTTCATATATCGTGGCCGGTACCATTGGGATATCACTGCAGTCTATGCTGCGTCCTCTATTGAGCTGTACTCTCGTCTAGTGAAGATCACTGGTAAGACGAAGAACAGACCCTCAGTGATGCATTCTGTGAACGTGATTTAGCCTCCAATCATCGAGGAGCCGTCACCTGCTCAACAGATTAATCTCGCGCCTGTCGCGGATGACTCGCCGTGTCACAGCATGTCGATGGCGTTATCTTGTCAGCCAGCACAAGCACCTGCTTATGTAACCACTCGTTGTGAACACATCGAAGCTACAATTGGATGATAACTTCAATAACTTCTCAATTTACAACAACAAGACAATACCTGCCGAACATTCGCAAACACGTGCTCACAACAGTTTTGTTATTATTTATTGTAATATTACCAAACCTTAAAATAGGAGAACCAGTCGCGTCATAAGATTGAGAATAGCAGAAACTTTCAGAATTTGAATTTTATGAGGAGTCCACTTCTAAGAATCCACGTTTAAGAGAGAGCAGTCAGACGGTGACGAAAACGTTTGAGCGTCTCTTTGGCAGCCTTCGGAAGAGAAACCTGAAACCCGGCCTGCAAGTAGGCGTGGTACAAACTGAAACAACTCTGACAACCGACAGCACCCAGATGTACGCGGGCCGACTGGCGGGGGCCGGGGGCCGGGGGCCATGGGCCGGGGGCCTGTCCCTCACTGCTGCACAGCCGCGGTGACAACATTGTTACAAGAAGGAACTTGAAAAATAAGCTTTGTCTCCTTGTGGCCCCGCTCCTGTGATGTCGCTGATATTACAGATACCCACACCAGGTATGAGTTGGGCTGACGACTGTTTGCCATCCAATAAAATAAAATAAAACTTGTCGTGTTATCACACCTGTCACGCCTGTCAATGTTGCTGATAGCGCCAGATATTCTCACACGCACGATCCTGCCAATAATATGGAGCATCGTTCTACATTCCTCAACACAGTGGATCACATGAAGCAATCAAGCCAGCGATGAATTGAGGAGTATTAACAGTTCATCACGTCAATGTGTCCAGTTATATCCATTATTTTAGGATAGCTACGTGACTTATAGTAACAACTGTAAAGTCCATGTAATATTAAGCACAGTGAGCGCTGTTTGTGTGTCACACACGTGCGCGTGCGCAAGGATTAGGGGGTGTTGCACAACCGCGCCTAAGTGGGCCACTTGCGACACCGACAAACGCCGACCCCGGCCCTCGACCCGCGACAAACATCTTATTAATTGAAGATGACTTCGTTGTCGACATGCGGTGTGTCCGGGCGGCAGGCGGCGGGTGTTGAGCGGACCAGGGCGTGGAGCCACCGAGGGTCGAGGGCTCGCGCTCGCGGACCTAATCTAATTACAAATACAGCTATGGGAGGTGCCACACAAGTACACGCAGTGTGTGTGTGTTCAGTGCATCGACCCCATTGATACACCACTTAGTATCGCGCCTTTCTTTAGATATGCAAATTGTTATCTCGTTTATCTTAACTAGGCGCTAATGTGAGACCGGTTATCTTAAAGTTTTGATAATCGTATCTAACAGATACTGTATCTAGCTGAACAGCTGTTGTTACTACATAGTATAAGCGTGCACGCGAGCGGCCGCGCTACACGCGTCCTGCTCCTACGGACACCGGACACCCGGACACCCGGACAGCGGCACGACCTGCGACCCGGACGTCCGTAGCAGCATAGAATATCTACCGTGTCATTGGTAATTCTAGTTCTTCAATGCGAACTACTTAATGAGTCGGTTGATCATCATTGCAATATCGAGGTAGATAGTGAGTGAGGCAAGTCGAGAGCGCCTCGCGGCGTCGTTGTGCAAGCGGCGAGGGGACTGGGTGTGTGTTCGAGTGACGTGATAACGTCGGCAAACAAGCCACGAGCGCGGGCAAATATTTGTAGGGAACGTCGCCGTGTACCCCTCCCCCCAACCCCCGCGCGCGCTCCCCGTACACCCACCCGCAGCCCTGCTGGGAGCGCCGTATCTGGAGCTGAGATACCGCGATACCATCCCCGATACTGAGTAATTATCAGATAGGTCTACAGATTTGATTACGAGAGCGCGTATCTGCCGCCGCCTCATTACAGTCGGGCTCATTACGTCCGCGCAGAACGGCGCTTGCAGGATGCGCGTCCTCGCGAGTGCGGCCGGGGCGCAGGACAGGTCTCGCGCTCGGCCGCTAGGCGTGCTCTAATCCCCGCCGGATCTGATAGGCGATACATCGACGGATTATTGATGGGCGCCGCTCGACCTCATCGCGATCTTATCAGTTGTTTTTTTCGTCGAATATTTTCCGTGAAAAGCTAATAAAGAACGGTACCTCGGGGGCAAGCGAGGGACGCGCGGGGTGGCACGCACGTGACGCGATGCTCGCTGATAAGACGCCATATTGTTTCAGTGTATCACCCCCTGCCCCCCTGCCCCCGAGCCACTCATCGCAGTCAAGTCCCTGTGCTCTGTAAACGGGCAGGTATGTCTACATGGAAATGTATGAGTGTGCGTTATATATTTTGTCACGTACTCCACGCGTCGCCGAAGTAGGCGATCATACTTTGTTACACATACAAGTGACCAAGGACACGGCAGCCGAAGGAATCACTCGCGCTGTACAAGTTGTACAACTGTCACCAAGACACAGGTCGCTTGTGCTACAGATAAGACTCCGAATAGAGAGATGATGCGGCAAGTTTCGCTCAGTTTATATAAATGCGTATAATAGCCTGCTGGGTTAGCAGCCGTACCACACAACGAGAGCCCGGTGTCTCACAGCAACCCTAAACAGCTATTAATAATTCATAATTATGAGTAATAATATAAATTACCGCTAGAGCTAAAAAGCATACTCTACACAGGCTCATTGAAGGGAAGGCTCAAGGCATTTCTACTGGAAAGATGCCTTTATTCAATAGATGAATATTGTAAATGATTTTTGAAAACGAATGTTATATTGTCGTTACGATTTTGCTTTTGTTTTATGTGATTTTTTATTGATATTATGTTTATTTTATTTTGTTCAATTTCTCCAATTTTTTATTTTTATTAACTATTTCTTATGTATCACATTCATTAAGACACAATGTAATTAGTTGTTGAATAAATGAAATGAAATGAAAAAAAATATACCGGCCTATTACTGTCTCACTGCAGGCTAAAAGCCTCTTCTCATACAAAGAAGGCACGATCATTGATCACCACGCTTGCTCAAGACTGGTTGGCGATTTCAGACTTACATACACATACCTACTTACATAGATAGGTGGTTTCACAGGTCCAGGTTTCCTCACGATGTTTTTCTTCATCTTTCATTTCAGTGATTTTCAAGATGTAAAGCTCGCACGGTGAGCATGCTGAGCATGGGTAGGTGACCTCCGGTTAGGAGCAGCTCGCACGGTGAGCATGCTGAGCATGGGTAGGTGACCTCCGGTTAGGAGCAGCTCGCACGGTGAGCATGCTGAGCATGGGTAGGTGACCTCCGGTTAGGAGCAGCTCGCACGGTGAGCATGCTGAGCATGGGTAGGTGACCTCCGGTTAGGAGCAGCTCGCACGGTGAGCATGCTGAGCATGGGTAGGTGACCTCCGGTTAGGAGCAGCTCGCACGGTGAGCATGCTGAGCATGGGTATGTGACCTCCGGTTAGGAGCAGCTCGCACGGTGAGCATGCTGAGTATGGGTACATGACCTCCGGTTAGGAGCAGCTCGCACGGTGAGCATGCTGAGCATGGGTATGTGACCTCCGGTTAGGAGCAGCTCGCACGGTGAGCATGCTGAGCATGGGTAGGTGACCTCCGGTTAGGAGCAGCTCGCACGGTGAGCATGCTGAGCATGGGTAGGTGACCTCCGGTTAGGAGCAGCTCGCACGGTGAGCATGCTGAGCATGGGTAGGTGACCTCCGGTTAGGAGCAGCTCGCACGGTGAGCATGCTGAGCATGGGTAGGTGACCTCCGGTTAGGAGCAGCTCGCACGGTGAGCATGCTGAGCATGGGTAGGTGACCTCCGGTTAGGAGCAGCTCGCACGGTGAGCATGCTGAGCATGGGTATGTGACCTCCGGTTAGGAGCAGCTCGCACGGTGAGCATGCTGAGCATGGGTATGTGACCTCCGGTTAGGAGCAGCTCGCACGGTGAGCATGCTGAGCATGGGTATGTGACCTCCGGTTAGGAGCAGCTCGCACGGTGAGCATGCTGAGCATGGGTAGGTGACCTCCGGTTAGGAGCAGCTCGCACGGTGAGCATGCTGAGCATGGGTATGTGACCTCCGGTTAGGAGCAGCTCGCACGGTGAGCATGCTGAGCATGGGTATGTGACCTCCGGTTAGGAGCAGCTCGCACGGTGAGCATGCTGAGCATGGGTAGGTGACCTCCGGTTAGGAGCAGCTCGCACGGTGAGCATGCTGAGCATGGGTAGGTGACCTCCGGTTAGGAGCAGCTCGCACGGTGAGCATGCTGAGCATGGGTACGTGACCTCCGGTTAGGAGCAGCTCGCACGGTGAGCATGCTGAGCATGGGTAGGTGACCTCCGGTTAGGAGCAGCTCGCACGGTGAGCATGCTGAGCATGGGTAGGTGACCTCCGGTTAGGAGCAGCTCGCACGGTGAGCATGCTGAGCATGGGTATGTGACCTCCGGTTAGGAGCAGCTCGCACGGTGAGCATGCTGAGCATGGGTAGGTGACCTCCGGTTAGGAGCAGCTCGCACGGTGAGCATGCTGAGCATGGGTAGGTGACCTCCGGTTAGGAGCAGCTCGCACGGTGAGCATGCTGAGCATGGGTACGTGACCTCCGGTTAGGAGCAGCTCGCACGGTGAGCATGCTGAGCATGGGTACGTGACCTCCGGTTAGGAGCAGCTCGCACGGTGAGCATGCTGAGCATGGGTAGGTGACCTCCGGTTAGGAGCAGCTCGCACGGTGAGCATGCTGAGCATGGGTACGTGACCTCCGGTTAGGAGCAGCTCGCACGGTGAGCATGCTGAGCATGGGTAGGTGACCTCCGGTTAGGAGCAGCTCGCACGGTGAGCATGCTGAGCATGGGTAGGTGACCTCCGGTTAGGAGCAGCTCGCACGGTGAGCATGCTGAGCATGGGTAGGTGACCTCCGGTTAGGAGCAGCTCGCACGGTGAGCATGCTGAGTATGGGTAGGTGACCTCCGGTTAGGAGCAGCTCGCACGGTGAGCATGCTGAGCATGGGTATGTGACCTCCGGTTAGGAGCAGCTCGCACGGTGAGCATGCTGAGCATGGGTAGGTGACCTCTGGTTAGGAGCAGCTCGCACGGTGAGCATGCTGAGCATGGGTATGTGACCTCCGGTTAGGAGCAGCTCGCACGGTGAGCATGCTGAGCATGGGTAGGTGACCTCCGGTTAAGAGCAGCTCGCACGGTGAGCATGCTGAGCATGGGTAGGTGACCTCCGGTTAGGAGCAGCTCGCACGGTGAGCATGCTGAGCATGGGTATGTGACCTCCGGTTAGGAGCAGCTCGCACGGTGAGCATGCTGAGCATGGGTAGGTGACCTCCGGTTAGGAGCAGCTCGCACGGTGAGCATGCTGAGCATGGGTAGGTGACCTCCGGTTAGGAGCAGCTCGCACGGTGAGCATGCTGAGCATGGGTAGGTGACCTCCAGTTAAGACAGGCAAATGAAACAAGAGAGGAGCTGTTTTATTTGACCTTTATTTCAAGGTGTACTTCTGATCGCTTATGTAATATTTACAGATACATGTTCACTAAGCTAACGCCTCCGTCGACGCACACCACTACAACGCATAAATATCTATAACATCACATATACCTATATACATTTATGTATCAAAATAGTAATATATTTGGCGACATGCTTCAGATCTACTCGGCTGCCTCGGCAAATCGGTGCGAACCGACGGACACCACCCGACGTTATATTCAATAAAAAAATATTATTATATATTACTTTCAATAACATGCAACAAGTAAGTCGACATTATATATTTAAAAAAAACATAATTACAAATAACTAATATATTTATGTGTAAACACTAGTACTTATAATTCGGATTAATGCATTAGAGAGGTACCTCAGATCTATGCGTTCATAGAGTTTACAAATGCGACATTATTATCCTGTAGCAGGTTGTCGCACGTCGCAGCAGAGCGTGCAGCGCTCGTAACACTGCGCTAGGAGCCACAATGTTGCGACCGCTGCTACAGTACCGCGCACTGCCCTGTACAGTGTACACCGTACGCCGAGTGGAGACGCGGACATGTCTAGATGTACAGGGTAGCGTCACGTACAAGGAGTACCTACAGCATATATAGTGCGCGCTCAGAAACTTCTACTTAGTCTTATAAATTCGTGGAATGCTTGTTGAAGTCATGGAGTCAACGATAATATCTCTAAGGTAATATTACTAATGATAGTAAGAGTGCCGGCGATGCGCACTGACGCGACTGTGGTTGGTGCCACTCGCGCGCATGTATCGTGTCAGTGCGCACTTCCGCAAAACTACATAATTTTATAAAAATATAAATTTTATCGGTCAACATAAAATAATTTTTTGCTGTGAAACATTCGAAACAGCCTCTTTACAGCAACATAGCTCATAAAATATTCTATGTAAACATTAAGCTATCTAGGAATGCAACGCTCTAGGAATGATTCAGATACAGTCTCATCGCTTATTATACATAATTATTATTTGGTAACAGTGGGAACACACGATTAAAACTTAGCACATTACAGTGCCGTGGGGCACTACATAGTCGTACTACAGTACGAGCTAGAGTGCACTAGTGCGGTAAACTTGTGTCAGCTTGTATGCGGCCTGCGCCTGCGACGGTGTAGAGCCGCGCCGCGCGCGCCTCGCTATTTGGTCATCTAGCAGCGCCTAGTCGGCCGCGCTTATGATCTAAGTCCTAACTAACGTATCTAAACAACTGAGATTCTATAACATTATGCTGGAGGCGGCCGGCTCAGCTGCCCATGGACACGACGGTGGGGCGCTCCAGCCGCTCGTCGGCGGCGCGCCGGTACTCGTCGTCGTAGAGCGCGTGCGCGGCGTGCGCGTGCGCGGCGTGCGCGGAGTGCGCGGAGTGCGCGTGCGTCGCGTGCGCCGGCGGCGGCTCCTCCAGCTTGAGCGCGTGCTGCACGTAGTAGTTGAGCGCGAGCGGCGAGCGCGGGACCCCGCTGCCGCCCGAGCCGCCCTCCACTGCGGACACACAAGTGTTACAGTGGTCCCGCGGCACGTATCGCGCTACTGTTGGCCTCGCGGCAGGTACTCACGCAGGTTCTCGATCTTGACGCCGGACGTCACCGTGCGCTGCACGGCTGCCTTGATACTTCGCTCCGCTTTTATACTATTCTTAGGTTTCCTCTTTCTTGTCTGGAAAAATATGAACAAAGAATGGTTTACATACGGAAAACTGGGCAGCAGTAATTACCTGCAGCTGCCTGGTTGTGCAGGTTGTCTTCTAATAACTTTTTAAGTTTTTGATTCGACTGCGTTATAATTATTTTCCAGAGTTTCAAAAACCAGTCAGTTATAATAATAACTAACTAAAATAATACTAACTAACCCGAAGCACTAAGAAATAGATCGACTCCATAATAACTGAAAAAAGTTCCGAATCGAATTCGGACGATCTATCTTTCAGAAACCAGCGTTATGGTGAAATTGTAAATATCTCTCTCTTAAGGTTTTATAAACTTTTTTAAGGGTTCCGTACCTCAAAAGATAAAAAAAGAAACCCTTATAAGATCACTTTCTTGTCCGTCTGTCCGTATGTCACCACCGATTTCTCTATCTCAGGAACGGGTGGACCTAGCAAGTTGAAGTTTATACCAGATACTGAGGTCTATAGTCTCTGTAATGGCAACACTATTGGTAAGCTGCCAACACCATTATAGCTGGCCACACAGGCACTTCCTCTTCCGTTGCGAACCCCGAGCATCACCTAACTCTAAGCACGCACTATAAATCATCTATAATAAGAAAGTGGATATTAAACCCCGATCCTCAAATTACAATGTTTTATTAAACAACAATACATAGCGCAGCCGGTTTAGGAACCAAAAAACAAACAGACGAAATAAATAATATTAAAAGAAAGGGAAAAGTTCCCACGCGCACGACGCGAAGACGCCGATGAACATTGAAGAAGAAGAAAAGAAACACATAACGATGGCGAACATAGAATACAGGATGCCTGAACTACTTTCACTAAATTCCGTAGAAGATCTACTGCCAAAATGGAAAAAATTCAAGCAACAATTCCAGGTATTTCTAGCAGCAGCCGGGTTCGAAAGATTATCCGAAACAAGGAAGGCGGCCATTTTGTTAAATTGTACTTTTCAATAAGTTATAATATAAATCTTGTGCTTCAAGAAGCACAAGATTTTTATTATAACTTATTGAAAAGTACTTAACCTAACTTATTGAAAACGGATGAAGATTCCACAACAGTAAAATATGACACGGTTATCACATAATTTGATAAATACTTCGAGCCGAAACAAGATGATCAATACTGTCAACTTTCATAGAAGACAACAAGAAGAGTTGGTAACTTTTGATAGTTTTTACGCTGATTTACGGAAGATTAGCAAAAACTGCATCTTTTTGAATATGGAGGACCGAATGCTCAAAGATAGGATCGTCATGGGGGTGTTTGACAAGAAACTACAACGAAAATTGCTAGAAGTAGGGGAACTCACACTCGACAAGGCGCTCACCATGTGCAGAGCTTCAGAGCTGTCCAAAGAACATGTCAAGATCCTGCAGAAGAACACTGAGGGTACACCGTCTGTCAACGTCATTCAGTGGCTCAGCGAGAGCGTCGGGCTCGGCGCACTCAAGCTAGACCTAGGTTAGACGAGTGGCTAGTACGAGCCGACAGTTTATATAGCATGGTGATTGTTTACCATATTTTTTTCTTACTTCTTCCATGAAAGATACTTATTATAATAAACGAAACACCCTTTTAAAGATTCTGAAAAGGGCTGGGTGATGGCATATATTTGAAGATAACATTGCACCTAAACTGTACCTATTGTGTATGTAAACACGACTTATTAGTGATAACTAGTTTGTTAATAACCTAACCACATATACGACTGTCGATCAGCAGTAACGCTTGCGGTCAGTTGGCTATTAGCGATGCAGCTCGGCTCGGAATGAGCACCCAGTGGTCTCACCTCATTAGCTGCCACGCTATTAGCGATGAAACAACTATCCAAGTATGGTTACCAGGGACAACGGAATATATTGACTAGTTACAATTTTTGAAAACTAAACAATTGGGTATCATTAAAAATCCAGTTATGGAATCTTCAATATCTTCATTTTGAATGACAGAGGAACAGCCTGGCTGAGGCGGCGGGGACGGGGGGGATGGGTAGTGGGACCGTGGTGACGCACCTGTATGGAGTCCTTCTTCATCGCCATCGGCCGGTTGATGTTGTGCAGCTTGTAGTAGAGGCCGCACGCGTTGCACACGGTCTCGCCCAGCGAGTTGCGGCGCCACAGTGACGTCGTCGTGGTCTGGCAGTTGGTGCACGCCATGCCCGGCCGCTTCGTGCCCATCTGTGCCAGCACACACTGTTACACGCACTGCGCTGTTAGCTACGCGACGACTATCAGTCTCTCGGCATGCATGACAAACATTATTGTGATGTTAGTTATAGAAGCGATGGAGGTTAGTGGGCGGGCGTTAGGGTGCGGGGCGAGGTCAGGGGCGTGGGCCTGGGGGGCGGGGCACGTACCCCTTTCTTCTGTTTGTAGTCAGAGGGGGTGGGTGGCTGGTGCGCGGGGTGCGCGAGCGGCGCGGGCGCGGGCAGCGCGTGCGCGTGTGACGCCGCCATGCCGTTAAACAGGAAGCCCTTGTAGAAATCCGCGCCCGGCGGGGCCCCCTCCGCGGCCACTGCAACCAGAACAAACGACTGAGCGCTGAGAGCGCAACGAGCAGTAGGAGGACGCTCGGCGGGCGCGGATCTCGGGGCGAGGACGCGGGGTTAGTGAGCGAGTTGCGTACGTCGTGCGGGGGCGCGTGGGGCGCGGCGAGGCGCTGACGTACCAGCCGCCGCGGCTGCTTCAGCGGCCGGTTCATGCCGTTCATCTTGTTGTAGAGGCCGCACGCGTTGCACAGGTAGTGGCCGGTGCCGTCGCGGCGCCACAGCGGCGTGTGGATGGCGCCGCAGTTCACGCACTCGCGCCCCTCCGTGAAAAACTCCGCCATGTCGACTGCGCAACACACGCTAGTTACAAGAAGCTCACAATCACGCCTGCGTCTGCCGAGCGTCCAACTCAATGCTTACAGTACAAACTGCGCCTGGCCACACTCGTGGACCAAACGTGCAAATAAATATATCCAGGGCCCGCCTTGACACCGGAGTAGTACATGACCCCACTCTACATGTTCTTGTATTACCATGCCTGCTCTGCTTACGGGCTCACTAGAATGACTATTGTGCTACTAAACTATCATAGTGCAGTTTATATAAAATTATACCTTCATTTGTGGCGAATAAGCACATCATATCATCATACACAATACATTATTATTCAATAAGTAATTTGCACTATACTTGTCAGCGGATTTTGTGCAATCAAGCATAAGTTAGTGAAGAAAGAATATAATGAAACAAAGAAACTAATCATGGTCATTTGCGACCTTGACAGTGACAGTCAGCAGTGATTCATTGAAGAAGAGATGCGCGCGCGCACGTTAGGCGGCGCGGGCACGTCGCGGCAAGGTCGCGGCGCCGCGTGACGTCACCGCACGGCAACTGTACCCGTGCGGGGGTAAAGGGTGACGGGCGCGAGCGTCGACCCGCGCGCGGTCATCCGACCCACCATTGTTCCCGCAATCCCGCGGCACAAGCGCTCCGCTCACTGCGACTCATTTGGTCGGGTTCCCGACGGTGTCCTACCAAACTGGCGCTTCACCAACACCCCGTCGTACAAAGCAAAGAGGACGGTGGTGGGACGCAATAGTTAACAAACAACAACAACCCATAACGTCCACTGCTGGACATAAGCCTCTCCCATGATGGGAGGAATTTGCCGTAATCTCCACGCTTGGCAGGCGGATTGGAGATCGCAGTGATGAAAGACTAACAGAAAACGCTGCTGCCCATTATTAGGTCTACGGAGGCGCAAGGTGTTCTGCCTCAACTTTAGTCGCCTTATACGACACCCGTGAGTGTAATGGGTTGGTTCTATTCTACTCTGCCGGATACCACACGGCTAACGTTAACAAACAATCGATGAAAAATCGATTCTATTAAACTGCTAAAGAAAGCTGTGGATGATGAATTGATGACTTTGGACGAACAAGAAGCAAGCTGAAGGTGACTACAGCTTTCGTGCGCCTGTTACTTCAGATGACATCCTGCTGGCATCAATAGCTCTTGACACCATGTTTTTAACTGTAAAATGGGTCGTGTTCAGTGAGGAGGTGGAGCACGTAGTTTTATGGATTGTACACACCAACGCCGCTAACATGTCGACGGCATATCAGCTGATTGCGGAAGAAAGTCGCCGACATGCCGCGCGACTTTGGCGTGCAGAGTCCATTAGCTAACGTAACACAACTTTGCAAATCACAACAAAGGCGGAGAGCGCGAGTGCCCGAGGACGTGCCGGGAGCGGCGTACGGTTTCAATGGAATCTGCGACCGTTACACATCCGCATCTACTCACATGGCTCTGTCAACGGAACTCACTCGCAACATTCAATTGTGTAGGTATAACATCATTTCATTATTTTTCCATGTTTCTGCGAAATACGATATGGGCAGTTGATACTCCAGTTTGTCATCTGGAGTCCCATGAGGCACACCAGCACGCCATAACATGTGTATGATATAAATCAAAGCAATCGAGATAACTGATTCATCAATACGGAGAGTGCAGTGTCGTGTGTGTCAGCGCCACGGGGCGCGCACGCGCAGACGGTTCGGATATTCAGTTACGTGGCGCAGAACACTTGACAGATATAACTGGAATGAATGGTGGCGTTTCCGATTACTCACAATAAGCATAAAACATGGATGTCATTAGCCGGCCGTTATTGGCGTTTGTAACGAGAGCAGGCCATGTGCGAGCGCACCGCACACACCGCGCACACTTATTGTTCTGTTCTACCACATGCGACTAATGCATGAAAACTAATTAAATGCCGACAGAAATAATGTCATGTACTTTTGTCTAAATGCAAAAAGACGGACGGACCTATGACTTGTGTCTGATAACAACAGTTCTGGTCACTAACGACTGACTCTAGCTGGAGCAAGCTTGACTACCTAACTAACTAGGACCTAGGTCCTACGTGAGTAATGAGAACGCTATGAATTCGTGTACCTACTACGGCCGAGAGCACTCAGGTCACGGCAGCGATTAGCGAAGGCAGCTCCTGTCCTGTGACGTCACTGGTCAGCTATGCCCTAATGGTGGTAAATTAGAAGGCGCTCGTTCTTCGGCGATAAGCGCCACCTGGCGGCGTGGCGGCGCGTGATAACGTCCACATTAGTGGGCGCCCGCGCCGACCCAAGTGTCAGTGGGCAAATATGCGGAGACATGGCTCTAACGTGTGTCCACTGTTTTTTTGAAGCTTTGTTTACGATAGGCTCGCATCACGCCGCGCCGGGCGAGACTCGCGCCGCGCCGGACGCGCGCGCTGTTTGCGCGGCACGTGCCTTATCCGATACCATTTACGGAATGCGATATTAATGCGCTTAAAAGGGAACGACTTCATTTTAGAACAAGACAATGTTTTTTTGGAGCGACCTACGCAAACAGCCGGCGCGCCGCCGCGGCTTGTGTCGTTCGTTTTACGAGGCCGGCCGCACCGGCACTCGGCCGCTTACAATAGTAAACAATATCAATGAACGCGTTATTGTTGCGAGCGAGTCCCGCGCAGCCGCCGACGACGCCTACGAGGAAAACCACGAGCGATGCTAATTAAACTAGAGCCATGTGGGGCGTGCGCACTACATACACCGCGCGAGTGTGCCGCTGTACACGCACACGGGATATTGTTTTCGTCTTCGACACGTGACATTGAGCTTCTTTTAGACATCGAAGTAACGGAAAACAGGACATTTATTTCTCTAAAAATAGTAACTTCATTATTAATTAGTAATATTCGTTATGTTATTGTATTGAAATGGTACATTTTACGGCTTTAATGATGAAGTTATACATCATTTTGTTAATGGTTACGCGTTACGTCTCGTCTAGCTTCAAAACTATTCAGAGAAAAGATATTAATTTACTTTACGAGTCACAAAACTGAAATAGAATTAGGATGTAGCATCGTGAAGACTGATGAAGGTTTAAGTGGGCTCCTTAAGACACGAGCGCTCGTAAATAATGCCGGAACAGTGCTCTTATCGACTTCTTTTGGAAATAGCTTATCTGTCGGTTACTGAATAAAAAACATGGGAGTCGCAGAGATGCGCCCGCGCCGGGCCGAGCGCATTGAGCGGAGCAAGCGCGACGAGCAACTTGCGAGCGCCGCGCGGGCTATCGCGACGTGACCTGCCACAAAAACACGACCCCTGCCCGCCCCACGCCGCCCCCTCTGTTGCTATCTGTTATCGGGACGGGACCATCAAACTGAAGATGTTTTTGTCATCGGTTTCAGCGCACATCTAAATATTTCCCTTATTAATAAGTATACGACAACAGACATGACTGCTCAAATGCTCGCTGCACTCACTAACATATTATGCTTGCACAAAATCCCTTGTTAGCCTATTTCTCCGAGTTGTTATTAAAGTACTTATTTCCAGCTGGCTCACTCATCGTTCTAGTGAAGTTTATTTTAAAGTGCACATTACAGTGAGCCATAACACGCACGACGCACTCGTACCAGTACCTATGTAATAGAGTGCTGCCTGTACTAGCTGAGAACAAAGTGGAGCATGCTGGCACGCGCCAGCCGGCAGCTGTCACCACGTGAATCATAGCGAGTGGACTTGAACACTCCGCTCAATCATTGTTTTGTTTTAATCATCATGTTTTTATATGCGCTGCTATACTTAATATTGTCAGCCATTTCGAGTCGACGCAAAACCTAAATCGACTAGTAGGTACTTAACTACTTCTGACTTCACAAGGGTCAAGTCACACTCATGACACGTAATGTTCTCTGAACTGTTAATTGTACTTACTGGCAGAGAGGCTGGCGGCTGCCGACATCTGTGGACGACGATTACTTTCCAAATTCCACACCTCCTGGAAAAAGAAAGAGGAAAGTGTTGGTCAGAAGCGAGACGATACGCGCATGCGTACAAGAGATGACACTTGTGCAGATATCTGCCGGCAGTGTCGGAACTGGGGGTCACACTGACCTGGTGCGAGTAGGGCGGCGCAGCGAGCGCGCTGGACCCGTACACGGTGTTGGGGCGCGACGGGGCGCACGCGAAGGCGCCACCGAAGCGCGCGCTGAAGGCGGGCAGCGAGCCTCCCGCGCCGACCCCGCCCCCCGCGCCCTCCGCGCCGCCCTCCGCGTACTCCTCCGCCAGCACCACACCGCCGCCGTAGTTCGGGGAGCCGCCTGCGAAACACAAAGCACTCGTGTCAGCAACTACAGATACGTACCGAGCTCTACGCGACTAACAAGGACCACTGCATTGTTCCGTTGGAAGCTGAAAATCCAAGTTGTTTTAATAATTGAATGTAAATGAGTAGCCGCGCTGCTAGTGCAGTGATGTACCTGCACTGGGGGACCAGATCTGCGGCTGCGCGTTGATGTCGGCGCCGTTGCCGAAGTACGGCGAGCCGGCGGCGTAGGCGCAGCGCGAGTACACACCGCCGCCCCCGCCCCCCGCGCCCCCTCCTCCACCACTAAAAACAAAATAAATATATATTGGCCAAACAATTATACTAAAGAGCCTGAAACATTCACATATTTTATTAACACAAACTGTTACAAAACATTGAGTACCGTACCGTACTACCGACCCGCGACCTCATAATACACAATGACATCGTTTGAATCAAGAGTGGACCAAAATCTCCTAAATAGACATCAGATGGTGTTCTACCCATGCATGTTGTTGTAATGATTAAACTGCGTAGACTGGGCATGTTGTCTAAACGTCGCGTCGTCGTGTCGCCGTTGAATTAACCAAACGGGTGGCGCAAGCGATCACATCTCTGCGATCTCCGTCTCGGGAGCGGAGCGCAGAGCCTCCACGTCAGTATAGCAGGTTGTTATGGTAACGAGCTCGCGAGGAGCACTGCGGCAGTGACCACTCCTGCCTCCTGCACCTATCCGACGGCCAACGATCAGTATTCCACAAGAACCGGCATAGGATTTATAACCGGCTGCTGGAAGGGATGCTAGCCGTTTCTGGTGATTTGCTCTATTAAAAAAGAAATAATAAAGGATCAAACGTCACAAATGGGCGTTTCCTCTTTATTTTAAATTAGCATTTATATATTTAAGAAACTCATTTTTTTATTTTATATTTTTACCCATGACGGAACGGAGACGGTGTATGTGTTGTGTGTGTTGTTTGTGCAAATACATGTTGCCATTTTTCTCCAAAACTACTAGTCCGATTTTGATGCAGTTTTCAGTTATGGGTTCAGGTTTGATTGGTGTATGTTCTTAGATAGGTGTTACGGTAACAACTCTACAGGGGGCGCTGCAGTCAACATTTTTTGTGTAGATATAACTTGCCATTTTTCTCCAAAACTACTAGTCCGATTTTGATGCAGTTTTCAGTTATGGGTTCAGGTTTGATTGGTGTATGTTCTTAGATAGGTGTTACGGTAACAACTCACCAGGGGGCGCTGCAGTCAACATTTTTTGTGCAGATATAACTTGCCATTTTTCTCCAAAACTACTAGTCCGATTTTGATGCAGTTTTCAGTTATGGGTTCGGGTTAGATTTGTGTATGTTCTTAGATAGGTGTTACGGTAACAACTCTACAGGGGGCGCTGCAGTCAACATTTTTTGTGCAGATATAACTTGCCATTTTTCTCCAAAACTACTAGTCCGATTTTGATGCAATTTTCAGTTATGGGTTCAGGTTTGATTGGTGCATGTTTTTAGATAGGTGTTACGGTAACAACTCACCAGGGGGCGCTGCAGTCAACATTTTTTGTGCAGATATAACTTGCCATTTTTCTCCAAAACTACTAGTCCGATTTTGATGCAGTTTTCAGTTATGGGTTCGGGTTAGATTTGTGCATGTTCTTAGATAGGTATTACGGTGACAACTCACCAGTTGTCTTCTCACGAGGGAACTCCTTAACGGTAAATAGCACGGATACGAAAATTTGTAGACGCGTTTATATTTGATAGATAAACATGATCTCTATCATGACCTGATCCTACAGCCAGGATTGCCTTCTCACGAGCGAACTCCTTAACGGTAAATAGCAGGGATATGAAAATTTGAAGACGCGTTCATATTTGATAGATAAACATGATTTCTATCATGACCTGATTCTACAGCCAGGATTGTCTTCTCGCGAGGGAACTCCTCAACGGTAAATAGCACGAATACGAAGATTTATAGACGCGTTCATATTTTATAGATAATCATGATTTCTATCATGACCTGATCCTACAGCCAGGATTGTCTTCTCACGAGGGAACTCCTCAACGGTAAATGGCACGAATTCAATGGTTACGACAAAACTATAAAACATTATAAAATGATCAATTAAAAAACCTTTATAAAAATGCACTGAAAAAAAGAAAATAAACCTTTTGTAAACCTTAGCTTGTCCCAACTTGGGGTCGGCTTCCAGTCTAGTCGGATGCAGCTGAATACCAGTATTTTTACCCACGACGGAACGGAGACGGTAGGAATATGCGTTTGGGGTGAGAGGATGTTTGTTTGTGCAAATTCATGTTGCCATTTTTCCCCAAAACTACTAGTCTGATTTTGATGCTCTCTAAAAAGTTTAAAATAAAAAGCTAAATTAAAATTTTTGAAAAAACCCACGACGGTTAAAAAGTAATTGAAAAAGGATAAAATAATTAAAAAAAAAACCAACTTAATAAAAAACCCACGAATATCCGTCGGGGGCTGCCATCACTATTCTAAAATTCATCGTAAATTAAAGTAAGTATCATCATCATCATCATCAACTTTGTAATTATAGCGCTAAAAATCTCCAATTATTCAAGTATATAGGTACTATAAAACTGCAAAACGAGTTCATTTCATGGCAGCCCCCGACGGATATTCGTGGGTTTTTTTATTAAGTTGGTTTTTTTTTTTAATATTTTATCCTTTTTCAATTACTTTTTAACCGTCGTGGGTTTCTATTTGCTTATTTTGATTATGATTATGTCATCTAATATTTTTATGTTATTTCGGAGTTGTGTACTTATTACTCTATGAATATTTTATTTGTCTGACTAAATAAATTAATTGAATTGAATTTGAATTGATTTCATAACAATTATTTAAAACTTGACTGCCTCGTTGGTCTAATGGTCGCAAGCACGACTGCTGAGAGGTCCTGGGTTCGATTCCTGGATCGGGCAAAGTGTTAATAGGTTTTTCCTTATGGAATTTCTCAGTAACAGCTGTGGAGTCTAGATTCGTGCCCGGTTGATGGCAATAGGCTCGTCCCCTATTACATGGGACTTCAAAACATAACGGGCGAAATGTGGGTGTGCTATTAGTACTAGAAACCTCTGCGTAACCCTTCGGCCATTACACGCGTGATATATACGTGATAGGTAACATATTTATGATTTTAAAATAAATTCTATTGCTTTTTGGAGAGTGCTGATTTTTCTGAGAAAAAGAAAGAAAAGTTCAAAGATGTTTGTCTGTTAGCTACAGTTAGTGCCTATAGGACCTGTTGGGCCCGCCGGCTCCCGCGCTTGCGCTTCAGGGACGCACCAATCACTATGGCATCATGACCGTCTTTTTATTTGAGATCTGATATTAGACTTGGTTAGCGTCACTTACAACCTCGGTAACGCGCCAAGCTATAGTATTTTAACAGAATTGTGAAGTTTTTGACTCGCAATAGTATTACATTATTTCCATTGCATGAGTGACTAATTAATGTATGAATTGTGAAACACTACCTAAATTGATGCAAGCAATTAGTGGCGACATGCGCGATCAAGGTACCATTACTCAAGGGTACAGCAGGAACGTGTGGATATGGTGGTCGCGTGGTGAGCGCGGTGAGCGCGGTGAGCGGAACGTGACCAAGTGCCGATCGACGAGAAGAGTACTGCACAGTGCGCTACTCACAGCGAGGTATTCAACATTTTAGCGGCGTTTAAGAATAGCGAACGCCGAGCGTGTAGTTGTTAAGTAGAGCGCAGTGAGGCTAATGGCTCGGAACGTCTCGGAAGTAGGTACCGCGTTATCGGTCGCCCGCGCCGCCCTCGACCCGCTTGCATTCATTACTCGCCGCGGCGCCCAACGTCAGCATTACACGACTCTCCCTTCACAAGCTGCTCACAGGACGACGACGACTGACAACTGTGGACTATGACGCAAAGCGCGTGCGCCGAGATAAACCTATTACGGCGCGCGGCGGAGCGCTGGATACGGAGCGGGACATACTCGGCGTCGCCTTGTATTGTACGTTGTTCGTCGCGCAAGTAACACGAGAACGCGGAAGTGTAGCGGCCACACTCGCACGTTCACCATCCCCCCCCTCCCCGCCGCCCCCCTTCCGTCGCACCGCCACATGCCTTCTATTATTCTATAAAGTACCCAGTTAGTTAGGTCTTACAATAATATGCACAGACTCAAGTAAGAGAAAAACTCTTTTTACCAAATTCCAGTTGTATGACTAAGTGGATGTCTCCTTGTTGGCACCATTTTTGCTGAGTCATGCCACAGTCGCATTAGAATCGGCCGCAATCAGCACAAGGCGCGGCCCCAGTGCGGCTCCGTGGATGTCACAGATTGTGCATTTTATGATACTTACAGGCACTAAATACCTCCGACTTATTTAAGAGTCAGGGTTCGCTACATTCGCTCTTTGTTGCGGACAGAGATTTGTTCAATACAAGCAACTACTGAATAACGATATACCACGACCCACTCACTCGTAATTATTATGTGCGTCTTCTTTACTGATGGCAACACCAAGTGAGCGTTGTACTTGTAGCCCGCATCCCGTTCCAGCGGCTGCCCCGGCGGGCCGCAGCGCTTCAGCGACGTCCGCGGGCGCACGTGCTGGCCGCCACCAGCCCGCACGCACCGGACGTCCCCCGGGACCTGCGCAGGGCACTGACGGCCACTCCGCTGGCTGCACGTGGATCACTTCATATTCCTGAACGCGACGCGCGACGGTCGTTATGTTTGCATCATCGGCCCGAATCCGCACCGGAACGTTAAGGGCCTATACAAATACTTAACTGATTCGAGACACTTAAAACCGTCACTCGACACTTACAAAAAATGATGTGTACGAATCGATCTGAGGATTCTTAAAACGTGTAAAATGGCGTATTAGAAGGGGACGCGCACAAAAAGTGTCGCTCTGACAAATAACCCAGCGAGCGCCGCCGCACCGCCGCGCCGCACCGCCCCGCACCGCCTGGCGCGCGGGTCTACAGGGATGTTATACGTACCATAATTATGGTATACGTACCATTATTCAGGTCTTCGTACCATGTACCATGGTACTTCCATTATGGTACGCAAAAGTACCATAATTTTCACATCTAGCATTAAAACCTCAGATTAAATCATAATTGCGATATCTACAATCGGTGTCGCAGACGGCAGCAGACCACCGATATTGCCGATGATCTCAGATTGCTCAGAGCATTTGTGAGGACAACTGTTTTAAGAATTTATATGATCATTGAACAATAAATACTAAAAATATGAATAGTTAGACGGTTGTCGCTGACCGCTTGTAGTGGGATTTTCCTTATACTAATTGGTAACAATAAACAAACTCGAATATTAGAGGAAAATGCAAACATGCCTAACGATATTAATTATTTTCAAACAGAACAAGTCAATAATAAAACTGCGGTGCTGTGTACCTACTGCACAGATGTGCGAGTGTGTGTGTGTGTGTGTGGGGCACGACCGCGATGGCCGTTAGTAGTAGTGGCCAGTGTTCACACGAGAGGGCCGAGTGCGGAGCCCTGCAGGAGATGTTCTCACGCGCCCACGCGTGCACCCGACACCCTGCGCGCGGCGCCTCCTACCTAGAACCGGCGACGCCGCCGGGGACCTAGCCTAGCCCGCCGCGCCACTCACCTATCGCGTCCTTAACCAATTTGCTAAGTACTTATGCTTTTCTTTCTAGCTCAAAAACAATTTGTAAGCCCCACAAGAAACCTACACAAAAACAAAGAGGCGGTGTGTTGACGTATCAGAACATTGAAAAACAGCCGCAACAGCTAATAACGCTATTAACGTTTTGTACACAGAGGGTCTCTCTTCCGGCCGAGCCGAGCGGTCGGGGCTGCGCACAAAAAACGTAGTGGAGCGCAAATAAGCCCGGGTTAGAGCCACAGAACATATTTGCACAACCAATTGACTACGTTTGGAGGGTTTGCTTGCGTTTGGTTTTAGAGTGGATGCCATAAATTAATCCAAGTGTGCGGATCGACAAACACTACGTTGTTAGCGCGCAGCGAGAGGTGTGCGGGGCGTGCGGGGCGTGCGGGGGGCGCGCGGCTCGGTCTCACTAGGTTAAGTGTCGGCGCACAATGCCAGCGCGCGCGCAGGAAGTGCACGATAGCGTTACTCATTCGCAGAAACCACACAACGAAACGCACGATCCAGCTCTCTCGAATTTAAAACATTCTGCTCTTACTAACTCCTCGTCTAACTAACTACCTATTCACGTTTAAATAATTATTTTCCACATTTTTCAAAACTACTAATTACAAGCGCAGCAAACAATCCCTTAACTGATGTTTATCACGGCAACCAAAATGTCAGCGAGTGACGCACACTATCACACTACTGATTACTCATGGTGGCACCTCGAGGACGAGAAGTGCGCCACGCATTCATGACTCCATGCTACAGTACCGTACTTAGTAGTCGTGTACGGTACAAGTATTAAAAAAAAACAGCCAAGTGCGAGTCGGACTCGCGCACGAAGGGTTCCGTACCAAATCTATACAACATTAGACAAAACGGCAAAAAATCACGTTTGTTGTATGGGTGCCCCCGTAAATATTTATTTTATTGTTTTAGTATTTGTTGTTATAGCAGCAACCGAAATACATCATCTGTGAAAATTTCAACTGTCTAGCTATCACGATTGATGAGATACACAGCCTGGTGACAGATAGACGGACAGACCGACAGTGAAGTCTTAGTAATAGGGTCCCGTTTTTACCCTTTGGGTACGGAACCCTAAAAACAAGCACATTTTAAACTAAATAAAATTCCAAAAATGGTCTGGGTCGGGTTTTTTTTAGATATTTTACATAACTTTTTTCATTTTCAGTTATTTGTTTTTTTTTTATAACGGAGTTCCTATGGCCACCTTCCAGCTCCATCATCAGTTCAGCTCCATGTTATCATGTATTGCCCCGAGATATACATAATATGCGTCCAAAATTTCAACTCAATCGGTAACCAGGAAATGCATCAAATTTAACTTTCAAGATTTGATTACAGACAAACATCGGGACAGGTGAAACTAAATAAAAGCTTGTAATAAAAAGTGAAAAATAACCTTAGCTTCAGAAGTCGGTGGCAAAAAAAAACTGAATCAAACAAACAAGTCACCGACTTCTGAAGCTAAGGTTATTTTTTCAATTTTTTTGTTTTTTGAATTTGGTTTTTTTTATTCTTCGATTTGTCACTTCGAGTTACTTTTTAACATACAAGTTGTATATACCTACATATTTTTGTAATCACCTTTTAAAACCTTAACAAAATATTTTGATACCCCACTCGATGGCATTGGAACAAAAAAAAAACATTATGGCGCCTGAAGTCCGCCATTTTCTTAAGAAAATAATGTTGCCAGTGTCACTCGCGCCATAGACGAATATAACGACGGATAATTTATCCAAATCCGTGTACGAGTTACGACGGGACAAAGAAACGCACATACAAACGGTCAAACATATCACCCTCCTTTTGGACTTGGCCGCAGTCGGGTAAAAAAAACTGACCAGTCGGAGATATTGCAATGGACGGTGTCCCTAGTTTTTAACGACGATTTTCGTCGGTTAAAAAGGTTTAGGTTATGTATTTGATCGGCCTACATACACCGATTTCTACGTGATCGGGCCAGGAGGCCCGATTTACGTGATCCTTTTTTCATTTGCAGAGAAAGGTTGCGCGGTGCCCCATATAAATTTTTGCATGAGTAGTTTATGAAATCTTCTCCATTATATATGTTTTTTTTACTCGTTCATCTATGTGGATCTAGTAACTTCTAAACCCTATTGCAGTTTCCCTGACGACGCTGCTGGCACAACAATCTGCACAACGTGCACGGACGTAGGACCACTAGTGATTGTGACATAACAAATGAAATACCGGACAAGTCCATGTCGGAGCACGCACAGTGACGGGTTCCGTCGTCGGCATGACTGTCTTACTGTGTACTTCTCGACCGCTCTGTCTAGGTGCATCCGTCATTGTTCGTGGTTGTTGTGAAGGGTCACGCTGTAAACATGGATAGTGACAAA
This sequence comes from Xestia xanthographa, assembly GCA_905147715.2. Classification (NCBI taxonomy): domain Eukaryota; kingdom Metazoa; phylum Arthropoda; class Insecta; order Lepidoptera; family Noctuidae; genus Xestia; species Xestia xanthographa. Next base: position 33,375,858 of record LR990645.1, read on the forward strand.
ACCGTGGAAAAAGAAGGTAAGTTAAGCTCGCGAGAAAGCTTTATAAGTATTAAGTATGTTGTTCCTATATGCAAACAGCTACCTAGATATACGTAGGCAGTACCTATAGTATGTCCAACATGCTGCGCTGGCTCAGCACTCGGCAGGCGCTAGTGTTCGGCGCGGTGACGTCACGCCGGACGGCCACATCCTGCTGTCCTCACTCCTCACCGCGACACCCGCTCCTCATCCCGCACCAAAGTAAACAATACTTTGTCTGTAGGTACTAGGTACCAATAATTATGAACCGCTACTATCCAGTTATCTACGGCAGGTCGGCAGTTGGCAACATCAATGTAGTACATATTGATCTGCCTACTTACTGTTACTTCTACTACCTGCACCTGCCAGTAAATATTATCATTTGAAACAATCAATATTATTATCTATTGATCGGAAACATTATAATATTGTTCTGATCTGGAGTCAGTGGTTCAGACATACATCAGCGAAAAAATAATCAGCTGTCCCTGAAAAAACTTCAATATCTACTCGAACCAAATGCAGAAATGCTTTCGCGGTCACGATATTGGTGCCATGGAAAAAGGTGTCCAGTTTGACGGTCCAAATCCGAATCTCACCCTTAAGACATGAGCACTCCTGTCTGGTACTCGCTGTAGCCTGCACCGCTGCACCTTGAGGTCGAGAGCCCCTCTTGTAACAACATGAGACAACACACTACACAAAATGTGCAACTATTTATGTGTCAACTATCCACGCCCATACAGAAAAGAGAACACTAGTTTTTTTAGTCACTTTTGTAACTACAGAGTGTAAACGGACTCTTCACCAGGCCGTCAACCAAGCATTACGTTACGTACCTACATTTCAAACTAAGTAACCTGAAACAAAAAACATTGCTGGGAAACGACTTTTTTTAGGGCGAAAAATAACGTTTTACGAGTCTATCATTTAATTAATGTACCCTAACCGTACAAATTTAAATCTTTATCTTATATGATATTAATGATAGAAGCGAAAAACTCTTCATTCTGTTTTTTTTTTAATTATTATAGACAATTTAAAATTGATACAATTTTAAACTAGTCACAAGACTAGAAACGCGCCAAAATCGGTCGCCATATTGGTGACGTGACGTCACAATGTTAAAGGAATTGCTCAACAATACAGTGTGAATTTTCGTGAACTTTCAGCATTAGATTTTATAATGAAAAATATGTCACGGCAGCTGTTTCATACGATAAGTTTGTAGTTAATATCTACAATAACGTGTTCGGTAAAACGACATCAGTCTATTGCCAAATATGTGTAAAATACATATTACTCCACCTTTCCAAAAAATAGGTAACTTATAAGCACTGGAAATCTATATAAATAAAAACAAAAGTCCTGACTGACTGACGGACTGACTGACTGACTCATCATTCGCCCAGCCCAAACCCTTGGACCCAGAAAGCTGAAATTTTGCACAGAGGTTCCTTTTAAAATGTAGACAAGGAATAAGGAAGGATATTTAGATATTCAACCCTCTAAGGGAGTTAAATACGGGATGAAAGTTTGTATGGAAAATCGTCAGTTTTAAAGTTAGGATCTTCAAATTGTGTGTTTAGGCTAATGATTAAATATTAATTTATACGTGTCTCAGTGTTTTTCATAATACGGGTAGTATGAAGGGTTAAAAAGGAGAATGAAGTTGTTTATTGAAAGTCCTTAATTTTCGAAGTAAAACTCACTAAATTTATTATCTAGGCTTATGGTTGGAAGCTAACCCAACGGTGTTTTTAAAATTTTAACCCCTAAGGGGGTAAAAGATGAAAAGGGGGCTTTATCTGTTACAAATGAATAAAATTGAAGTGTATGTTTGTAATATTAAAACAAACGCATTTTACTACATGTATATGAATGTATATAGGGTACATATACCAAAATATTTTTTTTTTTCAATTTTTGTCTGTCTGTTTGTTTGTTCCGGCTAATCTCTGGAACGGCTGGACCGATTTTGACGGGACTTTCACTGGCAGATAGCTGATGTAATAAGGAGTAACTTAGGCTAGTTCTATTTTAGAAAATGTGAATTTTGTTTTGTAATATCTCAAGGTTGGATATAGTGCGCCAAGGATCTTGGTAGGCATGCATAGTTTTGATTAATCCACCGAAGATATTATCAACTCAAAAACATCAACAGTTTTTTACCATACCTACCAAGATCCTTGGCGCACTATATATCCAACTAACCAATACAAAAACATAGTAAATTTAAATACAATATAATTTTGTACAGCGAGTGCATTTCTAATTTAAATTTTGATTTGGAAAAAATCGGCGTGACTTTAGCCACAGATCAATCTGTGCTGTTTATTGTTGGGTTGGTTTTAGTACCTAAAATGTACCAAAAACTATTAAGATTACCTATAAAAAAACTTAAAACAATATTATAATAAATATTTATTGTTTTTACGCTTAAAACAAAACACGCAAGATTGCCACGAAACTTCGACTTTTGATTTCAAAATTAATTATTACCATTACTTATTTAAATGGAACTATGGATGAATTCGTCACATACTTAAATGACGAGTTAATTATTCTCAACCTAGTGGAGTTTGAATGTCCGAAAACTATTTTTTTTTATGATTTCTAGCCTTGGTTCTCAAAATGGCGATGACCGTATTTATGCACTTGGATTTTCTTAGGGTAAATTAAGAATCTTACGCGCTATATTTATCCAACTCTCATAATTAACGCAAACTCATAGTATTTGATAATCAGAATATTAATAATAACAAGAATTAATCGATGATATGTCAAAAAACTGCATCAGCTGTATGTTACGATGAGTAATCATTAACATTGTGACGTCACATATGCGCTCGTTTTTGTTCGGGAACTGTCAGTGTGTTTGCTGTACCGGGTTCAAAGAAGTATTTTTAATTTAATATATCTTTCTAATTATAGCGAAAAAGCAAAAAGTAAAAATTGTTTGTTATAAAAATAATATTGATCTTTCCATTTATGACAAAAAAACTCTAATACTCAATTATTGAATACCTACTATTTGCTGGTTGATTAACCGGACAGAAACAAAAAGCGTTTACCTACCGTTTTTAAATAATAATAGTCGTTTCGAAACGTCAAACAAAAGATACAGCTTGCTTGAATTGTACGTGTACTCAGTAGAGAGCGTACAATGAACAACAATGTCAATACCTACTCGTTAGTAGCTAAGTTGAAGTTGACTAGAATTCGGCCAATTAACGCAGCAGAGATAACGCGACTCAATAACAACTGAACACGAAAACAACAACCAGAGCGGCCTGTACTGCAATTACAAACTATTAAGCCATCATTTTAGTGCGTGAGAGAGACGCAGCGACACCTGGCCGATAGCACCATCCCTTTTTACCCGACTGCCAAGGAAGGGTTATGTATGTATTTCGCGCGTAACTTGTGTGTTTCTTTGTAATATACCTCGGATCTTCCAAATGGTTGGATATGGATTTCGAAGATTAAGGTAAAAAACCTAAGTGTCTTTAATAGGCGTTTAATAAAACATAATGGTGGATTTTTGGCGCTAATTATAAGTCGTTAACATTTTTATTTCAACCAAACCCATCGAATAGGGTATCAAAGTAAAGGAAATTAAAAGGAGATTACAATAAATATTCAACCTTTAGGTAGGTTGAATATACCTTCAGGGTGAATGTTTGAAGTGGCGTGGATGGCCAAATCCGAAACTATGAGGAATAGCGGAAACCGGCCAAGTACGAGTCGGACTCGCGCACGAAAGGTTCCGTACCATTATCTAAATATACAACAAGACAAGACAGCAAACAAATCACGTTTGTTGTATGGTAGGCCCCCTTAAATATTTATTAATATTTTAATTTAATTATTAATTTTTGAAGTGAATACACAACTAAATATTCTGTGAACCCTGTGCCCCTCATTAATATTTATTTTATTGTTTTTAGTATTTCTTTTTAACATCTGTGAAAATTTCAACTGTCTAGCTGTCACGGTTCATGATATACAGCTTGGTGACAGACAGACAGACGGACAGACAAACGGATAGTGGAGTCTTAGTATTAGGGTCCCGTTTTTACCCGTTGGGTACGGAACCCTGAAACCCGGTTTTGATGAAAACTAAAACTGCATCATTGGTCGTATTGTCGTATGAGCCATATACAGGATTGTAGGAACATAATCCAATTTGTGCTCGGGTTTTTTGATACTTTTATTTAAATGTTACTTGTTCGCGTAACGCATTACTTTAATACTTCAAAATACGGCTGAGGATAAAGTGCACCTACTCAAATGGTGCCTATTTGAAATCTTGGGCAACTGTGCTGAACGACGTGCGATGTTTATAATTACATTGTACCGTCTAAAAACATCTACAACGGAATCACCTGAAGGTTGAAGGACAGCTAGAGTATCTATGCTATACTTACACTTTAAATTTATTATTCAAAATACTACCTATTTATCATCCTTTTTATTTGTTTCTATGTTTACACTCAGCAAATCGATCTAAATACGATTCATTAACAAAAAATAGCTGAAATAAAATATTTTTACTCATAATTAGCATCAGAAAACATAGCTTGGTTTTTGCTGTCACGTACCTATACTACTCAGGGGATCCAACTAAAGATTCACCTGTGACTTCTACTCCCGACAAAACTAGCTGCTGGAACCTATTTTCGTGACCTGGGACCTCTACTCCCGATCTTCGGAAGCTATCTTCGTGCCTGTCCTAGTGCTTGTCTCACAGAGCTATCCTGACGTCTGGCCCTAAGAACTACACTGGTGCCCTCCTACAGAGCTGGCCTGGTGCGTGACTCTGAGAACTGCACGACGCCCTTCCAGCAGAGTTTCCCTGAAGCTTGATCTTTGAAGTTGTCCTAATAACTGACCTGCAGTGCTACCATAACACCTGTTCCTGACTCTTCTACAGTGCTGAACTGATTTGTCACCAACTAAGTGCGCGAACTATAAAACTACCACCTTCATACTTTCCTAGAGTGCGTGCTAGGTAGGTAGGTCTTTTTATAATTAGCTGTATTTTTTTATCTCATCTGTAAATTCCCTTATTAAATTTTAATTGAACAAGTCTGCTTATATACCTTTTTAGATAGGATCAAGTAGATTTGTTACACAGTGGAGCTTGGGAAGTGACTAAAGGTAATGTGCAATCTTTGGCAACTGTGCTGTGCTGTGTGTGTGTGTGTGTGCTGTGCTGAACGACGTGCGATGTTTATATTTATATTGTACCATCTACAAACTTCTACAACGGAATCACCTGAAGGACAGTGGAGCTTGGGAAACACACTTATAATGCCGCAGTCACCGTATTCCCCAGACCTGGCCCCCTGTGACTTTCTCTTGTTCCCCAAACTGAAGAGGCCCATGAAAGGATGACGCTACCCCACGACTGAGAAAATAAAGACGGCATCCAAGGAGGAACTGAACAAGATAAGACAGATAGAGACAAAAATATATTGTTTGAAGTTGTTTGAGGATTGGAAAAAACGTTGGCATAAGTGTATAATATTTGATAGAGATTACTTTGAAGGGGACAACATAGATATCCATGAATAAATAAATCTTTTTTGAAAAAACACAAAATTCGCGATACTTTTTGAACAAACAGCGTATATTTCTTGAATTTATTAATTTGCTGACTGACAACACATAGTCTAGACCGATGGGCTGTTACTTTTATAGGAAAAAAGGAAGATTGAAAATTCAAAGGGGATGAAAAGTTGGAAGAACGTTCCACATTTTTTGTAGCGCTGCCGCTACGCAATCCGATCGTAGCGCAATCGCTACACAATGTAACCGTAGCGCTGCAGCTACGCACCGCTGTCGTAGCGCAGCCGCTACGCAATCCAACCGTAGCGCAGCTGCTACGCAACGCAATCGTAGCGTGGTCGCTACCCGACGCGGTTGCTTGCTACGCTACCGCTCTCAAGTATCTCTTTGTCCTAGGATATTAGTTTTTATTGATCGTTGTTACTGATCAGCATTATGTTTATAAAGTAAACAGTTCCACAAATAGTTAGGGGTTGACGTTTAAATATCGAAAACATGATATGGTAACCAAATATTTTAATCAGATTTTATGAATAAACTCTTTCTTATTGTGTACATTTTCCGAACAAGTATTGCTGTTTTCCATATTATTATTATTATTATTGAAGTCTGTGCATATTAATGACACCACTCAGATCCAGCCTGTCCCCTTGCTGTCCTCTCCCAGCGACGCCCTAAGCCGAGGCCCGTACCCCGCAGGGGGTGCCCTTAGCGTGTAGTCGTTTAGTTTGTAAGTTTTATGCCCCGGCTGGAGGCCTTACACTTAAGGTACCCACATGATTGTCCGGTTAAGCAGACGACAACCTCTCTAGGTTGAACTGCGAGATGCCATTTCGAAAAAAAAAAAGAAGTCTGTGCAGTGTTAGTTCATACCTATGTTACGTATGCCTTCTTGTAGGGGATAATATCATTCTAAATAAAAACCGTATTTTTTTGTAATTAACCCACAAGTTTCCCATTCGTATCAGTGACTTAGCATGTACTGAGCAAACAAGTGACATAGTAATGTGAACGTTACATAGAGCAGCGAGACGCGCAGGCATCGCATCGTTATTGTAGCAAACTGAACAGTTATAAATAAATTAACAACAGTTAGCGCGACCGCAGCCCCGCGACCGCGGCCTTATCGCCGAGAGACGGGCGACGTGCCCCCCCCTCCGGGCACCGCACCACACCGCCACCCGGACCCGTACCGTACGACACAGTAGAGACACGGCGAGGAGTCGCGCCGGCAGCACACGTGCAACAATCAATGTTGTAACAACGGCACCGCTGTGCGTCACACGTGGCCAGGTGGCGGCCGCGGGGCCGTCGGTACAGTTCTAGGCACAGGTTCTAGGTGTCCCCATCTACGGATGGATCAAAGAATTTAAAAATTGTTTCCTGACTACAAATAATCAATGCTGAGGCAAAATTCCAAGGAACCAAATGTTTGCACTTTAGTAATATACCTACGTATATATCTTGAAATCAGGATCCAATGAGAAAAACAATTCTCACTAGATCCATCATGGATCTGGCCAATGGATCTTCTGAGAATGATCCTATAATTAGTTTCACATTCCCAGGATTCTCAAATTGTTTCAATTCCAGCAAACAACAACTATGTCATTGCCTTGTTCCAACTATGTTGGCGTCAGCTTCCAGTCTAACCAGAGTACCGACTGTCAAAGATCTACAAATGACAGCCGGGACCGACGACGTAACGTGCTGATTGCCAAACTATGTAATGTAAATACCTATCGTTATAAATAACAAACTGATGGCGCGACAACGTTTATATATTATTTCATCGTATTTTAATCAAAATATCAAAAATGGAAACTTATGACCGCTCTATGTTCCAAACTACCTACCTAGAGCTGCCAAACGCATAACGAAACTTGCCGCGGTTAAGGCTTGTTATGATATTAGTCTGATAGTATAATTATGATGATGATATGTATAGTTTTAATGTTATTAATTTATTTTTAAATTGTTGATTTCTCATTTTACTCTGGACGCTCTTAATGTGCACGTCTTCATACATCGTTCTCTATATGTATAATCTCAACATGAATGATGAAACCAAGATTTTATATGTAACAATATTTTGATTGAAAAGAGTGTCCATGGAGTTTTTTGCCTGTTCTTCTCCATAGAGATCTACGCTACGGAATGGGCAACTACAGTACTTTCTCAAATTATGACATAAGCCTTGTGACTGTAGCTTCGCTTTTTTTGTTTTCTTGACATTCGAAAGTCCGTAATGGTCTGGTTGAAATAAATGATTTGAGTTTTTTGAGTTTTTGAGTTCCTAGTAGAACTTTTGCCCGCAGCTTTGCCCATGTGGAGGTAATATAAGCTATGAAAAACCACCATAAACGGTAATGGGGTGTAGCAGACAGCCGGCGCGTGGCGTACGCACACTGGAACAGGGCTCACGCGGTAGCCTGTGAAGGTAAGAGTGGAGCTATCGCCGCTGAGCTATATAGCGCTAAGCTATACGTTCGGCACGTGCTCGGCACAGCCAGCAGCGTGCGGCAGCAGCACGTCGGAATGCTGCGGAGCGGGCGCACGCGCCGCGGACGTGCCGATGTGCACAACACGCGGGTCTTGCCTCATCGCCGCCAACAGCAGGCGACGCCGATACCACACAACTATGTACTTATTTCACGTCAATTACTCATCAATTGTTTATTTTATTAAGCTAGCTACCAGCAGCCCCTTCGGCTCTGGAAGTGTCTACCAGTAGTCGAAAAGACACGACATCGAAATAACCGGAACAGAAGCTGATCAATAATAACTAAGGTGCACTGCCTACCAGATTACAAATAGAATATCAACATTTACGGATATCAACGATTTGTAAGCAAAAACCAATTGTTGTAATCCATGAATGCTCCACAGGTATACACTATACAGTATATATGACAACTAGCTTGTTCCTCAGTACAATTGATTGCTATCCTTTATTATTTTATATTTTCATTATATATTCATTTCTTGAAAAGAGAACTCTTGTTCTTTTTGAGTTAGAACTTTTAGTTAAATAAAAGGTTTTAATATTTAACTTGTAAGCCCATTATGTATTCTCTTAACATTTTTTTGAATCCCGACACGATGCTGACTCAGACTTTCAGTGACAGAGAGGACCTACATCACCTTAAGAATAACTTTCGGCCCCATAACAATTAAATATCAACTGAAAAGAATATTATCGCCGAAAAAAAATGTATTGGCTTCGTCGACAACATCTTCCTTTTTTCTCAGCTGGCCTAAGGCACTGAACTGTAGATTAACCCCCGAATACTGAAACGTCACTCAAAATTTAAAGGCTTCTTATCATTTGAACAGCTTCTAAACTTAAAATTTTGTACAGCCAAATGTCACTTTTGAGTATCTGTTAAATATAAGTACTACAAGCCTCAAGGTCAGACTTTGACGAACTTGGAAACAGTAAAGTGAAAAGACGCACTGAGTATATTGAGAATATCGGGGCTGCCGGCAGGGAATACAATCTGTTCTCTTATAGAACTCACATGTGATCCTACACATCCCCCTTTACGTTGGCGTAATATTTTATGAAAAATTACTGTATCGACTATACTGAAAACACAAATGACCAAGGTAGGCCATACAGCCGCCAATAACAAATGGAATTGAGCAGGACAACGGACTCGTACGAATCAGGCCGCCAGACGAGAGCTCTGGACTAACTATCTCGGACAGCAGCCAGGAGAGCTGGGCTCTCGTGTGGGCGCCTAGCGACTGTGCGACACACTAGTAGGAAGCAAAGCCTTACACCTGCCCTGGACTATTGTAACACCCAGTTTTATTTATTCGAGTTACTGAAATTATATTTTTCAGAAGGTAGTTTTTTTTAGAAAAGTATAGAAAAGTTCTTACAAGCTTTATGAAACTGTAAGGTATTAAAACAAATATTTAAATAAAATTAAAACAGTTCTGACGAGGAACATGTCGATCACCCAACAGTTAAGGCGTAGATTACGACCCGTGGCTTTCACTTTGTAACAATTGAACTATAAATAGAATGCAAGCGACGTTTGACAAAATACGTCAAGTAATGAGTAGCGCCATTAGCTGCGGTCGCGGCGTCACCAGCCTGCGCCCGCGCACCTCGCGCTCCGCTCGACACGACCACGGTCGGGTCGGTAGGAACTAGCTGTGTCTGATAGGTCTGCACTAGTCTTGTCAAATATTCCGCGGTTAAGAATTTGAAACGTGAGGAGAGAAGAACACAGTTCAGCTGGGCCAGGAAGAACAAATGAAAGCAGATGTATAGAGAAGAGTGTACTCACCCGTCGACGTGATGGTGGTGGTCGTGCGAGTAGGGCGGCGGCGCCGGCGCAGGCGCGTAGCCCTCGTAGTGGCGGAAGTCATCGCGGCGCTCCGGCGATGGGCTGAGGTCGGGACTGCTGCGGCGTAGGTACACGCCGTCCGTGGAGCCGGCTGGTGTGCCCGGCGTGCCCGGCTTGAACACCTCCTCGAGGTGTGCGTAGGCCTGCATGTCGCGTGCGTGTGCCGCCGCCGGCCGCAGCTCCTGGTAGCTGCGCGAGTGGGACGGCGACAGCGCGGGGTGGGCGTAGCCGAACGGCGGCAGGCGGGGCGGGCTCTCCGCGTCGCCGCCGCTGCCCTCCGCGCCGCACTCCGCCTCGCCCTCTGCGCACACGCACACACCGTTACTCCACACCGACACACACAGGCGCCGCGCGGCAACGCGATTGGCGCTCGCGACGCCACCGCTTTATTTGTGATCATCCGAATAGATAGACAGCGGAGCGAGCCACCGAGCGCCGCTCGTCCGCCCCGCGGCACCCACTGCCTCACTTAACTACTACATAACATCAACACCGTACTGGCGCACTATACAACGAGTACGTACGGTGTGTAGCCCGCACTACTTCTGATGTTTACTCATTAGTTTGATGATTTTACATTACGTGTGAATAAAATGCAGTTATTAACTACATTCACAGTGACAATGGGTCAAAATGGACGTTTATTTACTAATAGGTATCATGATCTGTACGTACCTAAGCACTTAAAACAATGTTGAAACGAATGCAACTAGGTACCTACCCACTTATATTTTAATGGTTAGTTAATAGCATCAACATCATTAACATTCATCTACAAAACAATCTGCAATCATGCACGATGAAACAGTCTCTGTAATAATATGCATTTGTTAATGTTATACACATCGACTGATAACTTAGGTAGCTTTCATTCATGAAAACCTAATGTCACCTTACGTATATACGACATAAGAAGTTCACCAAATGTCGCTGAAACTGAATTTCTATAATAACCTGTTGTCCATAAGAATGAAGAAATATATTATATTTATTAAATTGAGTAGCTTTGATGGGACGGGGGATTGAGTTAGGAAGGCAGGAAATTATTGCAAGGGTACGCATTGTCACATTCACTTTTTGTAACGCCCATTTAGGTCCTTAAACATTAGGTACATGAAATGTGGTAAAAGAGTAGAACATAACAAAAATGTTTACTCGATTCGCATCGCGATCCTACGTCCCTCTGGCCACTGCTGCACTGCACTGAACGCTCACGGCTCACCTTTCAGACAATTGTTGTTGACCTCTGCAAACAGCGCGTCCAACTCGAAGGATTCTGTCTTATGCCACGCATTGGGCCATGTGTCGTGCAGCATGCTGGTATACTTCACTCATTCACTGTTAACAACCGTACGGAGCGCGTCGTGGCGTGTGCGCGCGTCGCAGGTCGGGCACTGACTGACGCAGTGGCGGCCGCCGGGCTGCATGCGCGCGCGCATCACTCCCGCCACGCGCCCCCACATCCACATGCACCGCCCCTTTATATTCTTTGTACTATTTTTGAGATAGAGCAAACACTCCCCAGAGTTCGCTCCTAATGAGGGAGCCCCTGCTTTATCCATGAAGCCTGATCGAGTATTCTTTGTTTATATACTTGTGTCCGTGTACAAACCACAAGCCGTCTATTAACTTCTCAGATCGCGGCTCCATAGTGAGGAAACTGATTTTTTTATTATCACCTAATTAATTCGTTGGTACAGAAAAGAAGCAGATAATTGGGGCAACTAATTCGTTTTCGCCGGTTACCCTAAAAGTAGGGTAGGTAGCTGTAACAGCTGGTAGTAATATTGGCAAAATATTTGATTTCAGCGAATTATAATCAACTTTCAAAATGTATCATGAACTCACGATAATGATGAATGAAGATGGGCTACATGCGGTACATGCAGCGCTGATGCTGCAGGCGCAGCGCTGAGCACCGGCGCGGCGGCGCGAGCGCGAGCAGCGCGGTGTGTACGCGATCAGCTGTGCGGCGGCGTGGGCGCGGGCGCTATCAGCCGGAGATAAGCCACTATCAGCACGTGCGCGCGCCGCCTCCGCGTCTTATCTGCACAACATCTCCCGACCTACGCTACCGGCGCACCGGCGCACCGGCACACGGTCACCTCGCCACGCGCTGCAGGGCCCTCTAGCTCTAAGACGCTGAGACGCAGCTTACGCTTGCTCTCCGTTGCCCTAATCTCTCGATCGAGTCGTAAACACGTGTATCGGTTGACTAGCCGCCGTCGAGGTGACGACGCGTCGCTAGTAGTTTTTACGAGTAGATTAAGATTGAGTGTTAGTGTTTCGCGTTACATTCATAAAGATGTCCATCTGACACATGTGCGCGGCTACAAATCACGACAGACGTTATCGTCTCCCGGGAATGTATAAATTTTATCGTATTAGCGGTAAAAGTGCTGTAAATCGCTTAGTTGCCACTTTTTCACCATTCCAAGTATCCGCGTAACACATGAAAACTATAAAAAAGTGTTGTGAATGACAGATCTGTCCGGAGCCCGGGGTGTCTGCCGGGCGTCAGCCGGGGCGTCGGTGGGCACCCCGCCGCGCGCCGCAGCAACGTAAATAAACAAGTCGTAACAAGCCATCATCGTTAACTGATTTATGGCGTCGCTTGTTGTGCGGACACTATTGTGTTGCTGTCAGACTTGATCTGCTGCGACAACACGACAGTGAAGCGCGCCTCACGCCGCACGTGGCACTGCGCACATCTTAGGCTCTTGACAATATGTTGGGGTCACCTCCAGGCTGACCTGATGTAGCTACAACTAAAAGTATTGTTACAACATAAGGGCAGCTGTATAGTACATCGGTAATTCGGTATTATACTGCAAAATGAGTAATTTATTGTTATTGTTTTGTTTCTGTTAGGTAGATGCTATCCCAATCCGTCAGTGAACTCTTTGTAGCTGTAAGAGCCTGTCTGTATAACTCAGTTATTCTACGTCAACTTAGTGTTTCAAAACTATAAGACATACGGAGTCATTCAAACTGGTTGATTAGTTACAAACAATAAAAAAAATATCCATGCAGGGACAACAATAATTCTCCCAGAATTCTTTCATCAGTCTGTCCCTAAATATGCGTCTTCCAGTATAAACGGGTGTAGCCAGCAGACATTCAATAGTGAGCGACTGCCTATCTAACCTCCATCGGTTATGTATGTACCGAGTAACACGACAATGACACGACGTAACCTGTGTGGTATAAGACTGGTTGCCAGATTTTGGTGAAAACTTAAACACTACGTATGTATGACGTATACTACGTACGTTGGTATGACTATACCAACCAATTCTTTAGATTTTTGAAAAAAATCAATTTGTTGAGGCAGATTTCATATTAAAATCAAAAACCTACATAGGTATTGAAAACCAGAACGAGATAAGTATTTTGGCAGTATCGGATAGTGTCGCTATTCAGAATCAAGTTCTGGGAAGAAATGCTAATGACACAGGTACGGCAAACAAAGGAATTGAAAAGGAACGGAACTAAAACGGCTTTTGTATTTGTAATTTCCCAAAAAAAAATGATTACGAAAGTAAAGTATTACGTAGTATAGGTATGCAGGTAGGATGGTGATTCCAGGGCAGGCAGTCTCGACATAGATAGCGACAAATTCGCTAACTTTCGATCGCCGATTACTAACGAATAAATTCGGTTGCAATAATTATGTTTGGAAGAAACGCATCTCGGAAGTTGAGACTAGCGGTATTAGCAAGCATCATCATTGCAACCCAATTTATTCCTTAGTAATTAGCAATCAAAAGTTAGCGAATTTGTCGCTATCTATGTCGAGACTGCCTGCCCAGCTCAGCAGCTTAGCGTTTCGTTAACACTTGGTCTGATAGGTCCATGATCGGACCCGATCAGCCAGCCCACTTATATAAAATAAAATTCATAGCGCAATAGAGCGATATTTAAACATTTTATTTGTAACTAGAGGGCTTATAATAATAATAATAATTCAATTATTTATTCGAGCAACATAACTCATAGTGTTAGTAACAATTTCACTTATAACTATGTTAGTAAACTAAAGTACATACAAATCATGAAAATTAACCTAAAATTAAAAAGGGGCACATCGTTACTATGCTGCAGGTCCAGCAGAAATTTTGCAGCACCGGTTAACGATCGCGCAGTCTAGTCGGCCAGAGATCATTTTTAGGATGCTGTTGGCGCTGCCCCGCACCCTGCGTACCAGGGATGCGCATCTCTTACGCATTACTGTATAGAAGCAATCTACGCGGGCTTCTGCAAACATCCCTGAAGCACTACAGAAGCGCGGCAACCCCATCAGCACCCTAAATGCGTTGTTATACTGGACACGAAGGGCGCTGTACGCCTTTAGTGTAAAATGAGCCCACAGGCTACACGCGTAGAATGAAGTACAATAAGCACGGAATAACTCGACTTTGACTTCACTCGAACAGCGTGCGAACCTGCGAGCTATCATGTTAGCACGTACAGACAGCGCCCTTCGCTCCCGTTCGATGTCATTATCATCCCTGAGGTCGGCAGTCAGATTGTGCCCTAAATATTTAAATTGGTTTACTCTCTGTAGAGGAACATCGTTCAGTTTAATAGTAGGCATCTCTATAGGAACACAACTTCTGCCGGCCTCAAAGACCATAACTTCACTCTTTTTCACATTGTACACAAGCCCATGTTGCAATGCATACCTTTCGCAAATACTCAACAGCTTGCTGAGGCCACAGGGTGACGCACTCAGCAGCACCATGTCGTCCGCATAGCTTATATTATTCAAGCACACTCCATCTATATAGCAGCCTACCCTGGTGCTGCTGAGCTCCTCAATCAGATCCTTCACATACAGGTTGAAGAGCGCTGGCGATGTCAACCCCCCTTGTCTCACTCCGCACTCCAACCCATATGCGTCAGATCTGACCCCTGCCCACCTGACACTATTGACCTGGTTTCCATACCAGAACTTGATGATATTAACAAGTTCTTTAGGTAATTTAACATCATCTAGCTTTTTCCATAGTATTTCATATGAAACCAGGTCAAAAGCTTTCGAGAGGTCGAGAAATCCAGCGTATACGGGCGTTTTCCGATCCGTATAATATTTGACAGTCTGCTTAAGACACAAAATAGCGCTATCCGTAGACAATCCGGGCCTAAAACCGAATTGGTTGTCATGTGGTGTCATATACTTACTTAGTTGCGTGTTAAGCAGACCGTCAAATATCTTCGAGATAATTGTTGCCAATGATATAGGCCTATAGTTATTTATATCAGCAGTACCCAGCGGTGGAAACGTATGGGCAAAAAAACACAAATAAAATGAACAGTTCTTTGCCAGTTACTTTCGAATGCTCCTGCCCCCTGCAGTGATGCTGCTACCCTTCACGGAGCCGAGCCGAGTCCTACCTATCCCTGGGAGCTAACCAGGCAGTAGGCAGCAGGCTTTCCGAGGAACGCTAATGAGTTCGCGGAAGAGCGTGAGAACACGGGCCGCCTCATTGTGCTGCGAGTGCGTAGCGCCTAAGGTAGCTTATACCTACATACCGAGCCTCATTTACGGAACTACCAAATAAATGAACATCTAAAAACCTTTAATCTTATTCAAAGTATTTTTCTATAGGGATCAACGTTACCTACTAGAAGTAGGAAACTCATCGATATAGTCACACATTCATTTTCAATAGGCTTGCCTCACATTACAGAGGACTTAAACATATCTGGCTTTATGGAGATGTACTATTAGGTACACTTCTGCCTAACCCTTTGGGCATAACAGGCGTGATGATATGTTATGTTCATCCTCCTGGAAGCATGTTCAGTTGTATTGAGTAGCTCGGCAGTCGGGAGTCGGCAGTCGGCAGGACGAACATTAATCCTACTCGACACGAAGCGACGGGCGCACACACAACACGGTTGTTGTTGGCACTATCTACAGCTAATTTACTAATTACTTAGTAGTAGTAATTTACTAATTATGTAGTTAGTAGACGGACTGTATTTGAACTGTAACATTCACGATCATGAAAATGACGAGCAGCTAACTGAGAACAGAAGCTGTCCAAATTATAATTATTTTAAATTAATTAGAAGGAAAAAAAAAAACAAAGTAAGCTTGAAATATGTTTTTCACTTCTCATGCTCTGAAAGTGCTTGTTTGTGCAGGATATAGGCTGCACAAAATCGAATTTTGTGCACAAGGGCATTAATGTATCTACTCATAAATGTATCTATATTAAGGCAAAGAAAATGAGCCATACAGCCAAACGCAATAAGAAGTTCATAGATAGAATTTGTTATTTTATAATATTTACTTTAATTTATTTGCCTTATGTGTTTTTTAAGACATAAAAGACATAAAAAATTAAATTCAAGTACCTACGGTAGGTTATTTAATTAATTTAAGAAAATTATTATAAAAAAATAAATAATAGTAGGCTGTATAGGTAGGTCTGCAGCCCAAGTCTAATATCAATGAGTAAGATTTCAAAAAAAGAAAGCAGCGGGAAACAGCTCTTGTTTTTGCGTGTTTATTAATTTCCTACTGTTTTATTTCCTCGCAATCGAAGTGAAAAGCAGAGTTTATAACTCGTCCACAAAACCATTTTTATCCTCGACATTACTATCAGCTCTCGCCTTCGGCTCGGGCTGCTAAAAATCTCGGATAAAAATGGTTCGTTTTGTGCACTTGTTGTAAAATCTACTATTTCTCAATCGTTCACCAATGGTGACAACTGACAACTTCTTACTTTGTTTTAAAAAGTCTCTTTTTTAATCAGTTCGAAATTGCTCGTTTTTATTTTAGCTGTAGGGGCGCCGGGCGCGAGTCGCCAACCCTGAAACTCTAGTCCAATGTTTTGTTCAGGTTCAGGTGGTGTCTGCTCTTACGTCGTCACTTAGAGCCTGATCTTGCTCAAGACATCGACTTCATGTTGGCGTTAGATTCGGCTGCGTGGTACAATGTGGCAGGGTCGCACCGGTCGCACGACAGTGAGCACAAGTTACTAGCGCTGCGGTAGTGAATCAGAGCAGGGCCGGCAGGTAAGCATGAGGCATTGTGGCTATTGTGTGGCAGGCGGCCTGGCGCATTCCCAGGGCGCTGACTCACCCGCAGGAACCCTGGGCCCGGCCTGGCCAGCACCCGCGAGCCACCCCGTGTCACCAGCGTCACCAGCCTCATCATTAGCTGATATCCATGTTGTTTACTCGCGACCGTGCTTAGTTCTGAATACCGTTGTAATTGTCATTATAAACTAGTTCTCGACAGAGCTCCCGTTACATATTTGTTTTTCGACACTAATTAAGTCATCAGGAGCCAAATAACAATGTAATTATTAACTAATTAAGTATTTATTGATCGTTTACAAAAGACTCGACAGCTCAGCTGTGATTTGGACATACTAAGAAATAATAAAAGTCTACCATTGTTTGTACAATTTGAAAAATTCCCTCAGTATAACAGTGATCGATAGGAAGTAGAAGGAGCAAGCGCTCAAGAGCATGTGGGCCCGTGCTTGAGTAGTTTCCTAGCAGAGCGGACAACGAACTAAAGATCTATGTAAAAGATAGATAATATTTTTAGCCTTATGATAAGGTTCTAGATTATTCAGTTTTTTCGATTTATCTTCTTTGGTAGGCTTTTGAGTCCAGTAATTTAAACGCATAATAGAATACGTAAACCAAACCAGATGGTATTGATATAATGTCTTAGAAGTCGAACCACCCCATGGCGAATCTACATGAACCCTCCAAGGGCTGCGGAGCCTATCGGATTTCGGATATAATCGTGGCACTAAGACATAGTCGTAGTAGAATCTTCGCGTGCCGGTGATCCAAAAATATTATGCAAGTGAGTGTGCAGCGGACCGGTGACGATGACGTCGCCGTGACTAACAGTACGGGAATGCGCCCGAATGCGCTGTAAGCTGGCACTGCACTGCGTCTGCAGCCTACTATCGGACTCTGTTCTGTGGCCGCGCCGGCCACTAGCCACCATACTCCACGAGTATGGAGGCACTTGCCAAGTCTGTTACCATAATTATCAACCATTATTACAAACATTTTCATCTTCCTATCAGTCACTATTACTTTGAGACCACATTGATGTAGGTAGGTAATGTTTATTAAGTTGTACACATATCGACGCTTGAAAGGCAATCATTACTTAGCGACATAAATCCATAAAATGAGTTATTTAAATACCTACCATTCGACCCGTCGTTTGGTCTAGGTCTTATAGTTCTACGAGGAGTTTTATTGTCGACTCGCTTAGATATTGCGTGATTTCGGTCAAATCTACATTTTGTGCTTACTAAACGACAAAAAAAAAGGGATTTTAAGAATATCCAGCAGTTACGACATTCTAACAATTAGGAATATGAACTTAGTCGGTTTTTCATGGATTGACTTTTTCATTTTATTTGTATTTAGATATTTTTACTTGTTAAGAAATATATTTTTGAAATCACTTATTAGATTTTACCTACACAAATTCGTCGTGCATGATAATAATAACCTGTACAGTTCTTGGTTAAATTTCAGTTACGAAGGGAGGTTTGAGGTAATTTTAAAAACTTAGATACAATTTCTACAATCGCATAAATCATTAAATAATGCAGTAACATAATTGATTTATTTTAAACTGTCAGATCTTTTCAGATCAATCTTTCTGTATCAAAATTCTAAACTAGGTAAGTTTACCTATTTTTACATGTTACTGCACACACTACAATGATGATTTAGATAATTTTACCTGTTGTTTGCCTTATTATGACAATTTGAATAGCTATAAAAAATATTTCTACGAGTGTTAATATATCATTTTAATCGAACAATTAGGTATTTTTTTTATTTTTTTTTTATTTAATGTTTGAACTTTAAATCACTCTCCTGTAAAGTTTACTCAATGTCGCTTAGTGAAGGTTCCTTTAGCGTCGATATACATTTATTATTATTATAGGGGGCGTCCATTAATTACGCAAAGTGCTGGGGGGGTCTCGGCGTATCAAGAAAAGGTGTTTCACCATCAAAATATGGCTAAATCTCACACAGTGATTTTGAATGATATATTTATTATTCAATGAAAATAATTAAACAAATTATGTTTTTTAAATAAATATAACGCAATCAAGCACTGATAAAACGATTTTGAAAAAAAACACTGTATTATTATTACACCATTCGATGGTGATCAAATTCTGGGAAGTACCTAATGACATGCGGCAAATGAGAATGGCGAGGTTGGACCCACGTAATTTAAAAATCAATGACGTCAATGACAATTGACGACCTGTTTAGCGCAGCGGCAGTGAGGCTGCCTTACGTTCTTAGGGTCCCGGGTTCGAATCCTGGTAGGAGCAAATGTTTGTGTGATGAGCATAGACATTTGTTTCCTAGTCATGGATGTTTATATGTATAATTCCCATCATCTAGTAACTCAATATTTTTTATATAGAACTCTGATTACCTCTTTACTTTAATTAATATAAACTAGACCGTGATCGCGGCGCTCCATTATAATAATAATATAATAAATATCGCTAGACATTATACAGCACCATCTAGTGCCACACTAAGCAACGAGACTTGTGTCGTGGACTCCAGATAGTTGATATACTACATAGACACTTTTTGTTTGTAAATACATTAAGTTTGTATTTACAATACAATATTTATTATATTTACTATACATATGTTCGGAAACAAATGTCCATGCTCATCACACAAACATTTGTTCCTACCGGGATTCGACCCCGGACCCTAAGAACGTAAGGCAGCCTCACTATCGCGGCGCCATTCGGGTCGTCAACTGTGGTGTTATGTCTCGATTGTATGCAGTCGCCCTTCGCGCCACTATCCCCGCTGTACTTGAGAACATCAAGAATGTAATACATTTCCGAACGCTATTTAGGAAATGTATAGATTTCCTAGGAAAAGTGCATATTACAAAATAGATCATAGATTTCCTATCTATTTTAGGAATTGTAAACATTTCTTTTAGTTTGCCGTAAGTCATTATTTCTCAGAATTGCAGCCTGTAATGTGTGCCCATTGATACAGTCATCTCCTAGAGCTTTTGCAAAAGTTTCAGCAGACTATGCCACCACATCATAAGTATTAACAATGTTTCTGGCGTCTGGCGTAACCTGTGTCCTCAATATTGACAGAACATCATCTTGATGCGTGTCTGCGAGCTTTATGTTTGCATGCACCAGGCAACTGCAATACCTTGGCAATACTGCTGTGTGGCTTCTGTTTTTGTTAATACCGAATTAAACTGTTCTCCTTGGTTCTTGGGCACACACAGATTATAAGTACGTTACTTGTAAGTTACAGTAGGAACTGTTGTACAGTGAGTGCACCCGTCCACTTTATTGTCAATACAAACAATAAAAGCGGTCAAGTGCGTGAATACTTTCCGTATAGGAGCCGGAGAACATTTGTTATTCAAGTACATTTTATAAGTTGGTCAACTGTTACTCGTTGACTTGTAAAGCCTACACTGAGCTGTCATAGTCGTCCTTTTAACTTCGTTACATGTATACAGTACTGTTGCACCACTGCCGTTGCAATGGGGGATCAATCCAGTCGGTGCTCTGTTGTGTGAGCACTGAGAACTGTGGCGGCGCGGGGGTGGCGGGGGGTGGCGCGGGGTGGCGCGGCGTGGAGCCTGTCACCACTGGCTGGATGTGACCGTATACGTTCTGCACATAGTTACTTACTAGTATTAACTAGAATGTCATCGTTAGCATGTTTGTGCTCAGCCGGTGCGGGGGTGGCGGGGGGGGGGGGGGGGGAGAGGGGTGGACGTTTAAATAAATGGTGATATTAATACTTTTTAAGCGCAGAGGCCGGAGGTCGGCGGTTCAGCGTTATCAGCGCAGCCCCCGCCCCGCGCCCCGCGCCCGCGCCTCTCACCCGCTGCTAACATACAGGCGACTGTAAAAATAATTTTATGATCCACGCACAAGCGCCACACACTCCAGTGTGCACGACGTCGTGCCATGATGGCCGCCGCATGAGGCGCGTCATCGACTGTCTGCGACTCTGCCTGCACACTCTTCCAAACCTTGGTCAACTCTTCTGAACTGACTCCGTGGTCTCTGGTTCGCCCTCAACTAGTTTGCTGTGCGACTACAGTAGCCTATCTCATTGATATGGTTACAGCTACGCTACATGACAAGTTACTTACGAATTTTTAACCGACCCCTAAAAAAGGAGTAGGTTATGTCACTGTAAACTTACAAGATAGTAGTGATTTTTTTAGTTAATCAGCGTAAATATTACCTATTGATTTCTTGAGTTACCACTAACTCATTAATCAAATAAGTATATGGATGTAGACTGGCTATTAGAGTAGCATACAGACAGCACTCTACAGTCGCCATTTTTTTTTGGTGATGCTAAGCTGAGACACGTTGCCCGGAGTCAGTCCCTATAATTATGTTCTTCGTTTGCTATCAATACTAGCAGCTGGACGTGAACGGAATCGTTTCTTGCGATAGGTAGTACCGTTCGGCTATTCATTACACACGTATTAAAGCGTGTCGAAAATGTCACAGCTATTAGGTAAGTACGTACAAAGTGGAGGGGCGCGCACGTATGTTGTTTTTTTTTTGTATTTTCGTTGCAGGCACTGACAGCGCACGCTGTTGACGCCTCTCCTGAAGGTGCATTTAGACTATCCAGACCGAATTTTGGAATGAGTGCTGCAGACACCGAACTTTGACTGAAATTGATCTGGTGGGTTTGGCCGCGCCTTTACTGACAACTGCGTACCTATGACGTCACATTCTCATGTCAATCAGCCACTCTCACTGACAACTGTCTGGTCATAACGTCACAGTACGCTCATGTCAGACAGCCTTGAGCCTGCTGTGTTGTTAGGAGCCACTCGCACTGACAACTGTGTGCACATGTCGTCACACGCTCAAGTCAGTCAGTCTGCTGCGTTGTTAGGACCCACTCTCACTGACAACTATGTGCACATGACGTCGCACGCTTATGTCAGTCAGTCTGCTGTGTTGCTAGGATCCACTCTCAGTGACAACTATATGCACATGACGTCGCACGCTCTTGTCAGTCAGTCTACTGTGTTGTTAGGAGCCACTCTCACTGACAAATGTGTGCACATGACGTCGCACGCTCTTGTCAGTCAGTCTACTGTGTTGTTAGGAGCCACTCTCACTGACAAATGTGTGCACATGACGTCGCACGCTTTTGTCAGTCAGTCTGCTGTGTTGTTAGGAGCCACTGTCACTGACAACTATGTGCACATGATGTCGCACGCTCATGTCAGTCAGTCTGCTGTGTTGTTAGGAGCCACTGTCACTGACAACTATGTGCACATGACGTCGCACGCTCATGTCAGTCAGTCTGCTGTGTTGTTAGGAGCCACTCTCACTGACAACTATGTGCACATGACGTCGCACGCTCATGTCAGTCAGCCACTGTCACTGACAACTATGTGCACATGACGTCGCACGCTCATGTCAGTCAGTCTGCTGTGTTGTTAGGAGCCACTCTCACTGACAACTGTGTGCACATAACGTCGCACGCTCATGTCTGTCAGTCTGCTGTGTTGTTAGGAGCCACTGTCACTGACAACTATGTGCACATGACGTCGCACGCTCATGTCAGTCAGCCACTGTCACTGACAACTATGTGCACATGACGTCGCACGCTCATGTCAGTCAGTCTGCTGTGTTGTTAGGAGCCACTCTCACTGACAACTGTGTATACAAAACGCCACACGCTTATGTCAGTCAGTCTGCTGTGTTGTTACGAGCCACTCTCACTGATAAGTGTGTGCTTATGACGTTGCACGCTCTTGTCAATCTGTTGTGTGGTTGCTATTGATATAAATTGGTTGCTGACCGAAATTTATCTAGATAAGCCGACAACGTTCTATGTTGTGTGTAGGCCATACCTAGACAATTGCGGTAACGCCCATTACCTACTGCTTGTGTTCTATCCAATAGAATCACGAACAAAACTTATTGTAGAGTGGCGCCGTAACCATAACAGGTAATGAAAGCCGATAAGTAAGTACTCTTCGACAGCCTCGCAGACATGACTGGAGACGGAATGAAGGTCTCGGGTTCGATCAAGAGGTCTGACTTTTATGTTTATTATGTACAAGAATTCATGGGTATGCAAACATGCATTATTACAACGGCTAACAACAACAGCGAAGTGTCGCAATTGTGCATATCGATCAATCGAGATGAACAGCACGTAACGACGCGCTCGCGGCTGAGAAACGTGTACCGAGCCGAACGCTCCCCGGCCGTCGGCACGTCAACAAGCACCCGTACGCGCAGAAAGTGGCTTCTGGGCACGCACCACACCGCGGTCCGCTGCCGCCTCCGCCTCCGCCTGAGCACCCGCTGTAAGCGGAGAGCCGGGGAGCTCCGGGGTCGTCGAGGGCGCCGCTTATCGCAGACCGCGCCCCGCGCCCCCACGTCCTCCCCCCTTCACAACGATATTTACATTGACAGACACAACTCACAAACTGATATCATCACACCGATAAATTTTGTACAGATTATTATTATAAGTTTTAAAATTTTGCTCGATAAACACAGCAGCGGTTTACGTCATTTCACCACTGATATCGGTAACTCAGTCTTGTTGTTATATAGGTAGGCTAAGTTTTCTTGCTCGTTTTTCCGCCATAAAGCGGAAAATTTGCTCCAAGTAGATCCACCAGGTAGACTCTTCTGAACTTGAAGAATGGAACCAAACTGCCTATAGGATTTTTCGTTTATGACATTTCTATAATTTAAAGCTACTTCCAGCCTGGAGCTATCAACTAATAAAATGGCTCTTCGTCGAATTGGTCGCCGAAGCAGTCTGTATTAAGAACCTGCCACAACCTTTAATAGAACAAACAATGCAATCGAGAGCAGAAAATTGATCCCTGACCTAAAGACAACGCAACTTAGGGACACCATCGGCAGTCGGTAGCGGCACCATCGGTCACGACTCACGGGTTATCACCGCATGAGATCAAACGTAACCACCTGCGAAGTAGTTCCCAAATGTTCATTATTTAGGCAAACCTTCCCCATCAGACGAAGTAGTGGCCACTGCCACTGCAGGTGTCTCTTATGCATTGCATAACCTACGACAGCTATACCTGATGGCTGTTTGCTCCTGTGGTCACCTATTATTGCACCTGACCATGACTCAAAATTCAGAAGATAGAAGAGAAAGGCTCCTGCTAACCTTTAAGAAAAGGAAAAATAATTAGGGCTATGTCACTGGACATTGTGCCCCCACGTCAACTAACCTACAGATATAACAATTTGCTGAATGTCTGTAGGAGAGAATGCAAAAAAAAAATGCACCACTGCAGCACTGACAGAGAGTATTCTTTGTAAAACCTATATTATGATGAACATAACATACCGGCATCGTGAACACTTTCTGAATGTTACCGCTACGTACTGCATCAATGATCAGAGAGTCCGCTCGTCTGCTGCTTCTTATCCAACTTCCTCGAGAGGGCATAGAGAAGCATAACGGGGAGCAGTCGACGTTAACACTCTGTCACTATGACGATGAGGAAAACTTTATGTGGTCGACTATTTAGATAAGTACATATCTGTCGTGTAGATACTGTTGTTTGGGTTGATTATGTACGTAATGTAAGCTTCGTGAAAATTTTTATAGGTTCATGTTCGTACATTCGGCTCAGCCGCAACTACATATTAGTAAACGTAGCAAGTATGACACGGTTGAAAAAATGTGCGTGTACGCGGCGTTATCAGTTAGCACCGGAAGCAGCGCACGCGGGCGCGCGCAGCACCGCGCAGCGCCGGAAGTGACAGCACTGTGCGCTTCAGCACTACTTTACTATTTATTACGATGATGCGGCCAGGACGCGGACGACCCTGACGTTTGAACAGTACTACTTAGTCTACGACGATAATAACCGTAATTAATCCGAGTCAACCATCACGAAGGCATAAGTACCGAATCACAACATCGTTTGTAAGTGTTCGCAATGAAGGTAGTGCAGGAAGAAAGCGGGCGGCGAGGCGGCGCGGGCGCGGCCGGGGCGCGCAGGTGTGCCAGAAAGCGGGTCAGCGGCGCCGGCGCGGTCAACACTCGCTAACAATAACAAGGAAGCGGCTTGACACCGGCGGCGGCGGTGACGGCGGCGGCGGGCAGCGCGCGAGCCGCGTGCGACTCTACTGCCGCTGCAGCGCCGCACGCCTGCACCGCGCAGCTCGCACCGCTTTATCTAATCGCTTCAAGATAAACCTCTCCGACTCCCGCGAGTCTCGCCAGACTCCGGTCAGGACTTCTACTGCAACTGGTGCACGCCATATAAAACATGGTGTGCGGACATTCAGCGATAAGAAACGGCGAGAATCGAAAGGTAGTAAGTCCGCCAGAGCGCAAGGCGACTGCGACCGTGCGCCCGCGGATCACGGCAGTAAGCCGCACGCTCTGCACGCACGCTCAACTCTGCGCGTAGGTACGTCATGAACCTAGGCTAGATCTAAACAAAGAGTTGCGATTTCATGATAACGTTGTGTATAGAATATACCTATGACGGTTCACCCGTGCAAAGCGATGGCGAAATAGATCGTAGCGTTCAGCACCGAATTAACACTGGATGGATGAAATGGAGGCAGGTCACGGGGACAATCTGTGACTTCCCGCATTCCTCTTAAACTTAAGGGAACGATTTATAAAAGAATGGTTAGACCTGCTGTCCTTTATGGATTAGAATGTTGGGCGATAAAAGGAATGAATGAAAGGCATTTTCACAATGTTTCTTTCGTTGGACTCGCTCAAGTAAACATGAACAAAATGTGTTCACCAATATGTTCGCGCACATTTGTCCGCGCACACCTAGAAGTAGTGGACTCGCATCAGCGAACACGCACTCGCTGTTCGCGCACTCAATCTGGGGGCACGAGAGTGCCCCCGCCAAGACGTGCCAAGCGAAGCGCAAGGGCACTACCTACCTTTTCTCGAAGCGCTTCGTCGTTTTTTGAACCGTTATAACTTGGGTTTGGTTTATACCAGATAAAAAAAATTCTCGGGATATGTTGTCAAAAGCGGATTCATAAACATATTATAAAGTTTTAATTGCATAGCTCTTATATTTTAGATTTTATTGATATCTAAAAAACCCTGATTTCGTCACTGACTGATGATCATCAAAATACTTGGGTATTTCCTAATGTCCAAGAAAGCTGAAATTTGGTATGTAAGCTATTATTAGTACCTACACAAACAACAAAAAAATTATAAAACTTGTAACTTCAATCCCCCAACCCCCTATACTAGGGGATGGGAATTTGTATGAGACTTCCGCAATTTTGACACTTGAGGTCTGAAATTGATGAGCTAGAGGTCTGAAAATTGATAATATAGGACTCCTGGCGTCTCTGATGTGCAAGAATTACACCCATAAAAAAATTGTCACGAGCAACTTACAAAAAGAAAAGAATTCCCACCAAAAAAAATTTCATGTAAAATGTTGCCAAGACGAGACCATATGACTCGCACTGTCAAAAAAATATCACATCTCATGTAGAGCCAAGCTTCTAACTCTACGCGTCCTAACTCTACTAGGTCTAACTTCACAAACTCTACACCTAAGTCAAAATATGTGACTTGGCCATTTCGTTACTACAAGAACTAAGTATAAATTGTACCTATAACAGAAAAGTAATGAAAAGTGGATTAAGTTTTCACCTTACGCCCATCAATGTCAATGTAGCGAAATGGCCAAGCCACATATTTTGACTGAGGAAAAAATAAAAATAAGCAACTTCGTGTGGTTGTGATGACTTTGACTTTTATTGACTTTTTTTACCACTGACTTCCGAAAGTAAAGTTATATTTCACATTCTTATGCGTATTTTTTTGGAAGTTGGTTTAAAAAAAATAAAGATTTTTATTGCACCCTTTATTTATCTGAGACATCCCACACCAATTATTGCCTTATTATTATTATAAATTGTATTAATGAGGACGTATATTACCCAACCCACCCTAAACCCATTCTATCCTACAGTTTACTAACGAAAATTTGCAAAAAAAAAATGTTAAAGGAAAAATAAAACGATGTCTCTAACTAGTACCGGTTTTAGTATTCACAAAAAATATTTTTCGTTACATACATACATTGCACCTTTCTCTGTTTTCATACATTTTTAATTTTCGTTTTTTAACGTGTATTTAACGTACTTTTCAACGAAAACCGTTGTCCGTGTCACTTGTAGGTACAGCCGTTAGAAGGTTAAAAAGTTTGATAAACAAACAACAAGAGAGTACCTGGTAGGTACTATTATAATAGTGCTACCCAAGTACCCACTGGCCGGTATGTGGGTTGTGCAGCTCAGCTAAGCAGCCGCTCTCTAACTGGATCCCAATGCATACATAGTTTGGGAAAGGCTGGGCTGATGATGGTGTAGTCACCTTTCCTTATGGTAGACCTTCTGAATGTATTTTAAATTATTTTATGATTAATACATATTTATGCGTGTTCAAGACTCAATGTTCTTACTAAGTATCTCGTCAATTGACTACATATTTATTGACATTAAAATTGGAGCTAATTTTAACATATCTATGAATAACATGGATAATGTGTAGTTAATATACTAGTTACCTTACAGTTCTCTTGATATACCTATACGCCCTCAATTCAGTGCATAACTAAACATGGTAAGTAAATATAAAATATCAAGTTTCTTACGTGAACCAATGTTCAGCGGATTATATCAAATTATTATGAGCCATATTAAGTTCATCATCAAATACTTTTGCGACTTGTACCAAAGTCGCCGGAGACCAGAGGTTGGTCCAATAGAACACATTACGATTTCCTGTATTTTGTCCAATATTTAGAACTGCAACTGTCGTTTGTTGTTATAGTAGATCATGCTGAAAACCTTGTGCTAAAGCTAAGTACGCAGTATTTCATCCGAAGAGCGAAACGACTAAGGACGGAGGCTGTGTAATGGGCAATGGGGATCCGTTACACAGCCTCCGTCCTTAGTCGTTTTGGTCAACTAGGTTTATTATTAGTTGGATGGCAATCTATAGAAGTAATTAACGTAATAATTTCAAATTGCTCTATTTCTGTTTTACGGCCACTTATATAGGTACTTGTTGTCATAGATAGTTGTTTGTTCCCGATTCACGCTAAAATTATGGAAAGGAGATCGTTGGAAATTTTTTCTTGAAATTTGGCACACAAAGTTTATCACCTGGAATAACACAAGGGATAGTTTTTATTCTGGTATTACTATCCCGTGGGATAATTACCGAGCACTACGCGGGCGAAGCAGCGGGCATTAGCTAGTAGGAAGTAAACTGGAGGGTTTGTACTTGCAGAACCGATCTGCTTACTTCTCGCAAGTTTTTTGACGGAAACGTAGGTATGTACCTACATGAAATCGTTTACCGGGGCGGACTACAGTTTTTGTTAGTTTTTGTGTACGTGCTTGAGAAAAAGGAGAGGGCTTATGCATGTTAGTAATGTATGTAACAGGTTATTTCTTAAATAATACGAACACTCATAAATAAAATTATTTCAGTGAGCTTAGTGTCACGAGTTCGTAATAAATGTTGGCAATTGTTACCTTTCGAGTAGCGCAGTTACTCTATCGAAGAGACGACGGATGCAAGAGTCGTCACCGACTACACTAACACAAATGAGGAGTGGCGAAGCACTCACCAAAGTGGTACTCGTTCTTAGTGGTGGCCATCGTGCAGCGCGCAGCGTGCAGCGTGCAGTAGCAGTGACAGTGACAGTCAGGGCGCGGGTGGCAGGCGCGCGTAGCACAGCATCGCGCGAGCGGTCGAGTGCAGAGCGAGGTGCGCGGTGCGCGTGCGCGCGGCTGTCGATAGCGCGCGAGTCCGCCGGCCAGCGCGGCCCGGCTGCCCCCCACGCCCCCCCCGCCCCCCACCGCGCGCTTACGCAACGAAGACGTCGAGACTCGCCTGACCCCGGCCGGAGCTGCCTCTGCACCGCACAGCGCCTTGTGTCGAGCTCACCGCTGATCCTCACATTGAGATACATGCACGGCATACATTGTATGCGGGCGACGTGGAATATTACAGTGTTGCTGGCACCAACTTAATAACAACAATAAACAACGTAACAGGCGGCTTGATCAAGGGCCTGATTTAGGAGGCATTCCATCTCTATGCAGCTCGCTGTGGGAGGAGGTTCCAGTATCTGGTGTCCCACCACTGGTCATTTGGACCCACCCAGAGCAGAAAAATAGGGATCCATCATTGTTGGGAACAATGATGGATCCCTATTTTTTCATGTTGTTTGGATTACGTTTTATAAGTATTTGAATAAGAACATATTAATTATGCACGAGTTCATGAGTAATTCATTGTGAGTTAAAATGTCAACTAAAAATAAATCCCTGACGACAGAGGCAGAGCGACTGACGGCACAGGCTTAGGTCTCGACGTAGAAAGGTCAACCCGCAGTCAGCACTGCACACGGTGCTGCTCAGGATGAGCGGCGCCAGTTTCTTTCTATGAAATCCTAACTGAATAAAATCTATACTAAAATGCACATTTACAAGCTGTTAGGATCAGCTAGTAAATATAAAATCAAAATCCCAAGTGATTTATTGAAATAAGGCTGACAATCAGAACTTTTTAAACGTTAAAATGTACAAGAGTACATTTTAACCTTGGTTTGGGCGGCCTCCAAACCGGCCGCCCTTCGCCACTTCCTACCGTTTTAAACAGTTTACTAATGTTTGGGATAATTAAAAAGCAATAATTTTATATACCATACTTGTATTTGCCATAATTTTTAGGAATAACGCTTCAGTTGCCATAATCGTGAAATTACATAAAATATTTTTACTAATTTCATTGGTCATACTCGATCAAGTGTCGCAATAATATGATGTTAGCCTGCTCTGTCCCACTCCTGGGCACAGGCTTCCCTCCACTCCTTCTACTTCTCGCCAAACCCCGCGTCCTCCTTTCAGTTTGTCCCGCCAT
Organism: Xestia xanthographa; assembly: GCA_905147715.2. NCBI lineage: Eukaryota > Metazoa > Arthropoda > Insecta > Lepidoptera > Noctuidae > Xestia > Xestia xanthographa. Next base: position 33,405,809 of record LR990645.1, read on the forward strand.
CTCCTTCGTGGCCTGCCGCGACCCCGCCCTGTGCCTGCCTAACACTGTACGTGTATGGGCCATTCTCATTTCAGCAAATATAAAATGTGCATGTGTTACAAAACGAAATATTGAATTAATTAGGGTTTCGTACCCAAAGGGTAAAAACGGAACCCTATTACTAAGACTTCGCTGTCTGTCCGTCTGTCTGTCCGTCTGTCTGTCCGTCTGTCCGTCTGTCCGTCTGTCCGTCTGTCTGTCACCAGGCTGTATCTCATGAACCGTGACAGCTAGACAGTTGAAATTTTCACAGATGATGTATTTCTGTTGCCGCTATAACAACAAATACTAAATATAGTCAATGGTACGGAACCCTTCGTGTGCGAGTCCGACTCGCACTTGGCCGGTTTTTTAGGGTTCCGTACCCAAAGGGTAAAAACGGAACCCTATTACTAAGACTTCGCTGTCTGTCCGTCTGTCTGTCCGTCTGTCCGTCTGTCCGTCTGTCTGTCACCAGGCTGTATCTCATGAACCGTGACAGCTAGACAGTTGAAATTTTCACAGATGATGTATTACTGTTGCCGCTATAACAACAAATACTAAATATAGTCAATGGTACGGAACCCTTCGTGTGCGAGTCCGACTCGCACTTGGCCGGTTTTTAAATTTAATATTGCACAATTCATAGAAATTATTTACACTGATAGGATTTTTAATAAAAACTACAGAACATAAATATATATTTAAAATCTTTATCAAAAAACCGACGAAAAAATCACCTCCATGTCGTGTGCAAAGACGAGACAAGATGATACACGCGTTGGCCCGAAGCGTGGGCTACATTTATTATAGCGGAAAAGTGGCAGATATGCTAGTAACGGGGTCCCGTTTTGGGGTATCAAGTACCGTGACAACCGACCATAGTCGTCAGTTCGAATCCGTTTTGTTTCGGCGCCTCATGAACGTGTGCCCAACAAACAGGATTCGAACCAGTTACCACCCGTGTGCAAATGGCTGGCAGCATGTATGCACCGCCAGGTAAAATCTTCTTTGGGAACAGGTCACACCGACGTCATGGAGCACCTAGTCGTACCCAATGTTTTCTATGACTACATCTATTGCAGCTGCCACGGCCGGCACTCTTAGCTCTTAGTAAACGTCGCCTTCCCCGCGACCACCTCTACAAATTGTTAACAAAATCGTTGTCGAATATTTTATCTGTGGAGGCTTGTAATTCAATGTAGTTGTATAGTAAAGAACAATGATATTCTACTATACAGATATGTTGTGAGCGCGCAATTGTGAAGACTTGAAAACCGGCTCTATCTGTTTGTTAGAATATCATTGGTAAAGAATAAATTAAAGACTTTACTTCCCAAAACAACTTCAAAAAACACTTAAAATAATACGCTGAAAAACTTTACTTTCAGAAGTCGATGACTTGTTTGTTTCATTGACTAAGAAACGACCGAATAAAATACTGAAAATTGTACTGTCTGCAGGGTTTAAAGGAACCTAACCAAATATAACGTCAGGTGTCCTAAGTACCGAGCTCGCTTCGCTCGGTTTCGAAACGGCGGCGTATCAATGGGCACCTATTAATACTATTTATAACTGCACTACTGTGTGATCTACAGAGATATTCACAATTTATTGTCTATATACTTATATCTTAATAGTTTAGTCAGATTATGGTCTAGATGGCTGTGCTTCTCAACAAGGAGGTAGTACTTATATTTAACAGATACTCAAAAGTGACGTTTGGCCATACGAAATTTAAAATTTAGAAGCTGCTCAAATGTTAAGCAGCCCTTATATTTTGAGCAACGTTTCAGTATTCGGGGGTAATTCTATCAAAAGATATATGAATTTAAAGTTTTCAAGAAGAACTAATCATCAAGATACAAACATGCAACGACATCTGTTGAACTAAAATGGTACCAATGAATAAAAATGTGCTCCATTCGACGCATAACTTTTTACAGAGAAGTCCGCTAGGCATGATCCTTTTTTTTGTGAAAAGCGTAGGTATATCTCAAAGTTGGTCCCATTTAAAATAAATCCGCGATAGCATTATGTCTATATTTTAAGGTTGACTCACACTTTCTCTAACCCTCTCTCTCTCATATGACGCAGACGAAGTTGCGCGGATCAGCTAGTTAGAAATAAATCAACCTACTCGACCCAGCAGCAAAACTTGCTTAGACAATTTTGCCCACAATTTTAAACAAAAATGTAGTAATGATATTATTGATTATGGATTATCTGACCACACTGCACAAATATTAAAAAACTAAAGTTCATGAAACGTATAAACTATTGGCGTGATAAGCAGCGTGGCATATCAAAAGAAAATTTATTTCAATTTAGAAATTACCTCAAACAATTTTATTGACATTTTCACAAATCTATGACAAGTCAGATCCAAATGTAGCATGATTTAGGGGTCCATATTGGCTCACCTAAAGTTCTTTACCCGAAATTATATATGATCAAACGAACTTCTTAAGTGAAGTTCGATCGATATAATATGAGTGGTTTCATTTGAAGATATAAATAAACAGGTAGTCCTTTGACCTACAAGGCAACACTCGCACGCTTTTAAAAGTTATTTATAATTAGAATAAAAATCGATTTTTCTTTTTAAATTATAATCGATTAAAGTATCGACTCGTCTACGCCACACGGTGACAACACTCATTCTTTTAGAGTTGCGACTTGAGTTCAAGTCCTCTCGTGTTATAGTAAAAATAAACTGGGTTTTGGGTGGGTTGGGTATTTATATCTTCAAATGAAACCACTCATATTATATCGATCGAACTTCACTTAAGAAGTTCGTTTGATCATATATAATATTTCGTGGTTTCATTTTCGATATAAATAAACAGGTAGATGTTCAGAGTCTGTGATATTTTTACATTTCATTTTATATTATGAGTCCGGGATAGTTAATAAAAATAAAACACGAGATAACATAAGTCATAACTTTCTTGTATTGAATGATTCAAAAAACGATTACATTTTCGATATTACTCTAAATCATGTGTATAGTTGTGTAAACAAACAGATTTTGCAAAATTAGATTTTTCTACAATAGGCCGATTATAAAACTTGGCAAAGGCCTGGGAAGACGCGGTCCAGCCTGCGGTTTTTCGGATAAGATCAAGACTTAGCCCAGCCGCGTGCGCCGTCGACGTGGCAGCATGGCGGGCGCTGTGGGCGCCGTATACTGACACGTCTATGCCGCTTGCATGCAACGTTTGTTTAATCCACCTGCTTATTGTCTGTGCTGTCGCGTTCTTATAAGGACGCTTCACAGTAATTAAGAGGTGTTCTGTGTCTGAAGGCCTCAAGGCCTTCGTTGCAGACAAATAGGCGATAAGCGTTGTGGCTGGACAAATAGAAGGATTTTCCAGGAAATAGGGTAAATACAAAACCGGCTGGTCCCGTCCTATACCCGAGGTTTTAATAATATCCGTGATAACAATTTCGATACCGTTTGAATTAATTTTTATACTACTAATTTTAATTAAAGAAAAAGTTTGTACTCTGTGTGCAGTGCACAGAGCCAGTAAAACAACTAGTTTTTTAGTTCTTTTTTCTAAATTAAGCTGTGTATGTGGAACCCATTCCGAAATATGGTCTAACACTATTTGAGGATCCCAAGTAGTTGAGTATTTAGGCAAAGATGGTCTTAGTTTGAATATACCTTTAAGGAGGCGTTTTACGCACTCGTCAGTAGCTAAATTATTTCCTATGAGCAAGGATAAAGCTGAACGGTGGCTGTTAATCGTGCCGTAGGAGGCACCTTTAGCATATTGTTCAGTTAAAAAATTGACTATATGAGGGATGAAAGTTCCAAACACATCATAATTATTATCTTTACAGTACTGCCACCACAACTTGTAACAAACGCTGTATTGCTTTATTGTACTTTCTGATAGTGAAGCGAGCATCAAGCGTAGGGCAGCTGGTGGTGTACCGCGGCGGGAGAACGCGAGCCTGAGAGCAGCGCTGCCCCCAGGGAAAGCGTCTGGTGGAGCGGATGTTGTTGTCTGAAATGTGACAACAGTAATTTTGGGTGCGGTTCTAAGACAACAATTTCTCCAATTAATAAATCAATTAACATCGGATACCAAGCCTGCGCAGGCCACATGGGAAAAACCAAGATACCGGTAGCTTTATCCTGTATAATTTTTTGTATGCAATTTATTATTATAGAAAATGGTGGGAAAGCATAAAATAATTTTGGGTACCAACTTATCGTGAATGCGTCGACGGCTATCGCGTCTGGGTCCTGTTTCCAGGACACATACTCGTGACATTGATTCGAGAAGCGAATAAGTCAATCTCTGGTTGACCTAATCGTTTCACAATATAATTAAATGCAGGTTGTGATAACTCCCATTCGACGTCGGGGTTCACCCTGCGTGACTCTTCGTCAGCCTCGACATTGTCTTTTGTGTTTATATACGAAGCGAAAAGCCACAGCTTTCGCATCTCACACCATTGCCAAATATCACGAGAAAGTGCGCTTAAATGTGGGAATTGTATACCGCCCATGCGATTTATATAACTAATCGCGGTAGTGTTATCCACTCGAAGCAGGATAGCACGCTGAGTTTGGTCGCGAGCAAAACATTTAATGGCGAAAAATATAGCTAATAGTTCCAAATAGTTAATATGAAAACTAATTTCACTTTCTTTCCAAACACCATTGACTCGTACTCCATTACTAAAAGCACCCCAGCCTGTGCGTGACGCATCAGTGTAAATTTCCAGCGCATAACTTTGGGGCTTAATTGGATTATTTACTTCGGAAATATTTTGAGACCACCAGTTCAAATCATTTAATATGCTTTGAGGAAGTTTAACTTTTACGTCAAATGATCCGTGTTGTTGTAGAAAAAGATATTTAGTTCTTTCTAATATCTTTGTATACAACCAACCGTAACGCACCGCTCTGGGCATGCTGCTACGAGTACTCCTATCAATTGTGAGAAATTTCTAATTGAAACAGTGGGTAGTTTGGAATATTTTTGTACTAAAGAGGCAATCCTGTTGCGTTTGTCTAGAGGTAACGATAAAGTCATATCAGTCGTGTTGTAAATAAAACCTAAAAATTTACACGATGTTTGAGGTTGCAATTTGCTTTTATCGTAATTAATTACGAACCCCAAACATTTTAGTAATGCTACCGTTTCCTTTACATTACGAAGACATTCTTCGTAACTACTCCCTAAACAAAGCAGATCGTCTAAATAGGATACAGATAGAAACCCGCGTTTACGTAAAAAACCTACAACCTCTCTGACAATCTTGGTGAAACACCTAGGAGCTATAGCGAGCCCGTAAGGTAGTGCATTAAACTCGTAAGTTATTGTTTCGCGTGAGTTTTGCGCGATATAATGGAATCGAAGGTATTTACGAAATGGCTTAGCAATGGGGATAAGTAGATATGCTTCCTTCATATCTATGGTCGCCATGTACCAGTTTGATTGTACTAACTTACAGGCAGTTCTACTATCTTCCATTTTAAAATGTGTCTTAGGAATAAATCGATTTAGAGATTTTAAATTCAGAATAAACCTTTTTTCACCGTTAGGCTTTGGAGCTAAAAAAGTACTAGAAATAAATTGATCTGAACTGGGCTCGACCTGTGAAATAGCACCAAGTTTGCTTAAATTCTCGATAGCCAAAGACATATCACGCTGTTCACTCAATGACCACGTAATTTGAGGAATAAAAGTTTGAAACGGCTCACATAAAAACGGAATAGGTATTCCCTTCATGATCCAATCAAGAATAGCGGTATTATTAGTAATAAGGGTCCAACAATTATAGAAAAGTTGTACCCTCCCTGCATGTACCTGTGTTACTGGCGTGCAGGGGCACGAGACCGGTTCTGGTTCGCCTTGCTTAGCGACGTCGCTGTCGCCGTCGCCGCTGCTGATCGACGCGCTGACGTGGGGAATCGCCTCTGACCCCCTCGCCCCCCCCTGTTCGTTGGGTAACGAGAAGGTCCGCCCCAGTTTCCCTGGAACTGATGGCGCGCAGACATATTTTGGGACTGGACATTTGTGTTAGATTTTGCTGGCAGCGGCACAGTCTTCTTTATCTGTAGTCCCTGTTTTTCAATGGTTTTTGACGCCTTTATTTTATCCGGTAAAGTGGAACCGAACAATGTCTCATCTCGCTCACTGTCCTGTATAACGTTGAGGAATGGCTTCGCTAGTCCGGGTGTAACCATTTTGATTCGAGCCTGGGTTTCAGAATGATGTAAATCGCATAATATGCGACAGCCATCACTAAGTGTTTTTATAGCTTCGAGTTTATTATCACTGGTTATTAGTGACGTCATCGCCTTACTAATAGCACTAATGCCTGCACCTAACTGTTGTTGACATGTCTCAACTTTTTTGTCGCGCAACTTGACCATTTCTGGAACAGCGGCTGAAATTTCTATGTTTAATTTTGGCGCTTGAAGTAGCGTACAATTTCTAGGTATGAGATAATGTTTTAATATTTTCTCTCTCACCTCTTTAGCCATTCCCTTTTTGAGCAATGGTAACCATAATTGGGTTAAGTTATTGTGTATTTCCTGGCCCCATATAGGACCTTCATCAGTTGCCTCGCCAAGAGCGGACAGGATATCTGGATCCAATGGAGGTTCAGGAAGCGCCGCCGGACCGCCGCCGTCACTGGCACCGACTAGTGGTAACGACTTCGGATCATCCTGTTGAGTCGGAACAGACTCCACCAAAATGTCAGGACGAGGTCCATCGGGGTCGGATATAACGACTGCGTCTTCCGCCCCAAGACCATTGTGCGGCTCAGTTTCAATCGGTGGTTCTGGCACGTCCCACATCATCGATTCATCTCCTAAAAAACATATAATAAACGTAACGCAACCGTATGTAGGTTGGAGGTACGTTAAAAAGTAACAGTTCTAAATTTGAATCTATTACTATTGTATTTGTCACGCCTCGTTCGCTTATGGAATCTATGGCGGTTAGAATATTTGCAGTGTTCAAATTTGAATCTATGGCAAATTACCAGTATCAAATCTGTCGCTTAGACCAGTACTTGTACGGTAGGGATAACTGAGATTAACAGTAACTAACCTTGTTGGTTATCGTCGTCCGAACATGAGAAAGAATCTTCTCGACGTCGTCGTTTGTGACGGTGTATATCCCGTAATTTTTCCATCTTCTTCATATAATATTCAATTCGTTCTTTATAGGATCTTTTAGGCATCGTGAATGTACAGATTTACCGTTTTTTTAAAATTCGGACTAAGTATAAAACAATCGAAGGTATGAGCGCGTGCACTCGTTGCCTCGCACGGAAAAAGAATGAGTGTTGTCACCGTGTGGCGTAGACGAGTCGATACTTTAATCGATTATAATTTAAAAAGAAAAATCGATTTTTATTCTAATTATAAATAACTTTTAAAAGCGTGCGAGTGTTGCCTTGTAGGTCAAAGGACTACCTGTTTATTTATATCGAAAATGAAACCACGAAATATTATTCATCCTAATGATTTGTAATCCGAATGATCACTCTTCCTAAAATTTTTCATCCTAAAGTTTTCATTCATACTATTTGTAGTGCTACCGGCGATGCTCAAAACACTCATGTTTCCGAAAATTGTAATTAATAATGTCATTCATGTGAATATATTTAAACTCCTACTGTTTTTTATCATAACGCTTTTAGCCCTAAACATAATTACCATAATACTTTCACTCATACTCAGAAAGAAACATTTACCAAGTGTAATAAAAAATATATGTGGGTAGAACATGATATTAATAGTTTTAATTTGAGGGTATGATTATTATTTGGGGGTATGTTTTACATAACGTACTTATTACTATAACTATACCTGAGATAATTATGTTTAAAAAACCAACTGTTTAAAATGACTAAAGGTCGTTTCACTGATTTTTGTCTTAAATGAATGAAATTCAGGTCAGAGTGTCGTCTTGGGGGCACTATGAAAAAAATACTTGGAAAAATATCGCGACGTATTTCGAGGTAGCGCTCGCTCGGCTCGCGCGTATTTGGTTACAGTTATAACCTAACCTATGGATATCTTTACAGATACACACCGCTTTAAATATAATATATATGAAAACATGTATAACTACTTGTACCGTCCTATTATTTTGCATACAACTAACGAATCACCAGATTTAGCAAAATGTTACGGCAAAAAAATCACTTTTGGTTGCCAAAATTATTAAATGATCACCAAAATAATTGATCCCTATTTATCGTGAAATTAGAACCAACAATTATTTTTGATCACCAGAAATTGAACTGTTATGCTCTTGCATCCGAGTCTAGGAAGACCCGGTCGACGAAGGGCAATAACCACGAAGGGTATGGCGGGGTCTATTCGCTCGCTTCGCTCGCTCATTCGACCCCGCCATACCCTTCTAACCTAATCTATCCGTGTCGGGGTGCCCCAAGTCGGACTAGGCAAAACTAGTTTGTCATCAACCACCTCATTAAAATTTAGTGCTCAATTTACTAAATTTGGTGATCAATTGATATTTTAGGTGATAGATGTTAGTGGTCACAAAGTTAATTTTGGTGGTCATTATATTTTTCCCCCTATTATTTTCTATGGTACTATTATTCTTATATGTTATACATGTTATGTGAAAATAAAGTTACGCAAAATTAATGTAGGTTATAGGTATATAATACTGATTATTATGAATAAAAATAAATCTAAACAAAAAAGATATGTCTTTGAATAATAGTGTAAAAGATGGTTATGTTGAGAAAATGTAGGAAAACAAATAAAAGTATAATAGATGTTTATTGCTACTGACATTATGAAGTTGAATGCTTCGGAATTATGAAAATTAGAGACAGAGTAGTTAGGAATTGTGATTGTTAGGATAAAAAATGTTAGGAAGAACATTTTCGGATTTCCAATTATCGGAGTTGAAAATTTAGGTGAACTTTGGCGCACCCATGATTTAGATTAATATATTTATGTTTTACCGTTAAATTAATGACTTACCATAAAATGCAAAAAACCGACTAAATGGATTTCGAGAGGAATACGAATATGTAGTAAGAGACAAAGAAATTTGCTTTGGAAATATCGATTAAAACCCACAAGTGTGAATAATACTGGTTTTAAATCGTACTCGGACAGATTAAAGAAAATAATCAAACTAAAAAAAACCACACAAAATTCCAGCAACAAATCCAAAGCAGCATGGCAATTAATAATCAATACCAAATCAATTCCAGAGCCAATGCAACAAAGGACCATGAGTCAAATTGGGCTCAGTGTTCAACAGAGTTATGGCATATGCCATTGTAAAGGATTTTGTTCGTACTTAAATTGTTACTATGGGCGCCACCTTGCAGAAAAAAGATATGCCAAAATAGGTTTTGTAGAAAAAGACAATATTGGTAGCCATAAAATTGTTATTGTAACAATTAATTCATGCTTTAAAATAATGGTAAACAATAGGTGTCATCATCATCATCATTTCAGCTGAAAGAAGTCCACTGCTGGACATAGGCCTCCCCCAAGTGCGCAACGCTGCCCAGCCGAGTCGAATTCGATGATTGACCTCTGTCTCGAAGTTAGACCTGCCTAACTGGACCTTTTGTCCCAGGTACACATAATCATCTACTGCTTCGAGTGTAGAGTCTCCGATCTTGATAGGTCTTAAAATGAACATGGACAAAACCAAGGTCATGTTGAATGACCATGTAACACCCACTTGTTACATGGTCATTCAACATGACTTTGGTTTTGTCCATGTTCATTTTAAGACCCACTCTTTCGGAAGCTCTTCTGTGGTCAACGAGCATTGTACTGAGGTCCTCCATGGTCTCAGCTATGACTACTATATCGTCGGCAAACGGAAGGTGAGCTATGTACTTGCCTTTGACATTGATGTTTAGTTTAGTTTTTTTATTAATAATTGGCAAGAATTACAGGTCAGATTTAAACAAAAATGTAAAATAAAAAGTAAAAACACAAATCACTATAAGTAAGTACATTAAAAACAGCATCAGTAAAATTTAAATAAATAAAAGTTCAATTCAAATTATCATAAATTAAACAAAATTACAATACTTAAGCACGCGCAATAAACAGAAAATATAAACATACACATACTAATCTGGTCAAATTACTTAAAACCATTCCTTTAGGTCATATAATGCCTAGCCCTCTTCAGTCCAGAACCTTGAAGATATCCTCCAGTGCATCGGTGAATAGTCTCGGAGATATGACGTCTCCGTGTCTCACACCTCGCTGCAGAAGGATAGGTTCCGAGGCTTGGTCCTGAAGTCGGACTGACATGGTATCGTTTTAATAAAAACACTTCAACACCTCGATGTACCGATAAATCGATTTGGCACCGTTGGAGAGACTGCAGTACAGCCCAAGTCTTGATCGAATCGAAGGCTTTCTCGTAGTCCACAAACGCTAAAGAGAGATAGACGCGAGGCGAGGCGTCTCTGTATAACCTGCCGCAGCCTATGTATGTAGTCCACGGTGCTACAGCCTTTTCAGAAACCGGCTTGTGCGGGAGGCTGAAAATCGTCAAACCTGCGCGCGAGACGTTTCGTGATGACTCTTGGAAACATCTAGTAGATATAGATTAGAAATGAGATGAGCCTATAATTCTTCAGCCAGGCATCGTCGCCCTTCTTGAAGAATCACCACCACAACCCTGCACCATGCCTGTTTTCTCCTCGAGTATGACGGAATTAAACGGCTTCTGAAGGGCATTAAGTATCGGTTTTCCACCCGCCTTCAGGAGCTCGGCCGTAATTATGTCATCCCCCGGTGCCTTGTTGTTTTTAAGCTGTTTCAGAGCCATCTTAATCTCGTACATGCTAACATCCGGGATGTCTTCGGTATAGTGTCGGGCCAGTCTGGCTCTTGGGTCGTTTGCGAGATCTACAATGGATTTACTGGTTTACATGTACCCTCAGAAGCTCCGGTTTGGCGAATAAGATCCTGCCCTCGTCGGTCTTCAGTTTCATGAGCTGGCTCTGCCCGATAGCCAGATCTCTTGTCAATACCTTGGAGCTTTTATTCCACTCAATCGCAATATTATTATTATGTATTTTTTGCACCTGGAAAAAACTACTCATCATCTGCCTAGCCTTTTCCCAAATATGTCGGGGTCGACTTCCAGTCTAACCGGATGCAGCTGAATACCAGTATTTTACATGAAGCGACTGCCTATCTGACCTGCACAACCCAGTTAGTAATGGATAATACGATACCCCTTGGTAAGACTGGTTGTCAGATTTTTTGGGCCACTGACTACCTATAACGACTGTCAAAGATCTACAAATAACAGCCGGGACCAACTGCATAACGTGCTTTCCGATGCACAGAGGAAACTCGGTATGTAATGAGTGGTCACCCATCCACAGACAGACCTTGGCAAGCACGGCTTAACCTAAAGATCGACCCGAGCCGCTGTTATTATTTTGCCACGAGCTCTTCATGGAATTAAAACTAGTATAAGATGTAAAACAACAAAAACTGCAGTGTCAAAACAGCATTACTTTGCAGGATTATAACTTATTTATGGTAGGAGAAAAATATTTATAGCAAAAAAACCCCATGGATTCTTCACAAAAATGGGTGTTCCTAGTGGCAACACTGCCCGAGTGACATGTCAAAATTTTGTTCCGTATTTTAAAATTAAATTTAAATAGTAATTAAGTTAAATTAAGGTGTAATCATATGTAGGTAATATCGTATTTTAAATGTGTAAATAGGTACCCAGGAAACATATTTTCATGTTAATTAATAAAGGATTCGGTTATACGGCGACGTAACGACGTTACCGGTAACCTAAAACCAACAGCTGATGTTCGGACTACGGATTTATACGGGGAGTATTTGTTTACTTTTATATTTAGAATAGAAACGTCCACGCCAATTCTAGTATAGTTTTTGTTTTTTTCCTAATTTCCTTCTAAGGTTCTAGATTGCATTGTTGACAATTGTCATTTCGTAAAAAGTAAAACTTTAACTATATAAACTTGCTATCAATCTTTTCAATATTAGGTAAATATTAAGTTCGTGATAGTTATTACATTAACGTCTTGAAGTAATATTGTAATAATCATAAGTTTTTAGTCCAGGCAATCTACCCACATGAAAAAGTAAAATCATAAGAAAGTAAAATTCTCATTGATGCAATAAAATGAATTATTCAGTAAGCTAATATAATTATTGTCAAGCTAATATAGCCTACCTCATTTCTTTGAGTAACACAAACTTTTTCCCTGTTTTTCCCCTTTTTTTATCTCTAAATTGTCTTCATTGGTCTATCCTATTAGTTCTCACCGTTTCTTTATTTACAATTTTCAGTAACCAATCCGGAAACCATGCCTGTGATGACCCGTAAGGCTACTGCTCAGGATATGGAGCTAAAATTGAGAACGGCCCTCCAAGAACTTAAGGACTCTAAACTCCAATGCCAGCAGCTGTTGCAAGAGAGAGAGGACAGTGAGGAGGAGGTCATTAACGTATTTACGTTAATGCCTCCTCCTCACTGTCCTCTCTCTCTGTCTGTCTGTCAGGTCTGTCTCTGTCTGTGTCAGTTTTTGCTATTCAGCAAAAACTCGAGCTTAAAACGGGAGCTAGTAGACCTTCATCAGGAATTCTTGAATGTTGTCAATGAACGGGATCAACTAAGGGCGGTCACGGATGGGTTCAACTCTTGTAGCAACTTGTTTGTACGTGTACTTGCTTTATGTAAAATTAGGGACCTAGAGGATGAATTAGTCCATGCAAATGTCAAACTTTTAAATTTGAAAAAGGAAAAGGATCATACTCAGGCTATGGAAACTGAACATTTGTATAATGAATTAGTTAATACAAATTGCAACCCTCATTCCATTATAACAATAGACCTTACAGAGGACTCCTTACTAAAGCATAACTACAGCCATAAAATTAGTAAAAATAAAATTAAGAAATATGCACGATTAAATAAAATAATTTAAAAATGTAATAAATACAAGAAACAACAAAAACACCTTTCCAAAAATATTCAATTAAGGAAAGAACGTGTTTCTCTAGTTAATAAATTAAATAACTATCCGATTAAATTGGAAGATAGTATAAATATTTATGAAATTGACACTCAGCGCTTACAATCAGAAATACAGGCTCTTAATAAGTCACTAAAATCTTTATGTAATAAATATGAATGCTCGGAAAATCAAATTAAAGAGCATATTCTTGCTACAAATGCATTTGCACTTGCTCTCAGCAACACTCAGTGTACTTGTCAGAGGGAATCCAGCAATGATGCCCACCAGCTTGAGGAAACGGAGGACCCGTCCCTAGCTGTGAGTACTCAGGACTGTTTTTCAACCCAAGATACAATACCTGACTTAGGTAATTTGGTCTCACCTAATAGTCTTGGTTCTAATCTTTCAGTTATGTTCTCTGATAGTATAGGTAGAGGGTTAGGGAAATTAATCAGTAATAACCTGAGTTATTGTACCCAAAATTATTGCATGCCAGGATCAACCTACAAACAGATTATGGCATCAGTAACAAAGACTGTTTGTGATCCTAGTACCACCATTACTATATGTGTTGGTAATAGTTCTAAGATTAAAAAGGAAGACATCACTGACTGTGTTTCAGAGTTGTTGAAGTTAAATTGTAACAAAATAATATTGTGTGGTTTTCCATTTTTTGAAAATTTGGGTAATAGAAAAAACAATTATATACATATGTTAAATAACCATGTACATTTTTTAGTAGGTCACTATAGTGACAGACTTATATATCTGGATATCAACACTATTGTTGCTAAACTGAAGTCGACACGGGGTTAGGTGTATCTACCTATTAGATGTAGACACAAAATAGCTCGGCTATTAGCTTATAATATTCACACAGACATAAATAGTATGTCTAAGTTTAGTTCTATTATTAAAACTGCGACTATTAGTAGTAATACTAATATACAGGTGACTTTAAATGAATATAGCATTAGTGCTATAAATGTTTACAAACATTGTACTGAGGAGGATCCATGTGTCACCGTGGAGAATTCTCAATTAGGGTATATTAGTATTAGTGATAGGGTCTTGTTGTCTGAGGATGGTACGGGTGTCTCCGGCCTCACTCCAAAAATTAATTTAAACTAGGAAATGAGACAACAGGAGGTACGATTAACAATATTGTTAATGCTACCAACGTATCTACTTGCACTCAATTAGTTAGTAAAAAAGGGCCTCAGCAGAACACTTTGAAATATTCCACCAAAATATCCAAGGCATTTCTTCCAAATTATTAGAAATTGAATTGTTTTTAGAAAATAGTAAGTTTGACATTATTTGTTTTACTGAACATTGGCTTAAGGATTACCTAATGCTTATCAATTATGAGAACTATATGGTGGGTAGCTGCTTTAACCGTAAAACTATGCTTCGTGGAAGTTCCCTAATATTAATAAAAAAATGATTTAAATATAAGCAACGTAATGTAACCTAATAGGTCTCTCGGTTGAACATTGCGTTGAACTGTCCTGTATTGAGCTAGATAAGCATGTAATTGTGTGTGTGTACAGACCCCCAAACTATCAAAACTTTTCTTTATTTGAATCAATAATGGAAGATGTGATGGCAAAACTTGCAGTCAGTAATAAATCTACAATTATTTGTGGTGATTTTAATATCAATATTTTTGAAGAATGTTCAAATAGCAGTCGCTTATTAAATCTTTTTAAGTCATTTGACTTGACCAACACTTTTAAAGAACCTACTAGAGTCACTCCATCTTCTGCTACTTGTATAGATAATATTTTCTTCGATTGTGATTACTTAGAAAAAGCAATAGTAAATTGTCTGCCCTCTGATCATAGCGGACAAACTGTAACCTTCAGGTGTAATACACCCCATCGCAAAAAGTTCAAATTAAATTTAGACCTATAACTTCTAGCACATTAAATAGGTATAATATTTTGCTACAGAACAAGTTAAGCGTTATGAGCCTTGATGATATTAATATAGATCAATTGTATGATCGTTTCTTTTCAATAGTTCACACGGAATTCAATAAAACTGATTGGGCAAATAGAGGTATCAGAAAAAGTAGGGAAAGACTATTTGAGCTTTATGGCCTTAAGCCTTTTATAAACACTGAAACTTTTAACAAGTGTGTTGCTAAGTATTCAAACATTTTTAGAAATACATGCAAGGTTGCTAAAGCACTGCACATTAGCAACAAGATCAAAACAGCAGAAAATAAAATAAAGACAGTTTGGAAAGTTATAAATAACGAGACTAACAGGAAGAAAATACGTAACACTAGCTACTCATTAGATACAGCATGTGTTCCTAAAAGCTCTAATAAGGAAGTAGCTCATGAATTTGTAAATTTCTTTACCGATATACCACAAAAAACAACGGAGGCTCTTATTTCCTCACCTGAACTCTCAATTGGTTTATTAAAGGCGAATGTGTCTGGCTGCCTGGTTGAATTTAAATTTAAACACATTAACCCTATAATTGTTATTAAAACTTTCCGGCAAATACAAATCAAACTAACCGATCTATGGGGACTGTCTGTCAAAGTTTGTACATCCATACTTGAGACTATAGCCCCTTACTTAGCTTTAATTTTTAATTTATGTGTAGACCAAGGAGTTTTCCCTGATTTAATGAAATACAGTAAAGTCATACCTCTTTTCAAATCCGGGGACAGTAAAGATACTAATAAACTAATAATTATAGATCTGTATCCGTGTTACCAGTTTTTAGCAAGGTTTCTGAAAAAGTAATGCTTAATCAAATGCTCTATCATTTTAACACCAACAGAATCTTACATGATCAACAGTATGGCTTCACCAAGGGACGTTGTACAACTGACGCCGGTGTAACCTTATTAAAGCACATATTTACTGCGTGGGAAGAGTCTCAAGACGCCATAGGAATTTTTTGTGACCTCTCCAAAGCGTTTGATTGCGTAAATCACGACACATTACTTTTGAAACTTGAGCAAGTTTGGTAAAATCTTATTTGAATGATAAACAATAACATGTTCAAATAAATGGTGTTAATTCGCAGGGGTTAAAAGTAAAAATGGGGGTTCCACAAGGCTCAATATTGGGTCCTTTCCTCTTTCTAGTATATATAAATGATCTACCCTATTTACTGAAAAACCAACCTCAAAATATGGTGTTATTTGCTGATGACACTTCCCTAATTTTTAAGATAAATAGGCGGACCCAAAATCTAGATGACGTGAATAATGCCCTACTTTAGGTCCAAAATTGGTTCACAGCAAACAATTTGGTATTAAATGAAAAAAAAAAACCAAATGCATAAGATTTGCTTTACCGAATGTTAAAAGTAGTGATTGTGATATAATATTCAATAAAGAGAAACTTGAATTCGTAGATAAAACGGTTTTCCTGGGGATTACGCTTGATTCAAGGCTACAATGGGGTTCTCATTTGACATATCTCGCGGGGCGGCTAAGTTCAGCAGCCTATGCCATTAGAAAAATCCGTGACAGATACAGATAGATACCGCTAGACTGGTTTATTTTAGTTACTTTCATAGTATAATGTCTTATGGCATTTTGCTGTGGGGACGGGCTGCAGATATTGAGTCTATATTTATTCTGCAGAAAAGAGCCATCAGAGCCATATATAATCTTCGTAGGCGCGATTCTCTAAGGGAACTGTTTAAGGATATTGGAATCATGACGGTAGATTGTCAATACATCTACGAAAACATAATGTACGTCAGAAAAAATCTGCACCTTTTTGGTAAAAGGGGTGACAGACATAATTACAGTACTAGAAATAGGGACCAACTAGTTCAGCCAGGTTTCAGACTCGCTAAAGTAGACTCATCTTTCATGGGGTACTGTTTGAGATGCTATAATAAAATTCCACAAAGTATTCTTGAACTGAATGAGACGAAATTTAAAACATGCATTAAACGCACACTATGTAAGCAAGCATATTACAAGTTGAGCGATTATATCGCTGATAATAATGCTTGGCTCGATGCTGGTCCTGCTCCACAAGGACAGGGGCGCATAAATTGATAGCATTAAATTGTATTGTTGGAGCTGCTAAAGATTGTACAACTATCTTTGCATTGTATAGATTCAATCTCTTTAGTATTATATAAATGCAGAGCCCATAATTGTGTGAGTACGATGAGTAAACCGCCAGGGCACATTCAAGTCAAGAAAAGACGTAGCTTTCTAGTAAGTAAGCTACGTCTTTTCTTGACTTGAATGTGCCCCCTGGCGGTTTGGAGTATGTCATGCTCACTCAATTGTCTCGCTGATGGTGGCGCATGTGTCGGATCATTTAGTTCCCTTCAAAATGGTTGAGTTGAATGGTGCTGATCCATGCGTCATGTCCGTGAACGGGCGCTGTCAGTTGTGACTGGTCATCTCTTGGTTGCCATGGCTTATTTGAATGAATTATTTTGAATTGTATTTTTTTTTGTTTGTGTGTTTTTGCTGTGGACACTTTTACGGTGCACATCTTGCTACATTGTTCTCACATAATATACCATCTCAACGTGAATGATGTACTTAACCAAGATTTTGTAACAATATTCTGATTTAAAAGAGTGTCCATGGAGTTTCTTGCCCGTTCTTCTCCATAGAGATCTACGCTAGGGAATGGGCAACTACAGTACTTTCACAGTTTTTATGTCTTGTGACTGGGACTGTAGCTACATTTAATTTTCATCTTTGTTTCGACAATTCAAAAGTGCCTATAACTGGCTTACTTGAAATAAATGCTTTGATTTTGATTTTTGATTTTGAATGAGTTTATATCTTTATATTTAGTATTTTACAAGTATGTCCAAAGTATTCTCATCTCTGTTGGTGGGTGAGCCCAGGATTCATACATTTTTGCCCATGGTCCAATACAAATCTCTGGTAACATTATTAAACACCCAAAAGAAATAGCGGCAGTAACAATTTCTTTATTGACTAAATTTCCAGTAGATCCACTTCAACATTACATATTATAAAACCCTTAACTCATAGCAGCAATACCCTTTTCATGCAACCAGTTGTACCACAAGACATAATTTTATTGAAGTGAATACTTCTTTTTCATCCCATCTATTCGAAAAGGACGACTTGGTGCGCCTTTAAGTGCACCCAAAGGTAGTGTTTTCTATGAGAAACTTTTAGCGGGCAGTAATGAGTTTTTAATCCTCTTTATAAGTGCGCCGCAATTATCTTTGCCGCGCACTTTTTGAATTTCACATATTAAGAAACTTTTAGCGGGCAGTAATGAGTGTTCGCGGAGTACCTACGGCGTGCCTGATTTTTAAGCTCTTATACGGACACGAATAGCATCCCTGCACAGGGGTGCAGGGATGCTATTCGTGTCCGTATGCTATGGCTAGGGAGCCAAGTTGACAATCTACAATCGTTAACGCTAGTAGAAAACTATTCAAATGAATGGGAATGACATCATTTCAACGTTAAATCACGTGATCAATACAAACGAATAGAAAATTCGTAGACAAATTTACATCGTTCAAAATGATAGAATAGAATGTTATCGTTTCTACAATCTATCGATCGCTAAACTCTTTGGTAGGAACGCTCACCATAGACTAAAGTGTAGGTTTTTCTACAGACATTAAAAAACGAGCGATCGACTCTGTTGTGTCAACTTGGCTACCAATTTAGCGCTTTCTACAATCGCTTAATAGTAGAAAGAGAATCGATACGAAACGTTTGTAACTTGGCTAGGGGTGCTGTTGCGGCGTGTACGCGGTAGCTCTAACAGCTTGATGGCTATCATGGCCGACAAAATAGATAGTCCAATGATTGTAACAAATCTACTTGCTCCTATTAAATAAATGGATATAAGCAGACTTGTTCAATTAAATTTTAACTAGGGAAAGATTTACAAGCGGACAAAAAAAAATACAGCTAATTATAAAAAACCTACCTATCACGCACTCTAGGATAGTTTTAAAGTTCACGTACTTAGCTGGTTAGGAATCAGTTCAGCACTGTAGTAAAGACGAGAACAGGCGTCAGGGTAGCAGGTCAATACCAGGGCAACTTTGAGGATCAGCTTCAGGAAACCTCTGCTGGAAGGGCGTCGTGCAGATCTCAGAGTCCACCAGGTCAGCTCTGTAGTAAGGCAGTGTAGATCTCAGGGCCAGACGTCAGGATAGCTTTGCGAGACAAGTAGTAAGTCAGGCACGTAGTTAGCTCCCGTGCCGGTGGAGAGACAGGTCCTGAACCTGGTTCGGCAAGAGCTGGCGTCCTTCCAGGCGCGGTTCTCCGTCCTGGAGGGAATCGTCCTGCGCCCCCCTCTGGGTGCAAACAAGGCAGCCGCGGGCCCGAGCACGATGCCGAGCACGGCGTCATACGCGGCTGCTGCGGCTGCCACACCCGGGCCGTCGAGCCAATCCTCCGGCAGAGCTGTGGCACCCCCCCCTGGGAAGTCGGCTCCGGCGAAACCGGCGCCGACTAAAAAGGCGCCCCGGAGGAGGAAGGGCAAGGCGGCCGCACAGGCAGTGACTGTGCCGGCGCCAGCGCCAGTGGCGAATGGGCCAGCGGCAAGTGGGCCAGCACCTATGGCACGCCAGCAGCCGCCGCCGCCACCACCCCCCCAGGCCCCTACACCTCCTTCGGCTGAAGCCGGATGGCAGGTAGTCGGGGAGAAACAGAAGGGGCGGAAGGCGGCCAAAAAGGCCCGTAATGCGGAGCGGCAGCGCCAGCACAGGGCGCAAAAGATCGCGGCTAGGCTCCGCGCCCCGAAGACCGCAGCTGTAGTGATCACGCTACAGCCGGACGCGGAAAAGAGGGGCGTGTCCTACCGCGACCTTCTGGCGAAAGCGAAAGAGGCGGTGAACCTCGGTGAGCTTGGGATCACCGGGGGCCTCCGGCTTAAAGTCACCGCGACAGGGGCTCGATTGCTGGAGATCCCCGGCGAAACCAGCGGCTCGTCCGCCGACGCTCTGGCTGAAAAGCTCAGAGCGTCCCTAAACGCGGACGAGGCCCGAGTGTCCAGGCCCGTCAGATGCGCAGACCTGCGCATCCTGGGTCTGGACGACTCGGTTACCGAGGAGGAGGTGGTGGCCGCCGTCGCCAGGTCCGGAGGGTGCCCTGCCGATCAGGTCAGGGCAGGCGCCCTTCGCCCGGACTCCACGGGTATGCATACCGTTACGGTATGCTGCCCCGTGACGGCGGCCAAAACAATTGTGGAGGGCCGAAGGCTACTGGTGGGCTGGGTGTCAGCGCAGGTAAAGCTGCTGGAGCCCAGACCTCTGAGGTGCTATCGCTGCCACGTGGGACACCACGTGTCAGTACAGTGCGCCTCGGAGGTTGACCGCAGCGGACTCTGCTTCCGCTGCAGTCAGCCCGGCCATGTGTCCGCAGCTTGCTGCGCCACGCCGCACTGCGGTGCATGTGCGGCAGCCGGCAAGCCGGCCGACCACCGGGCTGGGAGCAAGGCCTGCGCTCCGCCCACCAGGGCCACCAGAGGCAAGGGAAGGCCCTCCGCCGCCACCACCACCACCGTCGCCACCGCCGCAGCCGCAACTGCCGCCGCCGCTGCCACTGTCGCCGCCACAGAGGGGCCCTCGCAGGGGGCTAGGGAGGAAGCGGTAATGGAGTGCCAATAACGGCGCCATTACGCTTCCTCCAAGCGAACATCAACCACTGCGCCTGTGCTCAGGATCTGTTGCTCCAGAGCATGGCGCAGTGGTTGATTAACATTGCTGTGGTCGCTGAGCCGTATTTTGTCCTCCCCAGGGAAGACTGGGTGGCGGACCTTAGCGGCTCAGTGACCATAGTGTCGTCGGCCGCCGCCGGTACCCCGACCCTTGAAGGTGTCAGGAGGGGTCGGGGGTGCGTAGCAGCCCGGTTCGGGGAGATCGTAGTGGTCGGTGTCTACTTCTCCCCGAGCCGAACTCTCGCCGAGTTCCACAACTCTCTCGAAGAGTTGAATGTTGTCGTCGGAAACCATTCCCTCCCCGTGCTTGTCCTCGGGGACTTCAATGCCAAGAACTTGGCTTGGGGTTCTCGTTGCACAGACGTGCGGGGAAGGATGGTGGAAGACTGGGCCCTGGAGAAGGGCCTGGTCGTCCTAAATCGGGGTTCTGTCCCCACGTGTGTGCGGATGCGGGGCGAGTCGGTGGTGGACATTTCGTTCGCTAGCCCCGCTCTGTCACCGCGTGTCATTGACTGGCGTGTTATGGAGGGGGTGGAGACCTATTCTGACCACCGGTACATCCGGTTCGACGTCTCCACCCAGACCCCAAGCGCGCCGGTCCAACAGGCCCCGAGTGGTCCGCGCTGGGCGCTGAAACAGCTGGACCGGGAGCTCCTCCTGGAAGCCTCGATCGTGCAGGCCTGGGTGACATCACCGGACAGGCCTGCCGACATCAATAATGAGGCAGGGTGGTTCCAGGAGGCCATGTCTGACATATGCGACGTGGCAATGCCCCGTGTTCGGCCAAGATGCGCCCGGCGTCAGGTGTACTGGTGGTCGCGTGAGTTGACATCTCTGCGCGAGGCGTGCGTGGCTGCGCGACACCTGTACGCCAGGCATCGCAGGCTCCGCATCCGCCCACCGGATGCGGCAGCCATTGAGGCGGAGCTTTATGAGGGGTACAGAGCGGCGAAGACCGCCCTCCGCGAAGCGGTCCTGCGGGCCAGGGATCAGGCCCGCGAGGAGTTGCTGGGGACTCTCGACAGAGATCCGTGGGGGCGCCCTTACAAGTTGGTGCGGGACAAACTCCGCCCCTGGGCCCCCCCACTGACGCAGAGTCTCCGGCCTGAGCTCGTGGAGGACGTGGTGAGCACTCTGTTCCCTTCGCGAGGGGAACACCCACCCCCGCCTATGGCTCCGCCGCCTGCGATGCTGGAAGCGGACCAACAGGACGACGACGACAACGCTCCGGAAGTGACTGGGGTAGACCTGAGAGTGGCGGTACGCAGGCTCAGTGCCAAAAATACCGCCCCGGGACCCGACGGCTTGCCTGGCAAAGCCTGGGTCCTGGCCTCAGAGGCTCTTGGGCCCCGACTGGAGGGGCTCCTAAGCGCATGCATGGAGAGAGGCCAGTTCCCGCTTCGTTGGAAGACGGGGAAGCTGGTCCTCATCCGGAAGCCGGGGCGCCCTGCGGACTCTCCGTCCGCATACCGGCCCGTGGTGCTGCTCGACGAGGTGGGCAAGCTCTTTGAAAGAGTCATTGCAAACCGCCTCGCCGAGCACCTTGCGGGGACTGGGCCGGACCTTGCGGAACACCAGTATGGTTTCCGCAAGGGGCGCTCTACGGTGGACGCCATCATGCGCGTGAGAGCCCTCACGACGGGGGATGCGGTGTCCAGGGGGGGGGTTGTCTTGGCGGTGTCTCTCGACATCGCCAACGCCTTTAACTCCATGCCCTGGAGCTGCATTAGGGAGGCACTTCGGTATCACCGGGTGCCAACCTACCTCCGTCGAGTGGTCGGGGACTATCTGACGGACAGAGCCGTCATCTACCCCGGTCGCAGCGGAGAATGGAACCGGCGAGAGATGTCGTGCGGTGTTCCGCAGGGATCGGTCCTAGGGCCGCCCTTGTGGAACATCGGGTACGACTGGGTGCTGCGCGCCGACCTCCCTAGCGGTGTCAGCGTAGTGTGCTACGCTGACGACACGCTGGTGCTGGCACAGGGGAGGTCGCACGAGGCGGCGGCCGAAGCGATGACACGCAGGGTTGCGACAGTCGTTGCGAGGATCCGGCAACTGGGTCTCGAGGTGGCACTGCACAAGTCCGAGGCCATGTGCTTTCATGGGCCTCGGAATGCGCCACCTCCGGGATCCTCACTGACGGTAGGAGGGGTATCCATCGGTGTTGAGTCGACGTTAAAGTACTTGGGACTTGTCCTTGACAGCCGGTGGAACTTCGTAGAACATTTCCGACGTTTGGCCCCCAAACTGGAACGGACTGGGGCTGCCTTCAGGCGGCTCCTGCCAAATCTGGGGGGGCCGAACGCCTCCTGCCGGAGGCTCTACGCGGGAGTCGTGCGGTCAATGGCCCTTTACGGGGCCCCGGTGTGGGCGCGTTCATTGAGGCTGCGAGCCGCCCACTATTTGAACGCGCCCCAAAAGGTAGTAGCCGTAAGGCTGGCCCGGGGGTACCGTACGATCTCCCGCGAGGCGGCGAGCCTCCTTGCCGGATTGCCGCCATGGGATCTAGAGGCGATTGTCCTCGCGCGCCTACATGAATGGCGCGCGGAGGCGCTACGCCGGGGGGAAACTCCGCTGCAGCGACAAATTGTCGCTCAGCGGACAGACTTCCGGCGGGATCTCATGGCGACATGGAGAGAGCGACTGTCGCAACCCCGTGCAGGGCACGCCACGATAGTGGCGATAAGTCCCCTCTTTGAGGAGTGGCTTGAGAGACGCCACGGCGTCCTCACCTTCCGCCTGACGCAGGTCCTCACCGGACACGGAGTGTTCGGGAGGTTCCTGCACCGAATCGGGCGGGAGGAAACGCCCGGGTGCTTCCATTGTGAGGATCGACCGGAGGACACGGTGGAACACACGGTGGAGGTGTGCCCCGCGTGGGCGGAGCACCGCCGTGTCCTCGAAGCGGCGATCGGCGGCGGCGACCTCTCGCGTCCGGCCCTGGTGCAAGCCATGGTCCGGAGCGAGACGGAGTGGGACGCCGTCACCTCCTTCTGCGAAGCAGTAATGCTAGAGAAGGAGGTGGCGGAACGTGAGAGGGAGAGAACCTCTCAACGTCCCGGCCGCCGCGGGAGACGCCCCGGGCGTCGGGGGCCACCACCACGTGGCCCCCGGCCACCGTAGGCGCGGGCCTGTGGACGGTGGGCTATGGGCTAGCTCGCCGTCCGTCCGTCTCATGACGACAGGCCGTGTCGACGGCGCGTTCGTGTTCCACGCGCGCCTCAAAGAGAGTCAGCAAAAGGGAAGGGGTCCGTAAGGACCGAAGCCTGCCGGGGTTGCGGGACTATTCGAAAGAGATACCGTGGCCCCGGAACACAAAGGGCGATGAAGGAACATGGATGGGTTTTAGTCAGTAAAAGTCTGACACTCCCTCCTGCTCCGCCCAGAGCGGGACCCCTTATTTGATAATTTCCCATCCGAAAAAAAAAAAAAAAAAAAAAAAAGGCACGTAGTTAGCTTCCGAAGATCGGGAGTAGAAGTCCCGAGTGGTGGTGGTGGTGGGAGTGTCGGGGGTAGTTTAGCTGGATCCCCTGGATAATAAATGATAAATGATGTTTATTTTGCAAGTACGTTTTTACAAACACTTTTACACGTCATTTTTTTTTAACTAGATGGGGCCGGTGTTTCGTACCTGACTACTCTGAGAAGAAACAGCCGAAACAAACTCAGAGGTCATAGTCTCTTTTGAAGTCCAGACATAATCTTGCTCAATTCACATGAGGACTATGCAGATTAGTGTCTGAGATAGTCTTTTGAAGAAAGAACCACACAGATTTGAGTGGACCTGTCCAGTCAGTGCAAGCATTTGTCAGTTATCGTGTAGCTCGACTTATAACTCAAGGAGCTCAACGAAACGACGAACAATACCAAAGAAAGGACATTTGGGTAGGTCGCCTAAAGTACTCAAACTGCCAGACAGTTGTGGGAAAATATCAAACAAAAAAAAAAAAAATGTGACCCACATCCCCACATTCACAATAATCAAATAAAATTAATAACAAGTTCTTTTCAAAATGAATGAATGTAAATAAAAATCACAAAAATCATTAAATTTCACAATGATAATAAAAAGTAAAATACTTAATAAAATAAGTATTCATGTCAAATCATTCAATGTCAGAGTGTATAAAAGAAAGGAATTAACAATAAACAAGGCAAGTCCGAAATTTCGCCATTCACAGAGCAAATTTAATTGGAGCAGCTTAATCCCAAGCCTTTTTATCTTCGAGATAGTGATTAACATGATAGTAGGCTTTCAGGCGTAACTTCCGTTTTATGAACGATTTGAATTTATTTAGACTTACTACATCAGCCCACAACGTCCACTGCTGGACATAAGCCTCTCCCATGATGGGAGGAATTTGCCGTAATCTCCACGCTTGGCAGGCGGATTGGAGATCGCAGCGCAGTGATGAAAGACAAACAGAAAACGCTGCTGCCCATTCTCTGGTCTACGGAGGCGCAAGGTGTTCTGCCTCAGACATTAGTCGCCTTATACGACACCCGTGAGTGTAATGGGTTGGTTCTATTCTACTCTGCCGGATACCACACGGCAATATTATACGGCGGTATTTAGACTTAGTGCTTGGATATGGCTCGGAAGTTTATTGTAAAAACGTATACATTGGCATCTAAACGTACCCCCTATTTTTTTGAGCCTCGTTGCAGGAACAACAAATTTGTGTTTGTTCCTCGTATACATTTATGTTGTGGATATCGCTGTATTTTTTAGGAGGAGCTCGTGGCTAAATAATAACAGCCGCTCGGGTCAATCGGTAGGTTAAGCCGTGCTTGCCTAGGTTGGTCTGTGGATGGGTGACCACCCATTACATAACGAGTTTCCTCCGTGCCTCGTAAAGCACGTTAAGTCGTTGGTCCCGGCTGTAATTTGTAGATCTTTGACAGTCGTTAGGTAGTCAGAGGCCCAAAAAGTCTGACAACCAGTATTACCAAGGAGTATTGTATTACTCGGTACTAACTGGGTTGTGGAGGTCAGATAGGCAGTCACTCCATGTAAAATACTGGTATTCAGCTGCATCCGGTAAAACTGGAAGCCGACCCCAACATAGTCGGGAAAAGGCTAGGCAGATGATGATATCGCTGTATTTTTTAAACAAATTAATATTTTTGTGTGCGTACAAAAGGTTTTCATAAATAAACTGAGAGGGCACAGTAAGAATATTAATCTCTTTAAATTTTTCTCTGAGGGAGTATCTGGGTCTTAATTTATAAATTGAACGAATTGCCCTTTTTTGCAAAACAAATATTGTCTGAATCGGCGGCATTGCGCCACAAGAGAATAGCGTACGACATCACGTTATGGAAATAACTAAAGTAAACTAAACGGGCTGTCTCTAAATCAGTTAAATTTTAAGTTACGGTGTATGCTGCAGAGCTAAGTTTTTTCGACTATTTGTCTAAATGCGGGCCCCACTGAAGCTTGGCATCCAAAGTTATGCCTAAGAACACTGTGCTCTCTT
Organism: Xestia xanthographa; assembly: GCA_905147715.2. NCBI lineage: Eukaryota > Metazoa > Arthropoda > Insecta > Lepidoptera > Noctuidae > Xestia > Xestia xanthographa. The sequence continues at coordinate 33,431,985 of LR990645.1, forward strand.
CCGGTTTCAACTCTTCATCCTTAATTAGTATTGTAGTTTCCACTTGTCTTACATGGGGTATCGTAAACTTAATACATTTAGTTTTTTTCTCATTTAGGAGTAGATTATTAACATTAAACCAATTAACGACTTTTGCCAGGCCGCTATTAACATCATCCGTAACTAACTAGTTTAGTTTAGAGTTTAAATAAAAGAGAAGTGTCGTCTTCAAACAATACTATGTCATGATTATCCTTTATGAGGTAAGGTAAGTCATTTATATAAATAAGAAACAAAAATGGACCAAGAATTGAGCCCTGGGGTACCCCCATTCTTACTACGGATCCGGGAGATCTTTTCACCTTAACATCAACTCTCTGAATCCTATCACTCAAATATGAAATAAGAAGATCCAGAGAGGCGTTACGGATTCCGTAGTGGTCTAGTTTCCTGATTAATGTTTCATGAAGAACACAATCGAAAACTTTAGATAAATCGCAAAAAATGCCCAAAGCGTCGCATTTGTCCTCCCAGGCATTATAAATGTGTCCTAAAAGTTCAACACCATCTGTAGTCATCAGTAGTTGAACGACCCCTTGTAAAACCGAACTGTTTTTTATGTAACAACTTATGTTTATTGAAAAAACTTTGCATTTGTGCCAAAATTAATTTTTCAAAAAAAAATCTAAAGGTGAGTAGTACTGAAATGGGTCTATAATTAGTGGGGTCTGATTTACTACCCGATTTAAACAATGGTATTATTTTACTATATTTCATTAGATCAGGAAACTCACCACGGTCAATAGAATCGTTAAATATTACAGCTAATGAAGGAGCTACAATGTTTATAATGGATTTAGCAACGTCCACAGAATGACCCCATAGATCGGCGGTCTTTTTAACATTTAAGGTGTGAAAAGTTTTAATTATATCTTTACAGGTGACATATTGAAAATTAAATTCGGAATCACAGACTGAAACGTTTTCCCTTAGTAAAGACTCGGCAGCAGCAGGTGACGAGTTTAGCGATTTAGTAGTCGATACGGGAATATCCGCAAGAACATTTTCAAAGGCTGTGGCACCTTGAGTATCTGAATTTAAAATATCATCACCAATAGCAAGGCTGTAGTCACTATTTTGGTTGCAAGACCTTCCCGTTTCGCTATTAATAATGTTCCATGTCATTTTAACTACATTACTACTATTTTTAATTTTTGAACTCAAGTAACGTGACTTAGCTATAAAACAAACTTTTTTAAATAATTTTGAATAATTCTTTATAACGGAACGTTACAAATAATTATTACAACATACAAATTAAATAAAGAATTATTAAAGCATACAAATTAAATTCTACAGTTTTTAAATAAGTCCGCTCTTCATACAGCTCATAAAGTCGTTTTCGACTCTTATGAATACCAATGGTGGCCCAGTCGTTGAAAGAAGCGTTACTATTTACAGATATTGTCTTAGGGACAAATGTGTTTTCAAATTGTGTGCAATACATACTGAAAAAATCGTTATATTGTTGATTTGGATCATCATTATCTGACACTTAAAACTAAACTTTTATCCAAACTACCACTTAGTTTGGTTAAAAGTTTAGTTTTAAAAGTTTCCAGGCGATTTTTACTTTTTGGATTAACAATGATATTTCTATCTTTTTAGTTACTTTCTAGTTTACATTTGTAATTGTGATCATTTGCCCACAATGATCTGAATCTATTAAGTTAATAATTTTATTGCTTTTTGGGTGGGTATAATATCAGTGTAAATATTATCTAGGCAAGTAGCACTAGTAGCACTAGTTGAGTTTATTCAGGTGGGCTCGAGAAATTTGTTTTCAAGATTGTATGACTGAAAGAGGCTTATAATTTTAGTACTTAACCCAGAATTTTCTAACAAATTAATATTGAAATCACCACAAATGATTATTGACTTCTTAGAACTACAGATTTTATGTATCACTTCATCCATTACCTTTTCAAAACAATCATAAAACCCTGAAGGAGGATAATAAACTGCTCCAATTCTATGCAGGCTATTTCAACTGTTCGCTCAACAGATAGGCTGACAATATCCTTGCGGTCTTTAAATTTAAGATGATTATTTACTAAGATTAATGCGCCGCCATGTATAGCATTTACCCTGCTGAATGAACTACCGACCTGGTGATTACTAAAATTGAAAATTAATTGATGACATTTGAGCCAATGCTCCGTTAGACAAAAAATATCTATATTGTTACAATTCAGGAAAAGTTCTACTTCTAATTCTTTGTTCAAAAATCCTTGAATATTTTGATGAACCAGGTTGATACTATTAAAACTTTCAAAACATTCGCTTGATTTACTATCTGGCTTCCTTATAATATTGCAAGAGGTCGCCTCCGTTGTCAAAATTTATATTTTAAATGATTGACTGATTCATTAATTGTGATCAAACTATTGGCAGAGTAATTTAATTGAGTATTGCATTGGTCAACAGAGGCGACTTGATTAGCCAAGTTCTTGGCTGTAATAGAAAAAAAGTATGTTAGCGACACAGCTACTTGTCTTTTCCAATAGTTTGAAAGATAGCACCTGTTCACAAGATATCTATCTTTTGTCAAATAAAACTTGTCACCAATATAATTATTAATGTCAATTAAATGAAATACGTCTATTAAATGTCAAATTATGCAATGTTCTGTTGATAATATCTATAGTCATTTTCTTCCTGTGGCAAACTTTTACTATAAGGAAATGTGAACATTACAATATTTCTTAAACTAAGGATTAGTTGACGATGATAAATAAGACACACCTAAGTTTAACCACCGGTGTGCGGCTGCACCTAGTTCTAGCCACTATGATGAAGGCTAAACCTAGTTCTAACCGATGATAAGAGGATACACCTAGGTTTAACCGCATATGGCCGGCTGCACCTAGTTCTAGCCGGCTAAAACTAGGTGTAGCCGCACTTCGGCTATTAGCCGTAACATATATCTTTTCATTTTATGTATGTTTTTGTGTCTTTTAATTTTATGTTTTGTAAAATTTTTCTTTTTACCCGACTGCCGCAGAAGGAGGGTTATGTTTATCGAGAGTATGTATGTATGTATGTAAGTATAATTGTTTGGCACGCTCTGTGGCCTGAACGACTCGATGGATTTTAGATTGAGAGGTGTCGTTAGATTTGTATTTACTGTGAGAGTGACACTGGGTATATCAAAATTAAAAAAAAAAACAAAGTGGCGGATTTTTATCGCCAAATTCATATGTTTGGCACGCTCTGCAGCCTGAACGGCTCGATGGATTTTAGCTTGAGAGGTGTCGATAGATTCGTATTTACTGTGAGAGTGACACTGGGAATATCAAAATAAAATAAAAAAAAACTGGCTGTCTGTAAAGTCGGTTTACGGACGATAATTTTACGTGACAACGACTTTGAGTGGTAAAATAAACTTTTTATGTCTGTCTCTCTCGCTCTTAGGCGGGACGCGTGCCTCTCACTCGCTCTCATTGTGAGCCGCATAACGTGACCCAGTTTCTTGAAGTGTCACCCGGCAAACCAATTTATAAGACGTTGTCACGTCAAAAAAAACAAAATGGCGGATTTTTGGCGCCAAATTCAAATGTTTGGAACGCTCTGCAGCCTGAACGGCTCGATGTATTTTAGCTTGAGAGGTGTCGTTAGATTTGTATTTACTGTGAGAGTGACACTGGGAATATAAAAATAAAAAAAAACAAAATGGTGGATTTTTGGCACCAAATTCAAATGTTTGGCACGCTCTGCAGCCTGAACGGCCTGATAAAGGGCTCATATGAGGAATTTAAAATGGTATTATCTATGTAACTAAAAAGTGTAAAATAAAAAAAAAATAATCAAAAAACCCGACTGCGACTAAACTCATTACATCCAATATGGGTCCCGACTGTTGCAGTCAATATGTCCTGTTTCCTGAACTTGTTTTTTTTTCTTTTTAGTTTTTATTTAAAGTTATTAGTTAGTTTTCACGCAGTCGGGTTTTTTAATGTTTTTTTTTGTGTTTTATGTGTACCTATGTACATGGACTTTTGGTCTGAAATAAATTTTATTATTATTATTATAAGCCATGAACCAACCAAATTGCCACGGATGCCGTTGTATGCAATTTTATCTAGAAGCAGTTTGTGGTCCACCTTATCAAAAGCCTTCCGAAAATCTGTGTACACAGCGTCAACTTACTTGAACTCCTTTATCCATGTTTTTGAATAGGAAGTCCGTGAACAGCATGAGATTAGTATTCGTCGATCGTCGTTTGACAAATCCATGCTGTTCACCAACAATAAGGTTGTGAATGTGAGAGTACACCTCGCCGTGTACAAGACTGTCGAAAAGCTTCGACAAGGTGGACAGTATAGAGATAGGGCGATAATTTTGTATGTTGTTGACGTCATCACTCTTAAACACTGGTGTTATATGTGCCCGTTTCCAAATATCGGGAAAAGTGCCTTCTATTAAACATTTATTAATACGAATAATAAAATCCCTTCGCAACACAAACTGCACAGGATACGATAAAATTAGGACCAACGTAATACAATACAGTATGTAGCGACTCACTGATAGACGTTTCACGTTAAACCAACGGCCGTGTGCCCCGACACAGGTTCACCCAATTTACCGAGAAAAGCACGCATTTTTTCCGTTGACGACGGCGACGTTCATAAATCTTTGAAAGTCAGGTGATCAGAAGCTCGGAAGTCTAACCAAGGAGCGTTCAATTGCGTTACCCATTAACTGGATTGTGGATGTGAGATAGCCCGGCGCTCCGTGTATAACGTCATTATACTGCTGCAGCGCTGCTGCATCCGGATACACTGAAAGCCGAACGCAAGATAGAAGATATGTTGAAATAAGCAGTACCTTTGTGCTCTTCTATTTTAATGTAATGTCCTGTTAAGTATTTTGTGTGTACATAAATAAATATGTATGAAACGAGATCAGTACATCTATAGTGACAGAGACGAGTGGCGCCATCTAGGGAACAACAATAGCAACACACTGACCGAGGCCAAACCAAGCGGCTAGTACAGTGCACAGCACATAGATGCCAGTTATCAAGAAGCAGGTTAGTACCACTTTATTATGAAACTACCTTTTACTCGCGGTTTTACTCCCGTTATATAAATTAACCCACGGGAACGTTTTATGTAGGTAGCTTATTACGACACTCGAGTATAATGTAGCTTCCCGTTAGTGCAATAAGTATTTTACGGAATGGGATCAGTTCTAATATTACCGCTTTATTTTACTTAAATTCACAAACATCTTCGAGCGTTATTTAATTATTAAAATAACACAAATGAATTATTATAATTTTGTATATTTTTATGTTCATGACTTCAGTGCTTTCCTTAATATTGCAAGTTTAGAAAAAAAAATCACAGTAATGGTTTATGAGATAATTGGATTCAACGGTTTTTTACACGTGTCATGTCTTTTTAACCAACTTCTTAAAAGGAGGAGGTTCTTTCTCGATTCGGCTGTATTTTTGGAAGTCGGTGGCAAAAAGTCAATGAAACAAACAAAAGTCACGAAATTCCGGAAGTAGGTACTTATATTTTGATACTAGTGGAGAAAGTCAGTTATTGCACTCGAGGCGAAATAGGGTATATGCATGATTTTTTTATCTTAACATCAGAAAGAACAAAGTGAAATAATTTTTTTAATACCTTTATCATCTGCCTAGCCTTTTTCCCAACTTTGTTGGGGTCGGCTTCCAGTTTTACCGGATGCAGCTGAATACCAGTATTTGTTTTTTTTTTAATACCTTTAAAAAATACTAAACATAAGCATTTTAAACTGCTGAATAGAAGGAGAGATCCGATACAGCTAATGACGTCATTCGCTGCATCGACGTACAAAATCCATACTAAATTCCATTTATCTAGAAAGACATAGAAACAAAAATTTAAATGGTCATAACTTTTGTGATGTCTGGCTGAATTATGTCTTGTTTTCGCTTTTTGTTATTATTTTTAAAGTACTTTAACATTCCGCATCGAAATAAAAAAAAAATTATGCATAGAAGTTTTTGAGCCGACAACTGCATTATCAAATGTCCACGTGTATGAAAAATGAAAATGTTTTTTATTTCGACCTTTTTAGTTGTGCTCGTGGACTGGTAAGTAAGATGGACCCTATGTCACACAAACTCTTGTCGAGTATTCAGTATCCAACAACACAAGTCGACAAGCGAAGTCGGAACGTTCGGTGCTGCAATTTTCATTTATGTACTCAGTTTTGTGTGTTTAGTAGTGTTTATTTTATATAATAAGTTTTATTTTATGTATTAATTTATTTTGTGTCCATAGGTGTGACCGTGACACCGGAGAAAAAGAGAGGTAGAGGACGCCCTCCGTACACATGGTACACTAGTATGACCAGCCTAATAAATAAAGAAAAACTACCCGACCCGACAACCCTAGACAGAACGGCATGGCGCAGAAAAATTAGGAGAGCCGACCCCACTTAATGTGGAATGGAGCAAAGAAGAAGAAGAAGGAGGTGTGACCGTGACATCACAGTGGGCCCTATCAGAAAACCAGCGCTGCGGTATTTGTTTTCATTTATCGCAGCATCATGCTGAGATAGGAGCCTTTTTGGCCTCGCACAGGTTTTCTTTTTGATTTAGTTTTAGATTCTTTTTATTGTTTAGTTTTAGATTCTTTATTTTTGTTTTTTTTTTATATTATTTTTGTATTTCCTGTGCTTGTCCAAAATAAATATTTTTCTTTTTTTTCTTTCTTTCTTTCTTTCTTATCCATTGTTACTTAATCTATATTCTCCGCCAGATAAGTATGAATTAAAGGTCATTAACCCGCATACATTTATTCAAATACATAATTCCGAAAACAGAAATAATGACATAAACTTGTCCCGAAACGACCTTTATCGTGATCCTTGACTTTTTCTAGTACGTAATAAAAACGATTCATAATGTATTGTCGGGGTACCTACGCAGAGAAATTAAGAAAAGAGCAATGACCTTAGTTATCTGGCGGAGACTATAAATGGTTTTATAGAAATTGTATTTGGACCAAAAGATTTTTTTTCCGAAATCAACTGTTAAAAAACCGGCCAAGTGCGAGTCGGACTCACGCACGAAGGGTTCCGTACCAATTATTATAAAAAAAATCACGTTTGTTGTATGGGAGCCCCCCTTAAATATTAATTTTATTCTGTTTTTAGTATTTGTTGTTATAGCGACAACAGAAATACATCATCTGTGAAAATTTCAACTATCTAGCTGTCACGGTTCATGAGATACAGCCCGGTGACAGACAGACGGACAGACGGACAGACGGACAGACGGACAGACGGACAGACGGACAGACAGCGAAGTCTTAGTAATAGGGTTCCGTTTTTACCCTTTGGGTACGGAACCCTAAAAAGAGAGAAATACCAAAAAATTCGGGGGCAGGCCAAGAAAAGTTAACACGTTCGTTGCATTACGAGGTCTATCAGATCTCTTGCAGGACTTTTGTATTGTGCGATGAACATAATCGTGTTGTTTCACTGATCCTTGCGGGAGGATCTAACCGGTAAAGTTCTCTAAGTATGAGTTAATGAGTAGGAAAAATATACATATTTGCTTCCTACTTAAAGCTGAATTCAAGGACATTAAAAAAGAAATTAGAGATGGATTAGGTCCCCAACGCACAGTACTGTAATTATTTTTATTCCTTGCGTTAGGAGATATGTCGGTACTCGTGGAATCAAATTTTAGTGTTGTCCTAGCATCGACGTGGGAACAACTCGCTGGTAAGTTTAAAAAAAAAAAACGTTGTTATAGTAAACTTACAAGAGACCTGTAAAATCCAGCTTTAATTTAATACCATCATATATTTTTTTAAAGCAACAACGGCCGAAGATCAAAAATATACATAAGCCACTCGAATAACTTTTCACTATGAGAAAAACCGACCAAGTGCGAGTCGGACTCGCACACGAAGGGTTCCGTACCATTGACTATATTTAGTATTTGTTGTTATAGCGGCAACAGAAATACATCATCTGTGAAAATTTCAACTGTCTAGCTGTCACGGTTCATGAGATACAGCCTGGTGACAGACAGAAGGACAGACGGACAGACGGACAGACGGACAGACGGACAGACGGACAGACAGCGAAGTCTTAGTAATAGGGTTCCGTTTTTACCCTTTGGGTACGGAACCCTAAAAACTAATAAAATTAGATTCTATCGCATTTACTTCACTGACAGTTGCATGCTGTTTATTTATAAAACACATCTTAACGAAGCGAAAGGCACTTGTTCTCCTCATCATTGCGATCATTTTGTTTGTTCTACACCATACCTGGGAACCTTCCAGTTACGGATATTTGGGGGTCAAAGTTCCAAGTTTTTGACAAGGCCCAGTGGTGACGCCCCGACTTACGAACAGTAAGCCGTGGGTTCAAACCCAGGCAGGCACATTACTTTGTGTAATTTATTTCATCACCGCTGCTCTCAAAACGGTGAAGGAAAACATCGTGAGGAAACCGGCATGTCCTAGAACCAAAAATTCGAAGACTTGTGACATCTACCAATCCGCACTGGACCCGCGTGGTGGATTCCATTGGAGCTCATTCCCTCTCATAGAGAGAAGGCCTGTGTCCCAGCAGTGGGAATATTAATAGGCTGATGATGATGATGATGATAATGCATTTTATTACAGAATTCCCCGAAGGAAGATGTACTGGTCATATTTTCCAACGTGACGACAAACAAAGACGCTATGTAGGTTGTTACGAAAAATTACGACAGCACTGACACTTCTAAAAAAACTAAACGAATTGTTACCATTTGCGCGCAATGCAAGCTTACCATGTTTTAATGAAAAACACTTTGCATAATTAATAAAACTTTTTCAATCGACAACTAAGATATTATTTATTTTATTCCCATCATTACTTACTTCACTTAATGAACTATCTTCCGTTGCGGTACGAGAAACAATCGATACCAATTTTTTTTTTGCTATTTGTAGTTTATTCAAATGTCATAATTGCGTGCGAACCTAGCAAAATATAAAGCAATAGGCTATCTATAAAAAGTAAATATACATTGTTTACGTATACATTGTTTTTTGGAAGATATAAATTATTTTCAAAACTGTATCTTTATGAGACTGATTAGGTCTCAAAGGCACCAAAGGGTAGGTTAGTTTCGAGATCTTTTAGGTCTCCAAAGCACCAGCTGAAAGTTCTTTGAAAATGATGGCGCAGGGAACGTGTTAAAAATGGTTTAATTAGGATTGATTTTGAAATGTTTTCATTTTCAGACGATTATGTAGAGAAAATTCGCGTTGGCAGCCCAACTGACTGATCTGATTATTACAGGCAGTTTAGTGATGGTGGGCTGGCGGCAGGCGCGCGGGCAGCGGGAAGCGGCGCGCGGGCAGTGGGACGCGGCGCGGTGCGAGCTGTACCAGTACGGTCCGCGCCCTCGCGGAGCTAACATGGCGAGTGCGACAGAGGCGGCGGCGGTGGCGATGGCGGCGGACGGCGAGCACGTGAGCGTGCGGCGCGCCTCGCGCCACGACATGCAGCGCGTGCACGACATGATTCAGGTGAGCGGCGAAGCGCGCGCCGCACCCCACTGTGGTGCGGCGTGGCGTGCAAATTATATTATATCTACTTGATCTGACTCTTAAAAACACCTGTCAAAACTCCTACGCACCTTGTGTTTCCTTTATTTATGTCAACCTAGTGTTGCCAACATAATAAAATGCAATGTCGTGTCAGTCACCGCGTCTAATGATTGTTATTTTTAGGGTTCCGTAGTCAACTAGGAACCCTTATAGTTTCGCCATGTCTGTCCGTCCGTCCGTCTGTCCGTCCTCGCTTAATCTCTGTGACCGTTAGCACTAGAAAGCTGAAATTTGGTACCAATATGTATATCAATCACGCCGACAAAGTGGTAAAATAAAAATTGGAAAAAAATGTTTTATTAGGGTAGCCCCCCTATATGTAAAGTGGGAAGTGATTTTTTTTTAATTTCAACCCTAACGTGTGATATATTGTTGGAAAGGTATTTAAAAATGAATACGGGTTTCCTAAAATAATTTTTTGATAATGTCAATAATTTCGGAAATAATCGCTCCAAAAGTAAAATAACAATGTGTCCCCCCCCCTCTAACTTTTGAACCATAAGTTTAGAAAATATGAAAAAAATCTGAAAAGTAAAACTTTATAAGGACTTTCTAGGAAAATCATTTTGAACTTGATGGAAACAACAGTTTTTGTACAAAAAAGACAAAAATTTGTACAAAATAATTTTCCAGAAATTATTTTGTACAACTTATTGTCTGATTTCTGTTTCTTTTTGTCTGATTCTTTAAACTCATAAGTGGGAACACTTATTGTGACGGACGGGAAACTACGGAACCCTACACTGAGCGTGGCCCGACACGCTCTTGGCCGGTTTTTTTGTGAATAATTTGAAATGTATGAATTCGAGTCACTATGCTATTGGTTTTTTTACGGATATAAAATAATGTTCTACGCTTCAAGACGATATTAAGATTTATTCAGCACTAAACTAAATTACAAAATAAACTACTTTATACCCTTGTAGTAATAGGTACCTCTTCCGATTGTCACTGAAGCTTTTTTTAGATTATCTTAATAGAATAGAATAAAAAGTTTTTATTTCAGACCGGGGTCCATAGGTCCATCTATACTAATATTTTATAGAGGTTTTTGTTTGTAAGTTTGTATGAAGGGGTAATCTCCAGAACTCATGATCCAATTTTAAAAATTATTTCACTACTATAAAGCTACATTAATCGTGAGTGCTATAAATTATATTTATATCATGCATATTAGCCGAGCTATCACAATTTGTGTCTAGCCAGGCGGAAAGAACACCCTCTTAGAACAGAGTTTTAACTGTTTGACAGCTGACAACTGCGTGCGTGCATGTCATCGCCTAAAATAGCTGTTCTATTCTAATGAATAGTTATTTTAGGCCATTTGTCACTGAAAAAAGTAGCCTGTCGGTGTCAGCGACCGCCCTGTGAACAGTGGTTTGCTAGTACGAGCCTCTGCTAAGAAAGTAGCCTGTCGGTGTCACCGACCACCCTGTAAACAGTGGTTTGCAAGTACGAGCCACGGCTAAGAAAGTAGACTGTCGGTGTCAGCGACCGCCCTGTGAACAGTGGTTCGAAACTACGAGCTTCTGCTAAGAAAGTAGCCTATTGGTGTCAGCGACCGCCCTGTGACCAGTGGTTTGCAAGTACGAGCCTCTGCTAAGAAAGTAGCCTGTTGGTGTCAGCGACCGCCCTGTGAAAAGTGGTTTGCAAGTACGAGCCTCTGCTAAGAAAGTAGCCTGTCGGTGTCAGCGACCGCCCTGTGAACAGTGGTTCGCACCTACGAGCCTCTGCTAAAAAAGTAGCCTGTTGGTGTCAGCGACCGCCCTGTGAACAGTGATTTGCAAGTACGAGCCTCTGCTATGAAAGTAGCCTGTCGGTGTCAGCGACCGACCTGTGAACAGTGGTTCGCAACTACGAGCCTCTGCTAAGAAATCCTCTTATTGTATTCACTTTTTTAGTCCTACAATGACATGTCGCTCTTAAATTGTCATAATGCCAATCTCGGCAAGGGGGGCCAGGAGTCCATAGCACAGGGTATCCTAGTTTGAACTCCTGACTCCCACAAACCTTTGTACCTCCAATATTTAATTATAACACCTATAGAATATATTGTAACTTTACTTTGTGGGAGAAAATAAATATTTATTATTATTTAAAAAAAAAAAAAAAAATGTGTGGTATACTACCACTTAAAAACACGACTACTACATAAAATCTTAATTATGTAATCTGGGCCGTAATAACAAATCGATTGACACCTCATCAAAATCGGATGAGTAGTTTAGGCGGTACGGTGGAACATACGCAAATGCAAACATACATACATACATAGACTACGAACATCGTAACCTTCCTTTTGGCTTCGCCGTAGTCGGGTTATAATAACCATGGTTCGCAAGTTCGATCCCCAGCTGGTTTTCACTTTTTGTAAAAGAAAGAAAGAAAAAGCATTTATTAGCCCGCACACGACAATACACATAAAATAAAAAATGGTGAAATTCCAAATCATTACAAAATAGTTTCTCAAATACTTTTAGTTTATTTTTAATCATTCAAACGATGTTTCATTGGAATCAGCGCTCTCTGTCTAAAGATGCAGCTATATTGTGTTTTTTTTTTAAGGAACAGCAAACATTTCCATTATGAAAACTTAAAACTAATATAACAATATTTGCATTTGGCTAATACAACACTGTCCACGGGTTATCATAATAATATAAAAAAAAAAAAATCGCCAGGGGTGACAAAACAAAAAAGAGTAAAAAATAATAAAAAAAACGAAAGATGACAAAAATAATAAGTATACAACCAAGACAGATTTAAAACAATAATTTGAAGATTACATGTATGATGTATTTACGTATTCATATTTAAGAGTTCTGAAGATAAGAAAAGATAAATGATAAATGATGTTTATTTTGCAAGTAGGTTTTTACAAACACTTTTACACGTCATTTTTTAAAACTAGATGGGGCCGGTGTTTCGTACCTGACTACTCTGAGAAGAAACAGCCGAAACAAACTCAGAGGTCATAGTCTCTTTTAAAGTCCAGACAATCTTGCTCAATTCACATGAGGACTATGCAGATTAGTGTCTGAGATGGTCTTTTGAAGAAAGAACCATACAGATTTGAGTGGACCTGTCTAGTCAGTGCAAGCATTTGTCAGTTAACGTGTAGCTCGACTTATAACTCAAGGAGCTCAACGAAACGACGAACAATACCAAAGAAAGGACATTTGGGAAGGTCGCTTATAGTACTCAAACTGCCAGACAGTTGTGGAAAAAAAAATAAACAAAAAAATAAAAATGTGACCCACATGGTCCCCACATTCACAATAATCAAATAAAATTAATAACAAATTATTTTCAAATGAATGAAAGTAAAAAAAAAACAAAAATCATTAAATGTCGCAATGATAATAAAATAAAAAAGTAAAATACTTAATAAAATAAGTATTCATGTCAAATCAGTAAAAGTCACATAAAATAATAAAAAAATGTAAGTAAAATAATAAAATACATGTCAAAAAAAAAATTCAATGTCAGAGTGTATAAAAGAAAGGAATCAATAATAAACAAGCGAAGTCCGAAATTTCGACATTCACAGAGCAAATTTCATTGGAGCAGCTTAATCCCAAGCTTTTTTATCTTCAAGATAGTGATTAACATGATAGTAGGCTTTCAGGCACAGCTTCCGTTTTATAAACGATTTGAATTTATTTAGGCTTAGTGCTTGAATTTGGCTCGGAAGTTTATTGTAAAAGCGTATACATTGGCATCTGAACGTACCTCCTATTTTTTTGAGCCTCGTTGCAGGAACAACAAATTTGTGTTTGTTTCTCGTGTTTATGTTGTGGATATCACTGTATTTTTTAAATAAATTAATATTTTTGTGGGCGTACAAAAGGTTTTCATAAATAAACTGAGAGGGCACAGTAAGAATATTAGTCTCTTTAAATTTTTCTCTGAGGGAGTATCTGGGACTTAATTTATAAATTGAACGAATTGCCCTTTTTTGCAAAACAAATATTGTCTGAATATCGGCGGCATTGCCCCACAAGAGAATACCGTACGACATCACGCTATGGAAATAACTAAAGTAAACTAAACGGGCTGTCTCTAAGTCAGTTAAATCACGAATTCTTCTAACGGCGAATGCTGCAGAGCTAAGTTTCTTCGACAATTTGTCTATATGCGGGCCCCACTGAAGCTTGGCATCCAAAGTTATGCCTAAGAAGACTGTGCTATCTTCCGGTTTTAACTCTTCATCCTTAATTAGTACAGTAGTTTCCACTTGACTTACATGGGGTATCGTAAACTTAATACACTTAGTTTTTTTCTCATTTAGGAGTAGATTATTAACATTAAACCAATTAACGACTTTCGCCATGGCGCTATTAACATCATCCGTAACTAACTGCTGACGTTTGAGTTTAAATTAAAGAGAAGTGTCGTCTGCAAACAATACTATGTCATGATTATCCTTTATGAGGTAAGGCAAGTCATTTATATAAATAAGAAACAAAAATGGACCAAGAATTGAGCCCTGGGGTACCCCCATTCTTACTACGGATCCGGGAGATCTTTTCCCTTTAACATCAACTCTCTGAATCCTGTCACTCAAATATGAAATAAGAAGAGCCAGGGAGGCGTTACGGATTCCGTAGTGGTGTAGTTTCCTGATTAATGTTTCATGAAGAACACAATCGAAAGCTTTAGATAAATCGCAAAAAATGCCCAAAGCATCGCATTTGTCCTCCCAGGCATTATAAATGTGTCCTAAAAGTTCAACACCGGCATCAGTAGTTGAAAGACCCCTTGTAAAACCAAACTGTTTTTATGTAATAACTTATATTTATTGAAAAAACTTTGCATTTGTGCCAAAATTAATTTTTCAAAAATTTTACTAAAGGTGGGTAGTACTGAAATGGGTCTATAATTAGTGGGGTCTGATGTACTACCCGATTTAAACAATGGTATTATTTTACTATATTTCATTAGATCAGGAAACTCACCACGGTCAATACAATCGTTAAATATTACAGCTAATGAAGGAGCTACAATGTTTATAATGGATTTAGCAACATCCACAGAATGACCCCATAGATCGGCGGTCTTTTTAACATTTAAGGTGTGAAAAGTTTTAATTATATCTTTACAGGTGACATATTCAAAATTAAATTCGGAATCACAGACTGAAACGTTTTCCCTTAGTAAAGACTCGGCAGCAGCAGGTGACGAGTTTAGCGATTTAGTAGTCGATACGGGAATATCCGCAAAGAAATTGTCAAAGGTTGTGGCAACTTGAGTGTCTGAATTTAAAATTTTATCGCCAATAGCAAGGCTGTAGTCACTGTTTCGGTTGCAAGACTTTCCCGTTTCGCTATTAATAATATTCCATGTCATTCTAATTACATTACTACTATTTTTAATTTTTGAACTCAAGTAACGTGACTTAGCTATAAAACAAACTTTTTTAAATATTTTAGAATAATTTTTAACATACAACTTAAATTCTCCAGTGTTTATAAAGGTCCGCTCTGCATACAGCTCATAAAGTCGTTTTCGACTCTTATGAATACCAATAGCCCAGTCGTTGAAGGAAGCGTTACTATTAACCGAGATTGTCTTAGGAATAAATGTGGTATTAAATTGTGTGCAATACATACTGAAAAAATCGTTATAATGTTGATTGGGATCATCATTAGTTGACAGTAGTGGTAATTTAGACAAAAGTTTAGTTTTAAAGGTTTCCAGGCGAGTTTTAGTTTTTGGATTAACAATGATATCCTTTTTAGTAACTTTCTTGCTTACATTAGGAATTGTGATCAATTGCCCGCAATGATCAGAATCTAATAAGTTAATAATTTCTTTGTGGGTAGGTATAACATCTGTGTAAATATTATCTAGGCAAGTGGCACTAGTTGGTGTTATTCTAGTGGGCTCCAGAAAGGAGACAATTTTTATTGTTTGGAGAACAGGCCACCCACATAAAATTGTAACAGACATACAGATATTAATGAAACGTATATAGATTTCTTCCTTATAATTTCTAGATTACAGTGGTAATATTAGCTAAGCCATGTCTAACCGGAATGATGAGAAATTCGAAAATGAAAGCGTGAATCTAACAATAAACAATAACAATAACACGTCAAATGTCAAATGAAGTTGTCAGTCGACCACCAAAAAGACGAATTTACAACGTTCCGTGCCATGATGATTTTCTGATGAGATGGTATCATCTAAAAGATTTTAGCGGAAACCTCTAAAATAACATTAAAAGCTCACAGTTTAAGATTATTTCTTTTTATATTATGCTATATTTTAATTAAAGCAGATATTAGTACCAATGGATACCGTACTTTTTTTTTGTAAACGGAAAAACGCCCCTATTTACGTAAGTATTTTCCGTCAAATGGCATTGACCACAACAGGAATGATTTGACTCGCAAAAAAATATCATAATACAACTTATTTGTTATGATTTTAAGATTCCGGTTTCGTTTCTATGTAATTTTTCGTTTATTATTAGAATAAAATGGTTACTTTTTTTGGTGTAAGTAATATGAATATCCGCAACATCGAAGAGGGCCTAAAAAAAACTGTCTCCTTTGTTTTCAAGATTGTATGAATGAAACAGGCTTAGAATTTTAGTACTTAACCCAGAACTTTCTAACAAATTAATATTAAAATCACCGCTAATAATTATAGACTTCTTAGAATTACAGATTTTATGCAACACTTCATCCATTATCTTTTCAAAACAATCATACAATCCTGAAGGAGGTCTATACACACTTAATATGATAAACTGCTCCAATTCTATACAGGCTATTTCAACTGTTCGCTCAACAGATAGGCTTACAATATCCTTGCGGTCTTTAAACTTAAGCTGATTATTTACTAGGATTAATGCGCCGCCATGTATAGCATTTACCCTGCTGAATGAACTACCAACCTGGTGATTACTCAAATTGAAAATTAATTGGTGACATTTGAGCCAATGTTCCGTTATACAAAGAATATCAATGCAATTACAATTCATGAAAAGTTCTACTTCTAATTCTTTGTTCAAAAATCCTTGAATATTTTGATGAACCAGGTTGATACTATTAAAATTCTCAAAACATTCGCCTGATTTACTATCTGGCTTCCATAAATTGCAAGAGGTTGCCTCCGTTGTCGAAATTGCTAATTTAAATGATTCACTGATTCATTCATTGTTGACAAACTATTGGTAGAGTAATTTAGGCTAATATTGCATTGATCAACAGAGGCAACTTGATTAGCCAAGTTCTTGGCTGTAATAGAAAAATAATAAGATAGCGACACAGCTACTTGTCTTTTACAATAGTTTGTCAGATAGCACCTGTCTACAAGATATCTATGTTTTGTCAAATAAAAATTGTTGCCAATATAATTGTTGATGTCAAGTAAATGAAATGAATTAGGTATTATTGAATGTCAAATTATGCAATGTCATATCTATACATATAATAAATCTGTAGAAAAGTCATTTTTGTACATTGAAGAAATTGAAACAAAAAATAGCCAGCGTGTGAAAAGATAAGTAACAGAACCCATTTCCATCATTTTTGAAATTTTTGTCTGTTTGTCTGTTTGTCTGTTTGTTTGTGCGCACATCACGTAAAATCTACGAATTCAATGCTGACAATGTTTATACATAAAAATTCTGTGTAACTTGGGGTATGATTTAGTGTTTGTTTCATTGAAATCGGTTAATTCTATCAAAAGATATATGAACTTAAAGTTTTCAA
Organism: Xestia xanthographa; assembly: GCA_905147715.2. Lineage (NCBI taxonomy): Eukaryota > Metazoa > Arthropoda > Insecta > Lepidoptera > Noctuidae > Xestia > Xestia xanthographa. Next base: position 33,449,368 of record LR990645.1, read on the forward strand.
GAAGAACTAATCATCAAATGTAAGATACATACATGCAGCGACATCTGTTGAACTAAAATGATACCAATGACTAAAAATGTGCTCACCACAGTCATAACCTTTAAATCGACTGACCAGCTTTAAAAAAAATTTATAGCATAGGTAATCTATGTACTTTAGCAGTTTAACATTTTGGTCGATAGACGGCGTTGTTTATTTCACTCCATTTTCTGAATTGAATGACCCTCGCCCGTGTCAGTTGCCTATTTTTTGTTTTTTTTTTCGGATGGGAAATCATCAAATGACTCCTCCTGCTCTGGGCGGAGCAGGAGGGAGTGTCAGACTTTTACTGACTAAAACCCAGCCATGTTCCTTCATCGCCCTTTTGTTCCGGGGCCACGGTATCTCTTTCGAACAGTCCCGCAACCCCGGCAGACATCGGTCCTTGCGGATCGGCCCTTCCTTTTTGCTGACTCTCTTTTAGGCGCGCGTGGAACAAGAACGCGCCGTCGACACGGCCTGTCGTCATGAGACGGACGGACGGCGAGCTAGCCCATAGCCCACCGTCCACAGGCCCGCGCCTACGGCGGCCGGGGGCCACGTGGTTGCCCCGGAAGCCCGGGGCGTCTGCCGCGGCGGCCGGGACGTTTAGAGGTTCTCTCCCTCTCACGTTCCGCCACCTCCTTCTCTAGCATTACTGCTTCGCAGAAGGAGGTGACGGCGTCCCATTCCGTCTCGCTCCGGACCATGGCTTGCACCAGGGCCGGACACGAGAGGTCGCCGCCGCAAACGTGTAAGTTGCCTCAAGATTGGTTTTTTAACCGACGAAACAAAAAGAAGGCAGTTCTCAATTCGACGCGTATTTTTTTTATATATGACCACGGATAACTTTTACAGAGAAGTCCGTACATGGTCCTTTTGTTTGTAAAAACCGTAGGTACATCTCAAAGTTGGTCCCATTTATAATTGAAAAATCGTGTTTGGGCTAATTTCTTGCACCTTTGATGAGAACTTTCGACCTAGCTGGAGTATGACTGTCATCGAGTGTTTAAGGATGAAGGAGGTGGCGGAACATGAGAGGGAGAGAACCTCTAAACGTCCCGGCCGCCGCGGGAGACGCCCCGGACGTCCGGGGCCACCACGTGGCCCCCGGCCACCGTACGCGCGGGCCTGTGGACGGTGGGCTATGGGTTAGCTCGCCGTCCGTCTGTCTCATGACGACAGGCCGTGTCGACGGCACGTTCGTGTTCGACGCGCGCCTCAAAGAGAGTCAGCAATAGGAAGGGCCGATGCCTGCCGGGGTTGCGGGACTGTTCTAAAGAGATACCGTGGCCCCGGAACACAAAGGGCGATGAAGGAACATGGATGGGTTTAGTCAGTAAAAGTAGGTATGACACTGCCTCCTGGTCCGCCCAGAGCGGGAGGAGTCATTTGATGATTTCCCATCCGAAAAAAAAAGGCTGTCGAGGTAAGCCCTTTTTTGGAAAAACATAAGTAGATTATTTTAGCGATTAATGCAAATATATCGAAGAAATTAAATTGTTACCCACTTGGATCTACGTAGGTATCTACTAATATTATAAAGCTAAAGAGATTTTGGTTGGTTGTACGCGCTAATTACAGGAAAACTTTTAGTGTTGAATAGTTATCGAGGCTGGCTATAGGTTATCTAACATCACGCTATAATTAAAAGGAGCGGAGCATCAATGATAAATGTTGCAAAAACAAGGAAAATTTATTTCTTTCGAGAGCTTCCTTTGCGGGCGCTGCATAAACGGTTAATGTTGCGCAACAATCATGTATTAGGGAATTGTTCGTTTTAAAGCGTTCTAAAAAAAACCGCGATAGCATTATGTCTATCTTTCAAGGTTGACTCCACTCTCTCTAACCCTCTCTCTCTCATGTGACGCAGACGAAGTTGCGCGGGTCAGCTAGTTAATATTATATCTATAGTCATTTTCTTCCTGTGGCAAACTTTTACTAAAAGGAAATGTAAACAACACAATTTTTCTTAAATTTAAGTTTGACAAAGTTCTACATATAATACTGGAGCAATTCTCCTTTGTTCACTTTTCCTCTATTACCTATCAAAATTAATAATATGGTGTCCTGGTTAAACTTACATTTAATAATTTCATTTCATAATATGATATAAAGAACATCCTGGCATACAATTGTTTATTACGGAGTGTCCTGGATATTTATCAGTTAACAAATTACCTAGGTCTTTTCCAATCTCATCACAAAAGATTACTATTTCATTATTTACACTTTGTAATGCTTTGCTTTGCTTATGGGAACTATGGGAACTATAATAAGCTAACTATGTATAATAAGATAAGCTTTTGAATTTTCCTATTGGGCTATTAAAGATGTCAATATTTAAAAAAAAATTAAAAAAAAACCCGACTGCGTAAAAGAAACTAATTACTTTAAATAAAAAACTGAAAAGAATAAAACAAGTTCAGGAGACAGGACATATTGACTGCAACAGTCGGGAACCATATTGGATGTAGGTAATGATTTTAGTCTAGACTAGCTTCTGCCCGCGACTTCGTACGCGGATCCTGTTGCTTATGCCAGCGACAACGGGGTCGTCAAAATCGAAGACCTCAAAACGTCTGATGTGGAATTTTAAGAGCCCGGGGACGGGAATACAACGGGATGCGCGAGACGATTCGAGACGTTCCAGATCTTTCATTTTTAGGGTTCCGTACCCAAAGGGTAAAAACGGAACCCTATTACTAAGACTTGGCTGTCTGTCCGTCTGTCCGTCTGTCCGTCTGTCCGTCTGTCCGTCTGTCCGTCTGTCCGTCTGTCTGTCACCAGGCTGTATCTCATGAACCGTGACAGCTAGACAGTTGAAATTTTCACAGATGATGTATTTCTATTGCCGCTATAACAACAAATACTAAAAACAGAATAAAATTAATATTTAAGGGGGGCTCCCATACAACAAACGTGATTTTTTTATAATAATTGGTACGGAACCCTTCGTGCGCGAGTCCGACTCGCACTTGGCCGGTTTTTGTAAGTCAACAGGAAATGCCCATCAGACCAAACAACACTTGCTGAGACGCCATTCCTATGTGTTATGGTGTAGCTGGGCTCTTGGAGTTCCAGAACAGGTGTTCCAGATCTTCGATTTTTATAAGTCAACAGAGAGTGCTCATTAGATTGAACAACTTTTGCTAAAACTTCATTCCTATATATATGTTATAGTGTAGCTGGGCTCTTGGAGTTCCACATCAGATGTTCCAGATCTTCAAATTTATTCTCTCAGCAGAAAATCCCCATTACGTGGAACAATTTTTGCTATGGTACCATTTTTGTATCTCTTATAGTTCAGCTGGTCTGTTGCGGTTCTGCGTCAGGTGTTTGTTTCCAAGATAAAATTCAACAGGAAATGCCCATCAGACCGAACAACTTTTGCTAAGACGTCATTCCTATATGTGTTATGGTGTAGCTGGGCTCTCGGAGTTCCACATCAGGTGTTCCTGATCTTCAAATTTATTCTCTCAGCAGAAAATGCCCATCACGTGGAACAATTTTTGCTATGGTACCATTTTTGTATCTCTTACAGTTCAGCTGGTCTGTTGTGGTTCTGCATCAGGTGTTCAAGTTTCCAAGATAAATTATAGCCTATATCTTGCCCAGACTTAATACCTATACAACAAAAAAAAATGATTCAAATCCGTCCAGCGGGTCTAAAATGGCCGCTATAGCAGATCCTACGCAGAATCTTAGCATGAATCACGTTAAAAAAATTAAATTCTTAAAATGGACTCTATGACATCAATAATAAAGTCCATTTTAACAATTTTAAATTTTTAACGTGATTCACAAAACGATTCTGCTAAAGCGGCCATTTTAGACCCCCAGTAGTTCCGAAGATTAGCGTGTACAAACAAACAGACAAACAGACACAGACAAACAGACAGAATTTTTTTTTTGGATTCGTGCTCTTTTACTGTTTCTAAAACCCCCACAATTTTTTTTTTTTTAATATATTCAATGTACAGACACAGTTTTTCTACTGTTTTATTATATGTAATGACTAGCTGTTGCCCGCGGCTTCGCCCGCGTGAAGTTTGGTAACTGTCCCACTGGATCATACTAAAGGGATAATAGTGTCCTCCATGTTAATCCAGGTTATAAACTATCTATGTGCCACATTTCATAATCATCACAATTATTATTATCACAATCACCATCACTATCACAACTGCCATCACTATCACAATCACAATCACCATCACAATCCCCATCACCATCACTATCACAGTCACCATCATTATCACCAATTATTATCATTAACACAACCACCATAATTACCACAATCATTATCACATGATTGTGATTATGATTGTGGTAATTCCATCCAATCCTATCACAATCACAATAACAATCACAATCACCATCACTATCACAATCACCATCACAATCCCCATCACTATCGCTATCACAATCACTATCACAATCACCATCACCATCACAATCACCATCACTATTACAATCACAATCACCATCACAATCCCCATCACTATCGCTATCACAATCACTATCATAATCACCATCACCATCACAATCACCATCAAAATAACTATCACAATCACCATCATCGTTATCACAATAATTATCATCGTAATCACAGGCATTATCACACTCGCCATCACTATCTCAATCACCATCACAATCACCATCAAAATCACCATCACAATCACCATCACAATCACCATCACAATCACCATCACAATCACCATCACAATAACCATCACAATCACAATCACCATCACAATCACCATCACAATCTCCATCACAATCACCATCACAATCACCATCACAATCACCATCACAATCACCATCACAATCACCATCACAATCACAATCACAATCACCATCACCATCACAATCACAGTCACCATCATAATCACCATTATCATCACAATCACCATCACAATCACCATCACAATCACCATCACAATGACCATCACAATCACCATCACAATCACCATCACAATTACCATCACAATCACCATCGCAATCACCATCACAATCACCATCACAATCACCACCACTCTCAGAATAACTATCACAATCATCATCACCATCACAATCACCATCAAAATCAGTATCACAATCACTATCATCGTTATCACAATCATTATCATCGTAATCACAATCGCTATCATCGTATTCACAATCATTATCATCACAATCTCCGTCCTCGTCATCACAATCATTATAATCGTAATCACAATCATTATCATCGTAATCACAATCACTATCATCTTAATCACAATCATCATGATCACAATCGCCATCACTATCTTAACCACAATCATTATCACAATCACCATCATTATCACAATCACCAACACTATCACAATCAAAATCACAATCACCATCACCATCACAATCACCATCACAATCACCATCACCATCGCTATCACCATCACAATCACTGCCACTTTCACAATCACATCACAATCACCATCACCATCACAATCACCATCAAAATCATTATCACAATCACCATCACCGTTATCACAATCATTATCATCGTAATCACAATCATTATCATCTTAATCACAATCATCATCATCACAATCTCCGTCCTCATTATCACAACCATCGCTATCACCATCAAAATCACCGACACTATCACAATCACCGTCACTGTCACAATCACCATAACAATCACAATCACTATCACAATCACCATCATCGTTATCACACTTATTATCATTGTAATCACAATCATTATCATCGTTATCACAATCATCATTATCACAATCAACATCATCGTAATCACAATCATTATCATCTGTATCTCAAAATAAATGCCATTTTCGTAATCAGCACCCCTGATAATCTCGGTATCGACACCCATATTGATTTTTAGACATTTCAACCCCATCGCACCCCAACAGGGAATGGTAGTATTTCAGGTCTACCACATTAAATCTTAAAATAGTTGTTTTTGTAATACACCCAACCCAATTCACCATAAAAACAATACCTATGTTGAAGTTCAGGCTTTGTTACCCCATTTCCCTCTTTAGGGGTTGAATTCTGAAAAAAAAACTGAAACACAAACGTTAACTCATTTATCGATAGGAGTACTCCTGTTAAGTTTCGAATAAAGTAGTCTAACTAATCTTATTTCCCCACGTAATCTTTGGACTCCCGTTCCAACCCTTAAGGGGGTGAATTTTGAAAAATCCTTTCTTAATGCACCCCTAAAGAACTCATAAAGAACCTTTGTGCCAAATTTGGAATCTCTAGACTCAGCGGTTTGGGCTGTGCATTGATTTTTATACTTTGCCACCCCATTTCCCCCTCTTAGGGGTTGAATTCTGAAAAAACCTGAAACCCGTTTCTACTCATTTATCAATAGGAGCACTCCTGTGAAGTTTCGAATAAAATAGTCTAACTAATCTTGTTTTACCCATACAAACTTTGGATTCCCGTTTAACCCCCTTAGGGGTTGAATTTTGAAAAATCCTTTCTTAGTGCACCCTTAGACCACATAAGGAACCTACTTGCCAAATTTGGAATCTCTAGACTCAGCGGTTTGGGCTGTGCATTGATTTTTATACTTTGCCACCCCATTTCCCCCTCTTAGGGGTTGAATTCTGAAAAAACCTGAAACCCGTTTCTACTTATTTATCAATAGGAGCACTCCTTTGAAGTTTCGAATAAAATAGTCTAACTAATCTTGTTTCTCCATACAAACTTTGGAGCCCCGTTTAACCCCTTTAGGGGATGAATTTTGAAAAATCCTTTCTTAGTGCACCCCTAGACCACATAAGGAACCTACTTGCCAAATTTGGAATCTGTAGACCCAGCGGTTTGGGCTGTGCGTTGATAGATGAGTCAGTCAGTCAGTCAGTCAGTCAATCAGTCAGTCAGTCAGTCAGTCAGTTTCTTCTTTTATATATTTAGATTATGTAATTGAGATGATTTCTTTTACGCAGTCGGGTTTTTATTTATTTTTATTTTACACTTTTTAGTTACTTAGATATTATAACCTTTTAAAATCCTCATGATGAGCCCTTTATTGGGGTGTGTAATATTATGGTATAATAACAAATAGTACATTATCACTTGAAATAACATTCATATAATTATATGTTATAACTAGCTGACCCGCCCAACTTCGTCTGCGTTACATAAGAGAGAGAGAGGGTTAGAGAGAGTGTGAGTCGACCTTAAAAGATAGACATGTGCTATCGTGAACTTTATAAGAGAAACAATCCCGTCATACATGCATGATTGTTGAGTAACTTTTACCGTTTACGCAGTGCTCGCAACGGAAGCTCTCAAAAGCAATATTTTTTCCCTGTATTTGCAACATTTTTCATTGATGTTCCGCTCCTATTGATTATCGCGTGATCTTATATAACGTATAGCCTTCCTCAATAAATGGGCTATCCAACACTAAAAGACGTTTTAACTCGAACCAGAGTGGTTCCTAAAATTAGCGCGTTGAACCAACCAAACAAAAAAACTCTTCTCCTTTATAATAAGTATAGATTCAAGTGGGTAACAATTAAATTTCTCAGAAATATTGTTTTTTCCAATTAGAGGCTTCCCTCGACAGCCTTATGTTTTCACCCTTAGACTCTCGATGATAGTTTTACCCTAGCAAGGTCGAAAATTCTTATCAAGATAAATGAAATGAGCCCAAACATAGCTGCACAAAATATAGCTGCTGTATACTTTCGGGGACCTTTGGCTACTGTCTTCAGTCTCCATCGTCAGACCTTCGATGAAAGTCATGCTCTTGATAGGTCTAAAGTTCTCATCAAACTGCATAAATGAGCCCAAACACCACATAGCTGCTGCAAACTCTTGCGGAGCTTTTGCAATTGCCTTCCGTCTCTATCGTCAGACCTTCGATGACTTTCATACTCCAGCTAGGTCTAAAGTTCTCATTAAGGTGCATGAAATGAGCCCAAGCACGATTTTTCAATTTTAAATAGGACCAACTTTGAGATAATGATACGCTTTTCACAAAAAAAATATCATGCAATATCGGAATTACCTGTAAAAAGTTATGCAGTTATCCTATATAAAAAAAATATACGCCTTGAATGGGGGGTATCGTTTTTGAGCTCACCAGATGGCGCACTGTCGAGTAAGGTCTTGTCAGTAATTCTGTTTAATACTTTAAAGCACCAATAACTTCGTAAAAAAGTTTATTTTATTACGTATAACAACACAGTGTCAGCTAGGTATAATAAATTTAAAATATTCTTCCTAAAATTAGCAAGCATGAAACATTTAAAAATCATTCGACCTCCAAGTACTAACAATATTATTATCTTATGTTGACTTAAAATCTTCAAGTCATTCTTAATCAGGAATGGGCTCAATTTAGAACACAATCGTGAGTATTAGTATAAATACGTGATAAAATGGCACGCAACGCGCGAACACTGTATGACATCTGAAATTTCAAGCGCCTCTAGTGGCAAATTCAAACGCGATAGCCCCCATTGAGAACCTCCTGAATTTGTTTCGTGGGCATAACACCAAATCTGAGGCAACTGACTCGGGCGAGAGTCATTCTATCACGAAAAATCTTAACAACGCGATTCAGAAAATGGAGTGAAATGAACAACGCCATCTATAGACATGGAAAGCGGTCTAACACACACTATATTGGCTATGTAGATTTTTAAAGCAGCGTCATGTAGACTAATTTAGAGTACCTCTTGCTATCTTAACTTTTTTAGGGTTCCGTACCCAAAGGGTAAAAACGGAACCCTATTACTAAGACTTCGCTGTCTGTCCGTCTGTCTGTCACCAGGCTGTATCTCATGAACCGTGACAGCTAGACAGTTGAAATTTTCACAGATGATGTATTTCTGTTGCCGCTATAACAACAAATACTAAATATAGTCAATGGTACGGAACCCTTCGTGTGCGAGTCCGACTCGCACTTGGCCGGTTTTTTAAAGACGGTCACTCGATTTAAAAGTTAACTTGTGAGCACATGTTTAGTTATTAGTACCATTTTGGTTGAATAGATGTCGCTGCGAGTATCTTACATTTTGATGATAACGATACCTCTGGGCTCAAAGGGCGTATAGCACATTTTGGGCATTTTGACATTTTTACATATTCTTACTCAGTTTTTAATTCTCTATCGATCTGTGTAATCGGCGTAGCGTAATTCGCAAAAAAAAAGTAGAAAACGACCTCATAATTTTCGTTACGTAAACACAATTTGTTTAAAGATTAGGGGCATAAGGAACATAATGCTGCCACCACAATAATTGGCAAGTTGTATAAACCAATTCTGGTTGAAGATTTTGGGTGTAAGATCGTAATTTTGCAAATTGTCTTATACATCCTCGTTCGAAAAGTAATATTGCTCTTTACCCCCCTATCATAATTTTAAATAAAAGTATAGTTGTGCTATACGACCTACATTTACATATTTATTCAAAAAATTGGCGGGTCTTTCAGGAATTGTGTGAAACTACGGTAAAGTTGTACAGTAAATTTATTCTTTTTCTCGCTCACACACTCATACTTAGATTATATATTTTTTTCGTTTATTAATTTTTACACATATAAATTACATTTTTAAATATTATAATAAAAAAATAAAAAAAAAACATTTAAAAAATAAAAAAATAATCGCATTAACGAAACCTTCGGTTTCCCCAAAGAGATCACCGAACCGTAGCCAGGATACGGACGCCAAGAAGTCTACATCAGGCCCATGTAAGGCCCGGAAAAAGCTCCCGTGTAGCTCCTTGCTCTGCCATACCTCCATGGGGTCATTAGTATCCAATATCATAAGTTTGCACCAGTTCTCGTTAGCCAAGGAAAGTGGGGTGAGGCCCTCGTCCACTGAGCAGCACACCACATCTCGTGCATCCCCACGTCGGGTTTGAGAAAGTATTCCCTGGGACTACATACCTCGTGGTTGTGCAAGATCCTAACATTTAAGCAACCACGACCTCCTCACATCTCATCACCGATGACCGTGGATGATGCATCTGGTTTGCGCTCAGTAGTGTCAAGTTCCGTCTGAGTCCATTAGAGTATGCCGTAAGAATACATAAAAACTGGAATGATCCAACCATTAAAGGTGCGCACCTTGTTCCCGCCTGATGAAAGACTGCTTAACACTTTATTCAGGCGGTCAAAGAAGCGCTCCTTCAATGATTGTTTCATGTCAAAAGCATTGATGCCTAATGCTTCCGACGTACCCCAATACTTGTTTGTAGGTCTCGGATGAGGAGAGGGATCTAAGGTGTATGGAATGCGGAGTTGAGTTCCCATGGATTCCATAATCTCCCCTCGCTTTACATATATACCCACCTTTCGTCACTATTGATCCACTTTTCATCAGATAAGCTTCTTCATTAGTGCCCTGGTCTCTTTAATACGAAACTCAATCTCATGCAGTGCCAGGCTGGCACGGCAGATTTCGGTCGTGTAGCACTGTTAGTTTTTGGAAATTTGACATTTGCTACACAACATGCCGTAACAGGCGTGCAATACAAGATTAAGTGTGTATCGCAAAGGTTTGTATCAGGGCATCCAGGGCACACACCAGTGCTCTATTCTTACTATTCATGGGCAACCGTGGTAACCGTGACCTGAGATCCAGTGACGTGAAGCGACACTCACGAATCGCATCCACCAGAGCGCTTCTTAATTCCACATTGCACAGGTTATCTGCAGATATAGCCCTGTCATTCACTTCCTCAGCATGCTGATTTGCCCGCAATGGTAGTGCAGCCATGTGTGACGTTCTGAGATGGGGGGGTTGCTGGCAGAGCCAATCTGCATTTCATTGCTCTAATAGCATCATCCAACTTATGATTATTGAATAAGGAATAAGGCGCACCTGATCCGACAATCGTTGGGCAGACATTGATGGCAGGTTCAAATACCCATAATATGCGCGATTATTATTATTGCTAATTAGAAATGATGAAGAACATGAATATTAAAGTGATCTCATTACAAAGTTAAAAAAACTTGTAGAAAAGTGAAATAAACGTTTTTTATTCCAGAACATAATTTTAGTTTCTATTAATATCCTAAATATAAGTATCTAAGAATAGATATCTACTAATTAACTTTAATTAATCTGTTTTCTAGAAAAGTAATTGCAAAAATATTGTCCTTTACCCCGTTATACAACAATTCAAGTGATTTATACGCCCCAGTTTCTTTGTATCATTTTAGAATAGTTGGGCTTACGCCTTTGTGTACCTGCTCAGGCTGTATTTTTATGGGGTGTATAGGACATATATATATTTTTTTTGGTCGTAAAGCACACGCTATCTTAGTCATTATAAGACCAGCGCCATTTTCGAAAAAACCTTCTTAAACACATAACAAATCTAAGAACTTTGTCCCTTGGATACTTTTATATAGCTCTAAAACTGAGCGAGATATAACCAAAAAAGTTTTTTTGTTTTTGTTTTTTGCTTCTCCTGAAAACCCACGTTTTTTTGCTATACGCCCTTTGAGCCCAGAGGTATCGATAAGTTCTTCTTGAACACGTTAAGTTCAAACACTGTTTTAAGCTTTCACGGTTTAAAACTAAACTTATATTGTCACTTACGGGATATCTTCCGTGATTGTTCATGGTTTTGAGCTCCCGATATTTCGACGCTGTTGCAAGCGCCATGATCGCGGGTTGACTGGAGAATGCGGGTGGATGGAAAATAAATTGTTAAGAGCAGACAAATCTGTCTACCCTCTTTCTTTGTCTTTTGCTACGCGCAAAGGTAATGCGACGGTTGTGTTGAATGTTTCTGAGTACCTATGACGAGAAGATGGGATCTCTGCTCAGTGACAACAAAACATACAAACCGGTAAATTACAACCCAACGGCGAGAGTCTCACGACGTACTATCCAGGTTATTAAGGAGTGCCAGGATGTTTTCTCTGATGAAGTTTTAAACAAGCTCCTTAGGCCCAAGGTACCGCAGCCACGAAAGATTTATGGATTACCTAAAATTCATAAGAAGGATGTCCCATTGCGCCCAATAGTGAGTCAGATTGATTCCCCTTCTAGTTGTTTAGCGAGACACGTGTCAGACACGCTACAGAAACTGGTGGGCCACACTACATCGTTCGTCAAGGACTCCCGTCATTTTGTGAGTTTGTTGAAACAGACCAGGGTTGAAGAGGATGAGATTATGGTCAGTTTTGATGTCGAATCCCTTTTCACCAATGTTCCGGTACTGGAATGTATAGATGTCATAAAAAGAAAGCTTCCAGAAAACGATATCCCGATGGATTATGCTAAATTGCTGGAGCACTGCTTGTCCACCAATTTCTTCCTATACAAAGGCCAGTTTTATCAACAAATTGATGGTGTAGCCATGGGTAGTCCAGTGGCACCTGTGGTTGCTAACTTGTGGATGGAACATCTTGAAGACCTGGCTATTTCGACATGCCCTGTTCCTATCAAGGTTTGGAAGCGGTATGTGGATGATGTATTCTGCATCCTCAGAGGTGGAATGCCAGAAGTCGAGAGATGTTTGAACCATCTGAACAATTTCCACACGGCCATGCGCTTCACAGCGGAAGTAGAGAAAAGTCGGACGTTGGCATTCCTTGACGTCAAAGTCGTTGTAAGGAGTGATGGGACCCTTAAATTGGTCACTCAGTGTACAGGAAGCCGACTCACACGGACCGCTACTTGCAAGCCACTTCACATCATCACCCTCGTCACCTCAAGTACGTAGTCACTTCACTGACCAATCGCGCTTTCGATCTGTGTGATTCCGAACACCTTACGGGTGAATTATCCTACGTGCAAAAGGTTTTACATAGGAATGGTTACAAAACCAATACTGGAGCAGTAAGACCAAATAAGATGCGAGCCGCCAGATCTACAGTGGAGCGTCAGCCAACTTTCTTGCCATATCTAAGAGGAGTAACGGACAAGATAGGTCGTTTACTGAGTAAATACTCGATAAAGACCGTGTTTACTCCTCATGAGAAAATTGCGCAAAGTCTGCGTTCCCCGAAGGATAAGATCCCGTTTGAACATCCTGGGGTGTATAAGATTGATTGCAGTTGCGGCAGTTCATACATCGGTCAAACGAAGCGAACCATCTCATGCCGCATCAAGGAACACATAAAAGCTGTGAAAAATAAGGATGAGCAAAAATCTGCCATAGCTGAGCATCTACTACAGTCAGGGACTAATCACTGGATCGAATTTCATAAGCCACGGATTTTGTCTAAGGATAAACATTACTTACCTAGGCTGACAAGAGAGGCAATTGAAATAAGAAAACATAAAAATTTCAATCGAGAGGATGGCTTCAAATTGTCGAGTACGTGGAATCTAGTTTTGAGTATGCTCAAAAGTAGCAGCCGGCATCATGATAAGGACTCCACAAAACCTGGTGATACTGTGAGTGTGTTTTGTCGTGACTTAGTGGCGAGTTCCAATAGTGCGCGTAGCAAAAGACAAAGAAAGAAGGTAGACAGATTTGTCTGCTCTTAACAATTTATTTTCCATCCACCCGCATTCTCCAGTCAACCCGCGATCATGGCGCTTGCAACAGCGTCGAAATATCGGGAGCTCAAAACAATTTATTATCACGGAAGATATCCCGTAAGTGACAATATAAGTTTACGTTAAGTTCATTTATATCATTTGATAGAAAGCACCGATTACAATGAAACAAAAACTAAAACCTTCTCTAAGTTATGCCCAATATTTGTGCATTAAATCTAACCACATTGGATTTATAATTTACACGTGATGCTGTAACAAAAGACCCCGCACAGACATACAGACAAAAAATTTAAAAATGGTAGAAATGGGTTCTGTTAGTGATCCTTTAACACCCTACAATTTTTTTCTAAATATTTTCATTGTAGGTACAGAAACACCACGGCGTGACATAGTTTGAACCAAAACGAAGACAAACCAAACAACAATGATGACAAATATTTCAAAGCAAATTAGTAGTAACAGCAAAATATCGCAGAACAGAAATGAGCTTGAACGTGAATCGCCTAAGTCATTGTATCGTAATTTTTTTTTTATCCTAACCTTGGGTTTTACACTATTCTGTAATCTGTGATTGATTCATGAGTTCGTTTTTTCTTACCTTTGAGCAGACGAAAAATACTGGCCACCTAGAAATTGGCATAAAAACTTTAGAACGTTTTAGAACCTCATTTCATTACCTTTCAGCCTGCACATTATATATTACTTTACTCTTTGCGCCTGCATATTACTGAAACATACTGGCCACCTACAAATTCGCATTTAAAAAACTGAAGATAAACCTCAAGGAACTTCCAAATTCTTATTTCAATGTAAAATATACATTAACTCGCTGCCGTAAAATTCAATATGGATCTTTTTCGGCTTCCGAATTCTAATTTCAATGTAAAGTATGCAACAACGCGTTGCTGTAAGATTCAATTTGGATCTTTCCACTTTTTTCATACAAACATTAAACACTCTTATTTATACCCTTAAGGGCCGAATTTCATAAAACCTTAAACCTTAGTGAGCACCAAGAAGCTGAAAGGAACATTCAGGCCCACATTCACGTCTCTAACTTTAAAAACATAGGACTTTCATACAAACTTTGAGACCCCTTTTCAACCCTTTGGGGTGCGAATTTAAAAAAATCCTTTCTTAGTGCGCGCCGGCACCCCATAGAGAGTGCTTGTGCCAAATTCTGGACCTCACGGCCGAGTAGTTTCCGAGATTTCGTGATGAGTGGTCAGTCAGTGAGTGGACTTCTCTTTTATATATATAGACAAGTTCGTCTCGAAACACTTGAGTGTTGCTACTTAAATATACTTGCAGATATTTTATTTTTTTATTTATTTAAAATAGACTGACAGATTTATTTATCATTTATTTATTTTTACATTTTACATCCTTTTTAATAAAAACATTGCATTTTCCATATCTTAAATACCATGGGTTACTTTTTAAAATATAATGGCAGCACTCCATTGTTATGTCAATTTACGGTCGTTTCAAATGTCAAAAATAAATAAATGTAATATAATATAATAAATGTGTAACATTTTGCATTCATATTTGGTGTAAGGAAATAAATCAAATTGTATGTGGAAAATCGTTACTTTTTGACACTGAAAATGAAATGAAACGGAAAGCTCATGATCATTATACAAAATATAAATTAAGAAAAAGAAAAACACAGACCGACATGTTAGTCAACATGTGAATATTATTTTTTTTGTATTTCTTGAGATTTGTATTGTAGGTACTAACTTAATTTACAAGATTTCTGTTACTATCAACCTCGTAAAAGAATTTAGTTGTCTGTTAATAAACAATTGAATTTTTTATTGTTTATTTTATTTTAAATCCTTTTTAATCCATAAAATATAAACAGCATATTCTATCTACATATATGTAGGTATGTAGGTACGTACAAAAAAAAACAACTTTACCTGTGACGGATAGATGGCGCTGGTTTCATAGAATTAAACATTGGTGCTAACTTACCCGTCTATCTCCCTATATACATTGTAGTCTTTGGGTTTGTGATCCGTCTGTGATTGATTCATTAGTTCGTCTTTTGAAACGTTTTTTTTTACCTTTCAGCCTGCATACTGAAAAATACTGGCCACCTAGAAATTGGCATAAAAACTTTAGAACGTTAACCTCATTTCATTACCTTTCAGCAGTCTCCTGCATTTTACTGAAACATACTGGCCACCTAGAAATTCGCATAAAAACTGAAGATAAACCTCAAGGAACTTCCAAATTCTTATTTCAATGTAAAATATGCATTAACTCGCTGTCGTAAAATTCAATATGGATCTTTTTCAGCTTCCGAATTCTAATTTCAATGTAAAGTATGCAATAACGCGTTGCTGTAAGATTCAATTTGGATCTTTCCACTTTTTTCATACAAACATTAAACACCCTTATTTATACCCTTAAGGGCCGAATTTCATAAAACCTTAAACCTTAGTGAGCACCAAGAAGCTGAAAGGAACATTCAGGCCCACATTCACGTCTCTAACTTTAAAAACATAGGACTTTCATACAAACTTTGAGACCCCTTTTCAACCCTTTGGGGTGCGAATTTTAAAAAATCCTTTCTTAGTGCGCGCCTGCACCCCATAGACAGTGCTTGTGCCAAATTCTGGACCTCAGGGCCCAGTAGTTTCCGAGATTTCGTGATGAGTGGTCAGTCAGTGAGTGGACTTGTCTTTTATATATATAGATTTATATATGCTATAAAAACAAATAACCAAATTTCATGACATCTAATGTTACATTGACGTGGAAGAGATAAAACGGCGCATGGCTATTACCAGGTTCTCCATGGATCAGCTTGGAAAAATATGGAGAAGCAGAAACATCACAAAGGCCACTAAAGTGAGACTTATCAGGGCTTTAGTGTTTCCCATATTTCTTTACGGTGCTGAAACATGGACTTTAAGAGAAAGCGAGAAAAAGAAGATAGTCGCGAATGCTTGGCATAACCTGGACACAGTTCCGAACCAACGACTCAATCCTCCAGGAACTGCGAATCAAATAGCGTCTTTCTTCCATCGTCCAATGTCGTATCCTCACTTTCTTTGGGCATATCACACGTCAAGAAGACACATCTGTGGAGTGACTTGTAGTGCAGGGAAAGGTTGAAGGCACAAGAGCGCGCGGCAGGTCACCAATGCGTTGGACCGACCAAGTTAAAACTGCACTCAATGGTCCACTCCACGAATGCACAAGAAAAGCCACAGTACGAGAGGAATGGCGATGGATTGTGGAGCTTGCCACCACCCCTGATTTGACGACCACGACCACTCTGCCAAGAGAGTGACGACGAAGAAGAAGAATGTTACATTTCATATAAACTTCTTTTGCTCTAATTACATTTAGTATAACATTCATTTCATATAATTTTCAATTTGTATAATGCTTTTTTATTATATAACATTTAGTTCACCTATTTTCATTTGATATAATTTTCAAATTTACTCATTTTCAGCCTAAATTCTGTAATGAATAAGTAAATATCAGGAAACTTCATACTGTTATAACATCATCTTTAACCCAAATGATTCACCAACAATAGAGAGGATCGGGGGGGAGCACGAAAATCTCAGACGTCTATAATCGAATCAGTTTTTGCATAACTATATTATGTCACATGTCCATGGAGTTTCTTGCCCGTTCTTCTCCATCGAGATCTACGCTAGGGAATGGGCAACTACTTTCTCAAGTTATTATGTCTTGTGACTGGGACTGTAGCTTTGTTTTTTTTTGTATTTTTGACATTCAAAAGTGCCGTAATGGTCTAATTGAAATAAATGCTTTGAGTTTGAGTTTGAGTTCACAGCCTACTAGTTTAATTAGCCGTTCAACTAACTCGGGGTTCCCTAACCTCAAAACACTTTATTTATACAAGGCCAAAAAGCGTAGTCGATGGAGCCCCGTTCTGTCTTGCAGGGTTTAAAGGAACCTAACTAAACTAACATCGGGGTGCCCTAAATCACGAACTTAAGGCTGTTTAGACGAGATTTAAGAGTTGATTGAACGGCGAATTAAACTAGTTGGCTGCGACACCTAAAAATCAAAGTTGGCGTTTCAAAATTATTTTAAACGTTACTATAGATTTTTTATATTATACCAACTAAATATTAGGTCATGTGATCGTTAGAACTTTTGTTATTATATCAAATGGTACGCACCCCCTTTATTGAGCCGTTCAGGCTGCAGAGCGTGCCAAACATTTGAATTTGGCGCTAAAAATCCGCAATCCGTTTGTTTTTTTACTATTTTTCTATACCCAGAGTCACTCTTACAGTAAATACGAATCTAATGACACCTCTCAAGCTAAAATCCATCTAGCCGTTCAGGCTGCAGAACGTGCCAAAAATCAGATTTTTATTTACTTTTATACTATTTGTCATTTCGAATTACATTCAAACATATAAGTGGCATATATTTTTGTAAACGCCTTTAAAAACTTCATTTTGATACCCCACTCGATGGTATTAGAAGAAAAAAAATTCGACCTCCACAATCTGGCTCCCCAAATCCGCAATTTTCTTTGTTTATTGATTTTAAAGTAGCACTCGCTACTAGTCGCTAGCTACACTCGCGCCATCAAGGCGAATCTAACGACATAATATAAACTATCCAAATCCCTCCATCCGTTGAGGAGTTACGAGGGAACAAAGAAACGGACAAACATACATACAAACATACATACAGGGCAAACACATAACCCTCCTTTTGGGCTTCGCCGCAGTCGGGTAAAAAGTTTTATTGTGCAAATCAACCATGCGGCGGATGAGCGAGCGCAGGCCGGAGTTGGTTTGGCAGGAGGGTATTGCAAACAGCGTACGCAGGTACGCTGTGCACCTGACGCATGTGGAAGGTTCTAGGCACTGCATAGCAGATCATGTTATTAAGGTTTATGCAGTTGAATTTATTTCTAATAATTTTATATAGCGTGAGAGCTTCAAGGTATTTTCTAAGGCAGTTTAATGATTAAAGTTTGTACTTGGTGAGTAACTTGGTATAAGGTAGGAAAGATCTGTGGCACCTGTAGTGCATAGCACGTAGAAATTTGTATTGTACATTTTCAATCATTTCTGTGTATTTCTTATAATAGGGGGTTCCATATCGAAACCGCATAATTATTCCAATTAAGATCGAACTAGGGCTTTATACAAGCATAAATAAGATGAGATTCTTTAAAAGTTAAGGGTGGACCGCATAATAAATACGTAGGTAGGTACATCTGATACATGTTTACAATTTTATCGATATGTAGGTCTAAGCAGAGTTTCGAGTCAAGTGTTTGGGCTCATTTCATACACCTTGATGAGAACTGTAGACCTAGCTGGAGTATGACTGTCATCGTAGGTCTGACGATGGAGACGAAAGACAGTTGCAAGAGGTCCGCAACTGTTTACAGCAGCTATATCGTGTTTGGGCTTATTGCCCACAATTTCCTCGTCGTAATACTGGAAGAGGAAATGCTGTACGAGCATGAAGGTTGACTTAATGTGGTCCCTTCCTGCCAGTTTGGTTGCTAACGAAGACCAGTTTCTGACTGTAACTTTAAAACCAATTGCCAAGTCGTAGCCTTCGGATGTCTTCTCGCCCAAATTAGTAAAAATCGGTCTTATCTGGCGGTGGCTACCTGCTTATTCCCCGTGTGCTGCTCAGCCACCTCACCAGTATCCCAATAGCGAGACCACAATCTGGATATGACGCTTTGACAGGTACCAATGGCATCAGCAACATCGCGGCGCGCGCCTGCTTCCAGCATGCCTATTGCTCTCAACATTGCACTGGCACGCGCCTGCTTCCAGTATGCACATTGCTCTCAACATCTTTTCTAGTTAAATTACTACGGTTTAGATAAACTCAGCAGTAATGACTCAATTAAAAAACGTACGAAAAAATATTTGTTTTGTCAAATCTTTTAACACACGTAGTTAAGAAAATTATGTTTATTATGAAGTTTACTAAATTAAGCCACATTTATATAAAACTGTTAATCGGTCAAAATCACTTTTGACTGGTGTCAGTCAAAATCCTTATGAAGTTAAAATGCGTTTTCTGCATTAAAAATATTAGAGCAAGATCCCATGGCTACCAGTAGCTGTAGTGTTAGTGTGTAGAATGTAAGAATACTGTAGTGTTTTTAAAATAAAAATGCTTGAAATTACCACACGAAATATATTAATTAAATAAATAAACTTATTTTGACACGGATCTTAAAAAAAATAAAGAAAAAAAATACTAATATTAGAATGGCATGATTAAAATAAGCAAATAGATATAGAACAAGTAATAAAATAAAAAAGGTATTCGCTGTGATGATTTTGACCTTAGGCTGAAGCTTCAGTCGAGCTAACAAGTTCCATAAATAATTTAAAGTTAAAGTAAAGTACCTGATTCTTTTTGAAGTGATTCACTAACAAAGCCATTGAACCAGTTAAAATGATATTGATTATCTTCCAACCTCCATCCATTATTATCAGGACTGAAACTACTAAGCCTTCATAAGAGCATTATTCCAGAGGCTAGCGATGTAGTTAGCTAGCCGAAACTGCTGCAAAAGTTCACTTTTGTAAGGTGGTAAACTGCTCGCATCAAAGGTTCTAATGTTTTTGCGATTAAACTCTTCATTAATGTCAGAAAATAGTAAGTAGTAGTAGTGTAAGTAAGATGAAAAGTTTGAGCTGGCAGCATCAACGTCAATTACTCCAGCCACGTTGTAAATATCACAAACAGGAGACAGTTTTTTTAGGCCCTCTTCGATGTTGCATAAATATTATTCATATTACACCAAAAAAAGTAACCATTTTATTATAGTAATAAACGAAAGATTACACAGAAACGAAACCGGAATCTTAAAATCCTAATAAATAAGTTATCTAAATATATAAAAGAAGAAACTGACTGACTGATTGACTGACTGACTGACTGACTCATCTATCAACGCACAGCCCAAACCGCTGGGTCTACAGATTCCAAATTTGGCAAGTAGGTTCCTTATGTGGTCTAGGGGTGCACTAAGAAAGGATTTTTCAAAATTCACCCCCTAAGGGGGTTAAACGGGGCTCCAAAGTTTGTATGGGGAAACAAGATTAGTTAGACTATTTTATTCGAAACTTCATAGGAGTGCTCCTATTGATAAATGAGTAGAAACGGGTTTCAGGTTTTTTCAGAATTCAACCCCTAAGAGGGGGAAATGGGGTGGCAAAGTATAAAAATCAATGCACAGCCCAAACCGCTGAGTCTAGAGATTCAAAATTTGGCAAGTAGGTACCCTATGTGGTCTAGAGTTGCACTAAGAAAGGATTTTTCAAAATTCACCCCCTATGGGGGTTAAACGGGGCTCCAAAGTTTGTACGGGGAAACAAGATTAGTTTGACTATTTTACTCGAAACTTCACAGGAGTGCTCCTATTGATAAATGAGTAGAAACAGGTTTCAGGTTTTTTCAGAATTCAACCCCTAAAAGGGGGAAATGGGGTGGCAAAGTATAAAAATCAATGCACAGCCCAAACCGCTGAGTCTAGAGATTCCAAATTTGGCACATAACTTCTTTATGAAGTTTAGGGGTGCATTTAGAAATAATTTTCCAAAATTCACCCCATAAGGGGTTGAAACGGGGGTCCTTAGATTACATGGGGAAAAAAGGTAAGTTAGACTACTTTATTTGAAACTTCAGGGGTACTATTATCGACAAATGAGTTAACATTTGTGTTTCAGGTTTTTTCAGAATTCAACCCCTAACGGGGGAAATGGGTAACAAAGTCTGAAAATCAACATAGGTATTGTTTGTATGGTGTATCGGGTCGGGTGTATTTCAAAAACAACGATTTTAAGATTTAATGTGGCGGACCTGAAATACCATCATCCCCTGTAACGTTGGGGTGCGATGGGATTGAAATGTCTAAAAATCTATATGGGTGTCGATACCGAGATTATCAGGGGTGCTGATTACGAAAATGGCATTTATTTTGAGATCCAGATTATAATGATTGTGATTACGATGATGATGATTGTGATAATGATGACGATGATTGTGATGATGATAATTTTGATTACGATGATAATGATTGTGATTACAATGATAATAAGTGTGATAACGATGATGGTGATTGTGATAGTGATTGTGATTGTAATGGTGATTGTGACAGTGACGGTGATTGTGATAGTGTCGGTGATTGTGATGGTGATAGCGATGGTTGTGATAACGAGGACGGAGATTGTGATGATGATGATTGTGATTAAGATGATAATGATTGTGATAACGATGATGGTGATTGTGATAGTGATTTTGATGGTGATTGTGATGGTGATTGTGATTGTGATTGTGATTGTGATTGTGACAGTGATGGTGATTGTAATAATGATGTAGATTATTGTGATAATGATTGTGAATGAGATAGTGATGGCGATTGTGATCATGATGATTGTGATTAAGATGATAGTGATTGTGATTAAGATGATAACGATTGTGATTACGATTATAATGATTGTGATGACGAGGATGGAGATTGTGATGATGATGATTGTGAATATGATGATAATGGTTGTGATAACGATGATAGTGATTGTGATAATGATGATAGCGATTGTGATTACGATGATAATGATTGTGATAACGATGATGGTGTTTGTGATACTGATTATGATGGTGATTGTGATGGTGATGATGATTGTGATAGTTATTCTGAGAGTGGTGGTGATTGTGATGGTGATAGCGATGGTGATTGTGATGGTAATTGTGATGGTGATTGTGATGGTCATTGTGATGGTGATTGTGATGGTGATTGTAATGTTGATTATGATGGTGATTGTGAACCATCACCAGATTGTGATGGTGATTGTGATGGTGATTGTGATGGTGATTGTGATGGTGATTGTGATGGTGATTATGATGGTGATTGTGATGGTGATGGTGATTGTGATGGTGATTGTGATGGTGATTGTGATTGTTATGGTGATTGTGATAGTGATTGTGATGGTGATTGTGATGGTGATTGTGATGGTGATTGAGATAGTGATGGTGATGGTGATTGTGATGGTGATTGAGATAGTGATGGTGATGGTGATTGTGATGGTGATTGAGATAGTGATGGTGATGGTGAGTGTGATAATGACTGTGATTACGATGATAATTATTGTGATAACGATAATGGTGATAGTGATAGTTATTTTGATGGTGATTGTGATGGTGATGGTGATTGTGAAAGTGATTGTGATAGTGATTGTGATAGCGATAGTGATGGGGATTGTGATGGTGTTTGTGATTGTGATAGTGATGGTGATTGTGATTGTTATGGTGATTTTGATGGTGATTGTGATAATGATTGTGGTAATTATGGTGGTTGTGTTTATGATGATAATTGGTGATAATGATGGTGACTGTGATAGTAATGGTGATGGGGATTGTGATGGTGATTGGAATTGTGATTGTAATAGTGATAGTGATGGTGATTGTCATGGTGATTGTGATGGTGATGGTGATTGTGATGGTGATTGTGATGGTGATTGTGATTGTTATGGTGATTGTGATAGTGATTGTGATGGTGATTGTGATGGTGATTGAGATAGTGATGGTGATTGTGATGGTGATTGTGATGGTGATTGTGATGGTGATTGTGATGGTGATTGAGATAGTGATGGTGATTGTGATGGTGATTGTGATGGTGATTGAGATAGTGATGGTGATGGTGAGTGTGATAATGACTGTGATTACGATGATAATTATTGTGATAACGATAATGGTGATAGTGATAGTTATTTTGATGGTGATTGTGATGGTGATGGTGATTGTGATAGTGATTGTGATAGTGATTGTGATAGCGATGGTGATTGTGATTGTTATGGTGATTGTGATGGTGATTGAGATAATGATTGTGGTAATTATGGTGGTTGTGTTAATGATGATAATTGGTGATAATGATGGTGACTGTGATAGTAATGGTGATGGGGATTGTGATGGTGATTGGGAATTTGATTGTGATAGTGATAGTGATGGTGATTGTGATAATAATAATTGTGATGATTATGAAATGTGGCACATAGATAGTTTATAACCTGGATTAACATGGAGGACACTATTATCCCTTTAGTATGATCCAGTGGGACAGTTACCGAACTTCACGCGGGCGAAGCCGCGGGCAACAGCTAGTCTAAATATATAAAAGAAGAAACTGACTGACTGACTGATTGACTGACTGACTGACTGACTGACTGACTCATCTATCAACGCACAGCCCAAACCGCTAGGTCTACAGATTCCAAATTTGGCAAGTAGGTTCCTTATGTGGTCTAGGGGTGCACTAAGAAAGGATTTTTCAAAATTCATCCCCTAAAGGGGTTAAACGGGGCTCCAAAGTTTGTATGGGGAAACAAGATTAGTTAGACTATTTTATTCGAAACTTCACAGGAGTGCTCCTATTGATAAATGAGTAGAAACGGCTTTCAGGTTTTTTCAGAATTCAACCCCTAAGAGGGGGAAATGGGGTGGCAAAGTATAAAAATCAATGCACAGCCCAAACCGCTGAGTCTAGAGATTCCAAATTTGGCAAGTAGGTTCCTTATGTGGTCTAGGGATGCACTAAGAAAGGATTTTTCAAAATTCAACCCCTTAGGGGGTTAAACGGGAATCCAAAGTTTGTATGGGTAAAACAAGATTAGTTAGACTATTTTATTCGAAACTTCACAGGAGTGCTCCTATTGATAAATGAGTAGAAACGGGTTTCAGGTTTTTTCAGAATTCAACCCTTAAGAGGGGGAAATGGGGTGGCAAAGTATAAAAATCAATGCACAGCCCAAACCGCTGAGTCTAGAGATTCCAAATTTGGCACAAAGGTTCTTTATGAGGTTTAGGGGTGCATTAGGAAGGATTTTTCAAAATTCACCCCCTTAGGGGTTGGAACGGGAGTCCAAAGATTACGTGGGGAAATAAGATTAGTTAGACTACTTTATTCGAAACTTTACAGGAGTACTCCTATCGATAAATGAGTTAACGTTTGTGTTTCAGTTTTTTTTTCAGAATTCAACCCCTAAAGGGGGAAAATATGGGGTAACAAAGCCTGAAATTCAACATAGGTATTGTTTTTATGGTGAATTGGGTCGGGTGTATTACAAAAACAACGATTTTAAGATTTAATGTGGCAGACCTGAAATACTACCATTCCCTTTTGGGATGCGATGGGGTTGAAATGTGTAAAAATCAATATGGGTGTCGATACCGAGATTATCAGGGGTGCTGATTACGAAAATGGCATTTATTTGAGATCCAGATGATAATAATTGTGATTACGATGATGATGATTGTGATAATGATGACGATGATTGTGATGATGATGATTTTGATTACGACGATAATGATTGTGATTACAATGATAATAAGTGTGATAACGATGATGGTGATTGTGATAGTGATTGTGATTGTAATGGTGATGGTGATTGTGATGGTGATTGTGATGATGATTGTGATGGTGATTGTGATGGTGATTGTGATGGTGATTGTGATGGTGATTGTGATGGTGATGGTGATTGTGATGGTGATTGTGATGGTGATTGTGATGGTGATTGTGATGGTGATTGTGATGGTGATGGTGATGGTGATGGTGATGGTGATGGTGATGGTGATGGTGATGGTGATTGTGATGGTGATTGTGATGGTGATTGTGATGGTGATTGTGATGGTGATTGTGATGGTGATTGTGATGGTGATTGTGATGGTGATTGTCATGGTGATTGTGATGGTGATGGTGATTGTGATGGTGATTGTGATGGTGATTGTGATGGTGATTGTGATGGTGATTGTGATGGTGATTGTGATGGTGATGGTGATTGTGATGGTGATTGTGATGGTGATTGTGATGGTGATTGTGATGGTGATTGTGATGGTGATTGTGATGGTGATTGTGATGGTGATTGAGATAGTGATGGTGAGTGTGATAATGACTGTGATTACAATGATAATTATTGTGATAACGATGATGGTGATTGTGATAGTTATTTTGATGGTGATTGTGATGGTGATTGTGATAGTGATTGTGATAGCGATAGTGATGGGGATTGTGATGGTGATTGTGATGGTGATGGTGATTGTGATGGTGATTGTGATGGTGATTGTGATGGTGATTGTGATGGTGATTGTGATGGTGATTGTGATTGTAATGGTTATGGTGATTGTGATGGTGATTGTGATGGTGATTGAGATAGTAATGGTGATGGTGAGTCTGATAATGACTGTGATTACGATGATAATTATTGTGATAACGATGATGGTGATTGTGATAGTTATTTTGATGGTGTTTGTGATGGTGATGGTGATTGTGATAGTGATTGTGATAGCGATAGTGATGGGGATTGTGATGGTGATTGTGATAGTGATGGTGATTGTGATTGTTATGGTGATTGTGATGGTGATTGTGATAATGATTGTGGTAATTATGGTGGTTGTGTTAATGTTGATAATTGGTGATAATGATGGTGACTGTGATAGTGATGGTGATGGGGATTGTGATGGTGATTGTGATTGTGATAGTGATAGTGATGGTGATTGTGATAATGATGGCGGTTGTGATAGTGATGGTGATTGTGATAATAATAATTGTGATGATTATGAAATGTGGCACATAGATAGTTTATAACCTGGATTAACATGGAGGACACTATTATCCCTTTAGTATGATACAGTGGGACAGTTACCGAACTTCACGCGGGCGAAGCCGCGGGCAACAGCTAGTATTATGATATTTTTTTGCGAGTGAAATCATTCCTGCCCGCGTAGTATGGCGACGTAGAAACGGGGAAAGACTCGACAAATCTTTTGTTCATCTGTCATTTTGTCGATATTTAATAGACAAAATGACAGATGAACAAAAGATTGTCGAGTCTTTCCTCGTTTCTACGTCGCCATGCTACGCGGGCTGTTGTGATCAATGTTATTTGACAGAAAATACTTACGTAAATAGGGGCGTTTTTTCCGTTTACAAAAAAAAAGTACGGTATCTATTGGTAATAATATCTGCTTTAATTATAATAGAAATAGAATATAACATAAAAATAAATAATATTGAACTGTGAGATTTTTAATGCTATTTTTAAAGGTTTCCGCTAAAATCTTATAAATGGTATAGAAAATCATCATGGTACGGAACGTTGTAAATCCGTCTTTTTGGTGGTTGACAGACAACTTCATTTGACATTTACTCTTTTTGACATTTACAACTTCATTTGACATTGGTTGCATTCCGTATTACAAAATAATCGCTCACAGCGCTCACATCAATATTTTAGATATCACGATTATGACAGCTAAGAACTGTCATCAATTCGGAACGCTCGTGAACGCGTTGCCAGTGATCATAACCCCAATCACAAGACCTATTTTTGAAAATTGAAGATATAATTATGTTGGTTGACTCTATCGACTCTGATAACTCAGATTTTGAGATAGAGAACGACGATTCGTCCAGTGATGAAAAGGATGACGGAAGTGTTTATATTAGCGTATTTTGCACCCGGCAAAGATTTACCTTGAAAAAATAATACGAATTACAAATAACATAGATGCAACGATAATTAAATATAATGTATATTTAGGATTCAGTAGCAGAAATTCTTAAAAAAAAACAATTATCTTACACCCTAAAAATCATTTAATAACAAAAATCAAATACAAGTTAATAATTCACTTTGAAGGAGCTTTTACATAACCTTAAGGTCTAAAATAAATCACCAATCACTTATACAAACAAAATATCACGTACTTACAGAGTTTATCAGCACAAAATTATAAACACAAAGCACTCACAAATCGCGTCGACGACTACCGTTCCGTACGAAATCCCACGAGCAAATGACCGATACTCGTTCGTGGATGTCGCTGCGCCCCCAAAAGGGGGCGCGGCAGGCGGCGTCGGGGCTATGCCCCCTGGCCGCGGATGCAGTACCTCGGCCTGAGAAATCAGGCCCGTCATTGGGTGGCCAATATAGGCTGTGGCCTGGTGGCGTGCGATCATGCCGCACGCCTGTGAGTGATTGCTATTAAGTTTTCCGTAGGCGCGCCTACAGCGCTGTCAGTACAGCGCTGTTTTCTTCACGACACCTCGGCGGTCTGTCCCCACCAGGTGAGACCCAAAGGAGGCCCGGCGGAGGACGACCAGCGACAGAGGTGCCGACTCCGACGCACCTACGGAGGATGTAGTGGCTCCCGCCCGCCCCGCTTCCAGAGCTAGCCGGTTACGTTACGGGCGGGGAACCGTTGTGTGTGTATGGGCGGTATTGTGCTGTGTAAACACCGCCCAGTGCCAGCGTGGTTTGCGAGCCCGCATCGCGACCCTACGCGTGTGTCTACGTGCTTGTAGAGAGATGCATGTGTGGTTTTGGCTGCACGCCCTGCCTATATTAACTTAGAACAGGTCGCGCAGCTGGGTGTATGTAGTGAGTGTGGAGTCGTTGTTGTATGGGTAAGCTGTGTGTAGCCTGGAAAACGGCTTACCCGGGCGTCAAATCCGGTGGGGAGGGGTCAACTTCCGCTACCAGGTCGCGGGGGAGGGGGCGCCTCGCGTCAGGGGGGCGCGCGTGCCAGGGCGCAATGTGCTTGACGTGGGGCCAAGCGGATGCGTCGGCACGCGCGAACATTCCCGTCGCAAGGCGCCGGATGAAGGCGTCCAGGCTCTCGATCCCGAGATCCCGCACGATGACGTCATTCCTCACGTAGCGAGGGGCGCCGACGATGGTCCGCATTGCAGTGTTTTGCTGCGTGCGGAGATGCTTCCTGTGACCCTCGCACGCGAGGACGTACCATGCGGGGGCGGCGTACGTCAGTATCGGGCGTTTATAGGTTTTATACACGCCCAACTTGACGCGCGCCGGCAGATGGGACGAGAGCACTGGGCGGAGCTGGTGGCGGGCTACCCCAGCCCGCGCCGCGACCTGGCGGACGTGTGGCCCCATGGTGAGCCGACGGTCAATGGTCACACCCAAGTACTTGACCCGGGGCGACCACTCGACGTCGGCGCCAAGTAGAGTCAGGGGTGGTGGGAGGGGCGCTGATCCGGTGACCATCGCCTGCGTTTTACCCACGTTAACCGACAGCCGCCACTTGGACAGCCAGTCCGGCAGCAAATTTAGCGCGCGCTGCATCTTGACCGCCGCGTACTTCGCGTTGAGCGATGTAGTGATGTACGCGGCGTCATCGGCGTACAGCGCGAGCATCGCCTCTGGCGTCGTGGGGATGTCGTCGGTGTAACGTGAGTAACACGCTGGCGACACGCAGCTACCTTGAGGCACGCCGGCCAGCACCGGACGGGCGCTGGAGAGCGCTCCCTCGACCACCACGCGGAAGCTTCTTCCTGTGAGAAAAGATTGGACCACCTTTACGATGCGGCGAGGCGCGTCGGACGTGGACAGCTTGTAAATAAGGCCGTCGTGCCACACGCGGTCGAAGGCCTTCTCCATGTCGAGGAGTACTGCCACCGCATACTCCTTCTTGTTAATGGCTTGTGCCATGTGGTGCAGTACCCTCGACAGCTGGAGCGTCGTGCTGTGTTCCGACCTAAACCCGAACTGTTCGGGCCTTGGGTCGATGTGCGGCTGGAGATGCCGCAGCAGGAGTTTTTCAAACACCTTGGAGATAGCAGCTAGCAGCGTGATGGGCCGATAGCTCTCCGGCTTCAGAATGTTTTTCCCCGCCTTGGGCAGCATGATGACGCGCCCCTCCTTCCACGAGGAAGGGAACGTCCCGGTGCGCAGTATCGCCGTGAACAGGCGCGCCAGCGCCGCTACCATGCGGAACGGCAGCTGGCGCAGCACTGCATTGGTGACACCGTCCGCACCGGGGGCCTTCCTGGGTTTCGTCCTCAGGATGGCGCGCCTCACTGCCCCAGGCGAGAAAAAGATGGCGTCTTCTTCGGGGGCTATCGGCGTGGCGAAGTAGTCCCCAAGGTGTTTCTCGACTGCTGCGACATGGTCGACGTTGTTGGTCGGATTCGGTTGGAACTGACGCTCCAGATGCTCAGCGAAGACCTCCGCGCGGTCCTCCGCTTTGTACTTGAGCGCCCCGCCACTGTCTTGTAGAGGGCGCACCGGAGCTGGGGTGCTCGTCAGTTGTCGGCAGAGTCTGTGGGTGGACGGCCAATTGCCGGCCGCCTCCTGGATGCGATCTTCCCAGCTCTCGGCTTCGCGGTTCCGGAGCTCGGTCTTAATCTTCTCCGCGAGACTGTTCACCTGTGTCTTCAGGGATGGACATCTAAGTTGTTGCCACTGCTTGCGCAGGCGCCTCTTGTCGGCGATCATCCGCTGTAGATACACTGGCAGGGGCGGCTGAAGCACTCTCCCCTGCGGTTCTGACGTAGTCGCCGCTTCCAAGGCGCTCCGTATGCAAGCAGTGACGTCGTCCGCGGTCTGGTTGACGTCCGCGGAGGTAATCACGGGCCGAGACGGAGTGGTGGCCTCAATCTTTTCTTTGAAAGCTTCCCAGTTGATTCGTCGACGTGGCGCTGCGGGTGGGAGTCGGGTCGGCATCCCCGATAGGACGACGAGAACTGGATGGTGATCGCTCTGCATCTCGTCGTCTAGTACCTGCTGCGTGATCTGGCAGTGTAGCCCTCGGTAGGCCGATGTCCAGCACGTCCGGCATGTATATGTGGGCGTCCGGGTAGTGGGTAGGCGTCTCTGGGCCGGACACCGTGTAGCCGAAGGCTTCCGCGTCCGCGTAGAGTCGTCTGCCCCCCGTGTTTGTCACGGCCGAGTTCCACGCTGGGTGCTTGCAGTTAAGGTCACCAGCAAGGATCGTCGCGCCGTTGTTGGCCTCAAGTAGGGCCCTCAGCTCCGTGGGGTCCAGTTTGGCCGAGGGCGCCTTGTAGCAGGCGTAGATGGCGAGATCCTCGCCGGCGACGTGTAGCTGCACACCCAGCGCGTAGAACGAGCCGAGTGACGGCACAGGGAGTTCTTGATGGACGACCCTACGCCTCACCAGTACCGCCAGACCACGGTATGGGGTGTTGAGTGCCGACCTCTCATCTTTCCTATAAGCGAGGTATCCCGGGACTTTGAGCTTGACTTCTTGCCCCAGATGCGTCTCGCTTATTAGCGCCACGTCGATGTCCTGTTCATGTAGGAGGCGGCGGAGGGGGGCGACCTTACCCTTAAGGCCGCGGGCATTCCAATGAATTACCCTCAGCGGCCTAGCCATGGTATAGCTTGAGGAGGGAGGCTAGACCGTCGAGGATAACTAACTCCGCGTCCTGTCCCTGCCTGATGGCCTTGATAAGGTCCATTAGCAGCTGGATGGCGCAGGCTGTAAATTCTTTTTTCTTCTCGGCGTCGGCGGTTGGGCCGCGGCGCTCGTGGTCCGTCTTGTAGTGGGTGGTTGGGCTGGGGGCCGCGCGATGCCGACGCCTGCTGATGGCCTACCACTCTTCTTGGTGGATGTGGATGTGGTTGGTGGTGGCTGCGATGGTGGTGGAGGTGGTGGGACAGCCTGCGCCTGGGACGAGGTAAGGTCGGCCCTTTGGGTTTCTTCCGTGGTTGCGGGGGGAGGGGGCTCGGCTTTCTTGCCTTTCCCCCTGCGCTTCTTCCCCTTCCACTTCCTCCGCCGCTTCGAGGAGGAGGGGGGGGGGGCTTCTCCCCTGGTGGTGGGCCCGTTGGCCGCCGCCATGAGCGACGCGCCTTGGACCTCGGTGGAGTCCACGTCTTGGCGCCTCTCGGGGACCTCTTGTGGTCGGCTTGAGGCGGTCGTGACGGCGACGGTACCCGCTCGCCTATTCTTGAGCTCCGCCTGGAATGTGGGGCAACGCACGTTGTTGGCGGGGTGATCACCCCCGCAGTTGACGCACGTCGCCGGCTCGTCGCGTGGGCGGGGGCAATCGCGCGCGGCGTGCCCCTCTCCACAGCGGACGCAGGCGAGCGGCCGGTGGCAATGGTGGGACGAGTGCCTAAACTTTTGGCACCGGTGGCATTGGGCGGGCCCACGTTTTCCCCGCCAGGCTTCAATTTTAACACCACGCATGTACAGGAACGTGGTGGTGTCAAAAATTGACCTGGTCTCCGGTTTCCTCTTGAGGACGGCGTGAAACACACAGCCGGGTCGTCCCTGGCGCGCCTTAATGTGGCGCACGTACTCCGGCTCGTGTCCCATGGCCCGGAGCTCCTCCTCGATCTCCTCCGGGGGGGTGTCGACCGGCAGCCCTGTGATGGCCACCTTCACGCTGCGCTCCGCCTCCAGTGAATAGGCGAACCACGAGGTGCCATCCGCCTTTTCTGGGTCCGTCAGGTAGCGCTGGACCACCCTGAATTCGTTCTCGCTTTCGGGCCAGAAACGAATCCCCTTTCCGTAAGGACGGGCATTGGGGGGGTGGCCCAGCTTCTGCCTGAGGGCCCTAAAGTGGGTGGCCCAACCTGGCAGCTTCTCCACTGTCAGCGGAGGATACTTCGGCCGTTTGGATGGCTTCGGCTTGGGCTGTGGGGTGGTCGCTCTTCCGTTGTCCGCTAGGGCCGCCGGCTGAGCTGTGGAGTCACTAGTATTAGAGACACTCACCCCGTGTTGTGTCTTCTGGCTTCTCCTTGTGGGCGATGGCGATGACGGTGCCGGCGACGCAGGGGGCGAACGCCGGACCGCCTCCGCGAAGGTGGGTGATGCGGCGCTACCCTGGCTGCGCGGCGGTGCTCGGTCGCGCAGCGGCCGCGGAGAATCCGGGCAGTAGCGCTTGGCCTCTTCTTCATCAGCGTCATCGGTGCTTCGGCGCCGTCGCTGAGGGCGCGGCTCCAGCGGGTATTCGTAGCCGAAACCCAGCGACGGCGTCGGTGATGCGGGAGGGGTGTGCCTGCTGCGCAAGCACGGCCCAGAGTCGACCGAGCCTGCGGAACCCACCGACATGCTCGAGCCGGCTCGCGACGAGCATGCCGATCGTCCCGCCGGCGAGTCGTAGGCCGAGGCGCGAGGAGGCGCTGGAGAGTCGGGCGCCTGCGGCGCCGATGATATCGGTCGGCCGCCAAGCGCCAGCTTGGTTGGTGGGCGTCGGTCACGCTCCGCTTGAACCAGCCCAGCCTGCGAGCTGTGGCTCGGGCCGGCGGTGGCGGTGCGTGCAGTCGGTGTGCCGTGGCTGGAGGAGGCCACCGCGGACGCAGCCCCGGGGGGCGCGTTCGTCGCGGTGAAGCGCGGTGCAGCAGCGGGCGCGGCGGCACGGGTGGTAGGGCGCGCAGTGGGGCGCACGTAGGGCGCCGGGTGCAGCGGCGGGGCGAGTAGTACTCGCGGGAGCGCGCGGTCCGGGTGCGGAGGCGCGCGGTGCGTGCGCGGGCACGCGTACTGTTGGCGCGGCGTCGCGCACTATGACACGCGCAGTGGGCGCGGGTGCGCGCGCTTGCGACGCGCGTCCGGTGTTTGCAACGGATGCGGGTCCCGGGGCCTGGATCGGCACCGGGCGGAACGCGGATGGTCGCACGGCTAAGGTGTGCGGCCGGCTCGGCGAGGGCACCGGCGCAGCGCGGGCAGGCGCCGACGACGTCGAAGGGACGGACGCCGCTGCCGCCGTGCTTGATCCGGCTCCCGTTGTGGTTGTGGTCCTCTTCTTGCCAGACTTCTTCTTCTCCTCACTGCGAGGAGGAGGGGGTCCAGCCAGCGCTGCACCGGGCGCCGTGCCGCCGATATTCGGCAACGAGACCGCCCGGTCCAGCCCCGGAAGAGGCTCCTGGTGGCTGGCATCACCGCGACCTAATGAGGCGCGGGAGCCAGGCTTCGGCATCTTCTTCTTTAAAAAGGCTTCCTCTTGGTACGTGAGGTCGCGACCGCAGCGGTGCTCTAAGCACCGGGCAGCGAAGGAGGCTCCCCCTGTGCTCGCACCAGTGCCAGGCACTTGCGCGAACACAGGGAAAGTAAATTAAAACGGCGGTCCGAGCGACAAAGTTTTTGTCCGGGTACCCCCAAATGTTGGCACAATTTGGCGAAAACTTTCCACAGCAACGATCGTAGCGCTAGAGAGACGTCCGATCGGTGCGGATCACTGGCGATCCAAATGACCGATACTCGGGCGCGCACCGGCTTTTATAGGCGTCGCCTTATAATAGAAATGAGTTTCCTAAATCGGCCTATCCCGACGAAGCGTCGTCCTCGGCGCTGTCTTCCTGATGCTCGGCTGGTAATGGCGCCAACTCTGCAGCGGGAGAGTCGCCACTGGGCCCAGCCATCTCAGCACCGGGTTGAAGGGACGTTGGTGATGACCCTGTGTTGGGGTCACATACTTCGTTATCTGAAATACGGACACACATAAGACATTGCTATTTCAGTTTTCATGGTGTGTGACACAACATGTTATTTTGTAGGGAAAAATGTTAAAATTCGTGAGAGCTCTCATGATCGTGTTCCTGTCTTCACAGCCACACGTAGCGAGCTTTCACCGATCCAAGTCTGCATCTGTGAACAAATCAGACAGAAGGCGTCCCCTCTGCCTGAGGTTGACGGAGGCATCTCTGAATCGCACGTCAACATTTCAATTACTTAGTTCGTAGACAAATACCTCTCACTATAGGTATGTCTGTTTGGACGGAGGCATCTCTGAATCGCACGTCCAATTAACATTACAAATAATCACATTTTGTCATAAATACATAAATGGATTTATTCATATGCTTAGTGCGGACGGAGGCATCTCTGAATCGCACGTCCTTTACATTACACCATAAGCATCACATACAAAATTGTGTGGATGGAGGCATCTCTGAATCGCACATCCAACACAAAGTTCATCATTTAGTTTAAATACGTCAATCGATCAGCGAGTTGGTCCGCCACAACTTACTCATATAAATGAAAGTTACACATAAAATAATTAATTTGTAACTAGTTTCATATAAGGAAAACAGCGAAGAAAAATAAAAACAATGTGCATATGAAAAGTTTATGGCAAAGCAACCTGCTGATTCTCCGCATAAAACTAATTCAGTACTCACCCTCGAAAAAGGCTGCACATGATTCTGGACACCACTCTCCGTTCCAGGGAATCATGTATTCAGCAGCTGCTTGCGTGGTTTTGCCATAAGAACCACTGATTAGTTTCAACTGGTAGCGCCCACTGGGTAGCACTTTAATCACCCGATAAGGTCCGCGCATCCCGGGGTCTAGTTTTCCTGTAGACTGAGAATATTTAATAACGAAAACCAGGTCGTTAACGTTATATGCGCGTGATGCTTGCCGCTGCCGGTTGACACGTGCATCTTGTTTGGCTTGATTTTGTGTTAACAGCTGATGAGCTCTCGTTCTGCACAACTCTCGCCAGCCTTCATGGTTTTCGGACCTCTCGATGGCGATGTCACGAATTAGTGTTCGAACGAGAGGTGTAGTAGCGTCAGTGCCCACTAGGAGCTTCAATGCTGAGGCTTGTGTTGTCTTCTGCTTGGTTATGTTAAGCGTAAGTTGAAGTCTCCATAGTTTCTCTGACCATTCCGCACGTCTATGATTAGCTTCAATACGGATCATGTTCAGAACGGTTCTGACATATCTTTCTACCTGTCCGTTAGCATTGTGCATTTCGGGTGTTATAAAATGGATATTACAACCGAACTCAGTTAACAGACTAGAGAACTCCGAGGATTCGAACATTCGTCCGCGGTCAGCTACTAAAAGCTTAGGAACGCCAAAGAGTGAAATTGCGTTGGTAAACGTGCGTTTAAGTTCACTTACATCCTGCTTATGAATTGGATAAAGCAAACAGAACTTTGTAAACGCATCTATAATTAACAAAACAAATTTATAACCGTTAGATTCCGGTAACGGACCAAGTGCATCTATATGCAACGTTTGGAAAGGGAGACTGGGTTTTTCCCAAGATGTTATCAGTTGGTGAGGGGCTCTAGGTACACGTTTATACGATATGCACACAAGACAGTGTTTTATATACTTTGCCACAAATTGGCGAAGTCCGGGAAACCAAAAATATTTGAGGATTAAATCTATGGTTTTCTCCGCGCAAATGTGCTCGTGTTCATCATGAAAGATCCTCAATAGACTTAACCGATGACCCTTGGGGACAAACCAAAGAAGTCTAGCTTCCTCGCCCGTTGGTGTATACCGATAATAGAGTAATTCATTCTGACGCACATATCGCTGAGAATCTAATTCTCCGTCCTGTAATTTTTGTAAAATGCCTTGCGTCTCATGGTCTGCTGACTGAGCAATTTGGGCCCAGTTGCGTGGCCTAGATATCTGATGTACATTGGTAGTGACTGGGTTTCGACTTAGGTAGTCTGCATGTGTCATCAAGGTACCTTTTCGATAATCAATGGTAAAATTAAAATCTTGTAAATAGTAGTAGTAATAATCCACCACCTGGCAACGCGTGGGAGCAGATCCTTTTTCTTTTCAGTGGCCTTGAGAGCATTGCAGTCGGTGACTACTTTAAAGTTTATCCCTACTAGATAGTGACGGAAGTTCTGTAATGCTCTCACGACCGCCAAGGTTTCCAACTCGTAAGAGTGGTATCTGCTCTCGGCACCCTGTGTGGCTTTACTGAAATAGGCGACTACATGCTTCGTACTATCAGCCTTTTTCTGCAACAATACAGCACCATAGCCGATGCTGCTAGCATCGGTGTGTACCTCCGTGGGTAAAGACTGGTCGAAAATGGACAATATAGGTGAACTAGTTAGGCAACTTATTATCTCTTGCCTAGCTTTCTCTTGTTCCATACCCCAACAAAAAGTCACGTCCTTTTTCATCAAACGTGCTATGCAAGCGGTCTTGCTTGCGTAGTCTCGAATATACCTCCTAAAATATCCCGCCAAACCCAGGAATTGACGTATTTGTTTAACAGTACGAGGTACCGGTGCATCGATTAGGGCTTGAATTTTATTTGGGCTCGGCCTGACCTGACCCTGACTAACTACGCGCCCCAAGTATTCGACTTCCATTGACAGAAACGAGCATTTTCGTAGGTTTATCGAGAATCCAGACCTAGTCAATGTTTCTAGCACCTTTTTTAACAAGCAAATACCTTCATCTACACTGTCACTCATACAAAGG
This sequence comes from Xestia xanthographa, assembly GCA_905147715.2. NCBI lineage: Eukaryota > Metazoa > Arthropoda > Insecta > Lepidoptera > Noctuidae > Xestia > Xestia xanthographa. The sequence goes on from LR990645.1 coordinate 33,485,873, forward strand.
ACGTCATCAACGTACACTAAGACGTTTCCAGCCTCAATATGACCGCGAAGCGTGTCGTTAATAATTCGCTGGTAAACTATGGGTGAGTTCGTCAAACCATAGGGCATTTGAAGGTACTCAAAATGTCCTTCCGGCGTGACGAATGCCGTTTTATGGATCGAGGCTTCCTCTATGGCAATTTGGTGAAAGCCTGTGGCCATATCAAGGCTAGTGAAATATTTAAAGTTACCCAACCTATCTATGTGATCGTCTATGAGTGGTAGGGGATACCGGTCCCTAACAGTCATTCTATTAAGTGCCCTATAGTCGACACACATCCTATCACTTCCGTCTTTTTTCTTTACCAGTATTATGGGACTTGCATACTCGGAATTAGAATCGCGGATGATACCCTTATCTTTTAGGTCGCGCACAATTTCTCGGACTTTAAGTTTTTCCGAATGTGACAGCTTGTAGGGTCGGTAAGCGACGGGTGTATTGTCCGTTACTTTAATTGACATTTTGCCAGTGGTAACGGTAGTCGATGCAGTACCCGAAATGAGATAGGTTGAGAACTGTTTTATCAACGCTGTGAGACTTTCAAGTTCCACACCCTGAAGGGGTGTATTAATCTGCGAGGCCACATCAATCGATACCGCCTGGACGTCCCTCCCGACCACTACGGTTCGAGTCAGATACTGTTTGTCTTTGGTCCGCACGTATGTGATACCATCACGGTTTAGGATATCAGTTCCTATTATTAGGGGCGTAGTCATACAAGACCCTGGTACCACTACAAAGTCTGCCTCAATAGAGATATCATCGAATTCAATCGTTAACGTTACAAAAGAATCGGCATGTTGTAACGAGGCTTTTTAGCTCGTCACATCGATGCATAATATTCTCGTCGTTTACTTGACAAATTAGCTTGGGTGTTGCCTTTTAAAAAATTCATTGGTTGGTTGACTTGGATTCATGTAGTGGTCACACTGATTTTATACTGTCAAGTTCACTTTGACATTGCTCACTTTTCGGCTCGTCAATTTTTTGGGTGATGGCGTAATTACAGCGCTCCTAAGAAATCGTTAAATATAGCTTCCAATGGGCGGCATCTAATCACCATTATGTGGTAGCCGATTGCCCTTGCCCGCATCCTAGTTGGATAGCATATATTTTTGATGGTAAGCGAATTTTTCGTAATTTTGTTCGTTTCACATGTTTTGGTTATTTTCATAGCAGACGCTTTAGTTTCCGATATTTAATTGTTTCAGGATTTTTTAACTTGGACATAATATATTTGCTTGGATTGCATCATCTACTGATGACTGCATTTGGATATTTTGGAAGAAACGGTGAGTTTAATAGTATTTGTTCGATTGGCGTGGTCCGCCATTTTTTCATCAACGCTGTACTCCAGCTAACGAATTATTAATGTTTGTTCGCAGCCGTACGAGGCGTTTCTTTTCGACTTTTAGTTTTTTTCTACGATTAGTTTTCTTTATACGATTAGTTTTTCTTCCGACGATCCTTCTTATTTTTTACAACGTAAATATTTGAACGCTCGCCTCTACCAAGATTTATGATGGACGCCGTTGGCATCACAGCGGAGGTCACCAAGATGAGCACGTATTTAGCTCATCGGATTTAAATTATTTGACAAAATTTTAGTATGGTTTGTGGTACCTATTTTATATTTTCCAAAGTGCAATAATGACAGGTCACAAAATAACACCCGTTTATTCTTAGTTTTACACCTTTATTCAGAACCTTATGTTTTAATATTAGAAAGGAATTTTTTTTTTTTGTGTTTTTCTCCCAACCAGCAAGCCTTCGGGTAATAAAATAGATCTGTAACTTTCATGGTCGATTTTTATTGATACCTTCCCGCTTGAAGATTAAAATCCAACTCTCGCAGGTAAGTCTATCCTAGGCATAGTTTTGTGTGTACTCCTGGCGCCCGAATTTCCATTTTTATTTATTATTTTTATTTGGAGCACACTACACATTTTTTTAACATTTATAATATAATTCATAAAACACCCATTCACACTTCTTTTCTTTTTTTTATCATTACAATTGTCGCTCAGCGAACAGGGACCTGAAGTAGGTTTTGCTGGTAATTATATACTGTCATTATTGCACTATTAATTAATTAACACTTTCACTAATGAGTCTATTGTTTACAGTAATTTGTTCTGTGCATTATTAATTTCATAACTTTGTTTAATGTAACTTTGATAATTTGACTCATGAGGTGTTGTTTAACTTGGTGAATCTTTTGTAAACATAGTTTGTTTAGTTTTTACAATTGATCATTTTGTTTATAACCTGTTGTTTATAACATGTTTTTTTCCTTAGCATAACCAACAATTGTATAGCATAGACCGCTCTTTGTTGTTCTCAACAGTGAAGTTATTTCATAACTTAGTTTAACTTTTTAAGTAAATAATTTAATCTTAACATAAGTACATTATAGTACACCTTGTTTATCTAGATTTAAGCTGTTTGTAAGTGATTATTGCACTTTTTCAACGTTAAATAACTTAGTAGTTTTTTATAAAAATATCACATTGACTTTCATACTTAACCTCAAACTTAGAATTTTATTTTCAAACTTTGATTTATTTTGAAACTTTTTGAAGTTTAGTCTTGCCTTTCGCTACTATTTGTTTTTGTACGAGTTGAGCATGGACAAGGGAGTTCAGTGCCCACAATTGGAGGATCCAGGTAAGGTTGCTGTTGTTGAGCAGAACGTTGGGCGGCCAGAATTTCTCAATTTACATTCGATATTATTCATAAAAAAGGTTCATTACATTTAGTTCCAGATGCTCTGTCACGGATAGAAGTCACTGCTATAAACGCTCAGGATAATTTAGTCTCTCCTGACGATGATATTACTGACCCATGGTATAGAAAAGTATTCACCCAATGTCAGAAATATCCTAGAAAATATAAAAATTTTAGAGTAGAAAATAATACTTTGTATAAATTTTGTAGAAATAAATTTAACCCTCACAGTCTGTTAGATTGGAAAATTGTTATACCAAAAGAGCATATTTTAGATACTATTAGGTCAAATCATGATGATGTAAACTCTGGTCATTTAGGAATTCATAAAACTATAAAGAAATTAAAACAACATTATTTTTGGAAAGGAATGTTTAATGATGTTCACCAATACATTTTGTCATGTGATACTTGTAAAGCTTATAAACATACTACTTCTCCTCCTTTCGGTACTATGATTAATCCCAAAAAGGTAGATCGTCCCATGCTTATGCTTTCAGTTGATATTATAGGAATCTTACCTAAAACTTATTCAGGACATAGATACATACTTTCAGTTGTTGATGTTTTCACTAAATATTGCTGGTTTTTCCCAATGATTAATGCTACCACTAGAGTAATTTGTAAACATTTTGAAAAAGAAATATTTCTTAAGTTTGGTTGTCCAAAGATAATAGTTTGTGACAATGGAACTCAATTTACCTCAAAACATTTTGTGGAATTTTTGAAAGGTTTTAATATAACTAAAATATTTTATAACACTTTGTATACACCTCAAAATAATCCTGTTGAGAGGTATAATAAGACGGTCGAAACTTGCATATCGTGTTTTGTTAAAGATGATCATAGAACTTGGTCAACTTTTTTGCCCAATGTTCAATTAGCTTTAAATAGTAGTGTAAACCTTGCTACAGAGTTTACACCTAACTTTCTTATGTTTGGTAGAGAGCTTGTTCTTGATGCTTCATTACATCATTTTAGTAATTCAGTTGATAACTTATCTCAACTAGAAATTTCCAATAGAAATGCTTATGCAGTTTCTCTTAATTCACTTAGTGATATTTTTGTTAAAGTTCAAGTTTATTTGTTGAAGGGGTATAAGCGAAATGCCGCTTATTATAATAAGGGTCGGAAAGTCATTTCTTTTGATGTGGGCGATGTAGTGTGGAGAAGAAGTTTTGTTCAATCTCAAGCACCTGCTTATTTTTCGGCTAAGCTTGCACCTAAGTTCTTAAAGTGTAGAATAACTGAAAAAGTTTCTGATAACGTTTATGTTTTGAAAGATTTAAATAAGGGTTCAGTAGGGCGTTATCATGTAAAAGATATTATTAAATTTTAATTCTGGGGAATTTCGTAGACTTGATTTTGGTGTCAAGTATTGTTGTGTGAAAATCTGTATCTGTTAGAATGATGTATGAAAGGTAATTACAGTTCGAAAGTATTATTATGTTAGGCAACTTCATTACAATTTATTAGATTCCAATTCAATTCTTTCTAAAATAAAACTTAGGTCACATCGGTTAATTTAAAAGTATTTTTTTCACACTAAATATTTTTCACATCGAAGGATCTTATTTGTTTGTTTTGTTTTCTTGTTTGAATTGTATGGGATCTTAATTTTACTTTTACATATAGGGTAACCTTGTTTTTTACCTGTGTTTACATTTATTTGAGATCTTATATAATTTCACACTTGTTTTTTTACATTTAGAGATTTAAAAGCTTAAATTTAATTTCAAGTTTTTATAATCCTACCTTTTTTCTTAGATTAAAATCATTCTATTTCATCTTTAGTCTTAAATAGTTATTGATTTGTAAGTCTGCTTCTACTGTTTATTGACAGTGTTTACCATTTCTTATCTCGAGATTCATTCGACATTGCTCGGATGTGACTTTGTTAGCAACGCGTTCATCCTGGACTTTACTTTTTAGGGTCATTCTGTAACCTTTGTTACAAAATGCCTTATTATTTTTGGATCTTGGTGTAACTTTTGACCTTGATTTCAACTATTTTTTCCATTGTGCCCGGAAAGTCGGTGGTGTTGTGCCGATCACAATGTGGGATTTCGGCCCCGGCCATATTTTTTTCCTTTTTCCATTGTGTTGGACATGTTGTTCCAATCACAATGCGGATATTTTTTTTGACTTTCGTCATTCTTTTTCTTTGCGTTCGGAAGTTCGGTGGTGATGTGCCGATCGCATTGTGAAGCTTTGGCTTTACCATTTATTTTTTCTATTGTGCTCGGAAAGTTGGTGGCGTTGCGCCGATCACAATATGAAATTTTTTGGCTTTCGCCTTTTGTTATTGAGATTTCTCATTGGAGATCTCAATGTTTTTGTTTGGATTGGTTTTTGAAGAGGCACTTGCCGATTGCATTCCTTTCCACTTTCAGCTATTGTGTTCGGAAGTTCGGTGGTGATGGGTCGACCACAATATGCTTTTCTTGTTGCAGGTTGTTGCTGTAACAAAATTTTTTGGATATAGTCCTTCAACTTTATCTAATACTTTCGTTTGGGGATAGAAATTTTCGGATTGTTTGTTGTGGAGATAGATAGATAGTCAGTGGCGATGGAGCTTAACTGCACTCGTGGTGATAGGAGAGTTGGAAGCAGTTGACTTTGTAGTCAGTGGCTATGGTGCCTAACTGCACTCTAAGTTGTACTGTTCCAAGTTGTTTGAAATTTTTAGTCAGTGGCGATGGTGCTTAACTGAACTTAAATTTGTGGTATGAGTTGATAGATGAGACGGATTTTGAAATTTTTAGTCAGTGGCTATGGTGCTTAACTGAACTACTATGGGTTTTGGGAAACTTAGGGATTTTCTTCTTTTATTAAGTTTTTTATAACTTACATTTTATTTTTAAATTTCTGTAGGTTTGTTGAATTTAGTCAGCGGCTATAGTGCCTAGCTGTACTGTTTTGGAGTTTAGAAGAATTGGAAAGTTTTTCTTTCTTTCATTTATTTGATAAAGTTTTTATAACTTATAATTTTGTCTGTTCTTCACAGATTTCGTTTTTGACTTTTAGTCATTTGCATTTTTTACTTTTATTAAATTCTTGAGACCTTGTCGTTTGACGTTTTCAGAATTCATTTACACTTTGAATCTTTAGTGATTTTTCCTGTGGAATTATAAAATTATTAAGACTGGTTTATTTGGTTGAATATTTCTTTTTTAATAAAAGAAAGTTCCTTTCTTTTATTTTCGGGGAGGGATGTAATGTAACGAGGCTTTTTAGCTCGTCACATCGATGCATAATATTCTCGTCGTTTACTTGACAAATTAGCTTGGGTGTTGCCTTTTAAAAAATTCATTGGTTGGTTGACTTGGATTCATGTAGTGGTCACACTGATTTTATACTGTCAAGTTCACTTTGACATTGCTCACTTTTCGGCTCGTCAATTTTTTGGGTGATGGCGTAATTACAGCGCTCCTAAGAAATCGTTAAATATAGCTTCCAATGGGCGGCATCTAATCACCATTATGTGGTAGCCGATTGCCCTTGCCCGCATCCTAGTTGGATAGCATATATTTTTGATGGTAAGCGAATTTTTCGTAATTTTGTTCGTTTCACATGTTTTGGTTATTTTCATAGCAGACGCTTTAGTTTCCGATATTTAATTGTTTCAGGATTTTTTAACTTGGACATAATATATTTGCTTGGATTGCATCATCTACTGATGACTGCATTTGGATATTTTGGAAGAAACGGTGAGTTTAATAGTATTTGTTCGATTGGCGTGGTCCGCCATTTTTTCATCAACGCTGTACTCCAGCTAACGAATTATTAATGTTTGTTCGCAGCCGTACGAGGCGTTTCTTTTCGACTTTTAGTTTTTTTCTACGATTAGTTTTCTTTATACGATTAGTTTTTCTTCCGACGATCCTTCTTATTTTTTACAACGTAAATATTTGAACGCTCGCCTCTACCAAGATTTATGATGGACGCCGTTGGCATCACAGCGGAGGTCACCAAGATGAGCACGTATTTAGCTCATCGGATTTAAATTATTTGACAAAATTTTAGTATGGTTTGTGGTACCTATTTTATATTTTCCAAAGTGCAATAATGACAGGTCACAAAATAACACCCGTTTATTCTTAGTTTTACACCTTTATTCAGAACCTTATGTTTTAATATTAGAAAGGAATTTTTTTTTTTTGTGTTTTTCTCCCAACCAGCAAGCCTTCGGGTAATAAAATAGATCTGTAACTTTCATGGTCGATTTTTATTGATACCTTCCCGCTTGAAGATTAAAATCCAACTCTCGCAGGTAAGTCTATCCTAGGCATAGTTTTGTGTGTACTCCTGGCGCCCGAATTTCCATTTTTATTTATTATTTTTATTTGGAGCACACTACACATTTTTTTAACATTTATAATATAATTCATAAAACACCCATTCACACTTCTTTTCTTTTTTTTTATCATTACAATGTATGACTGCGTCGCTAATTCCCTTCAAAATACAATGCCTGGGCTTCCGTTCGCATGTGAAATGTTTCAATGCTTCAGAGGAAACTAATGAGATGTTTAAGGCACCACTATCAATTAGAACATCCACGGGGATGCCTTGTATAATTGCAGTTTTAAGGTCATTATTTTGCGGGGAACCAGCCACGTGTGTGTTACACAGATTAACGTTTTTCTTATTACGAGAGCCAGACCTTTCCTTAGCAAAGCACACATCTTCACTATGTCCCGGTTTTTTACAAAAGGTACACACTACCTTTTTGGCATCGCTAGTAGTGGGACTGACGTTAGATTTGTCGTTTGACGTTTGATCGGTTTTTGGCTTTTTGGGGCAACGGTGGGATTTATGCCCATGTTGTCGGCAAATAAAACATCTCAGATTCGATGAATGATTAGACGTCGGTTTAGAGGTAGAATTTCGATTATCGGGTTTAGTGCGGGTAGGTTTCGCGTAAATAGATAAAAACGAAACCAAGTCATAAATTTGTAAGTTAGCATTGACGGCCGCTGCCCTAACTTGTGGATCCATAATACCGCGAATAACTATCAGGGTTCTCAGTTCGTCACTTAGACCCTTAACAATTTTAAGACGCAATAATGTCCTTCTTGCATATTCAGCGTAAGTGCTGAATTTATCCGAGGTGGCATGCATCGTATCGTATAGGATATTCGCGTAATCAAGCTTTCGTGGACACAAAGGTTTGAATTCTTTAACGAAGCTGCTCCATGTTCGATCGCTAGTTACCCATTCGTTTAACCAAGTACGTGCGTCACCTTTGAGGCATATTGATACGCGTGACAGACACTCTGAATCGCCCCAGTTATTAGAAGACCTAGCCCGTTCAACTTCCTCACACCACGCGTCTATATCATGGATAGTCGGATCAAAGTTAGAAACAAAGTACTTTTGTGTTCTGTCTGAGTTTACGGATCTAATTGCTTCAGCTAATATTCGTGCCGACTCCGATGCTACGTTTGCATTAGCACTCGATACCTCGGGAGCTGTAGTCTCAGACGCGGGTATATTTAACGCAGTGATGGAACTAGGTAGTGGAGTTTCAGACAATGGTTCTGTAACCTGAAGGATACGATTATTCTGCAATTGACCCAACGGGGGCGTGTATGATCTTATGTCCGCACTGCTTTCAATCAGCTGGTTATGAGTCGCGTTACGTAAGGGAGAACGTTCAGTTTCTAGTGAATTTAGCCGAGACAAAATTGATTGCAATGTTTGTTGCATGGCCCCATTTTGATCACGAGGATAATGGTTTGACCGCGAACGCGTCCTACTTCTTGATCGTGATCGGTATGGAGAATTAGTTCGACTCCCGGCTCGAGTTTGGTTCCGAGAGCGAGATCTATGCCGCGAACTACGATCCCTATCATGTCGACGCGATTTGTTGCGAGAGTTACGCTGTCTATCATCCATATTCACACACAAACAACAGTAAAAACTCAAAAAATAAATAACCGTTAATTGGTGTTTTATTTTTTCCCCTTTTTTTTTTGATTATGCAAATCAAGAGGGTACTAGAACAATGAATCTGTGGGCGTTTTTTTTTTAAAGTAATCCCACTTCTGGATTTGGATTCAGTAGCAGAAATTCTTAAAAAAAAACAATTATCTTACACCCTAAAAATCATTTAATAACAAAAATCAAATACAAGTTAATAATTCACTTTGAAGGAGCTTTTACATAACCTTAAGGTCTAAAATAAATCACCAATCACTTATACAAACAAAATATCACGTACTTACAGAGTTTATCAGCACAAAATTATAAACACAAAGCACTCACAAATCGCGTCGACGACTACCGTTCTGTACGAAATCCCACGAGCAAATGACCGATACTCGGGCGCGCACCGGCTTTTATAGGCGTCGCCTTATAATAGAAATGAGTTTCCTAAATGTATAGTTAGATGCGAGTCATAAGTTCATAACAAAACAACACAACCTGTCAACACAACTGTCACTTTTGACAGCGCTCACGGTGATATTTATTTGGAGCATGGTCGGTGTAATCGCAAGATGACGCATGTCATGACGTCATCTATGACGATTCAAGGGACATCGTTATTGCGCTTACAGTAATTCGGAACGGGCTTATGGACGCTCAAATCGATTACAGCCTAATTCGGAACGCAGATGTTTTTACTCAGTTTATTTCGATTTTTTTTTAAGTGTTTCTGCGATTTATTCGCATATAATGAAAAACCATTTTATGAAAATGGCATCTGCTGGTCGTTGTGTCAATTATGCAGTAAGATTTCAAGGCAATGTGCGAATGCAATTACTTTCTGACTGCTACAGACGTGCAGCAACTTGTATGGTTATTGTTAGATACACGTTTTCATTTTCGAATTTCTCATCATTCCGGTTAGACATGGCTTAGCTAATATTACCACTGTAATCTAGAAATTATAAGGAAGAAATCTATATACGTTTCATTAATATCTGCTACAATTTATGGGGTGGCCTGTTCTCCAAACAAAAAAAAATTACTCCTTTATGTATTGTGTTCAAATTGATGTTCTAGATTTGTATCACTGAATAAATCTAACTCGCCGAATCTCATAAATGCCTCCTGATATTCTTTTTTTTTTCAATACAGTGTATGGCTTGCTTGCCTCTTCTAAAAAAGCAGGATTGTAGTCTCACCCAATTAATGCATGAAATCTTGTTAAGCAACGGTTTAGAGGTCCCAAATGTTCATAAACTTTAGTTAAATCAACATCATCATCTGCCTAGTCTTTTCCCAACTACCTTGGGGTCGGCTTCCAGTCTAACCGGATGCAGTTGAATACCAGTATTTTACATGGAGCGGCTGCCTATCTGACCTCCACAACCCATTTAGTACTGAGTAATACGATACCCCTTGGTAAGACTGGTTGTCAGGATATTTTGGCCACCTGTAACGACTGTCAAAAATCTACAAATGACAGCCGGGACCAACAGCTTAACGTGACATCAGACATCGTAAAAGATACAACCAATCACTCAAGATCATGGCTGACAGTTTGATTCACTGACTAATCAATCAACGCAAAGCTGAAACTGCTGGGTCTAGAAGCATGAAATTTTGCACAAATGTAAAGTGTTTATGACAATATTTCTCCAAAAACAACACTCTTAAGCATTTTAGTGGATGGAGCTTAAAAAGCTTAAACCAGACCGCAAATCGAATCTCGCGAATTTTAGAGTTGGGCCTTTTGACTTATTTTTTGACCTGGCAAAGCAATTTTTCAGGGGAAACAAAAGCCAAAGCAAAACAAAGCCAAAGCAAAGACAAAGCTTAAATTCAAACGGCAGATTATCAACAGTATATGCGGCACAAACACTGTTTCTCATTACACGGTAGTAGTAAATTCCGATGTAACAACACAGGTGTGCCGACAGGCAGCGAGAGCTTATGATACGGGACACCTGCTGGATCAATGGGATTCAAAAACTCAACATGATAGTGAACTGCTTCGTTTATAAAGGGTGTAAAACACCTCATAACGAAGCCGAAATACAATATTGTTCTCCTTGTCATAGCCATTATTTTTTTGTTCTACACCATACCTGGAAACCTTCTAGTTACGGAGATATTGGGGGTCAAAGTTCCAACTTTTTGACAAGTTTTTATCGTAACATTTTTACTTTAAACAGCTCCACGACCCCCGTATTATTCAATCCATCCATCAGCACAATATGTTGAGAAAACATGATTTTTCACCCCAAAAAAAAAGTCGTTTTCCAGCAATAATTTTTGCGTAAACTTACTTAGTTTGATGTACAGAAAGCTTGGTTGACGACTTAGTGATGAGGTCTTTTACACCTTGTATTTAGGTACTACTGCATCTATGCTGTAGGTTCCTAATGTCTTGCATAGTGCTATTTAAAGCTTCAAAACTTATTTCTAGAGAGCTTTCATCCCAGACTAATATTTTTGCTTGAGGAAATACTTCAACAAGATTGCTTTGCTTAGATAATTGTGTTGCACATTGGAGTCTCTACATTAATGTCAAATTAACTGACAATTTCAAGGCAGAGAGCGCTGTCCTACCACTTTCTAATAACGTAGTGGCTGAGAATGAATAAATCAGAGTTTTAGCAGTCCCACCTAGAGCTTCATGTGTGGCCATGAGTTGGCCCCCGACCACCTTAGGCGCACGCCTGTGGATGGTGAGCAATGGGTTAGCTCGCCGTCCGTCCGTCTTTTAACGATAAGCCGTGTCGACGGAGCATTCGTGTTCCACGCGTGCCTCAAAGCAATACAGGAAGGGCTTGCCGGGGCTGCGGGACTGTTCGAAAGGGATACCGCGGCCCTGGAACACAAAGGTCTAAGAAGGAACAAGAGCGGGAGGGGACATTTGATGATTTCCCATTCGAAAAAGCCAAGCGTGGAGATTACGGCAAATTCCTCCCATCATGGGAGAGGCTTTTATTCAGCAGTGGACGTTATGGGCTGTTGTAGTGTAGCATTCGAAAAAAAAGGGTAAATAGGGGATGAAACTTTATTTGAAACTTCTTCATTTTTGAAGTTAGAATTGTATAAATTGTAGATGACATCATGCATGGTTGGAAATAAAAGTAACTGTATCACTTTTTTGGAACATCAAAAATGACGGAGTTTCATACACACTTGCATTTTAGCCACTTAAAGAAAGTTATTTTTTGAATTGTGATACAGTAAACTTTTCTTTTGAACCATAAGCTCACAATTATATACTTTATACATTTCTAACTTCAAAATTGATCAAGTTTCATACAAACTTTCAACCCTCATTTTAACTCCTCAGGGAATGAATCTCGAAAAATCCCTCCTTAATACACACTTACGTCATTCAAGAAAGGTTTCTACAAAATTTCATGTTTCTAAATTTCGGTTTCAGCTGTGCGTCGATCGATCAGTCAGCCAGTCCGTTCATAATTTCATCCCCCTTTACGTTAGCTTTCCCTTCTTTTCCCATTAACTTCCCCCGTTGCATTAGCTTCTAACCATAAGCCTAGATAATAAATTAAGTGATTTTTACTTTGAAAATTAATTACTTTACATACACAATTTTATCCCCCTTTTTAACCCTTCGGGGGTGGAATTATCAAAAACGCTGAGACACGTGTCAATTAATTTTCAATCGTCAGCCTAAACACAAATTTTGAAGATCCTAACTGATAAGCTGATGGACTTTCATATAAACTTCCATCCCCTATTTTACCCCTTTAGAAAAACCCCCCTAAAAAAAAAAGGATGCTTTTTTCAATGTTTTTAGGTTCTACTAATCAAACCAAACCACTGGTTTCAAGGATAACGGTGATCACACTAACACCCTAATTTTAGGTTTAGAAAAAACAAGTAAAGGTATTTTATTTTTATTTTTTACGGGTTCCTTTATCGATACTGAACTCACCCCTAAGCTATGGCACGCGACTATTTTAACAGCCTGTATAGAGAAGATAAAACTACAAGACCACTGACTCACTGACTCATTGCCATGTCGTTTCTCGGAATGGGTGAGAGATGGGTTAGGAGTATGTTTTGCAATAATATATTGAGTGAGTAGAGGAAAATAATAGAGGAGATTCAAATCCAAGATGGCGGCCGAGTCCATATCCGGTTTCGATGGGGAAAGGCCTTGGATGAGTTTCGACTCATTGGTCCCATACAAAATCTTTATTTTTTATTTAGCCTATATTGTCCCACTGCACTGAGTGACGACTCTGGCCCATCGGTCCTGATGCATTCGACAGACATGGCCCGCCCACTCCCACTTCAATCCAGCATTCTTGTTGCCGACATCAGCGATTCCGGTTCTTGAGCGTATTGTGGTATTGCGAATTCTGTCGCCGAGCTTAATACCCAATACGCTACGCTCCATCGCCCTTTGGCAAACCTTGAGTTTGGACTTTTGATACTCGGTCAGGGACCAAGTTTGAGCACCGTAGGTTAGGATGGGCAGAATGCACATGTCGATGAGTTTGCGCTTCAGGGATAAAGGTAGGTCTCCTTACATCAGCGACTTCATGGACCAGTAGCTGTTCCAGGCGTTCTCGACACGACGATCGATTTCTCTGTCTTGCCTGTTTTCGAAGGAAACTAGCTGGCCCAGATAAGTGTACTCATCGACATAGTGGATTTCTTGCCCATCTACCTCGACCCTACTTTTTGTGCTGTTGGTCATGACTTTTGTCTTTGACTGATTCATCATTAGTCCAACCTCAAGGCTTGCTATGCTCAGATCTTGGAGTATTCAAATATCAGTTCTGACACCTGGACATTTTTTAACGCTGCTTGCGTTAAAAAATGTCCAGGTGTCGCTTTAACAGCGTTACCAACGCTAGATTATTCAAACATTAAACTTAAAAGACTCAAGCGTTGGCAACTTGTTCAACGCATGGATCAGGACTTCTGGGCCAGATGGCATACAGAATATTTAACTAGTCTTTCGCAAATACTGAAGTAGACTAGGTCAACTGACCAAGCTCGCCTTGGTCAAGTTGTTATAATAAAAGACGAACAACAACCTCCGTTGCGTTGGCGTTTCGGAAAAATAATCAAACTTTATATCCCGGTCGTGATGGTATACCACGTTCTGCAACTGTCGAAACTGGACAAGGTGTCATTAATAGACCTCTTGTTAAATTGTGCCCCATCCCGGATGGTGGTAACTAATTTCAAAATTTTTCATATAAGTAAACTTTCATTATCATATATTCGTCTTTGTATTTGCAACATAAATGTATAACATAATATTTATCTATTTCATCACACTCTTACACAATTATTGAAAGATGTGGATGTGGACCTAGTCATAGTATTTTTTCTTCAGTCTCAATAAATGATGATGATGATGATGATGCCATCTAGCCGATTTCGACCACAGCGACTGCATTCGATGGCTTTCTAGTGTGGTTGCAGAGAGCTTTGGTGTGCTGCTCTTTCATGTGCTCTCAAGTGGCTAGCATATCCAACTTTGGCCGAAAAACTCCGAGCACAAATCGGACATGTCAGAACACCATTGACGAAATTGTAGGGTATAGCTGTAGGTGGTCTAGCTTTAAGTTTATCACGCTTTAAGTCCAGCTGTGACCTTCTTCTCTCTTCAAAGGCGTCGGCCTGCCGATGCACACGACGTCTCCACTCGGGCCGATTTTGTGCCTGCTTTTCCCACACTAACGGGTCAAATTCGCATTTTTTGAAGTGTCTATTCTGAACATCCTTGAAACGTAAAAACTGTCCACCACATTTCCGTTTTCCTTCCTGGAGTTCAGAATAGAAGATGAGCTTCGCCAGTCTGTCTTCGTGCATCCTAGAGACATGCCCACACCATCTTAGCTGACGTCTCATCAAGTAGGCCTCTATGCCAAGGACCTTGGCTTGCCTCAAAACGTTCGTGTTTCTAACACGGTCCGACCATTTGATGTTCATTATGTTTCGGAGGCATTTGAGATGGAATTTGTCCAAGGTCTTTATATGTCTTCGATACAGGCACCACGTTTCCGACGAGTACAAAAGATTTGGAAGGACAATTGCCATGTATACAGAGATCTTGGTCTTGAGCTTCAAATCGTGCGAGCTGAAAACTTTGGGCTTCAATTTGCCAAAAGCTGCTGCTGCAGCACATATTCTCTGATTAACCTCTGCGTCAAGATCCCCTTTACTGGTAATTATGCTGCCTAAATATTTGAAGCTTTCTACTCGTTTCAGCTTGCCACTGCCGATTAGGATGTCAGGAACCAACAGCTGTTCGTCCACGTTCATAGCCATAACTTCGGTTTTTTTAACGTTTATTGAAAGACCAAACTTACAACAAACGTCATTGAGGCTGCCTATCAGCGCCTGCAAACCGTCGCAAGTGTCTGCCACGAAGCACAGGTCATCAGCGTACATTATTTCTGTAATCGTGGTATAAGAGACTTTTGTTCGGGCTTTCAGTCTGGCAAGGTTGAATAAATTGCCATCGGTTCGGAAACGAATTCGAATGCCTTCTGAAATATGGTTCAGGGTTTCTCGAATGACGACGGCAAAGTATAGAGCAAAGAGTGTTGGTGCAAGAACGCATCCCTGCTTTACGCCACAGGTGACATTAAAAAAGTCTGATTGCTCGCCTTTTATCGCAACGCAACAGGACATATCGTCGTGCAGAAGTCGTATCATCCTAACAAATTTTTCAGAGCATCCCAATTTTATTAACAGAGCCCACAGAGCTTCTCGAGGAACACTGTCGAATGCCTTTTCAAGATCGACAAAGCAGAGGTATAGCGGTCGACCTTGTTCTTTACTTTTTTCTTGAAGCTGGCGAACAGAGAATATAGCTTCACAGGTCCCTCTATCAGGACGAAAGCCAAATTGGGTCTCTGGAAGGATTGCTTCTGATAATGGAATAAGACGGTTGAGAAGGATTTTCGCAAAAACTTTTCCAGGGGTTGACAGCAGCGAAATTCCGCGATAAGAGTTGCAGTCTGATCGGTCACCTTTGTTCTTATACAGGGCACTTATTCGAGATACTTTGTAAGTGTCTGGCACCCTCTCTTCACTCCACATTGTCACGAAGAGATCCCTGATGACTTCATGCAATCTCTCACCCCCGTACTTAAGCAGCTCCCCTGGGATGTTATCAACGCCAACCGCCTTTTTGTTGTGTAGTTGTTTGATGGCATCCTGGACTTCTTTTATAGTTGGGGGCTCGTCTAGCCCAGTGGCTGTCGGTAGTGTGGACATAGAAAGAACATATGTCATATCTGCTGAGCGATCTAAATTGAGAAGGTTGTTAAAATGCTGGGCCCAACGCACAAGCACTTCCTCTTTAGATGACAAACGCTCAGAACCATCACGTGATTTAATAGGCACATTAACACGATTGCTTGTTCCAATCAGTTTCCTCACCTCCCCATAAAATGCACCAAGTTGTCTAGTGTCCGATAGCCACTGAATGTATTCGGCTTTTTCGAGCCACCACTTGTCCTTAATACCCCTAGTTAATTTCCGCAATTCAGAACTACTCTGTTTGGTGTTGCCTACGGTACTGCATGGTCTACTGCGATCTTGTTGTCTTAGCAGGTTTCGGTGCTTTTGCAGTGCTTCTGCCAAAATCTCATTATTCTCATCAAACCAGTCCTCATTCCTGTGCATCTTTGTGCCTAATATCTGAGAACCGGTATCCAGTAGTCGAGAAGAGAAGTCTTGCCATCGAGCATGAAGATCACCATCCGATGCAGTAGAATTACTCAGTGCAGAATTAAGAGCATTGACATATTCCTCCCTCGTATTGAGATCCTGAAGTTTCCCTACGTTTAGGCACGTGGTTCTTACTATGGGCGATCTTCGAGGAGGATGAAGCCGAAGTTTTAGCTTCGTTATAATCAGCCTATGGTCTGTCCAGCAGTTTGCACCTCGCATTACACGTGTAATTCTAACTTGGGGTATGTCTCTTTGGCGAACAATCGCGTAGTCAATAAGATGCCAGTGTTTGGAACGAGGGTGCATCCACGTAGCCTTGTGCTTCATCGGGAGTCTGAATAGCGTGTTCGTGATGGATAAACTGAACTGAGCACAAAGGCTGAGTAGTGATTGCCCGTTACTATTCATATTACCGATTCCGTGTCTACCTAAAACACTAGGCCACGCTTCGAAATCACGCCCAACTCTAGCATTAAAATCACCCAGGATTAGTATTTGCTCCCTAGGTGATATTTTAGCAAGAACTTGACCCAATTCTTCATAAAACTTGTCCTTAACCTCGTCTGGATTAGTCATGGTGGGTGCGTATACACTTATTACATTTAAATAGTTACCATTATCGAGATGTAGGCGTAATGATACTGTTCGATCTGAAATGTAAACTGGGTGTTCATCTAATTTCTTGGCGATCGTCGTCTTAATCGCCAAACCTACCCCCGAGCGTCTGGGCTCAGACGCAGCAGTCCCCTTCCAAAAGAAAGTGTATCCACCGCCTTGTTCTTCCAGTTCTCCTTCGTCAGCCAAATGTGTTTCGCTGAGTGCAGCTATGCCTATATTATAACGAGCAAGCTCATGTGCTACAATTGCTGTCTTACGCTCAGGGCATAGATTATTATCTCGATCCAGAAGTGTGCGTACATTCCACGCACCAAATGTCATACTTGATGTTTTTATATAATTACTATTGTAGCGTCGACCACGAAGTAAGGGTTGCACTGGCAGCCGCGGTTACTACCACCCAGATAAGAAGGGTGAACAATTTTTGGGACACCTTTTCTAGTCCTCTCCCCGGCTGAGCGGGGGAAGCAGTGCCTCCCTGAATAGGGCTGCTTCGTCACTCAATGTGCTGCCCAATCCGTACTGTCACCCAAATTGCAGCACGAAAACGACCACTCTCCTTGAGCCGCCTATGTGCAGACATCAGACAAAGCCCAGCTTGCAGCACAGCCAGACCTCTCTACCTCTGTCCATCGCCATAGGTCTTTAATAATCGAAAGCCATTATTACGGAAGCAGTCATGTACGCAGGATATATTATAGTGCATAAGTGTGCGCGCAAACACAGATGCACTCTCTCGTCCGTACCCTTCTTGATCCAGTGGAGCGGAAACCGTTACGACTGGAGGAGGGCTAGATGCAGTGTCTGGCCGAACGATAACTACATGTCTCCTTTCGCCGCCCTTAAGGCCTTCCACAATGCCTAGCTGCCTCGCCACCGTAGGTAGATTGCCAATGAGACCGAGGCAGACCCTGTGCACTATGCGGGGAGCAACCGCAAGACTTGAGTGCCGAAACACTTAAGCCCCTCTCGACCAGGTTTAGCCCACGAGCCGACGTGGTTACCGGGGTGTGGCCGCTGCGTGCAACACAGCTACTTGGAGCCACTGGTGAGAGTTTGTAGGGTATCAACGATTTTAACTAGGTATTCCGCCGCCTGCGAAGGCCGACTGGCTGGAATCCGACGTTAACACCCCACTACACCCCTAAATCAATAAATATCGCCAGTGGGGGGGAATAGTATTAAAGAACAGTATAAAGAAAACCGGTAACTTAGTCTTTTGCACAAGTCACCAAATCCCTATTCCTCCTCGTCTTTTGTTTCCATTTCCTGCGCGAACCTCACTAGCGCACACACACATAGACACTTTTCGTTCAAACACCAAATCAAAACGGAAAACTCCAGAAACCCTCAAGATAACTGTGAGATGAATCATCAAGGGACGTCCCAGACTATTTTACATATAAACGTAGTGCACTGTGGAAGAAAATCGGGTGTGAAGTGAATACGTGTGCAGCACTCGACGGCCACGTGAGTACCCACATCTTTTCCTTCGTTCTCCTTGTTGCAAAGCTATTTTACCGGTGGGATAAACAGTCATTTTATCGAAGAGATAGAACTACAACATTATTTGGGCCTTCAGCCGGATTTCATACATCGCATCGGAAATGGGTATTTGTCGAAAAAGTTGTTCTGCTTCCTCAAATAACCTTGAGGGGGTAGGTACTTAAGTGACGGAGAAACAGTTTCAAACATAATATATTAACAAATGGTTACAAATAAATAGATACAAAACGAGTAAATTAATTAAATGTGTATCTATGAGTTCAGCTAAAGAAGAATGTAAGTAATGAGTAGGTATTTTATTGTGTATTAAGTAACACTGGTAGCAATAAACAAATACAGAAATAAGCCAAGACAGCATAAATAATTTTAAAAGAAAATAAAGTAGGTATACAGTTTTTTAGTTGAACATAAAACACACACATGACACCGGCTTTCTAACGATGTTTTCCTTTACCGAGCAGTGGTGATGAAATAAATTACACAAAGTAATACGGCTGCCTGGGTTTGAACCCACGACTTACTGTTCGTAAGTCGGGGCCGCCACCACTGGCCCACCGCACATTCTTTCAACACACCATTTCGCTTGCCATCGCTGCCACACTAATAACTTATATCCTTCTCCTATCTCTCTTGCCTCCTCACCCTTCCACTGAGTCTCTTGCAGACACGCTATTTTTATCCGTCGCCTTTTAAGAATATCTGCTAACTCTCTTCCCCTTTCAGTCATCGAACCTTTAATCCAGCTCGCACACCTCATTCTTACATCTCTTACTCTCCGAGCTTGCGTCTTACGTCGCATCCGTTTTGCTATCTGTCGTCGACGTTTACACCATTTTTTAAATAGAACTGCCGAATTGCCTTGAAATTAGGTGAACTGCCTGTCGAAAATTTCTGACAATTCAACAAATATATCCTATAATGATACCTGTAATGACAATTTAGTGTTTAAGAAAATTACCAGTTTTTCCGCCGCGGTTCTACTGTAATCTGCCGCATATCAAGAGATACTGTTTATCAACAATATACGTATATGATAACAGAAATATGTCAAATTGTCACGACAGGTATATAATTATTATAAAGGGTGTAAAACACCTCCGAAAGGCACTTGTTCTCCTCGTCATTGCGATCATTTTTTTGTTCTACACCATACCTGGGAACCTTCTAGTTACTGAGATATTGGGGGTCAAAGTTCCGACTTTTTTTTTAAAATACTAGTTTTTAATGTAACATTTTTACTTTAAACACCTCCACGACCCCCGTACTACTCAATCCATCCACCGGCACAATGTTTTGAGTGCGTTACATTGAGTTCTACCACAAAACATGATTTCTCACCCCAAAAAAAAAAAGTCGTTTCCCAGCAATAATTTTTGCGTAAAGTACTTCGTTTGGTGTACAGACTGCTTGGTTGACGGCTTCGTGATGAGGTCTTTTACACCCTGTATATTTTCTACCGTGACAAATTTTTCAATGATAATCTTTATTACTTATTTACACAAAAAAATTACAAATTTTCGGATTGTCACCTGTCGCCTGTCTCTTGTCATTTTCACGTTTATGAAATAGGCACCAGAACTCTTAATTCTCCACCTTTCATAATAAATACTATATTATAGTATATACAAGGGGAAAACCAACCTTAATAGGAACCCTTAACCTTAGGAAAAACGTAAATTTTATGAGCCTAGGGTAATTTAGGAACAATCATCGGTGTATGTCTATTTATGTGTGTGTAATTTTATTATTCAAATCATGTATTTATTTTGACTTCCTTTCATTTCACTTTATTTTACAATTGCGATTTATTTTGATTTAATTTTATTTTATTTGTTTTATTTATTATGATTTTTATTAATTGGTTGACTTAGATTTTGAATTTAATTTGATTGAATTTGTTTTGTTTTGATTATATTTACTTAAATTCTAGTTGATTGAATTTGATTTTATTTTATTTTACTGTGGTACTACTAATGTTTTATTGTATCTTTTATTATTTTTTATTTGACAATGGATGTTATTTAGAGATTAATAAAATTTATTTTATTTAAATGATGGATAATCTCGTAATGTGGTCGACGCGACGGGACCGGCCGGGCGGGCGCGGCCGCGTCGTGCGCAGGTGGCATACAGTTACTGAGCTCGCGTGTCGTTGCAGGAGCTGGCGGAGTACGAGGGCGTGCCGCGCGGCCCGCAGCTCTCCGTGCAGGGTAAGCGCTGGTCAAGTGGCCACTGGACTCACTGCACACAATACACATTAGTCCCGCACTTCTCCCGCCTCTCTGTGCCTAAAAACACGGAAAACATGTACATTGTACCACATGATTGTGATTCTTTTTTTTTTATTTGTTTCAACAAAAAGTTACATAGGAGTATTTCACAAATCTTCTGCCAAACTGCAGGACAGTTTGTCGGCAGAATTCGGCATTCAGCAATTCTGAATTCGGCAGTGATGTATTGTGAGGCGAGTTGAATGAAAGACGAGTGGAGATACAATTTTAGGATAAACATGAGTAATATGTGTAGTAATGTAATAGTGGTGGACACATACTACACCTTCCATCCTGAGGAAAAAAATACATTTGTACTGACAGCTAGTTTTTTTTTTTGTTATTACATACGTATTGCACCAAATTAAGGCATCGTCACTTATTTTCATAGTACAGATAATAATAATATACTTTTATTCTATAGCGTTAAATATTTCCTAGTTAGCATTATAAAACTTTAGAACAGTTCAACCAACACAATTTATTTAATCTGAATTTGTTTACATTCCACACTTAGGTGTCATATTATTATAAATAAATTTCAGGGCTGACCATTGATTGAACTTGGCAGCCATTTAGATCTTAGTTCTCGTCGAAGTCAAAAACCAAGGCATAATCATAATATTAAACTTGCTTCTCATTACACATCTATGTTTTTGATGGGATACAAAACACAGTAAACCTTACATGAGAAATAAAAAATTCCTACATATTATTATACCCTAGAATAACTTGATAACTTTTGTTGTTTTTGTTTGTTTAATTCATTTAGTTTTTTTTTGTCACCGACTTTTGAAGCTAAAGTTATTTTACACTTTTTTGTGTTTTTGAAGTTGGTTTTATTTTTTTGCAAAAAAGTTTTTTTATTTTCCCATTTTTAGTTGTAATATCCTATACAAATATTTGCTATGCATTTGTTTTACATTGTTAACAATACATGTCATGGTAATAGGCTTATCCCCAATAAATGGAACTTAAAATACCTAAACTGTCGAAATTTGGGTGTATTGTACACATCTGCGTACCCCTCAGAGCATACAGACGTGATGTTACGTCATGATGTTGTGTAAACAATAAACATCCAAGCAATTGCAGCAATCACGACCGATTTACCAGCTAGTTTTGAAGAGTTCCATTGTATATCTCCGAAGATCAGCATCAGATCTTCACCAAATTTAAATGCGACTATTTCAGGAGTATATTCTTTCAAATAAAAAAAGAATTTTGAGAATCGCTCCACAAATCGAGGAGAACTCGGTGAAAAAAAAAATACCAATCGAATTGAGAACCTCCTCCTTTTGGAAGTCGGTTAAAAAGGGGGGAAAAATTGTACCTCATTTCAATTTTTCACACAAAGATAATAGCCGTATAACCGAAGTTGACCGATCATTAGATCGCTCCTTCTTTTTAACCGACTTCCAAAAAGAGGAGGTTATCAATTCGTCAGATTATTTTTTTTTGTGTGTATGTTCAGCCTTTTTTTCGCCAATTGTTAACCGATTTCAATGATTTTGTTTTGTTTGGAAGAAAATTACTTCGCGGTGGTCCGGTATAAACTTGGTGAAGATCTGATGGTGATCTTCGGAGAAATACAATGGAACTCTTCAATTATAGACAGCAAATCGGTCATGCTTGCTGCAATTGCTTGGATGTTTGTTGTTTTCACAACATCATAACATATCATCACGCTTGTATGCTCTAGGGGCTGCATACCCCCTAGACCTAGATGTGTACAGTACACCCACATTGACAGTTAGGTATGTTAGATTCCATTTTATTGGGGATAAGCCTATTACCATGACAAGTATTGTTAACAATATGAAATAAATGACTGCCTCGTTAGTTTAGTGGTGGTGACTACTCAGCATGAGGTCCTGGGTTCAATTCCCAGGTCGGGCAGTGTTATTGTGTCGACCCGAATAGCGCAGCGGTAGTAAGGCTGCCCTACGTTTTTAGGGTCCCGGGTTCAAATCCCGGTCGGAGCAAATGTTTGTGTGATGAGCATGAACATTTGTTTCCGAGTCATGGATGTTAATATGTATAATAAGTATGTATTTACAAACAAAAAGTATCTATGTAGTATATCAACTATCTGGTGTCCACGACACAAGCCTCGTTGCTTAATGTGGCACTAGATGGCGCTGTGTGTAATGTCCAGCAATATTATATTGGGTTTTTACATCAGGAATTTCTCAGTAGCAGCCATGGAGTCTGGAATTGCGCCATCGCTCGCATGGGACATGTTACGTGGCACATATTACATGCTACTTAAACATAACTTCCCGATGGGACTTAAACATAATAACCGATCGCTTTACGAGATGCGAGACGAAGCGGACGTGTTTTTCTGTACGCAAGTACGGCCCTTCTAACCCTAAAATTAGAAACTCTAATTGTGGTGGTACAAACTTCGTTTGAAATACTGTTAGGATAAAGTTCTAATCAGCTTGCACTATAAAGCGGTTGTTACGTTAGTCACTGCGGCCGAATAGTGCGAAATGAGTGGTTTTTTGCAATTTACAAAAAAGCTATTGATTGGATTAAAAAAAAAACCGGCCAAGTGCGAGTCGGACTCGCGCACGAAGGGTTCCGTACCATTATCTATACATTAGACAAAACGGCAAAAAAATCACGGTTGTTGTATGGGAGCCCCCCTTAAATATTAATTTTATTCTGTTTTTAGTATTTGTTGTTATAGCGGCAACAGAAATACATCATCTGTGAAAATTTCAACTAGCTCTAGCTGTCACGGTTCATGAGATACAGCCTGGAGACGGACAGACGGACAGACGGACAGACGGACAGACGGACAGACGGATAGACGGACAGACAGACAGACAGACGGACAGACAGCGAAGTCTTAGTAATAGGGTTCCGTTTTTACCCTTTGGGTACGGAACCCTAAAAAAACACAAGAGACCTGCTTGCCAGTTAGTTCAATTAGTATGCAAAGTTTCATGATCTAATTTGAAGTAGTTTTTGAATACCAGCGTTTTATTGTTCGATTTGGAGGTAACTTTAGATTTTTTTCTATCGAGAAAAGTTTATGGAATCGTGTTTTCGTCACACATAGTACTTAGCATTAATCCTCAACTTTACGATATATTTATTTCAAAATTAATGCTGCAGTATTTTAGGCGTAACGGAGGATCATGCATATAAACAATGGCGACAAATATATCAATAATTATTGCAGCGTCAGTTAAAAACAAAATGTGTCACCAGTGACTAGTGCCATAGCAACTTTTATGTGCAAGTGGAACTAAATTATATTTATTTTCTACTGACAATAAATAAAGTGTTGCGGTTAGGATGTCTAACCCAGGATCCAGCCCATTTGGGACCCGTAGCCAATTACTACGACGAAGTCCTCCACCAACACCTACCGGAGAATTGCCCCCGAGTGAACCAAATCCTCCACCACCTGTACCAGCACCTGAGGAGAATTTTTAGCCGAGTAAAATAGTCAGCACCCCAGATACAGAAATGGTTGTTATCTATTGGCGGTATTCTAACCGAAGTCTGCAGTATTGTTGGTGAAGGAAAAATGAACTCGGACCAGAAGCAACGTGTCGTAAATCTTTACCGTAAGGTCCAAAGTGGGTCTTCTCAGATGGCAGTATTTTACCAATCGATAAAGCAGAAAATGATCCAGTCCTACAGCACCGTTCAGCACCTACAGCTTCAAAAGAACATGGCTAACTCTCTGGACCAGTTTAAAGAGGTTATTGAGTCGAAGCTGAATACGTCCAACAATTCATATGCTAGTATGGTGAAGAAAGGCTCCAACAATTTCATCCGTCCTGCAAATTTGAGTGCAATCGCCATCTATTCCAGCGATAAAACTAAAACAAGTGACGACACCACACCAAGTCACTTGTTCAAAAGTTAATATCTCCCGAGCAACTACGTGGCTTGAAAAAAGTCAAAAATGGGGGAGTACTGACTAGCACTGAAAATAAAGGCAATATAGACAAATTGAAGTATTTGGAGAAGATGTTCACCTCGGGCCTTACAATAGAAGGACCTTCTAAGCGACGCCCTAGGGTTACTGTCATTGGTGTTCCCGTAGCCCTTACTGAGAAGGAGGTATTTGACTGTATTTAGGAGAAAAACCTATCTGTAAATTGCCAAATAGAACTCGTGAATCCTTCCTTGAGACCTTAAACTGAGCCATAAATCGGGGAAGAAAGGCCTTGCTACCTGCAACTACATTCTGGAAGTACCCGCTGGCATAAGAAAAATGCTGGTCAACCAAAGCAGATTTTTTATTGATTGGACTTCAATGGTGCTACAATTGCCAGCAGTTTGGCCACGCAGCTAAATTTTGCCGTGAAACGAGTCCTACTTGCAACCACTGTGCAGAGACGGGTCACTCCGTGAAGGAATGCAGTATCAAATCTTCTCCACCCCAGTGTGCGACGTGCAAAAGATTTAAAAGGAAATGTGACAATCCAACCGGTGATGTAAGTTGCCCAGCACGCAAATATGCAGAGACCAACTACATCAACTCAAAATACTATGAGGACGCCTAAGAGCGCCACAGTATATTATACATATTTAGTATAGGCACACAAACAGGCTCATCCCTTATTTGTATTTCTTCTTAGTTTGTAATTATCATGAGCAATCAGCTAATCAGTGATCTAGATAGTTTTACTGTGGCTGAATCCAAAATCTGTAATGTTGAGGACTGTAAATACCTTCTTCGTTCTGGCGACAAATCGCTTACCTTGCTTACACAAAATATTCGCAGCATAAACCGAAACATGGACAGTTTTGAAGTGTTTTTACAAAGTCTTGACATAAGCTGTGATATTATCGTACTAACAGAATGTTGGCTCTCAAAACAGACAGTCAACTTACCGTCTCTGAACGGTTTTTATTCATATATATATATATATATATTCAGAGAGAAACACCAACCAAAACGACGAAGTTGTAGTAAGAATTTCAATTTGACTTTATAAGTTATAAGTCATCGAACCTTGAAGATAAAGTTTCGAATTTACTAAGTCTAAGTGTAAGTTCCGCCCTTTGTGTAAAGTTTCCAACCGTGATATTTTTTCTAAATAATTTTTAAACTTAGTTACTTGGCCCTTGACGGAACTTCGTCTAACATTTAATTCCGCCAAGTTCTTGGCTTCGTCGCCTAAACCCATTATGACTGTTTATTTCAAACAAAATTCTCACGAGAAAGAAATTAAAGAATTGTATGATTGAAATAAACTTAAGGAAAACTAACGTTAAAATAAACCAAATAAAATGAAAGAATACGCTCACGCCCCTGGTTGGTGGTGTCTGCCGCGCGGGAGGCCGAGGTCGCAGGCACCGGTTTGTGGGCTGCCTCTGCACGGACGTTGCGCGTGCGTTGCGCGGAAAAACTTGGGCGATTCTGAAATGTTCGGCGAAATAATCACTAAATGGAACTAAACTGGGCACAGCTGCAGCCTGTGGAATTAATTTCCTAAAATATATTCTTAATTCTTAATAATTAAACAACAAAAAAAGGTTCGATTGTACTATTGATTTTATGTGGGTATGTAGGTACTTCGAGATGTGAAATGTACTAGAAGATTCACCAAAACGGAAAAAGAAATGAAATATGCAACGTAGAATATCCTTGCGAGTTGTCACTGATACTAAATAATAGCGAACTCGTGGAAATTTAAAGAAAGAAATACTGTATGACGCAATTCTGTAACCTTGACAAGGTCAAACTATGTATAAAACCTATGAAGTTGCACAAGTAGAAAACCATACAGAAATTGGATTAGGACGTAGGCTACTTGGTTTTAACGGAAGATTAGGAATTAAGGAAGGGCACTTAGCTGCAGAAATGCTGCTGCGCTGCGGTGTGACGCCGTATATAGCATCAATGTCCGGCGGTGCTAAGTAAATAAAATATGTGTGGACTGATGTTCGTCCGTTTTAGAATGTAGATGAATTGATTATCCAAAATGTCAGGTAGAAGTTTTCCATAGCAATTTATTTTGTGCGCAATCTACCGACATTTTTGAGCGCCTGATCAAAACAATTAGCAGCAGCCTAGCGACGCAGCGACGGATTAAAACGTCAGGCGCAAACACATTTGCTCCTACCGGGATTGGAACCCGGGACCCTAAGGCCGTTTGTCCACCGCCGCCGTCACCGGACCGTCACCGAGAACGAGATTATTTCGGGCCGAGTTTATATGGATATCTAAGATGACGGTGCTCGGGTGACGGACTTGCGGTGGACACGCGGCTATAGTAGTCTATGTATCAGTACTTCGGTGCCGTCATCTCGTTCTCGTTGACGTTCCGGTGACGGCGGCGTTGGACAAACGGCCTAAGAACGTAAGGCAGCCTCACTACAGCTGCGCCAATCGGGTCGTCATAATAGACTCAACAAGAAACTAAACTTCTATAGCTTAGAATATAGAAGTTTAGTTTCTTGTTGAGTCTAATAAAGGAAATGTAGTTTTGTAATATCAGATTATTTAGCGATACTTATAATAATTACACGGACACAGAAAAACTTCTAGAAGTCCTGGTTTGATTATGTTATTCCCTCGTATCTAATTGTACTTACTTAATTTAGTTGGTTTTTGTACCAGTTTGAGTATTGTTATAGTTGTTAATAGATTTCTTTTATTTTACAACATTTACTGTCTTAATTAATTTGTGCTATGTAAAGTGATGACCTGAAACACAGGTTTAAATAAACCTAGATCGGGCAGGTCGCAAACATTCCACATTATCGTTTCTTGCAACTGTTAAATATATTTTAGTTATAGTTTAATTTTAAGCACTAATTATATGTTTCAGAAATAACATTAATGCACCTATGTACATTTTTGTAATACTCTTTTTAATTTAATTATTCTTATTATATTCTCGTAACTGGCGAAATGTGGGTGTAGGTACTATTGGGTACAGCTCAGCCCAACTCTTCGGGGATTACAGGCGTGATGTTATGTTATCTTAAAATAAATGTATAGCTAATATTTGTATAGGATATTACAACTAAATATGGAAAAATAAAAAACTTTTTTGGAAAAAATAAAACAGATTTCAAAAACACAACAAAGTGAAAAATAACTTAAGCTTCAGAAGTCGGTGGCAAAGATACTGAATCAAACACACAGAAGTCACCGACTTCTGAAGCTAAAGTTATTTTTCACTTTGTTGTGTTTTTGAAGTCGGTTTTATTTTTTGCAAAAAAGTTTTTCCGATTGACTCCCGGCAAAAGAAACTCGCACTCGAATATCTTTGTATTAATGCGAACTCGTTCAGTCGACGCTCCACTAGTTTTTCATGGCACCTTTTGTATGTGCGCCAAAGAACAAATACCGCTCCCAACGTCAGAACAACACTTATTACGACCAGGATAGTTAAGTTAGTCAAAGCACCAACGTCAGTACCTCTACCATGAGTTTACACAGCCAAAACTCGCTAGCGTCTCCGTAAATTATTTGTATGAAATATTGTACAGCGCCCCTAGCGGTCACAGAAAGAATTAAAATTCGACCATGAGTAGTACCTACTATAGATTACGACAGGTTATAGTATTATGCTATACTTACACTTCATATTCGGTTTAAAGACATTTACTTCTCAAAGAACAAATTAGTTCACTTAAAGAAAAACTCAACTAAATTAACAATTGGTTGTAGTTTTACATTACGACGTTCAAACTATCCAAGAAACTGAACACCACAGTTTTTTTTATAAAATAGAAGGTATGTAATTAAACTAAATAAAGATACAAAACAGTTCACACTAAACTTATGTGTCTAATACAAAAAGCTAAACTTATGCGTCTAATATTTAATTCCTCAGGCCTTTTTTATTAAATGTTGGTATGCTTGTACACTCTCTGACATTTTAGGTAATTTATTGTACAGCCGAACCCCCTCATACATAGTTTTTCTGCTGCACAAGGTTCTCAATCTTCCGCATCCGTAGATTTCAACAGCTCAACAATATCTTCTAAATCCCGATTAGTTTTACCGTCCTTTCTACGCCTCTTCATTTTCTTGTTTGATGAGGCTTCAAATAATAACTTTTTAGCCGTTAAAATTTCATCCGAGTCAAATACTGTATTGCAAATTCTGATCAATGAAATCTCATCCATCACAGTCATTTTATTATACACAAAGGCTAACACTTCATTTATCACAATGTTGCAGGTGCAACATTTTACAAAGTTCGAGGTCATGGTCCTCACACAATCGTACACGAATCGGTCAACGACTTCTCGCGAGCGCGTTCAGCTGTCAACTGACCAATATTCTCTGCGCCAACAGAAGCAGTTTGCGCTAAGATCAACTTCCTCTGTTTTGGATGTAGAACTTCGGTGAAAGAAATGAAAATGAAAATCGGTGCAGTAGTTTTTGACTTTATCGCAAACAGACAGACATACAGACGCGGCGGAGGACTTTGTATTATAATATGTAGTGATATACTATACTAAGGGGTCACCCTTGTTTGGTATAACAACTTTTGATGTAATGTTACTAATTCGAACAACGTTTAAGAAAATAATCAATTTGTATAATATCGATTAACATAATTTTCATTTCATCGAATATCTATTTGCGATAACAACATTTGCGCTATTGATCAAAAGGTATAAATGTTCATTTGATGTAATGTTCAGGTGGTATAACATTTATTTTATCGAATACTCAATTAGTGTATGTTATGCAGAAAAGGAAATATAGTAAATATTTGCAAATTTTTTGTTTTGAAAAAGAAAACACCTAAACTAATCTGAAATTAAATGAGATCAAATTTTAATGAGGTCGTTGATGACAAACTAGTTTTGCCGCCGATTTGGGGCACCCCGACACGGATAGATTAGGTTAGAAGGGTATGGCGTCATACCCTTCGTGGTTATTTTTTTATAAACCATTCAGGAGTAGGAGCCTCGCGAAGCGGGGCTCCGTCGACCGGGTCCCCCTCGACTCGGTTACAAGAGCATAACAGTTCAGTTTCTGGTGGTCATAAATATATTTTTGGTTCTAATTTTACGATAAAATGGGGATTAATTTTGGTGATCATTTACTAATTTTGGCATTCAAAAGTGCTTTTGCCGTTACATTTTGCTAAATCTGGTGGTTCGTTAATTGTATGCCATAAATAATTATTAGAAGAATTATTGAAAGATCTTTCGACTAAATCATTATTAGTTTAAATAAAATTAGTGAATTTGAAAATTCAGAATTCAACCCCTAAAGGGGGAAATGGGGTAACAAAGCCTGAAATTCAACATAGGTATTGTTTTTATGGTGAATTGGGTCGGGTGTATTACAAAAACAACGATTTTAAGATTTAATGTGGCAGACCAGAAATACTACCATTCCCTGTTGGGGTGCGATGGGGTTAAAATGTCTAAAAATCAATATGGGTGTCGATACCGAGATTATCAGGGGTGCTGATTACGAAAATGGCATTTATTTTGAGATCCAGATGATAATGATTGTGATTACGATGATGATGATGATTGTGATAATGATGACGATGATTGTGATGATGATGATTTTGATTACAATGATAATGATTGTGATTACGATGATGATGATTGTGATAATGATGATTGTGATAACGATGATAATGATTGTGATTACAATGATAATAAGTGTGATAACGATGATGGTGATTGTGATAGTGATTGTGATTGTAATGGTGATTGTGACAGTGACGGTGATTGTGATAGTGTCGGTGATTGTGATGGTGATAGCGATGGTTGTGATAACAAGGACGAAGATTGTGATGATGATGATTGTGATTAAGATAATAATAATTGTGATTACGATGATGGTGATTGTGATAGTGATTTTGATGGTGATTGTGATGGTGATTGTAAAAGTGGGAGTGATTGTGATGGTGATGGTGATTGTGATTGTGACAGTGATGGTGATTGTAATAATGATGTAGATTATTGTGATTACTATGATAATGATTGTGATAACGAGGGTAGTGATTGTGATGGTGATGGTGATGGTGATTGTGATTTTGATTGTGATAGTGTTGGTGATTGTGATAATGATGGTGATTGTGATAATGATTGTGGTTGAGATAGTGATGGCGATTGTGATCATGATGATTGTGATTAAGATGATAGTGATTGTGATTACGATGATAATGATTATGATTACGATTATAATGATTGTGATGACGAGGATGGAGATTGTGATGATGATGATTGTGAATACGGTGATAATGGTGGTGATTACGATGATAGTGATTGTGATAATGATGATAGCGATTGTGATTACGATGATAATGATTGTGATAACGATGATGGTGATTGTGATAACGATGATGGTGATTGTGATAACGATGATGGTGATTGTGATGCTGATTTTGATGGTGATTGTGATGGTGATGATGATTGTGATAGTTATTATAAGAGTGGTGGTGATTGTGATGGTGATAGCGATGGTTATTGTGATGGTGATTGTGATGGTGATTGTGATTGTGATTGTGATGGTGATTGTGATGGTGATGGTGATTGTGATGGTGATGGTGATTGTGATTGTGATTGTGATTGTGATGGTGATGGTGATTGTGATTGTGATGGTGATTGTGATGGTGATGGTGATTGTGATGGTGATGGTGATGGTGATTGTGATTGTGATTGTGATTGTGATGGTGATGGTGATTGTGATGGTGATTGTGATGGTGATGGTGATTGTGATGGTGATGGTGATGGTGATTGTGATTGTGATTGTGATTGTGATGGTGATGGTGATTGTGATTGTGATGGTGATTGTGATGGTGATTGAGATAGTGATGGTGAGTGTGATAATGACTGTGATTACGATGATAATTATTGTGATAACGATGATGATGATTGTGATAGTTATTTTGATGGTGATTGTGATGGTGATGGTGATTGTGATAGTGATTGTGATAGCAATAGTGATGGGGATTGTGATGGTGATTGTGATAGTGATAGTAATGGTGATTGTGATAATGATGGCGGTTGTGATAATGATGGCGGTTGTGATAGTGATGGTGATTGTGATAATAATAATTGTGATGATTATGAAATGTGGCACATAGATAGTTTATAACCTGGATTAACATGGAGGACACTATTATCCCTTTAGTATGATCCAGTGGGACAGTTACCGAACTTAACGCGGGCGAAGCCGCGGGCAACAGCTAGTACTTAATAAAAATCTACCAATTGATTATTCGGTCAAATGAATATTTATACGAAATGACTTTATTGTAACTAAAATTAGCCGGAGCGATTATCGACAAAACGTTGTTATACTAAACAAGAGTGAACCCAAGAGAATAACGATGAAACAGCTAGCAGCATGCATGCTATTCTAGAACACGGAAAACCTTGCGGGGCTAGTCTCGGCAGGGGTGAGTGGAGAATGTAACGTGTCGGTGATGTTGCAGACTTGATCGAGGACGGCTTCGACACGAGTCCGGCGTGGTTCTTCGGTCTGGTGGCGGAGTGCGGCGGCGCCGTAGTGGGGCACGCGCTGTGCAGCCGCGCCTACTCGTCGTGGACGCGCCGCGCCTTCTACGTCGAGGACCTGTACGTGCGGCCAGTAGCGCGCCGCCGCGGCGTCGGCCTGCGCCTGCTGCAGGAGCTCTGCCGGGTGCGTACTCGCGCCCACTAACCTGTGAGCGCGCGGCGGAGTTATTTATGTTCTCCGCGTGTTGCAGATGGCGATGGTGGAGGGCGTGCACCGCGTGGACTGGCACGTACTGGAGGACAACGCGCCTGCGATCGGCTTCTACTCGCGGCTGGGCGCACGCGACCTGCACGTCACCGAAGGCCGCGCCGCCATGCGGCTCGACCGGCCGCACATCGAGCGCCTCGCGCAAGATCAGCCCTGAATCTGCCAGTCCGCCACAATCAAACAAAAGATGTTCGCAAACTTCAAGTTTTATGTCGGCACGTCATGGGCGTGGAATGGAAATATACTAAGTGAAATAACCCAACTTTTTCAAATATTACAATATTTTGCACTTTATCAAACCATGTTGTTATTTCTATACTCTATACTTTATTTCTTTACTCACGCGACAAATGCCTTCTTCCCCCGCCCTCTTCCGGGGACGTACACGCTCTTCGCGAGGCGGCACATCCTGTGAACAGCTGAACACCACATCTTGCCATGGAGTTCACACGATATCGTGTACGTCACATGTAGAGTTCCATCTTTTTTTGGTATGAATAAAGTATTTTTTCATTTTGGTAGAACAAAAATAAAGTACAAGCATAAAAAACCGGCCAAGAGCGTGTCGGGCCACGCTCAGTGTAGGGTTCCGTAGTTTCCCGTCCGTCACAATAAGTGTTCCCATTTATGAGTTTAAAGGTGGGTATCCACTATGTAAAAATGCTTGCATATACGAATATACTACAAACTTAGTCCAGAAATTATTTTGTACAACTTTTTGTCTTTTTTGTACTAAACTGTTGTTTCCATCAAGTTCAAAATGATTTTCCTATATAAAGTTCTACTTTTCAGATTTTTTTCATATTTTCTAAACTTATGGTTCAAAAGTTAGAGGGGGGGGACACATTGTTTTTTACTTTTGGAGCGATTATTTCCGAAATTATTGACATTATCAAAAAATGATTTTAGAAAACCCCTATTCATTTTTAAATACCTTTCCAACAATATATCACACGTTAGGGTTGAAATTAAAAAAAAAAAAACACTTCTCACTTTACATATAGGGGGGCTACCCTAATAAAACATTTTTTTCCAATTTTTATTTTACCACTTTGTTGGCGTGATTGATATACATATTGGTACCAAATTTCAGCTTTCTAGTGCTAACGGTCACAGAGATTAAGCGAGGACGGACGGACAGACATGGCGAAACTATAAGGGTTCCTAGTTGACTACGGAACCCTAAAAAGGGTATTTATATTATGTGTCATTAGGTATTTGTCCGTTAAAACGGTAACCCTAGTCACATGGTACGTACATTTGTTTTCGTAAAAACGGAATGTCTCATCAGCCGCAATAGCAGTGCAAACACAGCTCACCGTGCTAGCAATATGAGATGGTGCAAGACACGGGTTGCATCCCACACCAAAGGCCTAGCTACCATAGGGCACGCCACAAATGTGGCGATAAGTCCCCTCTTTGAGGAGTGGCTTGAGAGACGCCACGGCGTCCTCACCTTCCGCCTGACGCAGGTCCTCAGCGGACACGGTGTTTTCGGGAGGTTCCTGCACTGAATCGGGTGGGAGGAAACGCCCAGGTGTTTGCACTGCGAGGATCGACCGGAGGACACGGTGGAGCACATGGTGGAGGTGTGCCCCGCGTGGGCGGAGCACCGCCGTGTCCTCGAAGCGGCGATTGGTGGCGGCGACCTCTCGCGTCCAGCCCTGGTGCAAGCCATGGTCCGGAGCGAGACGGAATGGGACGCCGTCACCTCCTTCTGCGAAGCAGTAATGCTAGAGAAGGAGGTGGCGGAATGGGAGAGGGAGAGAACCTCCCAGCGCGGGCCTGTGGTCAGTGGGCTATGGGCTAGCTCGCCGTCCGTCCGTCTTATGACGACAGGCCATGTCGATGGCGCGTTCGTGTTCCACGCGTGCCTCAAAGAGAGTCAGCAAAAAGGAAGGGGTCCGTGAAGACCGATGCCTGCCGGGGTTGCGGGACTGTTCGAAAGAGATACCGCGGCCCCGGAACACAAAGGGCGATTAAGGAACATTGATGGGTTTTAGTCAGTAAAAGTCTGACACTCCCTCCTGCTCCACCCAGAGCGGGAGGAGTCATTTGATGATTTCCCTTCCGAAAAAAAAAAGCCTAGCTACCTTCCAAGGCACCAACGTCATGCCCTCTGGTCCCTTCCCATCTGTGATTTACTGTAAAATAATTAAATAAATATGTGCTCCTGGCGCTCTTGCGGTTGCGACCTGCTCGGCATTACGTTAACAGCGGTCGAGGTGAGCGGACGTGTCGCACAGGCTCTAATAGAAATATACAATGATATTACAAAGAAGATACGCCATGTTCATACTGAATGGCGTTCAGATATCGTTGCGAGTAATTTAAAACTACGACAGCGATAGATAATACAGAACGTATAAGATAGAAAGAGATAGCTAGCTATCAAAGTGCAACAATTGTGTCACTTTGTCCTCAACAATTTGTGCGTGCTAGTGCGTTATCTACTTCTTTTTACTATATAATATCATTGGAAATATAACTGTGTTTCATTAAACCACCCAACAGTTAAAGTGAGACTATAACATTGGCGACGAGGATAAAAAACGTGAGTAAAATAAACAAATAACAAAAAAAGGCGAATAACCGAGGTTATCTAGTTCATCACAATTAAATATTGTTTTCTAATGCCTCTTATTCAATTTACAAAGGGATATGGAGATAAATAATTATATTGTTTAGTAAAATAAAAAAGTATTTAAGTGTAAGCAAATTACTGACAATTTCTTACCTTCCTGACCTTTCCTTCTGTCTTTATGTGGTTCGCTGCTGTCAGTTACATGTGCCACCGTATCGTGTTGAATATGTTACTAACCCTATATGAGCCTCCGCTCGAATTAAAGTTTTTTGAATTTGAATTTGATATCTTCGGTCAAAATAGCCTTAAATAACCAGTAGGTACCTGCTAATACTTACCAATGAAATATTGTTGTGTAGCTGGTGTACATGTTCCATTATAACTGTTTATGTATCCACATTGTATAAATACCGCAGAACTATCACTACCAAAAACATAGTGAGATATTTTCCGTGTCCTTCTCGACTTACCCACATTACATTTAAGGCGCTGTGAACACCAAAATCGCGCACACTGTCTATTTGTATGGGAGTAAATGAGACGTCACTATTACTGGGCGGCCAGGTTTTAGAAGAAAATAATGAATAAATATTGAAATAACAAAAGTGATAAATAAAAAGAATAAATAAAAACAACAGTTCCCTTTATTATTATATATTACATCACTGTCATTAATATTATCAAGATTTGTTTATAAATAATACAGTTACAATTGCTACAATTTCAATTTAAATGGTTATTTTATGGTTTTTTTTTATCGAGAAAATTTACCGAAAACGTGTTTTGAACACAATGGTCCACCCATAAATATGATCAAGATTAACATATATTTTTTTAGCTGCTCTAAAATGTATACATTTGGCTAAAAAACTGTTTTGTGAAGCCTATTTTGACTAAGTACAGCGCCTTAACTCAATACTCAATACTCAATACGTTTATTGCATTCCACAATGTGAACTTAGGTGGTAGGTACATAAAGACATACATTCGTTTTGGAGCATTGTGGGCCCTGTCGGGCATAACAACATAAAAATTAGGAGGAGGGCTATTATAGATATTTGTTAACAATTTTAATATTAATCTAGTCTTTCGTTTTGTGTAGGTAGGTAGGCTGATAACTAATTGTGTACATATAATTTTTACCACTCATATATTAGATTTAAACATTAATATTTATTTAAATTATACATAATATACATATTCTTATTATCATTGGTAATTATAAATAAATTATTATTGCGTTTTCTTTTTTGATATTATTGTTTATTTATTAAATTTATCATTTAAATATTCATGTTCATTATAATAACATTTACAGATTAGAAATTGTTTTAATTTATTTATAAAGATATTAAATTTTTGTTCATTTTTAATTTCATCAGGTAGTTTATTATATATTTTAACTGACATTACTAAAGTGCTTGTGGAGTGAATTTTAGCTTTGAACCTGGTTGGTTTAGTCTGTTTTTGTGTCGTAGTGTGTAGCGAGTCTGTATGTTTTCGCGTGTAGTAAAGAGTTTTTGATTATTTCTAACAAATTTGCACATTTCCAAGATATATATGCAAGGTAGGGTTAGAAGTTTATGTTCTTGGAAATGGGGTTTGCAGCTGTCTGTGTTATCTATGTTAACTAGTATTCTAATCAGTCGTTTTTGTAGTACGAATAGCGTTGATGCGTCTGTACTATTTCCCCATAATATTACGCCGTAGTTTAACCATGCGTATGCATAGGCATAATACGTAACCAGAGCAGTGGAGAGATTTGTGGATTTTTTTATTTCACGGAGGGCATAGGCAAATTTTGATAGCTTTGACCTGATTTTTTTAATATGTGATTTCCAATTTAAATGTCTATGGATAAGCCGAGTAGGTTGAATTCTTTTACTGTTTCAATTTTTGCGTCGTTGTAAATACATGTTAAGTCTAAAGGGGTTTTCTGACGTGAATGGAAGGACATGATTTTAGTTTTATTGAAATTTAATTCAAGGTTGTGTTCTGTCATCCATGTTATTATTTTATTAAGTATGCTTGTAAGTATTTCGGTTAAGTTGGTGTTGTCGTGGCAAGAAGTTAGTACTGAGATATCTTCGGCAAACAGAACACATGATTCATTTATTAGTGTAGGGAGGTCATTTATATAGATGATAAATAAGAGGCATCCAATAACACTCCCTTGGGGGATTGAGGCGTTAATTTGCTTGCTATCTGACCGAATGTATTGGATTTGTTTTTCATGTTCATTGTAGTATTCTACTTCGACTTGGTGTTCTCTATTTTCCAAATATGATTTGAACCATTAGTAAGATTTTCCGCGGATCCCTATTCCTTGTAGCTTGTTAAGTAGAATGTCGAATTGCACTTTATCGTAGGCTTTTGTCATGTCTAATAGTATACCTACGGCATATTTTTTCTTATCAATTATATTTATGGCTTCCTGGATAAAATTATATACTGCTAGAACTGTAGAGTGGTTTTTTCGAAAACCATTCTGGGATTCATTAAATTTTTTATATTTTTCGCAAAACGAATAGACGCGATTACACATCGCTTTCTCGAATACTTTCGAGGCTGTAGGTAAAAGAGCAATAGGGCGGTAATTAGAGGGGTCGGTTTTTAAGTCTTTTTTGTGAATTGGCTTTCTAATGGCTTTTTCTAAGGTAGTTCGGAAATCTTCCTTCCTCAAAAGACTGATTGACTAGCAAGTAGAATGGAAGGGTCAGCTCATCTGCACACTGTTTGACAATCACCATCATCGTTATCACAATAATTATCATCTTAATCACAATCATTATCATCTTAATCATAATCATCATCAACACAATCTTCATCCTCGTTATCACAACCATCGCTATCACCGTCACTATCACAATCGCCATCACTATCACAATCACAATCACTATCACAATCACCATCATCGTTATCAAACTCATCATCATCGTAATCAAAATCATCATCACAACACAATCATCATGATCATTATCACTATCATCATCGTAATCACAATCATTATCATCGTAATCACAATCATTATCATCATTATAACAATCATCATCATTGTTATCACAATCATCACAATAAATCAACAATAACCCTGTATAGAAATTGAATCCGCCATCTTCTGGATCTCAAAATAAATGCCATTTTCGACATCAGCACCCCTGATAATCACGGTTTCGACACCCATATTGATTTTTTAGACATTTCAACCCCATCGCACCCCAACAGGAAATGATGATCCGACCCAATCCACCATACAGACAATACCTATGTTGAATTTCAGGCTTTGTTACCCCAATTCCCCCTTTAGGGGTTGAATTCTGAAAATACCTGAAACCCGTTTCTACTCATTTATCAATAGGAGCACTCCTGTAAAGTATCGAATAAAATAGTGTAACTAATCTTGTTTCCCAATACAAACTTTGGAGCCCCGTTTAACCCCTTTAGGGGATGCATTTTGAAAAATCCTTTCTTAGTGCACCCCTAGACTACATAAGGAACCTACTTGCCAAATTTGGAATCTCTAGACTTAGCGGTTTGGGCTGTGCATTAATTTTTAGACTTTGTCACCCCATTTCCCCCTCTTAGGGGTTGAATTCTGGAAAATCCTGAAACCCGTTTGTACTCATTTATCAATAGGAGCACTCCTGTGAAGTTTCAAATAAAATTTAACATAAATAACTAACATTTAATTTACAATTCAATTTTTTTTTTTTTACATTAATAACTGTACATAATTAGGTATTAAAACACTCATGTGATACTATTATCACACTCGGCTTCGCCTCATGTGATAAACACACATTCGTGTTTTAATACCCCTCATTATACATTAACCCGTATGCTCCCGGCCGTGCCTCCAGAGGCACGGTGCATTGTTATTTTAATTGTGTCTGTAATTGCGGGTATTGAAGTGTGGGTGGCCCAAAAGTCGTGGATCAAACGCAACTAGGGGTTAGATGGGCTCATAAGCTGCAAAAAGTTGTTCTACGGGAGGTCCTTAAGGTCAACCCCTGCAGAGTTATAATTTATTTTGTGTTTTATGAGAAAATTGACTTTTCTTAACAAATTCTTATTAAAATTCGAAAAAATCTACATCCTGTATCTTTTTTATAATTTTCACTAGATTGGTACTGATGAGTCCTTGCTTTAGACATGCTATTTGTGGTTGTTTATTGGGTGTGTTGAAGATAATATTAAGTTTTACAATGTTTTTTTTTTCTCAAACATAACTTTTTATTTACTTCGGACCCCACTGAGAAAAAAAAATACTCTACCGTAAAGTGACCCTGTATTACAAGTTTTGGCGCATTTAATAGGGATTCTGAAAAGGTATTACACATGGCTATGCGTGGCTTTGATATCTTTCTAGGACGACAAAACAAAACAACGATTGTGAAATAATTGTTTTATTAAGCAAAACATTTTACAATAAATGCTCAAAATTCCTGCCTCTGACCATAATACATAATCTGCACCGTCTAATAAAATTCGTACGTAACCTACGGAATGCACCTCTGTACTGTACTGTAACTTGTACCCTAGCAAATTCGAGCTTTTGTCGTAGTTCTTGTTCGCTATTGTTCTCTCCTTGGTAAACTATTTCTTTAAAATAGCCCCAAAGAAAAAAATCCAATGGATTTAAATCGGGTGACCGGGGTGGCCAACCCAACCATAAAACTCGGTTAGGCTTATTTAAAAATAAACTAGAACTAATACAATTAATGACAAAGACTCTCTGCCTCTCTTTTACACTAACCATTTAATCCATTGTCAATAAAAAGCCGGTTTGCCCGTCAGTTCAGGTAGTATCGCTACCTGAACCGACTCTTTTCTAGGAAACAAAAGGCCGGGCCGACCGGGGCGGGGGCGGGGGATGCGCGTGAGCATGTTTCTTTAGAATGTTTAGTTTTCTTTAGTGACTCGCTTCCTGCCTGTGAGTACGCACGTGTTCTTTTTCTCGGTTTTACGACGACTTGTGATCAATTTCTTTCCTTTGACCTACGCTTTGTTTTTCGGACTTGTGATAGATTGCCTACCTGTGACCAGTGCTGTGTGAATCGGACTAGTTTCGGAATCGGACGGATTGCCTACAAAAGTGGACAGATGGCTGCTGCGAGGAGAGAATACACCCAACGGGAGTATGCAGAAATGCATTACCTGTATGGCTTTTGCAACGGTAATGCCCGGGCTGCTGCCAGGGAATATCGTCAACGCTACCCTAACCGTGATCGTTTTCCGGACTACAGGGTCTTTATGCGCGTACATAATTCGTACATGGAGGGAGTCTTACCCGGTCAGCATGCTCCGAGAGCAGGCAGACCAGTGGTGCAATTTGAAAATGAAGATGAAGTGCTGAGAGAATTAAGATTGGATCCTGGTATAAGTCAACGTCAAATATCCCGTAATCTCGGGATTCCAAGATCGACGGTGCAACGTATCATTAACAGACACAGATATCACGCCTACCACGTGCAAAGGGTGCAAGCTTTGCTGATCGGTGACTATGAACCTAGAGTGCGGTTTTGCAGAGAGATGCTAAGATACCAGAGAGGATCCGCAGTTCTTCAACAAGGTTTTATGGACGGATGAGTCAACTTTTAGAAGAATGGGAGTATTCAATATCCACAATCTACATTTTTACTCCAGAGTGAACCCCCATATCATAAGAAATGATCGATTCCAGCATCTGTTTGGTATTAACATGTGGGCTGGTATAATTGGCAAGCAGTTGGTGCTGCATGAAATGCCAGCAAGGCTGAATGGTGCTCGGTATTTAAATTTTTTGCAAAATAATTTGAACCATATTCTTAACGAAGCTGAAGTTCCAGAAGAAATAATAGCAGAAATGTGGCTGCAACATGATGGCGCCCCGCCTCACTACTCTCGAGCAGTTAGAGATCATTTGAACGAGCGCTTCCCCAACCGATTTAAATCCATTGGATTTTTTTTCTTTGGGGCTATTTTAAAGAAATAGTTTACCAAGGAGAGAACAATAGCGAACAAGAACTACGACAAAAGCTCGAATTTGCTAGGGTACAAGTTACTAACAACAGAGGTGCATTCCGTAGGTTACGTACGAATTTTATTAGACGGTGCAGATTATGTATTATGGTCAGAGGCAGGAATTTTGAGCATTTATTGTAAAATGTTTTGCTTAATAAAACAATTATTTCACAATCGTTGTTTTGTTTTGTCGTCCTAGAAAGATATCAAAGCCACGCATAGCCATGTGTAATACCTTTTCAGAATCCCTATTAAATGCGCCAAAACTTGTAATACAGGGTCACTTTACGGTAGAGTATTTTTTTTTCTCAGTGGGGTCCGAAGTAAATAAAAAGTTATGTTTGAGAAAAAAAAAAACATTGTAAAACTTAATATTATCTTCAACACACCCAATAAACAACCATAAATAGCATGTCTAAAGCAAGGACTCATCAGTACCAATCTAGTGAAAATTATAAAAAAGATACAGGATGTAGATTTTTTCGAATTTTAATAAGAATTTGTTAAGAAAAGTCAATTTTCTCATAAAACACAAAATAAATTATCTCTGCAGGGGTTGACCTTAAGGACCTCCCGTAGAACAACTTTTTGCAGCTTATGACCCCATCTAACCCCTAGTTGCGTTTGATCCACGACTTTTGGGCCACCCTGTATAACTATTAAATACTGTACTAAATAAATAAATAAAAAATAATGATTCTTGCGGGTAAAGCAAGTCTCTACATCCAAGATGCGTTTCTCGCAAGCATCATTTTTTTTTTCGTTGCTTTCATCGTCATTCGTGCATATGCAATGATAGATTCGACTGCATTCCTTTGTCAAATAGTTTACATAATAACGGGTGTAAAACACCTCTTAACGAAACCGAAAGGCACTTGTTTTCCACGTCTTTGCGATTATTTTTTTGTTCTACACTGCTAAGTCTCACTTTAACTCTTGGGTGGTTTAATGAAACACAGTTATATTTTTATTAGAGCTTGTGCGACACGTCCGCTCGCCTCGACCGCTGTCACCATAATGCCGAGCGGACGGGTCGCAGGAGCATATATTTATTTAATTATTTCACAGTACGTCACACTCACATCTCTCCCTTTCAATATTTTTTTAAAATTAATCACATTGACTACTCTGAATTTAATCTTGTTTAATAGTCACTATTTAGGCTACGCGTGATTTTATATAATTCTAGTATTTGTCATGTGGATGTGAATTATGATTTGGGCATAATCGGGACAGGGAATCAGCTATATTCTTTTTTCCAGGACAGTAAAGATCCTTGTAATTGTAAGCCTGTAACCGTAACACCCATCGTCATCATCTATTCGTGCACAAGGTCTTGATCACGGCCCGAATATTACCTCGAGAGGTTTATGATCAGTGATTAGCTCAAATTCTTTTAACCCATATAAATACATATTAAAATGTTCGATAGCCTTCGATAGACCAAGTGCCTTCTTTTCGGTCTGGCAATATCGTTTTTCAACCGCAGATAAAATTTTATGACCAAAAGCAATAATTCTAGGTCCTTGTACATCAATCTGAACGAGGACTGCTCCTAACCCTACAGGGCTAGCATCTGCCATAACTTGTGTCATATCGTGTGGATCATAAAACCCTAAGGTGCGAAGGGCACTTAAACTTTCTTTTAACTCCGCAAACGCAGCAGATTGTTTATCTTTCCAATATTCAGCTATGTCGGCGTGTTTATAAAGTTTTTGTCTTAAATTTTCTCGAATTGGATCGGTCATGGTGGCCAACCTTGGGATCCATTTTCCAATATAGTTGACAAGTCCTAAAAAACTTTGGACTTCTTCGACTGTTTTAGGTTCTCTGAATGATTTTATAGTTTTGACGTACTTATCAAGGGGCCTAATGCCTCGTGGAGATAATTCCTGACCCAGAAAATTTATTTTTGACGCGTTAAAAATACATTTTTTATTATTAAGGACCACATTATTATCTTTCAAAACTTGTAACACCTGTTTTAGTCTATCGTTATGTTCATTTACGTTACTGCCAAACACAATAACATCGTCAATGAAATTAACTACGCCCTTACAAGACAGAAGCATCCTTTTCATGATTTTATGAAAATGTTCGGGTGCACACGATATACCAAACACCAGACGCTTATATCGAAACAGGCCTTTACTGATTATGAATGTTGTTATATCCCGACAATCTTCTTTTATTTCGACTTGATGGAATGCATCTTTAATATCGAGTTTAGAAAAGATACATGACTTCCTGAGCTTTGGAAGAAGTTGAGTCATTGTAGGTAAAGCATGATTCTCTCTTATAATGGCTTTGTTAGCACATCTCATATCGACACATAGTCTTAAGGTGTCATCACTCTTAAGAATGGGTACTACCGGAGAAACCCAGGTTATGGCTTGATCTACAGGTTCAATGATGTCTTATTTGACTAACTCATCAAGTTTATCATTGATTTTATTTTCGAGCGGAATTGGTACTCGCCTATATGGCTGACATATGGGTGTCACAGATGGATCTATAGCAATAGCCAATTGGACATTTTTGAAATTAGGAACAATTTCTGTGTGTACTAGATTTATACTCACCCCTAATTTAAGCAAATTGAGACACGTAGCTGTATGCTTGCCCAACAATTACGGGTGCCATTTTTAATCACATCAAATTTTGCAGTTTCTGTTTCTGGTCCCACTACGATTGATGCTTCAAATGTGCCGAGCACATCCAGAGAATCTTTTGAACCGTATGCCATAAACACTAGATCGGAACCTGGTTGCTGGTTAGACACAACGACAGCTTTTGATTTTAAATATTCCCAGGTTTTGTCATCATGTATTATATTATTTTTACTCCCAGAGTCGATGAGCATATTTACGTTGACACCTCCTACTTGGCAAGTTATTTCAGCGTCATCGTCAATATGAAATATATAGTTTACATTACTGACTGGTGGTTTGGTCTGTGGTTCGTTTGTTTTAGTTTTTTTACTGTCATTTTTTTGTTTGTTCCAAGCAGTGGGCGCTTTACGCTTGAGTTTCCTTGTTCGACATTGACTCATAAAGTGATCTTTATAGCCACATTTGTCACATACTTTATCCCTCGCGGGACAACGTGTATCATCACACTTGTGATTTTCACTTCCACATCTTGTACACCGTATATTATCCGTGTGAAAACCCTGAGTTTGGGTTTTGTTTGTTCTTGTTCCAGTTTTTGTTACTTGGAATTCCTTTAATTGTCTCTCAACGGTTTCGATTGAGTTGGCTTCTAAAATAATCTTTTCTATTGTAATGGAATCTCCTAACTGTAGTATTTTCTTTCTAAGGTCCGATGAGGTACATTTTTTCAGCAATTTGGTCTATGAGAGCGTTGTCTTTGTTAGCAAAATCACATTTGGAACATTGATTACGTAATCTAACTAAGAATTTTTCCAACTTTTCATCCGGTTCCTG
The DNA here is from genome assembly GCA_905147715.2 of Xestia xanthographa. Taxonomy (NCBI): domain Eukaryota; kingdom Metazoa; phylum Arthropoda; class Insecta; order Lepidoptera; family Noctuidae; genus Xestia; species Xestia xanthographa. The sequence continues at coordinate 33,530,399 of LR990645.1, forward strand.
TTTCATGAGTCGGAATACGTGTCGTTCATAAACAAAACTCTGCTTCGGAGAAAAGTACTCATCTAGTTTTTTAATAGCGGATTCGAAAGCATCGGAGGAGTCGCCCTCTTCAACGTGTGCACCGGGAAGGTTATAATAGATATCTTGCAATCCTAAACCACCGGTATGTAAAAGTGTTGCTCGTTTTTTTAAGGGCTGGTCTATGCCTAAGGCTAAAAGGTAGATTTCGAGAGCTCGTTTCCATCTTTGCCACCGATGGCCTAATGAGGTCGGATCACCATCGCAGTCGAGAGTTTCTATGGCCGGTAATTGAGATATGTTGTTGGGACGATCTGCAAGTAAGTTTAAAAAAAATGCTTCAAGTACTACGGGAATTAACAACTATACCTATTTGGTGGCGATACGATAAGCAACGATATAATACGTATACAAAATATAGAATTCATAGATACCTAGTATTGCGTTTTTATTACTCAAGACTGAACTTTTGGATTGGAACATGAATCATTTCATTTTGTGGAACTGCATATACTAGTAGTCTAAGATCCCTTGAAGAACGACCTTCACCGAGCTGGTTATTGGATGAAAAGTGTTTTATTTCAAATTAAATATGTCAAAAAAAATATTGCAAATGGGTTGTCTAAAAAATTTCAGTCCAGAATATGATTAATTATCAATTTATTTTTTAAATATATTTTTTAACTTTTCTCTGGTTTGCTTAATAGACAAATTCCATACCAATTGAAAGTATGAAGCCTATAGAATATATTATATAAACGTTAGGTTGACCGGTTAACCTAACGTTTGCATATTCTATAGGCTATAGAATATGCAAAATTTATGCAGCCTATAGAATGTGCAAATGTTAGGTTAACCTAACGTTTGCATATTTTACAGGTTTCATACTTTCGATTGGTATGGAATTCGTCTATTAGCCAAACCAGTAAAATGTTGAAAAAAAAAAATATATATTCTGGACTGAAATTTTTTAGACAACCCGTTTGCAATATATTTTTTGACATATTTAATTTGAAATAAAACACTTTTCATCCAATAACCAGCTCGGTGAAGGTCGTTCTTAAAGGGATCTTATACTATAGTACATTTTATACCAGTATTTATGTGGAACTTAGATGGGTATTTACCCATTGGAATAGTGTACAGTATGTATTTTGTCATTCTCTTTCGACTTGGCTAATACTTACATGCACAATTGGTTGTTGTTGTGTAGTCGGTAGTTGTATTATATAGTGTATTATCTATGGTCGGTAGCTTATTAAAAAAGAGCAAGAGTCAAGTCTAATCGCAATAGATTGTTTTTAATTCGTGCACTAATCATATTTTTCTTCCATAACTATTTAATTTATTACCTATTTATACGTAGTTGTATAGAAATAAAAATTAATATTCTATGAACGATAATGGAACGTGCACACCAGCTACACAACAATATTTTATTGGTAAGTATTAGCAGGTACTGGTTATAAGGCTATTTTGACCGAAGATATCAATTGTCAGTAATTTGCTTACACTTAAATATTTTTTATTTTACCAAACAATATATTTATTTTTCTCCATATCCCTTTGTGAATTGAATAAAAGGAATTAGAAAACAATACTTAATTGTGACGAATTAGATAACCTCGGTCTCTCGCCTTTTTTTTTCTTGGTAAGTACTTATTTGTTTTATTTTACTCACGTTCTTTATCCACGTCGCCAATGTTATGTCTCACTTTAACTCTTGGGTGGTTTAATGAAACAGTTATATTTCTATTAGAGCTTGTGCGACACGTCCGCTCGCCTCGACCGCTGTCAACGTAATGCCGAGCGGACGTTCGTTCGTGGATGTCGCTGCGCCCCCGCAAGGGGGCGCGGCAGGCGGCGTCGGGGCTGTGCCCCCTGGCCGCGGATGCGATACCTCGGCCTGAGAAATCAGGCCCGTCATTAGGTGGCCAATATAGGCTGTGGCCGGGTGGCGTGCGATCCTGCCGCACGCCTGTGAGTGATTGCTATTAAGTTTTCCGTAGGCGCGCCTACAGCGCTGTCAGTACAGCACTGTTTTCTTCACGACACCTCGGCGGTCTGTCCCCACCAGGTGAGACCCGAAGGAGGCCCGGCGGAGGACGACCAGCGACAGGGGTGCCGACTCCGACGCACCTACGGAGGATGTAGTGGCTCCCGCCCGCCCCGCTTCCAGAGCTAGCCGGTTACGTTACGGGCGGGGAACCGTTGTGTGTGTATGGGCGGTATTGTGCTGTGTAAATACCGCCCAGTGCTAGCGTGGTTTGCGAGCCCGCGTCGCGACCCTACGCGTGTGTCTACGTGCTTGTAGAGAGATGCATGTGTGGTTTTAGCTGCACGCCCTGCCTATATTAACTTAGAACAGGTCGCGCAGCTGGGTGTATATGGTGAGTGTGGAGTCGTTGATGTATGGGTAAGCTGTGTGTAGCCTGGAAAACGGCTTACCCGGGCGTCAAATCCGGTGGGGAGGGGTCAACTTCCGCTACCAGGTCGCGGGGGAGGGGGCGCCTCGCGTCAGGGGGGCGCGCGTGCCAGGGCGCAATGTGCTTGACGTGAGGCCAAGCGGATGCGTCGGCACGCGCGAACATTCCCGTCGCAAGGCGCCGGATGAAGGCGTCCAGGCTCTCGATCCCGAGATCCCGCACGATGACGTCATTCCTCACGTAGCGAGGGGCGCCGACGATGGTCCGCATCGCAGTGTTTTGCTGCGTGCGGAGATGCTTCCTGTGACCCTCGCACGCGAGGACGTACCATGCGGGGGCGGCGTACGTCAGTATCGGGCGTATATAGGTTTTATACACGCCCAACTTGACGCGCGCCGGCAGATGGGACGAGAGCACTGGGCGGAGCTGGTGGCGGGCTACTCCAGCCCGCGCCGCGACCTGGCGGACGTGTGGCCCCATGGTGAGCCGACGGTCAATGGTCACACCCAAGTACTTGACCCGGGGCGACCACTCGACGTCGGCGCCAAGTAAAGTCAGGGGTGGTGGGAGGGGCGCTGATCCGGTGACCATCGCCTGCGTCTTACCCACGTTAACCGACAGCCGCCACTTGGACAGCCAGTCCGGCAGCAAATTTAGCGCGCGCTGCATCTTGACCGCCGCGTACTTCGCGTTGAGCGATGTAGTGATGTACGCGGCGTCGTTGGCGTACAGCGCGAGCATCGCCTCTGGCGTCGTGGGGATGTCGTCGGTGTAACGTGAGTAACACGCTGGCGACACGCAACTACCTTGAGGCACTCCGGCCAGCACCGGACGGGCGCTGGAGAGCGCTCCCTCGACCACCACGCGGAAGCTTCTTCCTGTAAGAAAAGATTGGACACCTTTACGATGCGGCGAGGCGCGTCGGACGTGGACAGCTTGTAAATAAGGCCGTCGTGCCACACGCGGTCGAAGGCCTTCTCCATGTCGAGGAGTACTGCCACCGCATACTCCTTCTTGTTAATGGCTTGTGCCATGTGGTGCAGTACTCTCGACAGCTGGAGCGTCGTACTGTGTTCCGACCTAAACCCGAACTGTTCGGGCCTTGGGTCGATGTGCGGCTGGAGATGCCGCAGCAGGAGTTTTTCAAACACCTTGGAGATAGCAGCTAGCAGCGTGATGGGCCGATAGCTCTCCGGCTTCAGAATGTTTTTCCCCGCCTTGGGCAGCATGATGACGCGCCCCTCCTTCCATGAGGAAGGGAACGTCCCGGTGCGCAGTATCGCCGTGAACAGGCGCGCCAGCGCCGCTACCATGCGGAACGGCAGCTGGCGCAGCACTGCATTGGTGACACCGTCCGCACCGGGGGCCTTCCTGGGTTTCGTCCTCAGGATGGCGCGCCTCACTGCTCCAGGCGAGAAAAAGATGGCGTCTTCCTCGGGAGCTATCGGCGTGGCGAAGTAGTCCCCAAGGTGTTTCTCGACTGCTGCGACATGGTCGACGTTGTTGGTCGGATTCGGTTGGAACTGACGCTCCAGATGCTCAGCGAAGACCTCCGCGCGGTCCTCCGCTTTGTACTTGAGCGCCCCGCCGCAATCTTGTAGAGGGCGCACCGGAGCTGGGGTGCTCGTCAGTTGTCGGCAGAGTCTGTGGGTGGACGGCCAATTGCCGGCCGCCTCCTGGATGCGAACTTCCCAGCTCTCGGCTTCGCGGTTCCGGAGCTCGGTCTTAATCTTCTCCGCGAGACTGTTCACCTGCGTCTTCAGGGATGGACATCTAAGTTGTTGCCACTGCTTGCGCAGGCGCCTCTTGTCGGCGATCATCCGTTGTAGATACACTGGCAGGGGCGGCTGAAGCACTCTCCCCTGCGGTTCTGACGTAGTCGCCGCTTCCAAGGCGCTCCGTATGCAAGCAGTGACGTCGTCCGCGGTCTGGTTGACGTCCGCGGAGGTAATCACGGGCCGAGACGGAGTGGTGGCCTCAATCTTTTCTTTGAAAGCTTCCCAGTGGATTCGTCGACGTGGCGCTGCGGGTGGGAGTCGGGTTGGCATCCCCGATAGGACGACGAGAACTGGGTGATGATCGCTCTGCATCTCGTCGTCTAGTACCTGCTGCGTGATCTGGCAGTGTAGCCCTCGGTAGGCCACGATGTCCAGCACGTCCGGCATGTGTATGTGGGCGTCCGGGTAATGGGTAGGCGTCTCTGGGCCGGACACCGTGTAGCCGAAGGCTTCCGCGTCCGCGTAGAGTCGTCTGCCCCCCGTGTTTGTCACGGCCGAGTTCCACGCTGGGTGCTTGCAGTTAAGGTCACCAGCAAGGATCGTCGCGCCGCTGTTGGCCTCAAGTAGGGCCCTCAGCTCCGTGGGGTCCAGTTTGGCCGAGGGCGCCTTGTAGCAGGCGTAGATGGCGAGGTCCTCGCCGGCGACGTGTAGCTGCACACCCAGCGCGTAGAACGAGCCGAGTGACGGCACAGGGAGTTCTTGATGGACGACCCTACGCCTCACCAGTACCGCCAGACCACGGTATGGGGTGTTGAGTGCCGACCTCTCATCTTTCCTATAAGCGAGGTATCCCGGGACTTTAAGCTTGACTTCTAGCCCCAGATGCGTCTCGCTTATTAGCGCCACGTCGATGTCCTGTTCATGTAGGAGGCGGCGGAGGGGAGCGACCTTACCTTTAAGGCCGCGGGCATTCCAATGAATTACCCTCAGCGGCCTAGCCATGGTATAGCTTGAGGAGGGAGGCTAGACCGTCGAGGATAACTAGCTCCGCGTCCTGTCCCTGCCTGATGGCCTTGATAAGGTCCATTAGCAGCTGGATGGCGCAGGCTGTAAATACTTTTTTCTTCTCGGCGTCGGCGGTTGGGCCGGCTCGTGGTCCGTCTTGTAGTGGGTGGTTGGGCCGGGGGCCGCGCGATGCCGACGCCTGCTGTTGGCCTACCACTTTTCTTGGTGGATGTGGATGTGGTTGGTGGTGGCTGCGATGGTGGTGGAGGTGGTGGGACAGCCTGCGCCTGGGACGAGGTAAGGTCGGCCCTTTGGGTTTCTTCCGTGGTTGCGGGGGGAGGGGGCTCGGCTTTCTTGCCTTTCCCCCTGCGCTTCTTCCCCTTCCGCTTCCTCCGCCGCTTCGAGGGGGGGGGGGGGGGGGGCTTCTCCCCTGGTGGTGGGCCCGTTGGCCGCCGCCATGAGCGACGCGCCTTGGACCTCGGTGGAGTCCACATCTTGGCGCCTCTGGGGGACCTCTTGTGGACGGCTTGAGGCGGTCGTGACGGTGACGGTACCCGCTCGCCTATTCTTGAGCTCCGCCTGGAATGTGGGGCAACGCACGTTGTTGGCGGGGTGATCACCCCCGCAGTTAACGCAGGTCGCCGGCTCGTCGCGTGGGCGGGGGCAATCGCGCGCGGCGTGCCCCTCTCCACAGCGGACGCAGGCGAGCGGCCGGTGGCAATGGTGGGACGAGTGCCTAAACTTTTGGCACCGGTGGCATTGGGCGGGCCCACGTTTTCCCCGCCAGGCTTCAATTTTAACACCGCGCATGTACAGTAACGTGGTGGTGTCAAAAATTGACCTGGTCTCCGGTTTCCTCTTGAGGACGGCGTGAAACACGCAGCCGGGTCGTCCCTGACGCGCCTTTATATGGCGCACGTACTCCGGCTCGTGTCCCATGGCCCGGAGCTCCTCCTCGATCTCCTCCGGGGGGGTGTCGACCGGCAGCCCTGTGATGGCCACCTTCACGCTGCGCTCCGCCTCCAGTGAATAGGCGAACCACGAGGTGCCATCCGCCTTTTCAAGGTCCGTCAGGTAGCGCTGGACCATCCTGAATTCGTTCTCGCTCTCGGGCCAGAAACGAATCCCCTTGCCGTAAGGACGGGCATTGGGGGGATGGCCCAGCTTCTGCCTGAGGGCCCTAAAGTGAGTGGCCCAACCTGGCAGCTTCTCCACTGTCAGCGGAGGATACTTCGGCCTTTTGGATGGCTTCGGCTTGGGCTGAGGGGTGGTCGCTCTTCCGTTGTCCGCTAGGGCCGCCGGCTGAGCTGTGGAGTCACTAGTATTAGAGACACTCACCCCGTGTTGTGTCTTCTGGCTTCTCCTTGTGGGCGATGGCGACGGCAGTGCCGGCGACGCAGGGGGCGAACGCCGGACCGCCTCCGCGAAGGTGGGTGATGCGGCGCTACCCTGGCTGCGCGGCGGTGCTCGGTCGCGCAACGGCCGCGGAGAATCCGGGCAGTAGCGCTTGGCCTCTTCTTCGTCAGCGTCATCGGTGCTTCGGCGCCGTCGCTGAGGGCGCGGCTCCAGCGGGTATTCGTAGCCGAAACCCAGCGACGGCGTCGGTGATGCGGGAGGGGTGTGCCTGCTGCGCAGACACGGCCCAGAGTCGACCGAGCCTGCGGAACCCACCGACATGCTCGAGCCGGCTCGCGACGAGCATGCCGATCGTCCCGCCGGCGAGTCGTAGGCCGAGGCGCGAGGAGGCGCTGGAGAGTCGGGCGCCTGCGGCGCCGATGATATCGGTCGGCCGCCAAGCGCCAGCTTGGTTGGTGGGCGTCGGTCACGCTCCGCTTGAGCCAGCCCAGCCTGCGAGCTGTGGCTCGGGCCGGCGGTGGCGGTGCGTGCAGTCGGTGTGCCGCGGCTGGAGGAGGCCACCGCGGACGCAGCCCCGGGGGGCGCGTTCGACGCGGTGAAGCGCGGTGCAGCAGCGGGCGCGGCGGCACGGGTGGTAGGGCGCGCAGTGGGGCGCACGTAGGGCGCCGATGCAGCGGCGCCGGCGGGGCGAGTAGTACTCGCTGGAGCGCGCGGTCCGGGTGCGGAGGCGCGCGGTGCGGGCGCGGGCACGCGTACTGTGGGCGCGGCGTCGCGCACTATGACACGCGCAGTGGGCGCGGGTGCGCGCGCTTGCGGCGCGCGTCCGGTGTTCGCGATGGATGCGGGTCCCGGGGCCTGGATCGGCACCGGGCGGAACGCGGATGGTCGCACGGCTACGGTGTGCGGCTGGCTCGGCGAGGGCACCGGCGCAGCGCGGGCGAGCGCCGACGACGTCGATGGGCCGGTCGCAGCTGCCGCCGTGCTTGATCCGGCTCCCGTTGTGGTTGTGGTCCACTTCTTGCCAGACTTCTTCTTCTCCTCACTGCGAGGAGGAGGGGGTCCAGCCAGCGCTGCACCGGGCGCCGTGCCGCCGATATTCGGCAACGAGACCGCCCGGTCCAGCCCCGGAAGAGGCTCCTGGTGGCTGGCATCACCGCAACCTAATGAGGCGCGGGAGCCAGGCTTCGGCATCTTCTTCTTTAAAAAGGCTTCCTCTTGGTACGTGAGGTCGCGACCGCAGCGGTGCTCTAAGCACCGGGCAGCGAAGGAGGCTCCCCCTGTGCTCGCACCAGTGCCAGGCACTTGCGCGAACACAGGGAAAGTAAATTAAAACGGCGGTCCGAGCGACAAAGTTTTTGTCCGGGTACCCCCAAATGTTGGCACAATTTGGCGAAAACTTTCCACAGCAACGATCGTAGCGCTAGAGACGTCCGATCGGTGCGGATCACTGGCGATCCGGCCCGAGCGGACGGGTCGCAGGAGCATATATTTATTTAATTATTTCACAGTACGTCACATACACCATACCTGGGAACCTTCTAGTTACGGAGATATTGGGGGTCAAAGTTCCAACTTTTTGACACGTTTTTTTTTTAATACAAGTTTTTAATGTAAGATCTTTAAACACCTCCACGACTCCCGTACTATTCAGTCCATCCATCAGCACATTTTTTTGAGTGCGTTACATTGAGTTCTACCACAAAACATGATTTTTCACCCCAAAAAAAAAGTCGTTTCCCAGCAATAATTTTTGTGTAGAGTTACTTAATTTGATGTACAGAATGCTTCGTTGACGGCTTCGTGACGAGGTCTTTTACACCCTGTATACATAGTACCTAGATCTGTCATACTTCGTGGGGTACGTGTGCTTCGACTATTCCACACGAACTCGTGCAGGACTAACGCTGGGGAGCGCGTGCCTCTTCGTCGCCTTGTTGATGCGTACAACGAAAGTTTACGACAAAATCGCTAACTTTCGATTGCTAATTATAATTACTAACAAATAAATTCAGTTGCAATAATGATGCTTGCGAGTGACGCAAGTCTCTACATCCAAGATAAGTTTCTCGCAAGCATCATCATTGCAACCGAATTTATTTGTTAGTAATTAGCAATCGAAAGTTAGCGATTTTGTCGTTAACTCTGTCGAGACTGCCGGGCCCAGTGTGCCGCTACCACCGCAAGCTTCTTGTTTACATACTCGAACAACTCGATATGTGCGCTTCTGACTGAAGTTGCACCGAGTACCAAAATCGGCATGGAGTAACTAAATCATTATGGAGTAGGCGGTGCACAGTGGTTTGGCAACCGAACCCGGCAGCCGAGCCGGCGTCGGCGGTGACTACGGTGGAGTGCGGTGCGGCTCGATCGTTACGCCGCCGCCACCGCCCGCTGGTCAGGCAGCGTGTGGCGGCGCGGGCCCGGAGCCGGGCGGTCTACACGCGCGGCGCATGCGTCAGCCGGCTCGCGTCCGCCGGCCCCGGCGCGCCGCACTTCGCGCCGGACGCCACCCGACGTGCGTCCTGTGCTCCGCTGCAGCACACAGCACGCAGCGCGCACGGCGCCGCTCGCTTCCTCGCACTCTTCCACGGCGATGAGTTCGATGCGTTTGAATATTGAGACCGCACATGTGAGTGTACTGTGATATTATTGTGCACAAGTGCGTCTACGGAGAATGTGTGTGAAATAAATGTAACGTGCGTGTTACCGTCGCCGGATTGTTTGTGCCGTAAGTTTTCCTAAAATCAAATCTGTAGCTACTTGCACCGATGCCGCGATGTTGTCGCACCTACTCTTGGGTAGGTACTTACTTACTTCAGAAACTGTTACAAAAGTATCCCCTAGTTTATTTTATCATTTTCGTAGTCCGCACATTGATTTCAGATGCATTCTGTCAGGTGACTGATCCATAGCTTGTTAAGAAAGAAGAGGCTACCGCGTTAATAAAAAACATTCTAAGTATGAAAAGTGTTTCAAGTTTTCGAATAACTCTGAATAAACTAGGAACTGTCACGACTCACGACTTATTCTGTTACACACTGAAGGTATAATAAATACCTACAAACTAGCATAGCGCTTTTAGTATTGAATAAATAAATAAAAAGATGAGGAAAACTGCGTCAATATATTATTGTTTCTGAAAATATAGGTAAGTAAGTATTGCTGGAAAAATCATAAAAATATGAAATGGCAATGGTCATGAGGAAGTTAAGGTGACTATTTATGATGAGTAATTAAGCATAAATATTGATCACGGTTGCTGACATTCGAATCCAACGATCACAATAAATAGGTAACACTCTAGAATACCAAACACAGCTGAAGGTGCTGTAACGGTCAGTAACAAAACAAACACTGGGAGTGCTGTGACCCATGGGCATAAGGTCTCTAGGTCGTAAAACTATGCAAGAACTTGCTCTGGAAAAAACTACAGAAACCTTAAATTCCTCTCCCTTGCTCTCTGTTGATTTATTGAAAGCGAACGTTCCAGCCTGTTCAAATGAATTTAAATATCAGCACATAAACCCCATAACAATCGTAAAAGCTTTTTCACACCACCTGCTCGAAAATGTCAAATTATATGTCAAGCAACCTTAACCTAAAGTGAGTCATTAGTGACCGGGGGCACAGCCGGTCAATAATGTTGTACTGGATTTCATTATGACCCGCTGGTCAATAATGTGATTTGAATTTGGAATCTCACATGCTCAGCTAAATTGGCAGTATAGTACTAACAAACACCCTTTGGTGCCAGAAAGAGGAAAGCTATTCTCGATACCCTTACTACGCGTGGATGATATTCTCGATTTCCTACAAAATTATAACGACTGCTTCTTCATATCGTTGCCATGTTTTCGAAGACATAATATTGTAAGAATAATTAGATAACTACGAACCATTTTTTAGAAGGAATGGAATAACATTAAAACTGGCATTAATAATAACAAATAGCGTACCACGCCGTAATACCGTAATAGTAATTGGCTGTAATATTAGTTAATTTATTTTAAGTAAACTGCGCTGAGATTGCTGTGGATTTTGTGAATAAATAAATAATAAAACCTATCTACTAATATTCTAATATACTACAGTCGATTTATCACATTTTATCAAAAATACTCTATTTTCACGAGCGTCTCCAATGACGTTCTAAATTCAAAATGCATACAGCCAATCATCCAAAACCATTGATATCACTCTCATGGAAGTGGCGTTTGTGTAAACTAAGCTTTATACAGGGCTGGTAGAATGGTTCTGGATGATTGGCTGTATGCATTTTGAATTTAGAACGTCATTGGAGACGCTCGTGAAAATAAAGTATTTAGTTATAGATATGTTATTCTTACTGTTTGTTTATTTAATAAATACCTACTTTGTTTTTCGTACTATGGCTATTATTTTCTCACAGTAGGTGTAAAAAGTAGAGTATCCTCCTCTGGGCTAAAGGTGTCTTTGCCTTGGGCTAGCTTGAATCCCTCGCTGCATTCAGGATTCTTGTATTAACTCCCTCGCTTCGCTCGTGAGTTAAACTCTTAACTCCCTCGCTGCACTCGGGAGTTAAATCCCGAATCCTTCATTGCGCTCGAGATTCAATATGACGCCCGTGACATAAGACACAACTTTAGCCCCTCGGTGCATAATCTACTATTAAACAAATCAAGATTAAATTAACCGAAGATCTATGGGGTATGTCTATCAAAGCTTGTACCTCAATTGTTGAGACTGTAGCACCGTATTTAGCCTCGATATTTAATTTGTGCGTGGATCAAGGGGTCTTCCCGGATTTAATGAAATTCAGTAAGGTAATACCTCTTTTTAAATCCGGAGACAGTAAAGACACCAATAACTATAGGCCCGTATCCGTGTTGCCGGTTTTTAGCAAGGTGTTTGAAAAGATTATGCTCAATCAAATGCTTAACCACTTTAACACCAATAAAATATTACACCAGCAACAGTACGGTTTCACCAAAGGACGTTGTACGATTGACGCCGGTGTCACTTTATTAAAACACATACTTACTGCGTGGGAATAGGCACAAGATGCCATAGGAATCTTCTGTGACCTTTCGAAGGCATTTGATTGCGTAAATCACGAAACCCTGATCTTGAAACTGGAGCATTACGGTTTAGGTAAACTTGCGCTCAGTTTAGTAAAATCGTATTTGAATGATAGACAGCAGCATGTACAAGTAAATGGTGTAAATTCAATGGGTTTAAAAGTAAAAATGGGTGTACCACAATGTTCGATATTGGGTCCCTTCCTCTTTTTAGTGTACATAAATGACCTACCCCATTTATTTAACAACTACCCGCAATTGGTGTTGTTTGCTGACGATACTTCTTTAATATTTAGGATAAACAGACGTGCCACAAGTCTTGACGACATAAATAACGCCTTGCTGCAGGTTCATAATCGGTTTACCGCTAATAACTTAGTACTAAATGGGAAAAAAACAAAGTGCATAAGATTTGCTTTACCAAATGTCAAAAGTAGTGACTGTGACGTGGTATTGAATCAAGAGAAACTAGAGTGTCGATAAAATGGTTTTCTTGGGAATGACGTTCGACTCAAGGCTACAATGGGGTCCTCATTTAACATCTCTTACTACATATGCTGTTAGAAAAATCCGTCAATTTACAGATGTTGATACGGCGAGGCTAGTCTATTTTAGTTATTTTCATAGTATTATGTCATACGGTATTTTACTATGGGGACGGGCTGCAGACATCGAGTCTATATTTATTCTGCAGAAAAGAGCCATCAGAGCCCTAAATGAATTACGTAGACGCGATTCTCTAAGAGAACTGTTTAAGGAAATAAATATCATGACAGTACCTTGTCAATACATCTATGAGAATATCATGTACATTAGGAAAAATCTGCATTTATTCAGTAAAAGAGGTGATAGACACCACTGTAATACTAGAAATAGGGACCAACTAGTTCAGCCAGGTTTCAGGCTTGCTAAGGTAGATTCATCTTTCATGGGGTACTGTTTAAAATGTTACAATAAAATACCTCCCCACATTCTGCAACTAAATGAGACGAAATTTAAATCTTGTATAAAACGCACACTATGTAGTCAAGCATATTATAAGTTAGGGGATTACATTAATGATAAAAATGCTTGGCTCAATGCTGGTCCTGCTCCACATCCATAGGGGAAAACTAATTGGGCAAATTATTGTGGTAGCTGCAGAAGATTGTAAAAGTATCCTTGCTTTGTATAGACTCCATCTCTTAGTATTGTATAATTGCATAGCTCATGTGTGAGTACCATGTACTGTAAAGCATTTGCATTTAGTTATCTTTCATTGACTTGAATATGCCTTGGTGGCCGAGAGAATGTCATGCTCCCTCAAATGTCTCGCTGATGGTGGCGGGTGTGTCGGGTCATTTAGTTCCCTTCAATCTGGTTGAGTTGAATGGCGCCGATACATGCGTCATGTTCGTGTACGGGCGCTGTCAGTTGGGACTGGTCATCTCTTAGCTGCCATGGTTCATTTTAATTACCTACTTTATTTATACATTTTTGATTTAATATTTGGCTCTGGACGCTCTTAATGTGCACGTCTTTCTACATCGTTCTCACATATATGTATAATCTCAACATGAATGATGTAACCAAGATTTTGTAACAATATTTTGATTTAAAAGAGTGTCCATGGAGTTTCTTGCCCGTTCTTCTCCATCGAGATCTACGCTAGGGAATGGGCAACTACAGTACTTTCTCAAGTTATTATATCTTGTGACTGGGACTGTAGCTTTGTTTATTTTTTTGTATTTTTGACATTCAAAAGTGTCGTAATGGTCTAATTGAAATAAATGCTTTGAGTTTGAGTTTGAGATTTCTGAGGTGACTTTATTTGTTTCATTTACCCAAGTGAAGTTCATCATAATTATACGAAGCACCACGTCCGAAGAGCTAGGTATCCTGAAATAAATATATTATATATGTTATGGGAAGTGCGGCTACCGGCCGCAGGTGCAGCCGGCCACATGCGATTAAACTTAGATGTATGCTCTTATCTTCGGTTAAAACTAGCTTTAGCCTTCATTACAGCTGCTAGAACTAGGTGCAGCCACACTCCGGTGACTAAAGGTAGGTGTAGCCTATTTATCATCAGCTAGAACTAAGTTTTCAGTTCAGTTTAGCATTTTGGTTTCGTTTTGAGATTCTTATTTTGCCTTTCCCGACTGATTCGATTATATTGAAAAAATAAAAGACAGGGATGTTTAAATGATATTTATAATTATGTATTATATTATGTACTAGCTGACCCGCGCGACTTTGTCTGCGTCACATGAGAGAGAGAGGGTTAAAGAGAGTGTGAATCAACCTTAAAAGATAGACATAATGCTATCGCGGTTTTTTTTTAGAACGTTTTAAAACGAACAATTCCCTAATACATGATTGTTGCGTAACTTAAACCGTTTATACAGCGCCCGCAAAGGAAGCTCTCAAAAGAAATTAATTTTCCTTGTTTTTGCAACATTTATCATTGATGCTCCGCTCTTTTTATTTATAGCGTGATGATAGATAACCTATAGCCGTCCTCAATAACTATTCAACTCTAAAAGGTTTTATTTTTAATTCGAACCAGTAGTTCCTGTAATTAGTGCGTTCAACCAACCAAACAAACTCTTTATCTTTATAATATTAGTAGATATACGAGTAGATCCAAGTGGGTAACTATTTAATTTCTTTGACATATTTGCATTAATCGCTAAAATAATCTACTTATGTTTTTTTTCAAAAAAGGGCTTGCCTCGACAGTCTTACGTCTTCATCCTTAGACACTCGATGACAGTCATACTCCAGCTAGGTCGAAAGTTCTCATCAAAGGTGCAAGAAATTAGCCCAAACACGATTTTTCAATTATAAATGGTACCAACTTTGAGATGTACCTACGCTTTTCACAAAAAAAAGGACCATGTAAAAAATATATTATGCTATATATTCTTTTAAAGCCCGTCGTCAGTCGTTTTAAAAGTTACGCGGTGAGCACATTTTTTGTCATTGGTACCATTTTAGTTCAACAGATGTCACTGCATGTACGTATCTTACATTTGATGATTGTGTGCATTACCCTGGCAAAATGTTGTGCATTTGAGAGATGAGACCATAAAAAATAGTTAGTGTATCATGAGGAGCAATTTGTTTAATAGTAGCAAAATTTGTGTGAATTGTAGTTTTAAAGTTATTTGAGAAAAACACATTTTGCTGGAGTAACGTTTGAAACGTTATCCTGGCAAAATTGGTTTTCAAAAATTCGTTCAGCCCGGAACCAAATACATGATTAGATAGCTTTTGTTGCGTAGTAAATGTTTGTAAATAGCAAAATTTGTGTGTGGTATGGTTCTTGAGATATTTAAGATTTTGCTGCGGTAAGTTTTTGGGATTTCCCAGATCTCGAAAACGGCTCAACGCAGAAGATTGAAAAAAACACCAATAAGAGACCTTAATTTGTTTAAATTAGTTTAAACATTAATTTTTAATTTGGTTGTCGTAAACCAATGGAATTAAATGGTTTCAAAAATCAGATAAAAACGGATTTGCAAGTAAACCAAAACACTTATAACCAAATAAACAGCTATAAAAAATACCCACAGTAGACACTTATCACGTCAACTAAAATAGATTAAGTAAGTAACTTTATACGATATGAAGATAAAAACAAAATTGATTAATTTTAGACTGGTCGTACTTTAGCGATGAAATAAGCAGTTCCCAAAACATTAAGAAACGTGGAAAGAAAGAAAAAATGTTTATTTGACGTCAGCTAATAAAGCACATATACACAATAATATAAAAATATACAAAATAAGGAGGAAAACATAATAAGTGCTGTGTTCCTGTTAATTTCAGCTTTCAATTACGGCTGTAATGAAAGTTATATCAAAATAAAGAAAATGTCAGAAATTCTCTAATAAGCCGACCAAATTAAAAAGGTCACGTAAAAGCGGCCGCACTATACATAATCGTAACCATCTTAAATGAATGGAATAATATGGATGTTTTGTTAGTACAGTTGCGTAGGTACGTACGTTGTTGTTACTGTAGCGTAGGTTGCTGGTCATGGTGTTCATTATTTTTATTTAAAAATCAGTGTTATACAAATTATTGTATATCTTTGTCTGGGTATTTTTTACAGCTGTTTATTTGGTTATAAGTGTTTTGGTTTACTTGCAAATCCGTTTTTATCTGATTTTTGAAACCATTTAATTCCATTGGTTTACGACAACCAAATTAAAAATTAATGTTTAAACTAATTTAAACAAATTAAGGTCTCTTATTGGTGTTTTTTTCAATCTTCTGCGTTGAGCCGTTTTCGAGATCTGGGAAATCTCAAAACGTTACCGCAGCAAAATCTTAAATAACTCAAGAACCATACCACACACAAATTTTGCTATTTACAAACATTTACTACGCAACAAAAGCTATCTAATCATGTTTTTGGTTCCGGGCTGAACGAATTTTTGAAAATCGATTTTGCCAGGATAACGTTTCAAACGTTACTCCAACAAAATGTGTTTTTCTCAAATAACTTTAAAACTACAATTCACACAAATTTTGCTACTATTAAACAAATTGCTCCTCATGATACACTTATTATTTTTTATGGTATCATCTCTGAAATGCACAACATTTTGCCAGGGTAATGCACACTTGATGATTAGTTCTTCTTGAAAACTTTAAGTTCATATATCTTTTGATAGAATTAACCGATTTCAATGAAACAAAAACTAAATAATACCCCAAGTTACACACAATTTTGATGTATAAAAGTTATCTACATTGCTATTGTTATCTACATTACTTTTGCATGCTAGTTTTAGCGAATTGTGTGAGCAACTGTAATAAAACTCGACCACCTATGAATATACTACAATTCTAGCAAATAACAATTTCATTTCATTTCATTTCATTGGTTTAATAAATTTTACGTGATGCTTGATCATCGAAACAGACAAACAGACAAAAATTCCAAAAATTCTGGAAATAATTGTGTTCTGTTGCTTATCCTTTATCACCCTGGCAATTCTTATTCAAAATATTTTCGGTGTACAAAAACGATTTTTCTACAGATTTATTATAATACGTATAGTTATAAGTAATTAATAATACTCAAAATATCGTAAATTTCTCTTCAGTATCAGTAAAAAAATTAGACATCCTAAGCGCAAAATTAAATGTAAAAAAATTTAACGTAAAAAATATTTTTTTACTTAACTATGAAAAAATCAACCAACTCTTTGTACTCTTCTTTTATATTTTTATGTTATAACAAATAAAATAACTTTTTGACTCAGTCTTAATTATAAAAAAAAAAAACAACAAACTATGTGACAGTATGTTGCAAGAATGTCTATCACTTATTTAAACAAGATAAACTTGAACTGTAAATCTAGTTCTAGCCGATGATAAATAGGATACACCTAAGTTTAGCCACCGGTATGCGGTTGCACCTAGTTCTAGCCGCTATGATGAAGGCTAAACCTAGTTCAAACCGAAGATAAGAGGATACATCTAGGTTTAACCACATGTGGCCGGCTGCACCTAGTATTAGCCGGCTAAAAGTAGGTGCAGCCGCACTTCGGGTAGTAGCCGTAACATATACAGAATGTAGTAACACTTAGGTAAGGTGCTACCGTTCATACACTATAGTTGAGATTTTTTTTGAAATGTTTTATCTCGTACTAGCAACCCCGGCATTATGTCATTTAGTTTAGAGTTGGCTTGAATGTGATATTGCCGATTTTTGCACGGGCAGCATAATGGGGGTTTGGGAGGGTGATACTTATCTCTTCGGACGTGGTGCTTCGTATAATTATGATAGAACTTCACTTGGGTAAGTTCGTTTAATCATTAATTGTACTCGCACCACGTCCTCGAGATAAGTATCCTGAAATAAATCTTAATATATAAAAGAAGAAACTGACTGACTGACCGACTGACTGACTCATCTATCAACGCACAGCCCAAACCGCTGGGTCTACAGATTCCAAATGTGGCAAGTAGGTTCCTTATGTGGTCTAGGGGTGCACTAAGAAAGGTTTTTCAAAATTCACCCCCTAAGGGTGTTAAACGGGGCTCCAAAGTTTGTATGGGGAAACAAAATTAGTTAGACTATTTTATTCCAAACTATAAAATCAAAAAAAAAAAAAAAAAACATTTTTTTAAACATTTGCTCCGACCGGGATACGAACCCGGGACCCTAAGAACGTAAGGCAGCTTCACTGCCGCTGCGCCATTCGGGTCGTCAAATTCCTATTCCTTTTAGGATACGGAAGCCTAAAAAATATGCAAGCTACCGTCTGAAATGATGGGGCTTGTTGAGTTTGTTAGGGTATCAAATACTTTTAAAATATACAGTAGGTAATTTCTCCCTTTCCATTATATCCGAATCTAATGTGTTTATTTGATACATGAAGTAACCGACAAATACAAATAACGAAAATAGTTCTTGGTGAAAAATCGCTAAGTTGTGAGTGTAAGGGCATGAGCCTTTACACTTAATGTTAAAAATGTTAATAAAATAAATGTTAATGTTCCAAGGTATTTAATGGGAAATTGCACTAAAATAATGTAACAAGAAAATAATAGAAAATGTTACAAAAAGTCACAAAATGTTAGATGTTGCGCGAGCTCGATATTAAACCGAAGACTGACGTACTTGCGTACGTGACGATACTACATTTTTATGAAATCACAAAATTTGCAGTATTTTAACTAGGTTAACTAAAGTACAATGTGCGGTTGCTGACCGTACATCTTGGCGGGGCAAAATATAAGATAACTTATTAAAGACTATTTTACCAATAGAAATACAATTCATAAAATGAAAACAATGTTAATTAAAATGATTATAGGTCAAATGTTAAAAGAATGAGGTGTCGCATAGGTAAGTTCTATGTTTTCAGTGGATGCTGCAGCTCTTGGTGGCTTCCGTGGTGGTAATCTGGTGGACGCGCCGGTGTCACTGACGGTGACCTTGCCGCTGCGTTTCCAGCACACGTAGGCTCCTCCCGCGACGACTATTGACAAGATCAGAAGTCCCATCGTAGAGTATGAAACGATGTATTGGTGCACATCGTGTTGCGTCATTTCAGCCTGTTTCGTTTGATCTTCCAATTCTTTCAATGAGTTATGAAGCTTTTCATAATCGTTTCTTACAAATTGGGTGTTCTGTTGTCCAGTTGATAAATCGAGCGGCTGGACAGATGTTAAATTGTTGATGTCATCCAGATCTATCAGTGGTATTTTAGGGCTGACATAAATATTGTTTGTGTAGTAAACTTGCCGTTTAGCCGTGTGGTATCCGGCAGAGTAGAATAGAACCAACCCATTACACTCACGGGTGTCGTATAAGGCGACTAATGTCTGAGGCAGAACACCTTGCGCCTCCGTAGACCTGAGAATGGGCAGCAGCGTTTTCAGTTAGTCTTTCATCACTGCGATCTCCAATCCTCCTGCCAAGCGTGGAGATTACGGCAAATTCCTCCCATCATGGGAGAGGCTTATGTCCAGCAGTGGACGTTATGGGCTGTTGTAGTAGTTGTAGTAGTAAACTTGTGTATAATATGTTTCTTCGTTGTTTCTAATTATACATCCTTCTTTGGCTTCTAAAATTCCCGTTGAATGTATTGCCTTTGTAGTCATACGACCTTCACAGATTATTTGCAGTTGGCAATCCGTGCAGCAGACATAGAGCCAGGTGTTAGGTTTTTGTAATGGTGTCCATTTATTATTGCAGGATTCGGATGTGTAGATACATTTTGATAATGTTATGTTTGTTATTGCGCCGATGTCGCATGGAATTTGCTGATTTTTCATGTTACGTGTTGGTTTGTTTAGTGAACATATAAATGTACTTGGTTCCATTTTAATGCAATGTTCTAGGTCACTGTCTGTGAGCTGCATAAATGTCTCTTTTCTTATATTGACTGCAACATATTCTGAATTTGTTTTCATTGTAAGTAAATGTTTGTTATTTTTTATCATCGGTATAGGCACTGTTTTATAGATGGTGAATGGAGTGTCGCCTGTTAATGGTAATGTGATTTCGATGATAAAATATTTATCAAATAATCTTGATTTTACCTCTAGTAGTTTGTATATGTCAGCTTATTGGTTTTGAATATTGTCCACGGGTATTGATAATTGTTGTGGCAATTGCCCAGAGATAATGTTGAGCTCATGAAAGAGCTGGTTCTGCGGTAAAAGTCTGGTGTCTACCTGACCATGGTGAATGTTAATGGCTGTGTCTAAAAGCATTTGTTGGATGTGACGCAGTTTAGACAGAATTGTTGAACTAGTCAGAGCCATGATGTTAAAGTAGTTCAAAGATTCCTCTTGCTCAACCTCCTTACCCAATTTCTGTAAATAGTTCTCTGTAGCGTTTAGATGTTGATTTAAGAGATTGAACTGAGTGTTCATTGCCTCTTCATTTCTCTTTAGAATGTTATTATGTGCTTCTATAATTGATGTTTGACCTTTAATCAGGTTCAATAAATGGTCTCTGTTATTCTGCAATGTTTCTATCTCCTGTTTGTATTGTATTGCGAACCTTTCATCTAGCACGCCGAATAGACTATTTGCAAGGTAACCTATTCCATTGAAAAAACCTCGGGGAACGCGCCCTCTTGTCTGCCCATGATGTGTTTCCAACATGTAATTGTTATGATCAAGTTCGTTAAGTTCCTGTTCGAATTCGGTCATAATGGTTTTGCACATCGTTTGGTATGCAAATTGCTCACACCTTTCTCTCAGGTGTTTCACAACTCTATGTATGTTTTCCATGCCTTGCCAGTAAGATGTCATATTATAGTAGGTGACAATCTTCCAGTCATCGTGTACGCTTTGCAAACTGCCGATTTTGTCAAAGTACACTGCTCTATTTGGTTCAAACGGTGTGATATTTATAGCGTCACTGCTTTGCTTTGTGGGCTGAAATAACGTTATTAATGTTAAGAGTATACATAGCAGGCTGGAACTTTTATTCCTTGATTTAAATCGTTGGTTTTTATTTGTTTTGTTTATTGTAGGTTTTTGTTTTTCAGTGCAGCTGTTGTTATTGGATGTGGTGGTGTCAGGTATTTCTATATGAGATTCTGGTATTGGGAGTTTAACTAATTTTGTTATTGGTCTTGTTAGTACCCCTGTTTTTGTTTTCATAGTCACAACTCTGACCAGATTGTCTCTCCCCGGGTGAACTTCCTGTATTCTGCCAAGTGCCCATTTCGCAGGAGGAAGGTTGTCTTCTTTGATTAAGACAACATCCCCTATGGATAAATTGTTTGTTTTTTTCAGCCATTTACTACGAACTTGAAGTTGTTGCAGGTATTCTGACGACCATTTCGTCCAAAACCCTTGTTTCATTTTGTTTAATAACTGCCACCTATGTCGAATGTTGATGTTTCGCTTTTCGATGTTTTCCGTTGGTAGAAATGTTACTGGTCGGCCAATTAAAAAATGTGCAGGAGTAAGGTAATCAATATCGTCCACGTCTTCCGTTAAAGGGCAAAGTGGTCTAGAGTTCATACAGGCTTCGATTTGAGTAAGCAGTGTTAAAAACTCTTCGTATGTCAACTTTTGCTCTCCTAGGACACGCTTTAGGTGATATTTCATTGACTTAACTGCAGCTTCCCAAAGTCCTCCCGCAGTCGGCCAGCTTGGGGCGTTGAAGTGCCACTCTATCCCCATCTCGGTGTTCCTTCTCGATAAGGTGTCGTTGTTGAATGTTTGTGAGATATGCAGTTGTTTGGCTAACTCCCTTTCGGCTCCAACAAAGTTTGTTCCGTTGTCGGAGTAAATATGTTTCGGACAACCTCGTCGCCCAATCATGCGGTTGAGAGCCAGTATAAATGTTTGTGACGATAAATCTGATGCAAGTTCTAAATGCACTGCTTTTGTTGCCATGCATACGAAGACAACGACATAACCTTTACTCGTTCTGACGCCACGACCCTTGTTTAGTTTAAGACTAACAAACCCTGTGAAGTCTACCCCTGTGTGATAGAATGGTGGTGATTGCGTTATCCTTTCACTGGGTAGGTCGGCCATTAATTGGTATTGTTTCGATGGTTTGAAGCGACAACATTTTACACAGTCTTGTAGGTACTTTTTAACTGTGCTATTTCCTCCTGTTATCCAATATTTTTGTCTTAATGTTGCCATAGTTAGCCTCGCTCCACCGTGTAGTGTTGTAACATGCGCACGGGCAATGAGTAGATATGCCAGCTTGCTGTTTTTCGGGATGATAACAGGGTGTTTTGTTTCTTCAGGTAAGTTTGAATTCTGTAATCTCCCTCCGACGCGTAGTATGTTATTTTCATCTAGGTAAGGGTAAAGTTTCTGAAGTCCTCTATTGTTGTTTATCCTTCCTTTTGTTTTTAAATCTTTGATTTCTTGTCCGTAATGTTCATTTTGTACATGTTTTATAATTATGTTTGTAGCGCGTCGAATATCAGTGAGTGTTAAATTACATTGTTTTGACGCAGGCGGCCCATTCATGTTTGTATGATTCATGGCTGCGTCTTCCCTGTGACGATTATTTTGTGACGTGTTTGTTATGAAACGCGACACCCAAGCTACGATGCGTATTATACTTGTAATACAGCTGTTCTTGTTAAGGAGTTCATTTACAATGTTCATGTTTTTGTTTTCGGTAATTCGTGACGTAACCGCATGCACCTTTTTAACTTCTATTTCTGGTATCTTAACCGTGTCATATGTTTCCGGGATGTTTTCTCTGTTAAGCCATTCGGGTCCGTTAAACCACAGAGGAAAGTTGTGTAACTGAGAAGGTAGTAGTCCACGTGACGCGCAGTTGGCCGGGTTTTGCTCCGATCTTACGTGCTTCCAACACCCGGCGGGCACTACAGATGTTATTTCCTGAACTCTGTGTCCGACATAGGCCTTCCATCGCGAGACATCGCCCTTTAGCCAGCCAAGCACGATCATTGAATCCGTCCAAGCTGTTACTTTAATGTTAGGTTTATCGAGACAATGTTTTATTTTCTTGACCAGTTGAGCTAACAGCTGAGCACCGCATAACTCAAGTCTGGGAAGTGTTTGTTGTTTTGGGATTGGAGCGACCTTTGTTTTGGCCGCAACCAATGCAATTTGTTGCTGTTTTCCCTCTGTAACTTTACTGTACACCACGCACGAAAACGCCTTTTCCGATGCGTCACAGAATGCGTGTAATTCAAAATCCTTGTTTGCTTCTAACCCAAGCCATCGGTTAATTTTGAAAGGTTGCATATTTGTTAATTCAGATTTTAGTATTCTCCATTCCTTTTCTATTCCATCTGGAACAGTGTCATCCCATTCTATTTTGAAGTTCCAGATCTGTTGGAATAAATTTTTTGCCTTGATTGTTATTGGGGATAGCCATCCCAAAGGATCAAAAATTGTAGAAATGTCGCTTAAAATTTGCCGTTTTGATGAATTTTTGTTAAGGCCAATGTTGTTTTTGTTTTTTATTGTGGTTGAAAATATGAACTCATCTTGTTTCGGATCCCATGCCAAGCCTAATGCTTTGGAAGCTGATGCTTCTGTAAAACTTAAGTTGACTGGGCTAATCATATGTTCTGGCAGATCTTCTAGCAGTTGTTGTACGTTACTCGACCACTTTCTGAGGTTAAACCCTCCTTCTTTCAGTAGCTGTATAAGTTGGTCTCTTGTATCTCGCGCCTCGTCCAGAGTATCTTTTCCGAATAACGCATCATCTACAAAAAATTGGTTGAGTAAGATGTTTTTAGCTTCCGGGTACTTGTCACCTTCGTCCATCGCTAGCTGTTGAAGTGTTCGCAGTGCTAAGAATGGAGCGGCCTTAGTACCATAGGTGACTGTACATAGTTGATATTCTCTTAGCAGTTGCCGTGGACAATTCCTCCACACTATTTTCTGTAAGGGTTGATGTTCTGGATGTACCATTATAAACCGGTACATTTTCTCAATGTCTGATGATAAGACATATTTGTATTGTCTCCATTTCAGCAAGATGCTAAGGATATCCTTTTGTAGATTCGGTCCCGCCTCCATTAAGTCATTAAGACTGTGTTTTGAACTAGTTTTTGCCGATGCGTTGAACACAACTCTAAGTTTCGTTGTGATAGCACCTGGTCGCACTACCCCGTGGTGCGGGAGAAAATATTCAATGTTTTTGTTCCTAGTGTTGTTTTCGACTTGCTCCATGCGACCCATTTCTTCATATTCCTCCATAAAAGCTTTATAATCTTTTGCGAACGCATGATTTTTAGCCATCTTTCGCTCAAGTTGTTGAAATTGAGCGATGGCCTGTGGTTTCGATGTTCCTAAGTGTTCAATAAAATTATCCTTGAGTGGGAGACGAACTTGATATCGCCCATCAGGAAGTCGTGTTGTTGTCTCTTTGTACAGCTGTTCGCACCTGTTGTCAGGGTCCACATCTTCTTTGTTTTCTTGCAAAGACTCCTGTTCCCAGAATTGGGTTAGATCCTGAATGTTGTTGATAATTACATGGCAATTGAATGTTTTGTAATTACCACATACTACCCAGCCTAAACGAGTTTGTTGTGCTATGATGGATGACGTGTTTGTTTTTATTAACCCCTCTAACAATATTTCGGAATATATATCGGCTCCCAATAGTAAGTCTATATCCTGAGATATGTTAAATTCAGGGTCAGCGAGTTGTAAATGTTGTATATGTTCAAAGCTATCTTTATTTACTGTTTTACTTGGCAGTTTGTTTGTTATTTTCTTCATAATAAGTGCATTAATGTTAATGTTGAAGTCACTGTGTATTGCTTGGCATTTAAAATGGAGCACTCCTTTACATTTGGTGGTGGCTGAAGCACCAACGCCTGACACCACCGCGCTCAGCTTGTTTCGTTTTAACTGCAATTTTTGTGCAGCATTTTCTGTAATTAGGCTAACCTGAGATCCCTGGTCTAATAAAGCGCGTAAAACGATCGTAGTTCCATCATTGGCTATTGTTTTGACCTGGGCAGTGGCTAGCAGTACCTCATTTGAGTTGTCATGTGCTAAATGCGTGTTCACTTGTTGACCTACATTAGCCCTGCCGGTTCGCGATTTTGCAACTCCAATCGCCTCATGCAAAATGCTGCTATGCGGCTCATCGCAGTGCTTGCACTTTTTTTCCGACGTACATTTTTCGCCGTTATGACTGAACAGGCAATTTAGACATACATGTAGGTTGTTGGCGGTCTTTAACCTTTCTTCAGGTGACATACATAAAAATTCTCTGCAATTATAGAGCCCATGTTGGTTATTACATTTAGGACAAGTTATTATGGAATTATAAAATGTTTGTTTGTTATGGAATGTTCTCGGCATGTTCTTAGTTCCACCTTGAACGGGGTGTTGCTGCACCTTGGGCTTGCTGTACGTTGCGTTATGAACTGTTTTCGGCTGAATGTTTTGCTGTTGACTGTTAAAGTTCCGTGGACGGTTCGGGTTTGTACCCGATTCCATTGACATGAACTTGGTTTCGATGAATTTCAGGAACTCGTTTAGAGGTGGCATTTCCCTTGGATTTTCCATGGATTCTTTGAAAGCCTGGCGTGTGTCTGCGTCCAGCTTTTGCATTAAAATGTGTACCACTAAGGGGTCCCAGCTAGCAATATCGTATTGCAGATTCTTAATAGCCTGAAGGCACTCAATGGTCGTATCATGCATCCTTTTTAGGAGAGATGCCGTTGGAGTTTGTATGTTGGGTAGACTCAGTAAAATGTTTGCTTGGTAGGTAAATAATAGTCTCTTATTATCGTACCTCTGTTGAAGTATCTGCCAACTAGCTTCGTAGTTATCAGCGCTAATGTTCATGTGCTGTATCAATCGCTCGGGCTCTCCCTTTAATTTCGCCTTCAAATGTTGCATTTTTTGAGCATTAGAGATAAAAGTGTTACGATGCACGATTTCCACGAACAAGCCCTTAAATGTTGTCCACTGTGCATAGCTACCACTGAAAATTGGAAGTTCAATTTTTGGCGTAGATTTTTCCTGATGTTTGTTATCCCAAATCCTCTTGTTAATTTGTTCCTTGCTGAATTCATACAGCCTTTCTAATCTATTATAATCGCTTTCAAATGCTTGCGTGTTGACCAACATGTTATCGAGCTTCCAATATGTGCTATCGACCTTTTCCCAACGTTGCGTAATTGTTCTCAACTTATCTTCAAGTTGCTACTTTTCTTTTAAATTTTCAATGTCCATGTTCCGTACTGTTCTCTCAAAAGCCTTGATGTTCGTCCGCTGCTCATTCATCATATCTTTAGTCCGTTGGTCCACGACTAACTCTTCATTTGACGTGTTCTTCACATCATCCGCGATCTCATCGCTCTCCTGTTCTTCTCGAATATTCTCTTGAACACACGGCCTTTCTTCCTGTTTTTGCAACTGACTAAACGAAGTAAATTTATCGTCCTCGATTTTAGCCAGTAATCTTTGTTTCGACTTACTTATCATACACTTCGTTTCCTCGTATATTTGTTCCAAGCGTTCGTAAATGCGATTCTCATAGTAAGGTCCAGACTTCTTGCCTTCAAACAAGGATAATTGGATGTCGTTCTGTTTAAACTCACTCCAATACTCCTCCAGCTTTACAAGTCTGTCATCATGATACTCAAGAGTGTTTTTACATGTAGAACTATCTTTTTTAAAGTTTTCATTTATTCGTTTGATAGCCTCAAGATTTGTAGATTGAGAGTTAAGTAAAGCATCGTAAGAAGTCATTGTTGTTATCCGGTGCTTAGTGCAGACTATAAATCCAAAATTCCCGAAAATTAGATAAAATGGAACGTGCTCACCGGATTAGCTGCTTACGCTCCACCTCGATCTGTGTAATTCTCACTTAATATCACTGTTCACACTGTTTTTAATGTTCTGTTGAATGTTCGAGTTTAATGTTCAACTGTTCCCGCGAGTGAAAACGTACCACGGCACTGATTTTACTCTTAACGGCTCGAAGGACCAAAATGTAAGGGCATGAGCCTTTACACTTAATGTTAAAAATGTTAATAAAATAAATGTTAATGTTCCAAGGTATTTAATGGGAAATTGCACTAAAATAATGTAATAAGAAAATAATAGAAAATGTTACAAAAAGTCACAAAATGTTAGATGTTGCGCGAGCTCGATATTAAACCGAAGACTGACGTACTTGCGTACGTGACGATACTACATTTTTATGAAATCACAAAATTTGCAGTATTTTAACTAGGTTAACTAAAGTACAATGTGCGGTTGCTGACCGTACAGTGAGTAATGTGAATGGCTATTAAAGTAGAGGAAGATCAAACCTAGCGCTGTAATTGTTGTCGATGTTACTACTAGTGACGGCTAAGGTATAATTACATTAACTACATATATTTCAAATGAAAATGAAAGATTCAAAGTATGTTTTAATTATAGGTACATGATATGAGGTAGCAAGGTGTCTAAGGCGTTATCGATCCATGTTATAAACGTACATAACAGGTACTTGGCGGGGCATCGTTTGATCCGGTGCAGCCAGCCGAGCGAGGCAGCCGAGCGACCGGCGGCGGCCGCATGGCGGACGTCACGTGAGGGCCGCCATGCGCGCGCTGTTGCCGCTGCTGGCCGCCCTCACCGCCGCCTCGCCCGCGCCCCCCGCACCCGCCGCACCCCTCGTGCTCGTGCTGCGCGCCGCCTGCGACGCGCCGCTGCTTGCCGCCTTCGACGAGGCGCGCTTGTTCCGCCACGAGCCAGCGCGCTTCTTGTTCGAGCGCTACCGCGTGCGACTTCTGAGCTACGAAGGTGAGGAGGTGCGATAATCTGAAATAAGAATAGCTCCAGATCATGGCTCTCATTACAGATCCATAGTATTGTTGTCGGTTAGACACTTGCGGACCTGAATGGAGGGTGTCGGTGACGATGCGTGCGCTCGCAGCGCTGAGCGAGGGCGGCTCGGTGCTGAGCGCGGGCTGTCCTGGCGCGGACGTGTGCGGTGCGCTGTCGGCAGCGGCGCGCGTGCTGCGACGCGCGCGGCCGGCGGCGTGCGAGGTCGCAGAAGCTCGCGGCGCGGCGGTGGCGCAGCTAGCGGCGCGCCTGCGCTGGCGCCGCGCGCTGCTGCCGCCTGCTGAACCACGCTCTGAGTGCGGCGCCGCGCTGCACGAGGTGGCGCGCGCGCTCGGGGTCGCTGGCCTGGCCGTGCGCCGAGCGCCTCTCTCACCTGACGAATATGCGCGCCAACCTGATGGTTAGTCAAATTCAAGAGCTTGAGGCCCCCGTTGGGTTAACAGTGTTGTGTTGCGAACGGTTTTAAACCAAATTCTTACTTCGTTTCAGTTGTGATCCTGTGTGCCTCCCGCGGAGCCGGCGCCGCGGTGTCAGCGGGAGTGACGCGCGGGGCGGGGGGCGCGGGGCCGCCGGCGCTGCTGCTGCACGTGGAGGAGTGCCTCCCCGCACCCCGCGACGCGCTCCCTTCGCTCTTTTCTGCGCCGAATAATACTAATGAGGCTTTCCGATTTAGCAATATCAATT
Organism: Xestia xanthographa; assembly: GCA_905147715.2. Taxonomy (NCBI): domain Eukaryota; kingdom Metazoa; phylum Arthropoda; class Insecta; order Lepidoptera; family Noctuidae; genus Xestia; species Xestia xanthographa. Next base: position 33,558,437 of record LR990645.1, read on the forward strand.
TAGTTGTAAACAAATCGCTGAACGCAAAAAATAAAAGACAAACGTCCTATCAGCTACCAGCTGGTGATGTAAGTCGAAATCTGTCCGACAGATATGAAATGCAACGTAAAAAATATACTACAAAAATTAACTCCGTCCGAGTAAAGTCAACGCTTGGTACTCACAAGGAATACCACGTCCAGGCTTTAGAGTACAAATACGGAACTCCAGCTGCTAAATCAGTGCATTCTGATTACGATAACGTGAGTCAACCCGGGCGCAAACAGGCTCGTGTGGTTCGCTCTGATTCCAGTATGAACCGGATCGATTCATTTTTGCCTTCAATTGAAATTGGGTTTTTTCAACGCCTGCTACTGCTTACTGATGAGCAGCTTCAGGAGCACTCCCTCACGGATTATATAACTATATATGATCAAATAATTGAAGCGGCCCATATCGAATCGAAGTCTGACCAAACTCGAATCGAATTAATCAAAATAGACTTTCATTTATATGAACGATCAAATGTGACATCATCTACTTGGAACCATGCAGCCGTGCTCGCGACGACTTGTTCTCGGTCCCTCGACCAGCTGGACGAGCGAGACAGCCTCGTGCGGCTGGCCAACGTGACGGCGGCGCTGGACAGCTGGGAGGCCGGCGCGGTGGGTGGCGCGGGGGGCGCGGGAGGGGCCGGGCCACGAGAGCCGAGCGGCGCCGCCGCGCTGTCAGCCCTGGTGGCGTGCGGCGCGCTGGCGCTGGCCACCAGCTCGGCACTACTGCTGCGCTGGGCTGCCACGCACCGCCGCCGCCGCCGCCGCCGTCGCGACGCCGTGCTGGCGCCTCTGGACTTCTTGTTCCCGGTGGACGAGCAGCGCCGCGTGGGCGAGGGCATGGAGAGCATGCTGTCGTGCTGGCTGCAGCAGCTGCACGAGTTCGGCGGGCCCGAGCTGGAGCGCCCTGACCTGCTGAAGCAGCCGCCGTGCGTACCGGCCCGCGCGCCCTCCGCGCCCTCCTCTACCTGCAGCGTCAACCGAGTCGCCGTGGACCGCCGCATCCGATACAAGGTACTATAGGTACAGCCGCTCTATCGAATGGACTCGATACTTGCGTTCAGTAATCGATACCGCTCGTAACGTGAGGTTTGTCTCAGGGGGACGTGGTGCACGTCAAGTACTTGCCGGCGACGGCGGGGCTCGAGCTCAAGCGCAAGGCAACTGATGTGTTACTCGGTATGCAGAATCTGCGCCAAGAAAACTTAAATCCGTTCATTGGTAAACTATACACAATAATTATTAATAATAATCCTGGGAGATGAGTAAAATAAGTGCCTTCATTGGAATCTCGTTTATTACTAGTCAATCATTATAAGCAGTGATAGGAATAGGTAGTGCTTATTAGCCTAAACTTCGAAGAACAGAGACAAGAATCGGAGACTTCCTTAGACTATATTTTTTTCCGGGACATCACGTAAGTACATCAAAAATTAATGTTATTTGGAATAAGTAATTGGTCTATGTTTACCTAAAGTTTGCGACTAGACATAACATAACACAGTCGTTACAACCATCAAAATTTCTGAAAGTTTTCTTTTTAAGAACATTTTGGAAACGACTTCTTCATCATAAAACTATGATACGCTCTCTTAGGTACGCACTCTTAGAATTTACAAAAAAAAACTCGCCGTGGTCGCATAATAAAATATAGTCTAAGGAAGTCTCCGATTCTTTTCTCTGTTCTTCTTCGAAGTTTAGGCTGAAAAGCACTACCTATTCCTATCACTGATTATAAGTATTGATTCTTAATATTAGAATAGGTATATAAGCACACGTACATAAGTCTTACACACCACAATTACCCACGGAAATTCCTTGGTTAGACTTAGTTACAAAATGTTTATATTTGGACGTATAATTTTGAGTAGTCGTAACATGAGTGTGTGCACTGGGCAGGATGCCTGTGCGAGCTGCGGCCGGCGCTGGTGTGGGAGCACTGCTGGCGTGGCTCGCTGGAAGACGTACTGCGCGCCGACGACATCAAGCTGGACTGGACGTTCCGCCTGTCGCTGCTCACGGACCTGGTGAAGGGCATGCGCTACCTGCACGCGTCGCCGCTGCGCGTGCACGGCCGCCTGTCTTCGCGCAACTGCGTGGTGGACTCACGCTGGGTGCTGCGCCTCACCGACTACGGTCTGCCCGCGCTGTTCCATGCGCAGGCGCTGCCGCAGCCCATCCGCAACGCCAGAGGTCACCCACTCATGCCACTCGCGAAGAGACACTTAACTATATCCAATTAGAAAGACCCTTATGGAGTACAAGCACCGGCCATCATTGTGCTTTGTGTGTTGACATTTATTTCTGCTGAGAGAACAAATGCGTGCTATGAAACAAACAATTCTCAAATTTCATCCATCGTAGCTCACTCATTACATTACCCCTCTTCATCCGGGTGTTGACCGGTGCACAGCACTATTGCCGCCCTCCTTATCGGGACTGGTGATTTTGTGGGAAGGACTAGAAGACACCAAAGTTACTGTACTAGTATTACTGTACTGTTACTGGTATGGTTGTCCTCTTACCTTCAGGAATGTCAGCAGTCTGTGCACATGTTAAGGGTTCCTCATCATGTTGGTGTAATTGAAAACAGCTGTTCCTCAAGGCGGTGTTCTTTCTCCTCTTATGTTTTCAAAGTTTATTAACATCGTAACTTCCAAGCTGAACTGTCGTCCTCAAGGCACTCGTGTCAGCCTGAAGGTTACTGGGGTGCTGGAGGGCTCTAATACGTTTAAAAACTTTTACCATCTAATACGAAGACAAGCTGTCCAAATTATTTTCCGTCATCTATTTCAATGAATATCCTACTATGATCTGCATGTAGATCTGCTCGACAGACTTGACTATCTTCTAAATAACTGCATTTTCGTTTTTAATCTACGTAAATATTATATTCAGGGTGTCCCAGGGCTACGCCACGGAAGGAAAGTACCTTAAATGTTGTAAATACTAGCTGACCCGCGCAATTTTGTCTGGGCCACATACGAGTAGCAAAGTAAGTCGATGACAGTCGTACTCCGGCTAGGTCTAAAGCTCTCATCAAGATGCATGAAATAAGCCCAAACACGACATAGCTGCTGTAAACTCTTAAGAATCTCTTGCGACTTTACTGCCTTCTGTCTCCATCGTCAGACCTTCGATGACAGTCATACTCAAGCTAGATCTACAGTTCTCATCAAGGTGTATGAAATGAGCCCAAATACGTTATAGCTGCTGTAAACTGTTGCGGACTTCTTGTGACTGTCTTCCGTCTGCATCGTCAGACCTTCGATGACAGTCATACTCCAGCAAGGTTTACAGTTCACATCAAGGTGTATGAAATGAGCCCACCCACCAAAAAAAACGAAGGCGGAAAACTACTTAATAAATTTGGGGTAATTCTTTTTTAGGTTCTGTTAACGAGGAGTCCCTATTCACTGAATAGAAGGCGTTCTTTATGTCAACCTTCAGGATGACCTCACCTTAGCCAGAATTTAGGTAGGTCGACAAAGCATGTACGGCAGCCTCGCAGCCTTTAGAGCCGTATCCAAATTGTATGGGTTGATTTTTTTCCGAAACCACCGTAAAATTTACAGAAAATCGTTTACTGATACAACTTTTATTTAACCACTGCTGCAATCTGTTGAGGACTTACTTATGGTGATAAGTTGGGATAGCGGTGCACGAAGGACCTCGCGGGATTGCAAATTTTGGCGGTAAATTAATTTATGCGGGATGGAATGTTGCCGTCATGCAGTTTTTATATAGGGAAACAAGGACTTACTTGGAAACCGCTACCGCATAGAGTAGAAAATGATTCCACCCCGCGCTCCCCATTTTGGAGGGTTGTGTGAATCTAATATTAAATCCATTAAAAAACATTTATACCGTGTTATCGGTTCTCAACTCCTCACTTACGAGGAGCTTTCGACTATTCTCACTGAAATTGAGGCAGTTCTAAACTCTAGACCGCTCTGTGTCTTGAATGAGGATCCGTACCCAGAACCGCTTACTCCCGCGCATTTTATAATGGCTTCTCCGTTGACTTCGTTGCCTGTCGTGAGCGTTCCCGAAACAACGAAGCCTTTAACTTGTCGCAAAAGTTGCTTGACCAAATGGTTTGTAGCTTTTGGAGAAGATGGCGGATAGAATACTTACATAACTTACAAGTTAGGCAAAAAGTTACAGAATTTTCAATTATAGGGGAGGTTGGGGAAAGGAGGAGAGAGTGTAAGAAGTTCAACGTCCCTCAATAGTTTTAGGTAAGAATAAAAAAAGCCGCTACGTGTCCTAGTTTCCGAAATACGATGGGGGGAAGGGTGAAGGGAAGGAGAGGGAGGAGTTTTGAATCAAAAATCAAAAATGAATTCGACCAACTCTGGGTTGGGCCCCTTAACGTGAATCTGAAAACGAAAATGTTTCAAGTCTCTTAACTTCCGAAATCCACCTAAAGACGGGGAGAAGGGGTTTAAGGGTGCAAGTTTAAAAAATGGCCGAGACCCAAGCCTTCTCTATACGAATCCGTAAAAAAACAAACCACGGGTCTCTTAGTTTCCGAGATACGATAGGGAGGGGCGGGAAGGGGGGCCACAAAGGGGAGATTTGGCACTTTGGCACAAAAATACCCTAATAATGGGAAACAAATTAGCACCACGCAACACTCTTCAACGAAGTACACAACCGGTTCATATAACACAATCGAATCGGTGGATGTCAGCTGTCCCATGTAACATGTCGAAAATTGGGATTTTTCGTCGTTTTCACAAGATGGCCGCCACTGCGTCCGCCATCTCGTTTTTCTGAAAAGTCACAATTTTTCTGTACTCTGTCTCGACTAGTGTACTTGGTGTTGCCAACTTTTGAAATCGGTAGTACAAAACAATTTGTCAGAGTCGAGTGAAAAAAGTCGAAGATTTCAAAACGTGCCGGTGCAGCCGCCATCTTAAACAGTCTAACTAATCTTGTTTCCCCGTGTAAACTTTGGACCCCCGTTTCAACCCATAAGCGGCTGAATTTTGAAAAATCCATTCTCAGTGCACCCGTAAGCCTCATAAGAAATCTATGTGCCAAATTTGGAATCTCTAGACTCTGAGGTTTGGGCTATGCATTGATTTTTAGACGTTTCCATTTCCCCCTCTTAGGGGTTAAATCCTGAAAAAACCTGAAACCCGTTTGTACTCATTTATCAATAGGAGACCTCCTGTGAAGTTTATAATAGAATAGTCTAGCCAATCTTGTTTCCCCATACAAACTTTGGAGCCCTGTTTCACGCCTATAGGGGGTGAATTTTGAAAAAATCCTTTTTTAGTGCACCCCTAGACCACTTATGAAACCTACTTGCCAAACTTGGAATCTGTAGACCCCGAAATACAAAATTTTATCCCCCTTTACATCCTTTTCCATAAGGTTTGAAATTTTAACAATACCGTTGCGTTAGCTTCCAATCATAAGTTTAGATAGTAAATTAAGTGTAGTAGTTTTTACTTCGAATATTAAGAACTTTCCAATCACAACGCCATCCCCCTTTTTAACCCTTCCGGGGGTGGAATTATCAAAAACGCCGAGACACGTCTAAATTAATTTTTATACCTCAGCCTAAACACAAAATTTGAAGATCCTAACTTCAAAGCTGACGGACTTTCATATGAACTTCCACCCCCAATTTTACCCCTTTAGGGGTGGAATTCTCAAAAATCCTTTCTTAGTGGAAATTTACTCTTCACAAAAAACACACCCTCCAAGTTTCATGTCTCTAGGACCAGCGGTTTGGGCTGTGCGTTGATATGTCACCCAGTCAGTCAGTCAGTCAGTCAGTTTACCATTTTATATATATAGATAAATAAACTAGTATTTGCGTTGTGCGCAAACTGCTCGCGGTGGCGTCTTATTTTTGAGAAGTATTCCTTACCCTTGTAAAATTTTGAGAATCCAGAAAAACCCTTAAGAACCCCTAAAACATTCCAAAAACTAATTCAATAAGAAAAAAAGACACTTCACCCACTCAACCTTTCTTATGCTACGGAGGTCGCCGGCTCGATTCGCTCGCCACCTCCCCCTTCACTCCACTCGGTCTTGCAGGTTCGCCCCACTCAGGACCTAACACCACTGGACAGGTTTCGACGCCTACTATACCATTTGTTCAAACACCTAATGGCTATAACTAACCGTTATGAAGTTACAGCCCTTTCGATTTTAGGGAAGGTTAGGGAGGGGAGGGGCCCTCCCTAACCGGGACTTTATTCAAATTTCAATGCCCCTCAATAATAAAGTATAGTAAAAATCAACAACATCCTTTACATGAATCTGAAAAAGAAAATGTTCCAAATTTCTTAACTTCCGTGATCTGCCTAAAGGCCCCGCCCCCGGCCCCGCAAGGCAGATCACGGAAGGGGGACAAGGGGGGCAACTTTGAAAAATGGATTATACTTCTCCAAGCTTCCTCTATACGAATCTGTAAAAAAAGAAAACAAGAGTTTCTTAGTTTCCGAGATACAATAGGGGAGGGGTAAGTAGGGAGGCAAAAGGGGGAGGTGTAGCACTTTTACTCTACTCGCGAGACGTACTTCTTTACGAATCTGTCAAAATATACCCCCTCCCCCTCCATCTGGGAGACCAATAATGTCAGTGAGTGGTAATCGAGCAAGGTTTCGGAAACTGGAAATGGCACGGCCGCTATCTTAAATTTCAGACATGTCACAATTTTGCTAAAATAACCAGGATACAAACTACCTGTCAGTAAAAACACGGTTGCTGTACGTTGACTTTGGTAGAACAAAAGAATTCGCCAAAGTCGGGTCTGACCTGAAAATTCAAGCCCCAATGGCTCTCGGGGTTGCCAGCTGAGAGTGATGAAAATGGTCAAAAGTCATTTCGGGCTCCCCATTCTTGGTGGTTATGCAAAATTTCTATTTAAAATGTCGTCATTTCTACTTTTCACGTTTTCGGGGAAAATCTGGGAATTTTCCCAGATTTTCCCCGTTACATTAAGAATCGGGATTTTTTTTGTACTAAACAGCACTCCATAACAAAACACACAACCGGTTCATACGACACAATCCAGTCGAGGGATGCCAGATGTCCCATATATCGTGTCAAAATTGAGATTTTTTATCATTTTTACAAGTTGGCCGCCACACTCTCCGCCATCTTGTTTTTCTAAAAAGTCACAATTTTTCTGAAATTTCAAGGATATAGGCTACCGACTGGTGTACTTGGTATTGTCAAATTTTGAGTTTGGTAGAACAAAAGAATTCGCCAAAGTCGGGTCTGACCCGAAAATTCAAGCCCCAGTGGCTCTCGGGATTGCCAGCTGAAAGCAATGAAAATGGTCAAATGACATTTGAAAGACCCTAATGTTGCTGGCTAGTCAAAGTCTCCATTCAAAATATCGTTATTTCTACTTTTCATGTTTTTGGGGAAAATACCCTAAAAATGGGGAAAATTTTTACACCAGGCAACACTCCTCAACGAAGTACACAACCGGTTCATACAATACGATCCATTGGAAGTGGAAATTACGGTTTTTTCCTACTCCTCCGCTATACTTTTCTGATTAATTTCGTTGCGGGATCCAAGACAGTTAAATTCATTCTCTGGGAGTTCGTCGAGCTTCATTGTCTCGGCGCTTTTCTGGTGAATACAGGAGAATGTTGATTCTGGATTTCAGGAGTTACAGTGGTTTGGGAATAGAGTGGCGGGCTTGTCCCAAAAAAAAGCCAGCTGCCAGCTTGCCAGCTGTCCCATTTATAAAAACTTGGGATTTTTCATAATTTTTACAAGATGGCCGCCGCACTGTCCGCTATCTTGTTTTTCTGAAAAGCCACAATTTTTCTGAAATCTCAAGCATATAGGCCACCGACTGGTGTACTTGTTGTTGCCAGTTTTTAAAATCGGTAGAACAAAACAATTCGTTAAAGTTTAGTAAAAATTGTCGAAGATTTCAAAACGTCCCAGCGCAGACGCCATCTTGTTACTTTTTTTTAATCATTCTAGATTTTGTATCGTATATGTTGGCGCGATTATATGTTGCGACCATATGTTGGCGCAAGATTTACAAGCAATGTCTTCGTCGTGGTAAAATTTAGAAGTGAGGCGATGGTCGGCGCGCGCGCCCGCGCTCACGCTGCCGCCACCCGCGCGCCCCTCAGCCGCCGCCGACGCCCGATGCTGCTGCCGCAGCCCGCGCGCCCTCTGAGCCACCGCGCGCCTCCAGCCGGTCGTCGACATGCCATGCATAGACAGGACCTATGAGTCAAAACTCATCTAAGTCTTTTCACCATAGAAATCGGAAATGGACTCAGCCGCCATCTTGGATATGAATCTCCTCTATAATTTTTCTCTACCCACTTTTTGGTAGGTACTATACATTTTTGCAAAACACACCCCTAACCCATCTCTCAACCATTTCGAGAGACGACATGTCAATCAGTCAGTCAGTCAGTGAGTAGCTTTGTAGTTTTATATAATATATAAATAATTTCAGCCCTATAGGCCATCCGTTCTGCGAAAAATGTGCCCTGCCCACTGCCACTTAAGTTTGGCAATTCTTCGGGCTACGTCGGTAACCTTGGTTCTCTTACGATCGCGCAAGGAAACTCCGAGCATATAGCCCTCTCCGTTGCCCTTTGGGTGATTTTAAGCCTTCTGATGAGGCCCATTGTGAGCGACCACAATTTGATGCCATTTTTATTGCTTTCGTCCACTGCATAATGGTTTGAATGAGTACCTCGGTTACCTGCTTGCTATTTTTCTTTTTCAAAGCAGTCTCTATGGGTCGATTATTAATTCCCAAAGTATTTTTGAAGAACAATTTACAAACTCTTGTTTTTTCACCCGAAATAGTTAAAAAGAAAGGGTTGTTATTGTTTCGAATAGTTGCAACATTTTGTTCCGAACATGGTTCCGAATCAACTTTAACGTTACGTTGTTTTGGGATGATTATGCTATTAGCAATAAACGTCCATTGTTTTTGACGTGACAACGTCTTATAAATTGGTTTGCCGGGTGACACTTCAAGAAACTGGGTAACGCTCCTCCGCTCACGTTATGCGCTCACAATGAGAGCGAGTGAGAGGCACGCGTCCCGCCTAAGAGCGAGAGAGACAGACATAAAAAGTTTATTTTACCACTCAAAGTCGTTGTCACGTAAAACTTTCGCCCGTATACCGACTTTACAGGCAACCAATTTTTTTCTATTGCACCTAAGCTCTAATAGTCATTTAAAATGGTCTGTCTTTGCTCGTCTGTAAAAAACCCACATTTGGAGACAGTTTTTTTTAGGCCTTTTCGATGTTGCATAAATATTATTCATATTACACCAAAAAAAAAGTAACCATTTTATTATAGTAATAAACGAAAGATTACATTAAAACGAAACCGGAATCTTAAAATCATAATTAATAAGTTATATTACGATATTTTTTGCGAGTCAAATCATTCCTGTTGTGGTCAATGTCATTTGACAGAAAATACTTACGTAAATAGGGGCGTATTTTTCCGTTTACAAAAAAAAAGTACGGTATCCATTGGTCTATCGGTATCTGCTTTAATTATAATAGAAATAGAAAATAATATAAAAAGTAATAATATTAAACTATGAGCTTTATAATGCTATTTTTAAAGGTTTCCGCTAAAATCTTTTAGATGGTATACAAAATCATCATGGCATGGAACGTTGTAAATCCGTCTTTTTGGTGGTTAACACTTGACAGACAACTTCATTTGACATTTATTCTTTCTGTTTATTTCAATTTTCGTGAAACTGTTTCTGCGATTTTTTCGCATTTCATAAAAACTATTTTATGAAAATGGTATCTGCTGGTCGTTGTGTCAATTGTGCAGTAAGATTTCAACGCAATATGCGAGAAGTTGTAGAGAATTTCCTAAAGTTATAATAATATTGTTGTGTTTTTATCAAAGAGATTTAATTATACCTACTATAGAGGGGCTATGCGAAGAAATGTCATAGAAAAACTGTGATCCCTTGTCTCAGTAACGCCATCTAGCATAATATAGCAAAATTAGAGCGGCTATTGGGAACACCAAATATCAGTAACGCCATCTAGCTTTGAATAGCATACTAGAAACTTTGTGTAGGGATGTTACCATTTAATTAACAAGGTATCGATAATAATAATAAAAGTTACGAGACTATTTTTTTTGTTCACATTAGAATAGATTGAATCAAATGCCAAAAAATTAGGAAAACAATAAAACGATTAGTGGTTTCAATGTGTACAAGTTATTTATTTATTTATTTTACATACAAATTACTAAATAATCATGAAAGATATAGTAATGGATATATAAATTATCATTAAAGATATTATGTAATTTTTTTGTGAAATAAAATTTATTTATAAATTTTATTTTATAATTACAAGACTAACGGTACTTCGTAACTTGAATTGGGAACCTCTTCATCCGAACTAGGTGGTAACCTGTATCTCGGAATACAAACCATCCCCTCTAATAGATTGTACAATTTAGAAGCCATTATCATGGTCTAATGATTCAAGGGTTCGATTCCCACAGGACACAAATATTTAGGTGATGAATATAAATGTTCGCATTAATCTGAGAGTTTCTTACGTATTAATTTACCAGAAAAAAGTGTTATATCCGTTGTCTAGTAGAAGCTCTAATCTGCGAGTTTACGGCTCGAATTATATGCGACCGCACGGCCTGGCCGCTACGCCTTGAAATTACAAGCAAAAGTATGCAATGATTTATTTGGACAGTCGCACAGCCGCTCGTACACCGCATACAGTTGTTTGTAATTTCGTGGCGTTAGCGGCCGGGTCGCTTGGTCTTGCGGACGCATATAATTTGAGCCATAAGCAAACAGATCAATCGACCTTGCTTACATACAAAACATCAAAGTTAATAACATTCATACAGCTGGTAATGAGGAGACCACAGACATTCTACTTAAGAATCTTATAACTGACGATTCATAGAATAATAATAGCAAGTACCACCAACAAATCAGAGCATGGGCTGCCGTGCCACCTGTGCCCCAACATCAGACCCACATATTTTTATTTATCCATTGACATATTTTTAAATATCTATTTTGTTGGCCTATTTTTTAATTTTAACCTGATGACGTAGTTTTTGTTTTTGTAACTTATGAACTTGTGCCTTCAATGCAATTTTTCTCGGAGTGTCGAAGATAGACTCAGAGTCTGAAACATCAACATTGACTGGTGTAGTAAGTCTGGTGGCTTTGGGGTTCATTTCATCATCCTGAAATTATAAAAAAAGTCTAAATGTGAGTCGTACTCGCGCTAAACTATACTAAGTTTGAAACCTTGTATTGTATCGGTTATTGTACTCATCATTATGAACAACTTTTACAATGGGACCAGCACTGAAATCGCGAAAAAAAAATCAGCTGATCCATACATTATGTCGAGCTGTTATTTATAAAAAAAAACTAATGTTGTAAACCTAAAGACTGAAAATTTCCCTTTCGTTCGCATTTTCTTCAGCAACTGGTTTCGTTGCAAGTGATAATTGATTGCGAAACTTGATAATGTAAAGAAAGTAATGAAGACAAAGAAAGTAATATTTCAATATCTGGTTTCTATTTTGTGGGATACCGGGAGACGAACAGATAGATAAGTTGAGCAAGTAATTAGGACTATAAGCAGTTTACTATTTTACTATATAGAATGACTACGAAAAATCAAGAAACGTGCAACTCACTTCAGTTGTAGTACAAGGTACAGATCCTTTTTTTTAAATTGATCGACCAGTCTTTCCGAAGTAAATGTCGTCTTTTAAAATGCTTTGCGCATAATTTTGACGAAGCAGATGGAAGCCAATTTTCTTCTTTACGGTCTATTTGAACAAAACGTATCCACTTTTCACGTTCTACATTATTTACACTCGGAAATCTTCAATAACAGAACCCTACTTGAACGAATAGTACTTGTTCCTTTATTGACATTTAAATTAAATGATATGATTATGTTCAAACAGTATTATATTTTAAGTGTAATTTATTATTTACCTCTTATAATATCGATGACAAAATCGATAAACAACATCACATCTCTGCAAGGCAGTAGTAAAGCTATTCAACAATAGAGGGCTTTATTACAAAATTAGCATATGTTCTAGAACTATTTATTAAAATTATTACTAAGTAAATATAACAAATACTTACGAAAATAAACCGAAGTTAGATCCAGTCGTTCTACCATAATGAGATTTACAATACCGTAATCCAGACCGTAATGCGCAACTCGGCATAATTTCTTAGAAAAAAAATTTCTTTTATTTGACAGTTTGTCAATAATACGACTTATCACGCAGGCGTACCACACTAGACTGAACGACTTTTGCCCACTAGGACAAATGTATCGGATTACGATTTTTTTCGCTATGTCCCGTCTATTGTGTAGTATAATTTAGTGTCTTTGGTTTTTATATTAGAAAATATTCTATTTACATATTATTTTTCTTCTGTTAACAATTTCTTTGTTTGGTTTTAGTGTTTAACAGCAAAATTTTGTTATGTATTGAGTAACTTTGCAATACGCATAGTTACCTAATTTAATGTTTGTTTATCATTCAGTTATTATGTTTTGAATTTAGTATCTAATTCTATGTTTGCATGCCAATTTTATGGCGAAATGTGTCATTGCACTACATATTATTTTTACCATCTTTTGTACCACATTTACTGCAAATAAATAATTTTGACTTTGACTTTGACTTTGCGAATACAATTACATACATTGCAATAAGCGCCCTCTGTTGCTCAGTAGCTGTACCACTACTTCTCTACTGAGAGTTGTTTGTTTGTCGATTTTTGCTATCGATATTTTTCACGTTAAGTCGTAAATAATAAGTATCAAAAACGTAATTTTATTGTTCTGGTAATCATGTTATGTCGTTCAAGTGTCAATATAGGAATAAATGTTATTGGTTCGCGTATATTTCTTTAAAATTACTTAAAAAAGCTATCAAAGATAATACTCGCTCCGCGATACATGCTCACCGGTATCATTGTTGTCGGGAAGGGAACAAGTGCGTAGCATGTGTTGCGCAGGACAAGCCGCTCCTAGCGAGTGGTGCGATTAATCGCCCGTTGCACTCGCACACTCGTTTAAAGCCCAACTACAAAACTATCGGAACTACATACTCGCTTCTCGCTGCTCGCCAACCCATTTCTAGTTTCCAGCTCTACTCGCTTCTCTCTCATCGTTGGAGGTGGGACATCTGCCTAATGTCACATGTAATCGTGGGCGAGCCTATTGCCATCAACCGGGGACTCCGCGGCTGATATTGAGATATTACTGATGGAAAAACCCAATAACACATTACCATCGGGTAAAGTGTTATTGGGTAATCGAACCCATCATGCTCAACAGTCGCGTTTGTGGCCACTGGACCAACGAGGCAGTATCAATATAATACAAATATTTAATTAATCTTACCAAGCCTTATCGATAAGATTTATCGATAATTTGATGCCATCCTAAACTGTAGCACCCCTATCATAGGTGGGTACTAGTGGGATCTACCGTGTAATAGCTGAATTATATAAAAAATATAAAAATATTAGTGTTTTTTTTCTATTCATAGTTAGATAGCGCTACTGACGTACGACATCAAAATTATTGTATGACATTAGTCCCAATGTCCGCTCTATGTATAGTCTTTTTAAGTCTCTTTGGATTCATGTTTTCATTTTCGAATTTCTCATCATTCCGGTTAGACATGGCTTAGCTAATATTACCACTGTAATTTAGAGATTACAAGGAAGAAATCTATATACGTTTCATTAATATCTGCTACAATTTATGTGGGTGGCCTGTTCTCCAAACAAAAAAAATTGTCTCCAAACTTTACAACTAGCTGTTGCCCGCGGCTTTGCCCGCGTGAAGTTCGGTAACTGTCCCACTGAATCATACTAAAGGGATAATAGTGTCCTACATGTTAATCCAGGTTATAAACTATCTATGTGCCAAATTATCACAATTTATACCAAGGAGTAGATGATGGCGCACACAATAGCACATCAACACCAGCCAGAAAAATACAAAACTTTCAATTTAATAAAAGTCGATCTGAAAATACACTCAATTGAATGTGCGTCAAAATGCTTTCAATTTAATAAAAGTCAACCTAAAAATACACTCAATTTAATGGGCGTCAAAATACTTTTAATTTAATAAAAGTCAACCTGAAAATACACTTAATTGAATGGGTGTCAAAATACTTTTAATATAATAAAAGTCAACCTGAAAATACACTCAATTTAATGGGCGTCAAAATACTTTTAATTTAATAAAAGTCAATCTAAAAATACACTCAATTTAATGGGCGTCATATTTTGACTATATTTTGACTGATTTAATAAAAGTCAACCTGAAAATACACTAAATATAATGGGCGTCAAATACTTTTAATTTAATAAAAGTCAACCAGAACATACACTTAATTGAATGGGTGTCAAAATACTTTTAATTTAATAAAAGTCAACCTGAAAATACACTCAATTTAATGGGCGTCAAAATACTTTTAATTTAATAAAAGTCAATCTAAAAATACACTCAATTTAATGGGCGTCAAAATACTTTTAATTTAATAAAAGTAAACCTGAAAATAAATTCAATTTAATGTACTTCTTGTTTACACCACATAAGTTCTGTACCTACTTCCAACTTAATGGTCAGTAACCTAAATTAAAGTTTATTTTCAATTGAATGAAAATCCACAATTTGTTTCTTGTAGGTACCTAAATATTCCAATTTAATGGAAATCTAACATAAAAAATTATTTTCAATGAGGGATTTTCTTTTTAGCTCTTCCCTAGTCGCTGGATAGATGGCGCTAGGAGTTAGTATGATATTACAAGGAACGGAACCTAAAAAAAACTGATTTTAACAAAGCGCGAGAAAACTAGGTTATATTCGGAAGGTTAAGCAAATGAAAGTGTCAGTCAACGAGAGTATGTGACGTTACACAATGTTTTTTATCCAAGCGTTTTGGCTTTGGCACCAACTATCATAGCAAGTTCAACGCCATCTATAGAGTTCTTGGAAACTAAGGTTTTTTTTAATATCTCAAAAGGAAAACCTCTCATTGAATAAACATCTAGAATTTACTCTAAATTTTCGTAGGAATGTATTTCCGATATTTAATGTAAATATGGCGCGTATGCGCCAACCGAGTGCTCTCCACAAGTCGACATAGAGCTTTTCTATGAAAACCTTGAAGTGGCCCATGAAATGATCTCTACACAGTACGTTATAACTATGGGTGACTTTAATGCACAAATTGGGAAACCTAAAACTTACGAGCACAAAGTAATGGGTAAATACGGTTATGGTAATAGAAGCCAGAGAGGAGAAAAATTCATCCAATATGTACATCAACATAATCTGAAAATAATAAATACTATGTTTAAATCAAAAGAAAAGAACAGATGGACATGGATTTCTCCAGATAAGAAGACAAGAAACGAAATCGATTATATAACAACTACCAAGCCGCATTTATTTTCTAAATTCGAGGTGTTAAAGTCCTTATCCTTTGGAACAGATCACAGACTCCTCAGAGCGACTCTTATTTTAACACCAATAAAAAAAAGGAGACGCAACTTCACCGGTAACACAAACACACTTAAAAGTTCGGAAAGCCGCGAATTATACATAAAAAGTCTAAGCGAACACATTCCAAAGGGGAATGCCAAGTCGCCATAGTAATTTAGGCCCACTGTGCACACATATAAAGATTATTGATAATAATAGGGGACAATTCCAATAATTAATTAGTAAAATAAATGATTTACAAATAACTTTGCATTTTAAAGTTATTTAAGATTCTTAGATTTGTAGGTACTGGTTATGTTAAATATCACATAATACATTATTTGAAATTATTACGAGCATAATTAATCAGGCCGTGGTCGTCAGGTATGGGAGAATCGTTGGAGTCAGTAGTATTCATGGGCAAAAGTAGTCAATTTAAACCGCAATAAATAAACACAAGTCGCCGCAATGGAGTTGCAAACAAGCAATGATTTTGACATTAATGTTTTCCGGTAGCTGACAAGTTATACTTTGTGTTGCCATAGAAAAGTGCAAAAAAATCGATAGATCGATTAATGAAGGCTTTATTTTTAATTTAGCATTAGCTTCTTCAAAACTAAAATTAATAATAATTACGAAAGGGGATTTCTGTGATTCATAATGTATACAATTAAGTTTTCTTGGCGGATAATAAACGGTGAAAAAAATATGACTGATTATTCCGATTAATTACCTGTCAACATTTTTTTGTAAAGGCAACATTTAGAAATTAAGTTTTGTTCAAGTTTCACTAATTTAGTCGTTTCAATATTTATTATTTTCGAAAAAATGTTGCTGACTTGCACAGAGTAATGAAGACGTGGAACACATGGGAAAAATATGGACATATTTTTTTATGGAAACCAATTCCATGTGCAAGTCTGGGCCTAAACTTGTCATTCCCCTTTGCTAGAGACACATGAAAATCATACAGCCAAAGACTACTACCAGATGATAGAATCTGCATTAAAAACCAGCCTGAATGACAAATTAAGATCCAAGAGGCCAACTATTTTAACAAATAAGGCAATAGAATTAATGAAGAAAAGAAGCGCCTTGCAAAACAAACCCCATCTGAACAAAAAAGACAGAGAAGATCTGAAAAACCTATATAAACAAACAAACAGAGAAATAAAACAATGTTACGAAACACACAGAATGGACACTATAAGAAAACATATAGAAAACACAAGATCGGCTAAAAAAGCATTCAAAGAACTAGACAGAACAAAAATATGGATTTCATCTCTTCAACATGGTTCAAAAAATAGTAAATCACGTATTGAAATTATAAAAATAGCTACAGATTTCTACGCAAGCTTGTATAGCGAGCCAAACCCGACACAAAACATAGAGACGTCAAACCAACCAAAGAATACGTCGACTGTAGAAATGTTTTGTGAACTTGAAATCTTTAGACACATACTGAAATTAAAATCAGAAAAAAGCCCGGGACCAGACGGGATTACCAACGAATGCATGCTGAGCAGTGGACTGAATCTGAAATTATTTTATTGTACAAAAAAGGCGATCCAGCAGACATAGGTAATTACCGTCCGATAAGTTTAATGTCTAGCTTTTACAAGTTATTCTCATCATGCCTACTCGACAGAATATCTTCGGAACTAGACACATTCCAACCTATGGAACAGGCAGGTTTCAGAAAAGGCTTCAGCACCTCAGATCATATACACGTATTAGATCAAGTAATCGAGAAATACCTGGAATATCGAAAGCCGCTCTACATAGCTTTTGTTGATTATAAAAAATGAGAAATTCAATAATAAGCAATTTTAAATCGATTTAGTTTAATGAATGTTTTAATTAAATGTTATTTATATTGTTGATTTTATAATTTAAGGTTGTTTTTAATTGTAATTTTATTAGATTATTGTAAATATTTATTGTAATTATTTGATTGTTTATCGTGATCACATATTAAAAAAAAACGTATATCTGAGTTTATAATATTTTATCATATGAAATTGAATAATGTGAAGTATTTTTTAATGAAAATAATAATTAAGTAATGTTTTTTAATTTAATGTAATTTGTTTGTTAATTTTATAATTAAGGTTATTTTTTTGAACTTATAACTGATTATTATTATTAATATTTATTGTTGTTATTGGATTGTAATTTGATTATTGTTCGATTGTGTGGAATGAATAAAGCTTTTTTATTTATTTATTTATTTATTAATGGAAATATAACTTGGACTACAATAATAAAACTATGTCCAAATAATTCCTTCTTTTGTTCACTGTGCCACACAAGTATTATGCCGTTAGATAAAACGTAGTTATTTAGATAATTATTAAAATGTAATTGAATTTGATGTTTGTAACCACTACCGAGAAACTCCCAATGAACACCCAACAAGGCTCTTCCCAACCCGAGAATCAAAACCAGGACCCCACTCCACCAGCCATGATTGTGACCAATGAACGAGTCCTCTGCCCTAGTCTCATCATTCTCTTTCCATTATTATTATTATTTGTTATTCTTTATGTTTCTTCTCATTTGAGAGAGATTTTGGTATAATACCAGTAGATGAGAGAACAATGGGGACTACATAAACAGTTTGTACTTTCCATTGGGTTTTAATTTCAATGGCAAGATCTTGGAATTTACTGAGCTTTTCGGATATTGTGGCATGAATATTACGTGAGTTAGGTATTGCCATGTCTATCCGATAAACTGTTTTATTTGTTTTGTCATGAATGGTAATGTCGGGTCTATTGTAATGAATGGTTTTCAATGGTAATGATTGGTTTTAATATTTTTTTTAACGGTAAAACCCATTTTTGAAAAGTGTCTCAATCAGATTCTATAGTGCTAATGAACCACTAAAAAATTCACAAAAATTTGATTCAATCGTGAAGTGCCTTAAAAATGCATTTGAATTTAGCATATTCAAATTTTGCGCGTAATTTGACGAAAACGCTGGACGCAGTGAACGCCATATTGCTCTGTGTTCATGACGTCAGTTTGCTGTGTAAACAAATGCAGTGAAAGGACACATTTTTTTTTGTTTGGAGAACAGGCCACCCACATAAAATTGTAACAGACATACAGATATTAATGAAACGTATATAGATTTCTTCCTTATAATTTCTAGATTACAGTGGTAATATTAGCTAAGCCATGTCTAACCAGAATGATGAGAAATTCGAAAATGAAAACGTGAATCTAACAATAAACAATAACAATAACACGTCAAATGTCAAATGAAGTTGTCAGTCAACCACCAAAAAGACGAATTTACAACGTTCCGTGCCATGATGATTTTCTATACCATCTAAAAGATTTTAGCGGAAACCTCTAAAATAGCATCAGAAAGCTCACAGTTTAATATTATTTCTTTTTATATTATATTATATTTTAATTAAAGCAGATATTAGTACCAATGGATACCGTATTTTTTTTTTGTAAACGGAAAAAGCGCCCCTATTTACGTAAGTATTTTCCGTCAAATGGCATTGACCACAACAGGAATGATTTGACTTGCAAAAAAATATCATAATACAACTTATTTGTTATGATTTTAAGATTCCGGTTTCGTTTCTATGTAATCTTTCGTTTATTATTATATAATATGAATATCCGCAACATCGAAGAGGGCCTAAAAAAAACTGTCTCCTTTGAAGTTGACACTTCTAAGTTCACATAGCCGTAAGACGTAATAACATGGAGACTACTTTATTGGTGTTATGAAACCGATTAAAAACACTGAAACCTTTAAATTTAATTTTAAAATTTAGTTTGCTATTTTATGAACTAAAACTAACGTTTTCCGACTGCTTTTTGCTTATACTATCTCAATAATATATTTTTAGTTCTTTTTTCATACAGAGTAAAATATCCTACTGTACTAACCATTACCAAGTACATTTTAAAATTCAATTTAGATTGTACTCGTATATTGACTACACCAAATAAATTTAATTACATCACTCAGCTTATTTTGCAGCAAATGTCTGTAATTTCATAATTGGATGGAACTGTTTGAGGTGAATTGTTAAATAATAATCATTCCAATAAAAAGAATCAGTAGGTCATCAATAATTCACATAGTTATAGTTATTACAAGTCACTAACGGACCTTAACACTTTTTTTTTTGACGTGACAACGTCTTATAAATTGGTTTGCCGGGTGACACTTCAAGAAACTGCGTTACGCTCCGCTCACGTTATGCGCTCACAATGAGAGCGAGTGAGAGGCACGCGTCGCGTCCGTTCATCCTTCTTCCTACTATACGAATGAATATTCACATTAAAATTATTTTACCACTCAAAGTCGTTGTCACGTAAAACTTTCGCCCGTATACCGACTTTACAGGCAACCAATTTTTTATATAGTAAATTTGACTGTTTGGACTGTCTTGTTAAAACGGTATGCTAAGACAGAGAAGTAAAACTTAAAACCTTTTAATATAGTAATTCTTCTAAGTTGGCTGTTTGGTGTTGTTGGTTGTTTTTAGGTATGGCTAATTAATGAAGTCCAATAATAACAATGAGATTGTGGTGAACCTTTTTTACATATCTTGGATGAAATCTATTATCGAGTTTAGATGTTTAATACGATGGTTATCCCTCTTTACACAGAACTGGTCTCACAATTTAGTAAAATAGGATAGCATTCCGACTAAAAACCACACTGAAATAGAATTGTACTTACCCCCATGTTGAAATCCGGTTGCATACACTATAATCCCAATAAAATCACTAATTCACTCGCAACACTCGTCCAGAACCGGAAATATCTTTACTTTAGCACCGATAACTTCGCGTCTCGCACGCGATTCTCGACTGACTTTGACGTTATGTTTAAAATCCGAATGGACCGTTGCGAAACTGGCGTCTTATTTTTTGCATGAAGAAAAATGCACTATCCTTAACGGATCTGACGCAGAATGTCCCATTCGCAAAATATCATCGTGAAAACAAATGACCTATTCGCGAAACGTTCTATCAACAGCGAAATACTGCAACTCTGAGATTCGAAAACTAATTTACTTCAACATTTAGAAGTAGGTATTTGTAAAATACGCTTTTAATAATATTATAATGTTTAGTAAAAAACTGAATTATGTATCAAATAGAGTCCGGTATCTTTACTTACAACCTTCTTTTTAGGGTTCCATACCCAAAGGGTAAAAACGGAACCCTATTACTAAGACTTCACTGTCTGTCCGTTAGTCCGTCTGTCTGTCACCAGGCTGTATCTCATGAACCGTGACAGCTAGACAGTTAAAATTTTCACAGATGATGTATTTCTGTTGCCGCTATAACAACAAATACTAAATATAGTCAATGGTACGGAACCCTTCGTGTGCGAGTCCGACTCGCACTTGGCCGGTTTTTTTTTTTTGCACTCTTCCACGAAATATAATTATTTGAGTTTCTAACCTTTATCCTCGTCGCCACTTGTAGTGTTAACTATCACTACTTATCACTGTATCACTGGCTTACTACTACACGCAGGCAAGGGCTCAAGCGTACGTCCTACTCTCACGGTGTCTGTCGTTAGTAGTATAATGTACTCTGTGGTCGTTAGACTAACCGATTGACAGCGCGATTCCCTCCCTCGTGTACATGAGACAATGTATTATATCTATTGAATAGATACAAACACTACAGCTATATTGGAAGCTTGCCTTTTTATAGAGTCACACCATAACATACATAAAGCCGTAATATTCACAGATTCTCTCAGTAGTCTGCAAGCCTTAATACAAAATCCTTTTAAAAGTAAACTGCAAAGCTCTCTGGTTTTAAAATTAAAGCGTCCTTATTATCTTGTGCTGTCAATCAAAAAGAGGTTCAGCTAGTTTGGATACCTAGTCATTGTGGCATTAAGGGCAATCAGTGTGTTGATATTTTGGCCAAAGATGCTTGCTCATCAACAGTAGCTGATCTTTCCCACAATTGTCTTCAGGGGTATGACTTGTTGAACCTTCCACGAACTAAACTCCAATCGTCATGGCAGGAACTATGGGATAACACTGGAAGGAAAAAAGGCAGGTTTTATTACGCTGTACAACCAACTATAAAGCCAAAACCTTGGTTCTATGGCTACAAAAAAGTCTCCAAACCCGTTATATCTGTCCTATGTCGTATTCGTCTAGGTTTTTGTTGTACTCCAGTTTTCTTGCAAAAAATACGGATTCGGGACTCTTCTCTTTGCGCGTGCGGGTTAGAAGAGGGAACCCTGGATCACATCTTCTTCGAATGCTCAAACAACATCCCTCCTCTAGATCTGTATAGCCGTCTCCCTAAATTTAAAATCCCTCTTCCGACTAATTTCTCTTCCTTGCTAAAATATTCCTCCCCTGAACTGCTTGTGGCGCTGATGACCTTCATCCGTTACAATAACATAAAATTATAAATCTGCCTGTGCGGGTGTGGTATGCGTATATCTCTATGTTTTAACAATTTTATTATAATAATTACTTATATTTTTTGTTTATTTCAGTCCCGTACTAACCCGACAAGATCCACGTTGTATCAAAAAATGTAACCTGCAATCTCAGATCAGTCGTTGTAATTTAATACTTTTCCCTTTTTTTTTGTCATGCACACTTGTTTTTCCAATTCATTCGACATTGGCAGAATAGTCGACATTGGCTCTACTTGCCATTAAATGAAAATAGAATAGAATAGAACAACATCAAATTTGAACTCACGGCTTACTGATTCACTCATAGATCTATCTGCACGCGCCTAACCGCTAGGCCATCTTGACTTATTATTACATTGTTGAAATTATGAACTACATGATAATATCTATTTTTCCTGAAAGTAGAAGGTCGTAAGTCAAACTAAACGTCAAGCTATTGCTTTGTGAGATTGCCTATGGACTTTTGGTCGACACTGTACATAGTCGCCTCTGAGTTACGCTTCACCCACTCAACCTTCGTTACGTTATAGAGGTCGCCGGCTCACTACGCTCGCCACCTTCCCCCTTCGCTCCACTCGGTCTCGCAGGTTCACTCCACTCAGGACCTAGCTACCACGAAAGCTATGGTGACCTTACCCCTACGCTACGGGGGTCGCCGGCTCGCTTCGCTCGCCCGCTCCTCTCTTCGCTTTACCGTTACCACCACCGGACAGGTTTCGACGCCTACTATAATATTTGTTCAAACACCTAATGGCTATCTCTAACTGTTATGAAGTTATAGCCCTTTCAATTTTAGGGGAGGTTGGGGAGGGGAGGGGAGGGGAGGCTATACAAAATTTCAATGCCCCTCAATAGTTTTAGATGTGAGTAAAATAACGGGGGTCGCCGGCTCGCTTCGCTCGCCCGCTTTCGACGCCTACTAATATTTTTTCAAACACCTAATGGCTATCTAACCGTTATGAAGTTACAGGCCTTTCAATTTTAGGGGAGGTTGGGGAGGGGAGGGTATACAAATTTTAATTTCATTTTCAACGCCCTTCAATAGTTTTAGGTAAGTATCAAAAGTTTTTTCAGTTGTAAAAAAAGAGGGGGAGAGGGGAGTTTTGAGACATGATATTAAATGATAAAACCCACAGTTCGACACAAATGTAAATACGTTGAAGAATAAAACAAATAATAAATAAGAGCCAAATATCTTTAGGTGTGTTAGATTGGGTCTTTTACCTTTCCATAACTCGTACTGTACGTACAGTCTTATATTGAACACGTTTTGCTGACGCGGCGCCCTGCACCGAACGTGCCTCATTTCGGATACTATAAAACCACACTCATTACAATTTTAATGAGTGAGTGAAATGACTGCAACGCGGTGAGAAACATTAGAGAAAGGAATCGACAACAGTTCTACTTGTATTTTATACGTAATAAATCTAGTGTGAACCAAGTGATCTTTTCTCTACGCACTTCATCTCAACAACAACTCTGCAAGTGTACGCACCGTACACGTACGGTGCTTTACCTTCCAAGGACTTTGTGGGAGACTGGTTTACAATATTTGCAGCAGTCGCTAAAGCTTCAGCCCATAATCTCTTCTCCAGGTTGGCATAAAACAACATGCATCTTGCACGCTCCACTAGTGTTCTGTTCATTCGTTCTGCCAGGTCGTTGTGCTCTGGAGTGTACGACGTTGATGTCTGACGAATAATACCATGATATTTTTTCAAAATTTCCATTGCATAGTACTTTTTACCGTTATCAGTGCGGAGCTTTTAAATCTTATGATTCAATTCATTCTCTAATTTAGATTTAAAAATTTTGAAAGTCTCAAGAACACTACTTTTTATGTTTGAGAAAGTACACGTGAACCATTCGTCACACGGCGGAGCCGCTCCGGAAGGAGCAAACGGTTGTAACCAACTCTCGACTTGTAATGCTGTGGGAAGGAAAGTCCGAATGACGAGGGTCGGGAAAGGAAAGGCCATCCGCTGGGGCAAGGTGTTTGGTCTCCATAGCTGCGAGTGAAGACTGAAGTGTTGACTGTCATTTTCTTGCCCTTTGTCCCATGTTACTAACTTGTGGTCGATGCAACATATCATTCCTCATATAATCCACCCATCGTGTCCTTGGTCTTTCTCTCCCGCTCCATCCATCAACATTTATATTCATCACTCTTTTAGTCACATGCGATTCGTCCCTCTTCATAACATGTCCATACCAAGACAGTCGATTCTTTTTCAACTTTTCTGTAACTGGCGAACCTTCAAACTTCCTCTAATATACTCATTCCTTATTTTATCCATTCTTGTCACACCACACATCCACCTGAATATTCTCATCTCCGTTACATGCAATCTCTTGATATCCATCTTCTTCAAAGCCCAGCACTACAATATCAAAATTGAAATACAATAATATTCTTGCACTTCAGATTGCATTGCTGTTTAATCCAATGTGTTGTGGGATTCCAAAATAAAACACCAAGCAAACTTTACTTTCAATAATATTCTTCTGAAAATCTTACGTCTTCCATCTTTCTTATTCGTCGTCCGTCGTACATCTAATTATGCTTTTTGCGCATCCTTCCTTGATATACAATGTTGTCACTCCAACATCTTACATTCCCACATTCATATAGAAAGCATTGACAAAAAATACTACTTACTAAAACTCGTTTTATGTCCAGTACTTAGTTAAATCTAGATCGACGTCGAACTTGTGAGAATTTACAAAGTTGAAGAAATTTTTCGTGTTCAGATCTACTGTGGACGGCTCCGGAGCTCCTGCGCGAGTGTAGCGGAGATGTGCGCGGCACGCAGCCCGGCGACGTGTTCTCCTTTGCCATCATCATGCAGGAGGTCATCGTGCGCGGGGAGCCCTACTGCATGCTTGCGCTCACGCCAGACGGTAAGCATGCGGTCTGCGGAGGGTGCGTGGGAGAGCGGGGGAGTGCCAATCACGCCGACGCTCGTTTCAGAGATCGTGGAGAAGGTGTCGCGGCCGCCACCGCTGATCCGGCCGTCCGTGTCGATGGGCGCGGCGCCGCCGGACGCCGTCAGCGTGATGCGCCAGTGCTGGAGCGAGGCGCCCGACCTGCGCCCCGACTTCCACCGCCTGCACGACATCTTCCGCCACCTGCACCGTGGCAAGTACGTGTGTTACGTGGACCGCCGGGTTGCCTCGGTGCACATCATGCTAATACCCATATGTTTTATCGTGCAGAAAGATCAACATAGTCGATTCAATGTTCGAAATGCTTGAAAAATATAGTAATAATCTAGAAGAGCTCATAAAGGAACGAACAGAGCAGCTCGACATGGAGAAGAAGAAAACTGAGCAACTTCTGAACAGAATGCTACCCAGGTATGTGATCACCTCTATTCAGCAAATTCTGAGCATAATGCTACCCAGGTATGTGATCACCACTATTCAGCCGACTCATCTCCACTGTTGGACGTATAAGACTATATTTATTTTTTAAATTTTGATCCCCATTCACAGATTTTCAAAACAATTTACAAATAGCAAGAAAATGGCCAATTTTCACAATAAAACATTTTTTATAGTCCATGGAAATCTACGTACTAATCGAACATAAGGGGGGTTGCCTTGCATCAATGGTAGTTCTGATTTTCTTTTAAATTGTTGTATGTGATGAAGTAGTTATGTCAAATCCAATTTTTTTACCTCCAAAACCCTCCGGTCATTGTAAAATTTTTGAAAAACCGTTAATTCTTCGTACTAACTTTTTAGTTTTCGAAATTTTTGCCACCAAGGACCTTTCCTACGGTAAAAATCACTAAACTTTTAAAGAAGACTAAATTTGCAAATGAAAGTAATTGGGTTGAGGAGCTCGTGGCTAAATAATAACAGCCGCTTGGGTCGATCGTTAGGTTAAGCCGTGCTTGCCTAGGTTGGTCTGTGGATGGGTGACCACCCATTACATACCGAGTTTCCTCCGTGCCTCGGAAAGCACGTTAAGCCGTTGGTCCCGGCTGTCATTTGTAGATCTTTGACAGTCGTTAGGTAGTCAGAGGCCTAAAAAGTCAGACAACCAGTCTTACCAAGGGGTATCGTATTACCCGGTACTAACTGAGTTGTGGAGGTCAGATAGGCAGTCGCTCCATATAAAATACTGGTATTCAGCTGCATCCGGTAAAACTGGAAGCCGACCCCAACTAAGTTGGGAAAAGGCTAGGCAGATGATGATGATGAAAGTAATTGGGTTGTGTTCAACCAAAAAGCTTCTAACATACAGCTGTTCAAAGTTTGCAAAATTACCAAAAAAAACTAGACCTGCTGTGTGATAATATTGAGGAACTATTTATCGATGACCCACCCATCAGATGACGAATTCGATCTACCTGAGCCAGTCGATGACGAAATGCTAAATCAAATCAAATCAAATCAAAATATTTATTTGCTAGAATATGGTACATCTAAGGTGATTCAGTAAATTGTGGTTTCATCATATCCTGTCATAACATGACGTGCAAATACATTCACAATAGGCGATGTCAATTAGTCTAACTTACAAATTACAGATTCTATTGACTTGTCCTCTAAGTATTCCCTAACGGTATAATATATTTTAGTTAGTAAGAGTTGGAAAAGTCTTTTTTTAAATATTGTGAGCGGTAGGTCTTGAAAACTATTTGGTAAATGATTGTAAATAATAATATGTAATAATCGACATGCAGTATACATTTTTCTTAAATAATTTTAGTTTTATTTGTGGCAACCGAAGTCTATTTTTATGCCGTGTTCGGCTATTTGGTCTGACAGTGCTAGTTTCAAATAAATTGTAGTTTCTCCTAACAAAAACTCATATTTCAAAATTATAATAGACATGGCAAAGGTAGAATTTTCAGTTTTTGAAATAGTGGCATAAAGCTGTCTAAATAGTGAGCTCCACAAATTGCCCGGATACTTTTTTTTTGAGCTTTAAAAACTCTGTCAAAATCTACTGAGTTACCCCATATTACAATGCCTTATCTAAGTACAGATGATACATAACCATGGTATGCCAGCATTGCATTGTCACAGTTTACTGTTTGTCTAATTCGTTTCAGGACATACATAAAACGATCTATTTTTGCAAGAATCTTATCTAAATGTGTTTTCCAATTGCAATTTTTATCGACCGCTATACCTAAGAATACACAATTATCGACAGTGGGCAGGTGGTGAGAATCTTTATAAAGAATGTCTAGTTTATTTATGTTTGCGTTGTATGTTTGAAATTGTATTATGTTTGTTTTAGTCATATTTATTTTTAACTTATTTTTGTCTAGACATATGATTGCATTATCCAGAGCTTGAACGGTTTCCTTTTCTAAGTTTTTGTTATTGTCACTCTTAATCATTATTGTAGTGTCATCAGCGAATAGTATGCAATCTTTGCTTATCGCCTCTGTAATGTCGTTGATGTAAACTAGAAAAAGTACTGTGGACCATTATACCTCCCTGTGGCGTGCCATAATTATTTTGTTTATATTCCGACCTATAGGTTTTTTTATCCCTTTGTAAAGTTTTTGTTATTCCCACACATTGTACTCTATCAGAAAGGTAACTTTTGATCCAGTCGTTGGCCTTACCCCGGATTCCACAATGCTCAAGCTTTGTAAGTAGTGTTTTATGGCAAACAAAATCAAAAGCTTTTGTCATGTCTAGGAACACACAGCTTATCTTAGATTTTTGATTCAGACTTTCAGTTATGTATTTTACTAGCGCAAAACATGCTAAAGTAGTGGAACTGCCCTTCCTTAAGCCGAATTGTTTTTGTTTAAGAATATCACAATTTGTTCAAAAGTTCTCTATTTTAATGCACATAACTTTCTCAAATATTTTGGATAGAATTGGGATTAAGGTTAATGGGCGATAATTGCTCATGTCAGTTTTTACACCTTTCTTATAAAGAGGTTTGACAATTGACCTTTTCAGGCGTATTGGGAATACTCCTTCTGTTAGAGACAGGTTTATAATGTAGGTTAAGGAAGACACCAAACTCATTGCACATATTATTTTTAACACTTTAGTGCTCAGTTCGTCATATCCAGTCGAGTTGGTGTTTCTTAGACTGTGAATTATTTTATAAATATCTGATTCATCTATATCTATATCTAGCTATTTTCATGTCACATTGCTTATTTGTATGAGCGTTATTGGTCGTCTTTGTTTAAGTTATATAATAGTCATTAAATAAGTCACATATTTGTTTTGGATTGTTATAAACTTTACTATTAGTATTAATTGCGTCAACTTCCGAGTTACTTGTCATATTATTTGTGTTTGTTTTAATCATGTTCCATGCCGCTTTACTTACATTTTTGGCCCTATTAATGTAGTCTAAGCTATTTATCTGCTGAGCCTTGTGTATGCTGTTTTTCAGTATTTGAGTTTAGTCGTCATAATATGTTTTTTTTATTTTGTTTTTTGTTATGTTTGTAGAGATGATATTTTAAATATAATGTTCGTTTTTTAATGCAGCATCTTTTTTTACCCTTGGTTAGACCTCTATTTTTCACTTGTTTACAAGTATTTTTGATTTTAACTATAGGAAAGCATAGATTGTAAAAAAGGGTAATTAAATCATGCAGTCTATTGAAGGCATCATTTGTTGTTTAAGCTTTGTAAACTTCAGAAAAAGAGAGACTTGAGATGCAGTTTTTAAACTTAATTATATTTTCGTCACTGAGCTCTCTTACATTTTTAAACCAAAAGCTATGAAAGTCTTTAACTTGAAGATCAGTTTCTACGCTAACCGTTATTGATTGTGCTGATTCCTGGTCTGACAGCGCTAGATAGTGAATTGCAGATTTAGCGTCGTGTATGTTACTTACTATTAAGTCCATACATGCGTTCTTTCTCGTAGGCAGTTTTATGTGGTTTATTAAATTATTACTACTAAGTAGGGCGTGCAAAACCGGTTTTCCGGTTTTGGTAAAAACCGGAAACCGGACAAACTTTACGGATTTTAGAAAACCGGGTTTCAGAGTCAAAACCGGAGTTAACTCCGGTTTTCCCGTTATTGAATTACATTTTGATTTAAATCAACTTTTTTCGAACGCATCTATTTAAGAAATCTTCAATTGAGAGTCATCAAATAAATCCGAACCCTACACCCTCTTACACTTCTCCCTCCGCGACCCCCACAACCAAGTGACTCCTGCGACACGATCCCGCCTGCCCAAATTCAAACCTTACCTTAAACTTTTCCCAAACCCAATGGTGCTGACATATCTGCGACTATTACAAATTTATTGCAGCAGATAAAATATAAGCTTAAGGACTCTGATACCATCGCCGTAGTTGTCTCCAAGTAGTCCGTGCCATCGTTTTCGTTATCATCTGACGCTGAAGTTGTAGCTGATGAGCTAACTCTTTAAGAGCAGCTTAATAAGGAATTGGATAAATGCAGGAAAACCCCCAAGAATCGGTCTGATTTAGACCTTGCATGGTTTGTCAAGGTAGAACAAGCCATGTATGAAAGCATGACGTAACTATTTGATGTGTGTACTACTAAAAAGTGTTGAGAGTGGGGGAGCCTTTTCGAGTGCTGGGTACTTTTGCAACAAAATAAGAAGTACGCTATGATCTGATAAAATGTTAGATGCACTTCTATTCTTATGAACAAATTATCAAGAACAGCGGTCTCATGGAAAAAAATATGATTGTTTATTTAAATTAGTGTACGGTACACAGTTGATTTGATCTCGTTTTACAGTCAAATATGAATCCTTTAATGTTGTTAGTAGTTCGTAATTAATGAGCTCAAGATTAAAAAAATCGAGACGTTTTTTGAATCTTTTCGATTTCTTAATGATTCGGTACTATGCATGTTATATAATTGTCTTAAAACATTTCTTTTTGAGAATTAATGTGGATTGTACGTTTGTCGAGTTCCCCCAATATAACACCGTAAGTTAACAGTGGGTACACACACATTTCCAAAATAAGCATTTCTCGTAACACTTGGATTTGTAGTTTCTGCCAAAACTGACAATGCGATTAGAGATACTACAAACTTACTTGTTGTTGATTTGATCTCAGTTAGTTAATCTTTACATTATTTTAAGTTCATGTTATCCATATTCCAAACTATTAATGTGATCTTCTTGCTATTGGCATAAATGGTTGATTAAAAAGAGGTTTGATACAATTTGTTTTATTTGTGTATCTGAAAATATTGTTTTGTTGTTAAAATTCAACTATGATTAAAAAAAAAAAAAATGTTGCCGAAACCGGGGCTAACACCGGTTTCCGGTTTTGGGCCCTCAAACCCGGAATTCAAAACCGGTTTTGAAGACCTTCCGGTTTTGCACGCCCTGCTACTAAGTATGGAGTATAAGTCATTGGATGTTTTATTTGTTTTCAGTGTATCAATATTCCAATCGCCACATAAGATAATTTGTTTGTTACCTTTTCTACATAGTTTATTAGTAAGAAGTTCCAAATTATTCAAGAATATTGAGACATCACGTGTAGGTGTTCTTTATATGCACACTATAATTAAGTTAAATTTAATTATTTCGATGGCACAGTATTCGAATTGAAAGGGAATGGGCAAATATTTTGTTATGTGCATTTGCGGCTAAAGCCAAATAAATACGTTTTCTTTCTTTCTTCTTTCTTATTAGAGTACCGATCACAACAAAGTAAAAGTGGGTTGGATGCTAATGCGCGGTGTTCCCGTAAGTATGTAATTTGTCAACTATATTAAAATTTTACTAGCTGACCCGTGCAACTTCGTCTGCGTCACATAAGAGAGAGAGGGTTAGAGAGAGTGTGACTCAACCTTAAAAGATAGACATAATGCTATCGCGGATTTATTTTAAATGGGACCGACTTTGAGATATACCTACGCTTTCACAAAAAAAAAGGATCATGCCTAAATGGACTTCTCTGTAAAAAGTTATGCGTGGTCATACATAAAAAAAATATACGCGTTGAATTGAGAACTTCCTCCTTTTGTTTCGTCGGTTAAATAGCCAAACCTGAGGCAACTGACACGGGCGAGGGTCAATTCTTTTACGGAAAATCTTAACAACGTGGTTCAGAAAATGGAGAGTGAAATGAACAACGCCATCTATCGACCAAGATGTTAAACTGCTAACCGTGAAATTTAAATGGTTGTTTTCCCGCAGCGAAATGGTTTTGTCTATGTAATACAATCGTTTCATAGTTATATAAAATATTAGAAACAAAAACTGGCATATTTAACATTGTGAAAAACTAAACTCGAAAGCGATCACGAACCAATAGTATACCTCCCGATATCTACGGCAGAACGACAGCAGCCCGTTGACCCGGGTGCTAGGTCACCGTCAAAAGGATTAGGTTCAAAGGCGGCTCCGTTTGATCATGTTACGCGCGGGCTAGATTATGCCGTATAATTTACACGCGAGAGCTTATTTTACTTTAAACATTTAATAAATCGGTCTTTGCTTTGTCGGCTTGTGGCTCGCTCGTTTGTTTTGCGTGCAAACTTTTATGCCGTATCACCACGTGCTAGAGCTTATTTTGGTTTGACCATTTATGCATCGCTTTCCTTTGAGGGCTGCGGCGCGTGCGACGCCAGTATTACCTACAATACATGTTACGTCTAGAGTGTTACTATTAAAGGCCGCGAGGCCATTGACCCACGTGCTTTTCAATCAGCTGTTATCCAACATGTTATTCAAATTTTCCCTTCATACTTTTACGGGCTTAGGACCGTCATAAATACTTTTTTATCTGCAATTTATTGAACACAAAATTAAATTAAAAAAGAAAACTAAGAAAAATTAACCAAAAAAACGAATTTTCTGAATTAGATACTTAAAAAAGTATTTGAGGCGTATTTACAAAATTAGAATCAACTTGTTTACAATAATTTTAATCAGCTAAACTACTACTAATTTACAAAAGTACGAGTTGGTACTTACACTTCCCGGTAACGGAGTAATTGTTCGAAGTGTAAGCCATTCCGTTGTACACACAATCGCGCACGTTTTAATTGGTTCTCTTTTAATTTAAACAAGGTGTCTCTGTCACGACGTACGATATCAAAAGCGTCCACTATCGCAGCTACTAACGCTTCGCGACTTTCGTGTTCCTCACGATACACTAGGCGTTTGAGCTCAGACCACAAGTAAAAGTCTAACGGAGTTAAGTCCGGGCTTCTTGGTGGCCAAGGCACTGGTCCGCCGCGTCCGATCCAGCGCTGGGGAAACACCAAGTTCAAGTGCTCTCGCACGGCGCGGTGATAATGAGCCGGGCACCCGTCTTGCTGAAAATAAAGGTTGTCCACGGGCACCGCTAGCGGAAGGTCGTCTAATAAGTCCGGGATAACATTTCGTAGCATTTCCAGGTAGGTTCCACCTGTTAAGTGTCCTGCCACGAAATGCGGCCCTATGAGGTGACCATTCATTACCCACACATTGACACTAAAACGCACTTGATGCGCACACTCGCGAATAACGTGTGGGTTATTTATTGCCCAAAAATGTTCGTTACGCTCAGCTGCACCATAGCGACGTACTCCACATTGCTGTAATTGTAATGTCGATCCATTGCAGTTTAGTGATGGCGCGTGCTGCGCGTACGACATTCGCGGGAAAACTAAGTAGGTCAGGGTCACAGCCGCGCGTACCGCACGGGTAAAATAGGCTTCGTTTGAAATTGTTGCGCGCAGGCTAGTTTATAGGGAACGTGCAGGAACTATAGGTGGCAGCACTAATCGACAAAAGAGACACTATGCGGACAGAAAAGGAAACTTATCACTTCTCATCGTGCTTTCAATTTACTTAGACAAAATTGTCTCTTCAATTATATTATTTTTTAATATGCTAAAAGGTATAAAATATGAGTTCCGGTTTATCAATAACGATCGTCAGCGTAATATAAATGTTTAATAATATGAATTTTATATCTTTCGTTTACTTTCTGATGAAACTTGTGGTATAAGAAGACATGGTGGCTGGCATAACTAAGATAGCTTTCTTATTTTCAACACATGTTATAATGGAAGGGAATCCTTTATCAGCGAGAACAGTATCTCCAGGCTCTAATAAATCAATTAGTTCACAATCATTTGATGAAGCAATCAATAAAATGCAGTCCGTAGCATTTAGATACAAAACTTAAAAAACCAAAGGAGTGCAGCCAACTAAAAACATTATTGTGGGTACCTATAACCATGTTTATATTCTGAGTACATGTGGAGTCTTTGATTAACTGTTGAGGGATATTCGGTGTGAACTTTAGTGCGGTCTAGTAGAACACGTGTATGGTGAAGTATAATTGGTTCTGGTATGTTTGCATGGACGATTGATTTTGGGGGCCTTTTCAATGCAGAGTGTAACAAAAACAAGTTGTTTTCAAATATTTTTCTTTACTGCGTTTATCCATTTTTTGTGTTTTACACCAAAACATGGTATGATAGTAGTATATTCTTTGGAAAGTAATAGAATTTTACGCTAATTGATTTATTTTCATTTTTGTGGATGTATTAGTACCTACATCCAGAAATGCAACAATGCATTATGATTAGTTAATTAATTTTCACTATAAAATTAATTCTGTTTACTTGTTAGAAAAGTCTATGTCAAGCATTAATTAATAGAGCACAAGATTCGGATTGGCGACGCCAGTTGGCAGCACCATCGTTGTGCACGTTCCCTATAGGTACCGTATCACTACACGCGAGAGCTAATTTTACTTTAAAGATAAAGATAAAGATATATTTATTGCGTAACTGTGTACATCAAGCTCTTAATATTAAACATTACATTTCCAGTCTCAACAGTCCACCCAAGTCGGGTATGCAATAGTATTTTAAGCAATTAAGTTCCCAAAAACATTATTTCTTATCAAAAAACTCATGCAGATTATAAAATACATTATTAATTAACATTTTTTTCAATTTATTGACGTGACAACGTCTTATAAATTGGTTTGCCGGGTGACACTTCAAGAAACTGGGTAACGCTCCTCCGCTCACGTTATGCGCTCACAATGAGAGCGAGTGAGAGGCACGCGTCCCGCCTAAGAGCGAGAGAGACAGACATAAAAAGTTTATTTTACCACTCAAAGTCGTTGTCACGTAAAACTTTCGCCCGTATACCGACTTTACAGGCAACCAATTTTTTTTAAACATAATTCCATTCAATTGCCTAATTGCCGGCGGTAAATGATTGTATACACGAATAGCAGTTACATAGGTACTTTTATAATACATCATATTGTTAATAACTGGTAAATTAATGTCATATTTATATTGTTTCCGAATGTTTCTCTTAGAATTTGATTTGAGATTAAAATATTGCATATTGTTTTTAACAAATAAACATAATTCGAGTATGTAAATACCAGTCAGTGTCAGGAAACCCTCCGTTTTGAAGACATTTCTTAATGATTCGGTACTATGCATGTTATATATTGTCTTAAGACATTTCTTTTGGAGAATGAATGTGGATTGTACGTTTGTCGAGTTCCCCCAATATATAACACCGTAAGTTAACAGTGCGTACACATTTCCAAAATACGCATTTCTTGTAACACTTGGATTTGTAGTTTCTGCCAGAACTGACAATGCGTAGCAAGCACTGGATATTCTTTTATTAATCTTTTCAATATGTGCCTTCCAGTTTAAATGTTGATCTATAGTAATTCCTAAGAAATTTGTGTCTTTTACTTCTTCAACCGCTGTATCAGACACATTTACATTCAATTTGGTAGGTTTACTTTTATAATTTCTAAATTGAATCAATTTGGTTTTTGAGACATTGACTTTTAAGTTTAAGTTTAGTTAAAGTTTCATAAATGAGGTCATTGGAATATTCATTTGAAATAAATATAGTTGCGTCATCAGCGTACATTACGCAAAGATGGTCAATTATATTTGGAAGCTCGTTGATATATAATAAGAACAAGGGAGGTCCCAATATACTGCCTTGCGGTACGCCTAGTATTACGGACTCGAATTTAGATATCACTACCTCCACCATTTTTGTACGGTCATTATATGTCTCAATGACAGTGCCTTGCATTCTGTTATTTAAATAATTCTCAATTAACTTAAGTGCTATACCTCTTATTCCTATACCTTCCAATTTTTCAAGCAAAATGTCATACTTTACAGAGTCAAATGCTTTTGACATATCAATGAAAAGAGCAGCACATTGCTTTTTATCATTGATTTTATTCCAAATGGAATTGAATAATTTGTATATTGCCAAAGATGTAGTTTTATTTTTTTGGAATCCAAATTGGTTAACATTTAAAATATTATTTACGTTTAAGAAGTTTGTGATTCTAGCAAAGATGACCTTTTCAAAAATCTTCGAGAAATTTGGCAACAATGCAACTGGTCTGTAGTTATTTATATCGTGCCGTGATCCTTTCTTCTATATCGGCTTTATGAGAGCTATCTTTAGGGTATCGGGAAAATTACCCGTTTCTAACATAAGATTTAGAATATGTACCAGTGGATCAACAATAAATGGGATGCTTTCCTTGATAACTCTAATGGGAATATTGTCGTGACCGCAACTAGTTTTATTTTTTTAATTTTAGAACTATATTTATTATTTCGCTTTTGTCCACTGGGTAAAAAAAAACACTGCTTGAATTAGAAATTGTTTGTGATTTGTAATTGTTATTGACTGCTGTCGTAGTATTGACATTTTGGTTAATGTAGAAGTTGTTAAGAATACTAGCCAATTTTACAGGAGATTTTATTACATTGTTATTGTGCAGGATGTAGTCTATTGTGGGCTGAAGAACATTTGCAGTTTGGGTTTGTCGTTTAATTAATCATGTGGCCATAGTTTTATTGGTACTGCATGAGATGAATTTCGCATTAGAATTTATTCTTGATTGTTTTATTACACGCTTTAAGATTTTACAACAGCGAACATATTTTATTTTATGTTCTTGAGACGAACTACTTTTTGTTTGTAAGTACATTTTTCGTTTATTTTTACTAGAAATTACGATGCCTTTAGTTTTCCAGGTTGTATCTTTTTTATAGTGCATTTTAAGTTTCTCAACTGGTATACAGATATCGAATATTAATTTAAATAAGCTAATAAATTCTTCGTAGGCTGTGTTTACATCCAAATGATGATACACCTCTTGAAATTTTATTTGAGAAATGTATCTTAAAAATATGTCTATGTAATAATTTATGTTACGTCGCATTTTGAACCAGTATTTTTCTCTGAAACTTAAATTAGACGGTATCTTTATTACCTGACATGTATGGTCCGATATTCCTAGATCCCATATGTCTGCTTTAGATTTGTAATGGTTTGTGATTATGTTGTCTATGCACGTTGCAGAATGTAATGTTAATCGGGTTGGTCGGTCTAAGGTCAGGCGCAAATTGAATTTTTTTAACGTATTTTTGAATAAAGTACTTTTTGTGTTGCAGGCAAGTGTGTCTATATTAAAGTCACCTAGGATAAATATTTTTTTGTAAATGGATTTCTTTCGGATGGTTAGTTTAAACAATAATAACTCTAACTTTTCAATAAACAGATTAAAGTTGCTGTTCGGTGTTCTATACATACACAATATATACCAATTATTCTCTGGAATTATTATACCACAGCATTCAAAATGAACATTTCTAAATCGGTCTTTTCTTTGTCGGTATCGCGGTGATTTTTTGTATTGTTCCGTGCAAACATTTTATGCCATAACACAACGTGCGAGAGTTTATTTTGGTTTGACATTATTTTGTGCATCGGTTTTCTTTGTAGGTGGTGACACGAGTAGTACCTAGTACCTACAAGTTACGTCTAGAATCACTATTGTTACTCACTTTTTCGAGTTGATGAATATTTTTTTAATTATCCTAAAACAGAAACATCGTTATTTATTTACTTTAACTCTTTACTTCGAAAGTACTTCTTAAGGCAAGTCGTTCTGCCGCGGGAAAACAACCAATTAAATTTCAGGGTGTATATTATGCTTTAATATATATTTTTAAAGCCAGTCAGTAGATTTAAAAGTTATGTGGTGAGCACATTTTTAGTCATTGGCACCATTTTAGTTCAACAGATGTCGCTGCATGAATGTATCTTACATTTGATGATTAGTTTTTCTTGAACACTTTAAATTCTTATATCTTTTGATAGAATTAACGGATTACCATAAAACAGAAACTAAATAATACCTCAAGATACAGACAATTTTTATGTGTAGGTAAAAGTTATCTACGTTGGTTTCGTAAATTTTACCAAAAATTCCAAAAATGCTGGAAATGAGTTCTGTTGGTTATCCTTTCAGATCCTGGCAATTTTTTTTCAAAAAACTTTCGATGTACAAGAATGGTTTTTCTACAGATTTATTTTTATGTATAAGAATAGATGTATAGATTAAACATGGTTAGAAAAGAAAGAACGAAAGAGAAAGTAGGTAGGTATGTTGCTGCGTTTGCAGCCTGGCGTTATGTACGAACACCGTACAGTGTCGGATCAGTTAGTCCTCTTCAAAATGGTTGAATTGAAAGGTCCAGGATCCATGCGTCATATTCGTGAACGGGCGGCGTCGGTAGGGACTGGACATCTCTTAGCTGCCATGGTTTATTTTTAATTTTTGATTATATCTTTTACTCTGGACGTCCTTAACTATGTAGAATCTCAACATGAATGATGTAAACCAACAATATTTTGATTTGAAAGAGTGTCCATAGAGTTTCTTGCCCATTCTTCTCCATAAAGACCTACGCTTTGGAATGTGCAAAGCAGTACTTTCTCCTCTAATCTAATGGTCTAATTGAAATAAATGCTTTGAGTTTGTTTGAGTTTAAACCCGCACTTTCACTAACAAAAGATTTCCGAGAGCTGCAGCTGTTGCCTCCACGTGACTCGCGTAACACTCACTGCTACTCTCACTATACTGACTATAACATCGGACAAGTTTAGTACTCACTGCGAACCTTACAGTAATTAAAATTGATCGGGCATCTGGTTTTCTTTTATTCTGTAGGAGATTAAGGTTACTTAGTACCCGATGCTACTAGGTATTTCCTTTACGAGAATGTTTATGGATGTGTGTGTGTGGGCAGGTCGGTGGCGGAGCGGCTGATGCTGGGGTCGCGCGTGGAGCCAGAGGAGTTCTCCGAGGTGTCCATCTACTTCAGCGACATCGTGGGCTTCACGGCGCTGGCGGCGCGCTCTACGCCCGTGCAGGTGGTGGACCTGCTCAACGACCTCTACACCACCTTCGACGCCGCCATCGAGCAGTACCAGGTGTACAAGGTTCGTGCCAAGGTTCTTGCGACCGGTACAGCACGGGCGAGAATCACGCCGGCACTGACCGAGCGCATCGTGTGGCAGGT
This sequence comes from Xestia xanthographa, assembly GCA_905147715.2. NCBI lineage: Eukaryota > Metazoa > Arthropoda > Insecta > Lepidoptera > Noctuidae > Xestia > Xestia xanthographa. The sequence goes on from LR990645.1 coordinate 33,596,765, forward strand.
GGAGACCATCGGCGACGCGTACATGGTAGTGGGCGGGCTGCCGGTGCGCTCGCGCTCGCACGCCGACGCCGTGGCCACCATGGCACTGCACCTGCTACACCTGGCCGGGCGCTTCCGCTTGCGCCACCTGCCCGACACGCCGCTGCACCTGCGCATCGGCCTGCACTCCGGGCCCGTGTGCGCCGCCGTCGTGGGCCTCACCATGCCGCGCTACTGCCTCTTTGGCGACACCGTGAACACCGCCTCGCGCATGGAGTCCACCGGTAGGTGCTGATGCTAGCGTGCGACTGTGACTGTGACGCTGTGACGCACGGTACGCAGGTCGCGGTGAGTCACGCGTGTGCTCTGCGCAGGCGCGGCGTGGCGCATCCAGGTGTCGGCGGCGACGGCGGAGCGGCTGTCAGCGGCGGGCGGCTACCGGCTGCGCTCGCGCGGTCTCACGCAGATCAAGGGCAAGGGCGCCATGCACACCTACTGGCTGCTCGGCAAGGACGGCTTTGACAAGTCGCTGCCCACGCCACCCCCTTTGCAGTTAGTGAGCTCTTTCAACTACATTATAACAGTTTTACTTTCATTGGGGCCGTCTGGTTTTAAAAAGTCAATCGGGCCTCGCCTCTACTTCAACATTAGCCAGTAAAAGCTATGTAGTTAAGCAAGTGAGTAATTTCCAGATGAAAAGGAAATCTTTTTGGCACAGTGCAGTGATTTAACCTAATGACAAAAATATAATATTCCAAAACACACACATCAACATACATCTCACCACACAAACGCTACCTCAATTCTATAATAATTAGTAATGCAGCGGAAGTGTCATAACAGAAGTAGAAACGGAAACGGAAGCGGAAGCAGAAGTGTAAAAGTAATATGTACTATGAAAAGTGAAATTAAACAAAAAAATAAGTACAATTTTGAAGGGGGTAGCGCCAGGGTATCCCGCGAAATTAAACATGTCTGCACCAACCTGCGTAAATTCTTGGCACTAACCTGCGCAAATTGTTGGCACTAACCTGAGCAAATTATTGGCACTAACCTGCGCAAATTGCAAAAAACGCAAGTTATAGAAATTCGCGGGCTGCCTGGAAGTGCCAGCGCCAGGCTTGCAGGTTCCTTTTATCTGGCAAAATCTTGATGCTCCGAAATTTATTTGGCATCACTTGGCATAAACTTCTTTAAAATAATATTTTTAAGGCATACAAATTATTTAATACTAGCTGTACCCGCGACTTCGTCTGCGTGGAATAGTGACTTTCGGCAACATTTTTTTTTTTAAACAACAATTTGTGTACACTTTTTATCCATCCGCTCTATAAAGTATTCATCGATGATTAATACCTGTAATCGTTCAAAGGTTCAAAATCAAAAGCAGCGAAATGCTGCCCATGTAATGCCTCCCATGTAAGGTTGACAAAGCTATTTGGTTTACATTTTAACATGCAAATTATATTGGTCGGCCGTAATACACCGTGTAAATGCACTTCTCCTTTGTGACTGCCGTTCAGCATTTAAAACACATCTTCTTTGCGATTTTTCATGGGCTTCTGCAGCAGTCAATGACGCACGACGAGTTTGCTCTAATGTTTCAGCAGCTTTTTGAGATGCGTGACGTTCGGCCTCTAATCGTTGTTGTCCTTGACTTTGCTCCAAGGTCTCAGCAGCTCTTTGAGATGCGAGGCGCTCGGCACGCCCGTTTGGCTTTAAATAAAGCCAAACGGGTTTAAGTCTGCTCTTCAGACTCTTGGCTTTTATCAATGTTCGCAGCGCGAGCTCTGGCAGAACTACGCGCTATATTAGATTTGCGTTTTCCAGGCATATTTATTAGAATAAAACAACGTAATTAAACAAAAAAAAATGTTCTACCTAACGTACAGTCAAAAAAAAGAGTTAGGTATACAGGAATCTACACGAATCAAAGCGTTAACCTCTTCATTTGAAAAGTATTGTTATCAAAACAAATTGACAAGACACCTATATAACTACAGTATAAACTCTATATAACGACTGAAGGGACTGCGCATTCTATGACGTTATTTATTGAGAGTTGTCGTTAAATGGAGAGAAAAACAATCTGTACAGTTGAAAGTTTGTGAGCAACTAAGAATATGATAACGTATAGATAATCCATGACTCCTACTAACAGGGTTCCTTCTATCTGGCAGAATCTTGATGCTCCGAAATTTATTTGGCATAACACACTTGGCATAATCTTCTTTAAACGAATATTTTTAAGGCATAAAAAATATTTAACATAGTTATTGTTTGGCCGAATGTTTGTATGTCCGAATTTACAATGGCATACTTATAAGATGGCAGAATATTATTTGGCATAATTACCTTTGGCAATGTTCAAATTCCGCATAATTTCGTTTAGAATAATGATTATTTAGAGCGACTATTATTTGGTACAATTTCACTTGGCATACTGTGAAGATGGCAGAATTCCATTAATTTGGAATTATTGCCATTTGTATAAAATAGCAATTTTAACCTTAAATTAGAATAAAAATATTGTCCTACAAAGACAATTATGTTACACTAAAAAAGTTAGTGACAGAAACGAATCGCTCCAAAACCGACTCCACGTAGTCTTGTCTGCCCTACCCCTAGAGTGTAATTTAAATCCGCGAAGGCGCGGAAGGGTGAGGCGGCCCGTGAGCTGAGGAGCAGGTGGTTTTAACGCTCGCCGCCGTAGCTGAGGCTGGCCGGCTTAGCCGGCCAGCAAGCCGAAGCTGCGGTGGTGAGCGTAAAACACATCTGCGACGATAGGTACTCCCTTATATCTCCTAAAAAAATTTGTCCGAAAATCATTATCCATAAAACGTTTGCTATAAACTTCAGTTACCATAATGTTCAAAATCCCGAAATTTTGTTTTACATAATTATCTTTATTTCTAAAACTGTTCTGTCATAATATCGAATTCTATAATAATTGAATCTTCTAATTGTATATGCCATAAAGTCAATTATCCTAAGTATTATATAATATAATGTGTATTATTCCTAATGTCCATATAAGTGTAATAAAATTGTTGGTCCTAAAACATTTGCTAAAAATTAGGTTTTAGTGACAGAAACGAATCGCTGTAAATCCGACCCCACGCAATCTTGTCTGCCCTACCCCTAGAGTGTAATTTAAAATCGCGTAGGCGCGGAGGGGCGAGGTGGCCCGCGAGTTGAGGAGCAGGTGGTTGTAACACTCGCCGCCGTTGCTGAGGCTGGCCGGCGAAGCCGGCCAGCAAGCCGAAGCTGCGGTGGTGAGCGTTAAACACATCTGCGACGATAAGCTCGCGTGGGACCGCCGGAGCTCCGCAGCGCCGGAGCCGTGACAGAAACCATGCCTGCTGCATGTTGCTTGCTCGCTTGCATGCTGCACGCTTGCTTGCATACTGTATGCGTGCTTGCATGGTTGCTGCAAGCTTGTTGCATGCTTGCTGCATGCTGCTTGCTCGCTTGCATGGTTGCTTGCATACTGTATGCGTGCTTGCATGGTTGCTGCAAGCTTGTTGCATGCTTGCTGCATGCTTGCTGAATGCTTGCTGCATGCTTGCTGCATGCTTGCTGCCTGCTTGCTGCATGTTTGTTTGCATGTATGCATACTTATTACAGGGAAAAATAAAATCCACATAATTATGTTCACACTCAACTGTTTTATAATGATTGACGGTTTGATTGATTGATTTTCTGCCTTTTAGTGACTACTTATATGAAATGTATGCCAAAACAAAAGAAGATTCTAACTATGAACTTTCTGCGATATGATGGTTCTACTTTTTCATTCTTACAAATTTCATAAGAGCAATATTGTATAAAATGTGTTGTGTTGAGAGAAGTTCATATCATAGCAAAAGCTAAGTAATACTTACTTTACTGTAGGTACCCGTAATTACAGACACAATTAAAATAACAATGTTCTGTTCCCTTTTGGGAACGTCTGGGAACATACCGGTTTGTTTTAAAAATATTATTAAGATCTAAACATTTTTTTTTTAATTTAGGATTTATAACTATTATTGAAAACGATTTTAAGTGTTTTGTATATTATTGATTGTAATATTTATGACAAACGGGTTTAGAGCATATTGTATTTAGGGATTTCAATTTTATGGCATGTGATATTATGTGATATTAAGTTCGGGTAAGTTATCATTCGGACAAATGATGATTAGGACAAAAAAAGTATGGCACTTTAAATTATGAATAAAAAAGTTAGGTAATACAATAGAGAACCGCGACGATAAGCTCGCATGGGACCGCCGGAACCCTGCAGCGCCGGAGCCGTGACAGAAACCATGCCTGCTGCATGTTGCATGCTGCATGCTTGCTTGCATGCTGCGTGCTGGCTGCACGCATGGTGTATGCTAGTTTGCATGTTTGCATACTGCATGCTTGTTTGCACGTTTGCATGTTTGCATACTGCATGCTTGCTGCATGCATGATGTATGCTTGCCTGATCAGAAATATGCAGCAATTAACATTACCTATCATCGTATGTTTGTGGCGAAAAAAAATAATGTACTATTAATTTTATTATTATGGTAAGAAATACAAAATTATTAAAACCATGATTTTTTTGTTATGTGATAGATCAGATGAGGTTTTCCATTATTTTTCATAATGAAATGTATGCCAAAAGATGATTCTGACTGTAAACTTTCTGTAATATGATAGTTCTGCCTTTTAATGACTATCGATATGAAATTTATGCCAAAAGATGATTCTGACTGTGAACTTTCTGCCATAAGATGGTTCTACTTTTAATTCTTATGCATATGAAATTTATGCCTAAAGATGATTCTGACTTACAAAATTATGAGTATTGAATGTATGATAAATGAGTGTCTGCCACACGATTTTCTAAGAAATGAAGTTTATGCCATCTACTGTTATGCAAAGTAATATTATGACATAAAAAGTTCTGCTATAAAGGGTAGACCCCTACTAACAACAGTCTCGCGTGCAAGCTATCCCAATTTGTAAATAAAAGAACGTATTTTTTAGAAAGTTCGGTATGTATGATGCCGACAGTCAAGTTTATTACGGGCTAGGATAACAAAGCTACGAAAGAACGTACACAGATGTTTAATTGGGGATCCTTAGCAGAGTCAAGTCTTAACACGATTGATTATAATGCTACCATTTACTGTCGAAAGAGACGCCTCGGAATTTGCAATCGGGGCTATTTTATCACAAAATGAACGACCTGTAGCCTATTTTTCACGTTCATTATCTCCACCCGAAAGACGTCATTCATCAATTGAAAAAGAAGCTTGCGCCATCGTAGAAGCGCTCCGTAAATGACGACATCTACTTTCTGGAAAGCATTTCATCTTAATAACTGATCAACAGTCTGTTGCTTTTATGCTCTCTCATCACACAAGTAACATAAAAAATGAAAAAATAGAAAGATGGAGACTCGAACTTTCTTGTTTTAAATATGACGTCGTATACAGGCCCGGAAAACTCAATATGGCGGCGGAAGCTCTATCTCGTGTTTGTGCTCACATAAATACAAATAATTTAGCTAATCTGCACAACGCTCTTGGACACCCCGGTATCACAAGAATGACACACTGGGTTAGAACCAAAAATTTGCCATATTCCGTCAATGATATTAAAGCTGTAACGTCATCATGTAAAATATGTGCTGAAATTAAGCCACGATTTAATAAAAACCAAGGAAGTCTTATAAAAGCAACGGCCCCTTTTGAACGTCTGAGCATTGATTTTAAGGGACCAATACCAACAAATACGAAGAATAAATATATACTAACTATAATTGATGAATATTCAAGATTTCCATTTGCCTACCCCTGTCCAGACGTGTCAGCAGAGTCTGTAATAAACAGCCTTAGGGATCTTTTCTTTATGTTTGGAACCCCACTTTTTGTTCTTTCTGATCGAGGATCTGCGTTTATGTCAGAACGTGTCCAACAATTCTTACTGTCTCTGGGAATAGCTTGCAGCCGGACTACTCCCTACAACCCGCAAGGAAACGGACAGGTGGAGCGCCTGAATGGCACTTTAGGTACAACTGTACAACGTTTTCTTAAAACAAAAAACTTGGATGTAGCTCACTGGGAGAAGGTCCTTCATGAGTCACTCCATGCAATTCGATCATTGTTGTGTACAGTCACGGACTATAAATGATGAGCCACTTGCCACCATTCGTATTTTAGCCGTATAATGCAAATCGGGTTTAGTCGGTTATATTCGTACCTAATACAGAGTGACTACCTAAAGTCGATGAATTGCAGGTGTAGCAACCGTAACCTAGCGACAATATTGTTTTAGAGTAGCCATAGTAACGTTGACGTACGGAGAAATTTTATCTTTTCTGACATCGACATTTCAACTGTCACTCTGACTTCGGATATGTTTTCAGAAATAAAGAGTATTTAAAAGGACTATTTCAAAGAAGGTCAGTATCAAATAGATTGAGATACACGTCAGCACCATTGTATGGATTTATCGTTGACAACTTATAAGTAATTTTTCAACCTCTATGGATAAGACTATTTCCGATTATTCAGGTTTGAGTTCGTGTTTAATCGTGTAATCTCGTGAATGTATAAAACTGCAAAATTGGAAATCTTGAAAGTGGCTTATCAATTATAGTCCGTGACTGTACATCCACGAACACCACTCCTCATGAACGGTTATTCTACCATCCACGACGGTCAATGAATGGCCAATCAATCCCATCATGGCTTTCAACCTCTAGTACCGTCCTCTTGAGAAAGAATGTTCGACAGTCAAAATATGACCCTCTTGTAGAAGAGGTCGAGCTTTTACAAGCTAATCCTGCATATTCATTTGTAAGATATTCTGACGGTAGGGAATCTACCCCTTTCAAATAATCAATTAGCTCCTTTACCTAATGACGAAGCAGGAATCTGTGATGAAGCACCTACAAGCATAGAAGCTACTCAGCGAGAGTCTGAAACTCCTCAAGAATTTGAGGTTGCTCAAAGCCAACAAGAGGTGGCCCGGGAAGAACCTGATATAGACGAGAGGCGCCACTCAAGCAGGTCCCGGAAACCGCCGGCCGGGCTACTTGAGAGACTACGTTTGTGAGATATAAAAACCCTGCTGGGAAGAATGACGTAGATTTATATCTATGGTATTGCCATAATATTGTCAATGTGTCATGGTCTAGTTTCATATATTTGAGCTAATTTCTTTAAGTAGAATAAAGCCTTAATTTCCGAAAGGCTTTGCGTTTCTTTATATCAAACACTAAATAATGTAATATACATAAAATGCATAGAACAATGAAATATGTCAGTGTCAATGCACTGCCAAATGTAGGTCGCGTCCAAATTGCAAATACGCGAGCCTACTGGCTAACTCATTGTAAAAAAAAATATTTAACCCATGTACGTGCACCGTACATAAAGGTTTATAAGGTTACTTAACTTAGGTCCGTTCGGTGTGACTGCTCCGGAGCGAATGTGCCGAGTACTTTTTTTTTGGGGAGTGGCATCTCGCAGTTCAACCTACAGAGGTTGATCCTGTGGGTGCCTTAAGTCTAAGGGCACCCTCTGCTGGGTACGGGCCTCGGCTGGTTCTGAGTGGTGTCATTAATTAGGGACTGATTTTGGACAACATTTTTTTTTTTTGGACTACCGGCTCAGCAACGCCGGCTGGCACGAGCAAGGGACGGGGATGTGCCGAGTACGGCAGAGCGTTGGGTTTTATAGCCGGTGGTAAACAAGTGACGTCACATCGTACAATTCCATTACAGATTTGTTCATTTTTGTATTTTATCATAAAACTATGATTAAATTATATAAAATACAGTAAAATATATGTTGAGATTAATTAGTTAAATTACATACTTGGTCTTACATTGGCATAATTGGTAAACAAGTCATATTATTTTTGTAAATAACAGTTAAATACACAAAACAACTAAAAAATAACAGTATTTCGTAACAATAATGTTATGATTTTGGTGAGGAACTGTTGAATGTTGTATATCACATGTAAATAAGATTATAATTATCATAGGGTTGTTTTTTATTTGTTTCCAATTATAGAAACAGACGTGAGTTAGTGTAATAAACAAACTAAAATTATTGGAATAATCTATCACCCGCGTAGGCGCGGAGCCAGCAAGCCGAAGCTGCGGTGGTGAGCGTAAAACACATCTGTGACGATGAACTCGCGTGGGACCGCCGTAACCCCGCAGCGCCGGAGCCGTGACAAAAACCATGCCTGCTGCATGTTGCATGCTTGCTTGCATGCTGCATGCTGGCTTGAATGCTGCATGCTTGCTTGCATGCTACATACTGACTGCATGCATGATGTATGCTTGCCTGATCAGAATATGCAGCAATAAACATTATCGTCATATGTTTGTAGCGAAAAAAGATAATTTTCAATCAATTTTATTATTATGGTAAGAAATACAAAATTATCCTAACTATAAATTTTTTTCTACATCGTTTTTACGACAAACGGTTAGTCAGAGACAAAAAACACCAAGACACTTTTGGCCTTATATTTAGGTACGATAGAATCGAGAAATTAAACTATTTGCGAAAATAACACTTTTTTTGCTAAATTTCAAGTCGTCGCACCCTCTCCGACGCGCAACGCGCGGATTGCAAATCCCTCGAGCGCGCACATGCAACAATTGTTGCAAGTTTTCAAAACATTTTCTGCCCGATCCGATAAAAACACCTGTAGCTCAAAAACTACAAGTCCTAGAGCAATTTCAAAAATACTGTTGTCAAGCTGATTAGATAAGGAATCTACTTATCTGGAAATCAAAATGTAATACTTTAATTATATACTCCAAATCATAATGTATAGCTAAAAAATAGTTACGCCGCCATCGTCCACAACGGAAATAACTACTTTTTCACGGGCGAAATATTGCAACTTTGAGATTCCAAAACGAATTTACGTTGACAAAATAATAAAGCACGGTTCACAAGGATAATTTTGATATATAATAGTATCAGCTACCATTAAAAGTACCAGAGTTATCACGACATTTGCTGCGCAGGTAAATTCGAGTGTTCACCGTCAGTCATTTAATGTCAAATGAAAGTTTCTTTTTTTTTTTCGGCAAGTTGTCTATGGAATAGTGTTGCGATGTTCGATTTTATTAGTGAGGAGTTTAGTAACGAATTGAACACAGAGTAATAAACTGTGGAGTAGACAGTTTTAGACGGTTTTAATGCAGTTTTTTGGAGGCGGGTGCGCGTGCAACAAGTGTGACAGATAGCGCTTGAGCGAAGTGCAGGATGTCACGAGTGTGACAAATCGCGTCGGAGAGGGTAGCGCCCCTAAGACTACACTCCAACCCAAAATTTCATTATCTTTTCAACCTACGTTGTGGTTAATTTGAATGCAGTGATTGAATGATTAATTGAACATTTTATTAAGAAGATTGACATTATGAGGTTCACGATCCGCTAATGTCCATTACCCGTGACGATCTTCGATGGTGATCGAAATAAGCAAAGCGAGCGTTAAGCGTGTACGAGCAGTTTTACTTATGTTGCCAGATCTGAGGAAGTGTTATTTGAAGTTGAGGGAGAGAACGAGAGCGAGTCTCCAGCCCCCAGTTGCTCGCCGCCCCCCGACCTCGCGCTGCCAGCGCCACGCCCCGCGCACTTCGAGCGCCAGCGCTCCGATCCCACCAGCACGCCGGACAAGCAAGGTGCGTGTCGCTTCACCGCACTGCGCGCGCGATGCGAGCAGCTCTGCTTGATTGTGATAGTGATTGCAGCGTGGCAGCGGTCCGGCGCGGTGTCGGCAGACTGCAGCCCGCCCCGGGCCGCGCGCCGCTCCGCCGACTCGGGTGACGCGCGCGACATCAGCGACACGCGGGACACTCGCGAGTCGCGCGCCACGCTCGCGCTGCCCGTCGGCGACCACAGCGCACAATACTCGCGTTACAGGTGCTTCCACTAATTCTGCATGAATAATCTGCTTTTTACCCACGACGGAACGGAGACGGTAGGTATATGCGTTTGGGGTGAGAGGATGTTTTTGTGCAACTTCATGTTTGTCATTTTTCTCCAAAACTACTAATCCGATTTTGATGCTCTCTGAAAAGTTTAAATTAAAAAGCAAAATTAAATATTTTGAAAAACCCACGACGGTTAAAAAGTAATGAAAAAGAATAAAATAATTTGAAAATAAAAACAATAAAAAACCCACGAATATCCGTCGGGGGCTGCCATCACTGCATTTTAAATTTCATCGTAAATAAAAATAACTATAATCATCAACTTCTAAAGGTGGGCTCCACTGTAGGGGCACGGCATGCCCATTAAGGGTGTAAGTATAGCGCTAAAAATCTCCAATTATTCAAGTTACTATAAAACTGCAAAACGAGTTCATTTCATGGCAGCCTCCGACGGATATTCGTGGGTTTTTTATTAAGTTATTTTTTTTTTTAATTATTTTATCCTTGTCAATTACTATTTAACCGTCGTGGGTTTTTTTATATTTGAGCCACGGCAAAGAGATCTCTATCTTCACTAAGAAAAAACCGGCCAAGTGCGAGTTGGGCTCCAGCACAAAAGGTTCCGTAGCACCGATTTACACTCAACAGTGAAACTAAATTTGTTTTTACAGTTTGTTAATGAAAAACAAAGTTACTGCTGCAGTTTCACAAAAAAAAAGCATATCTCAGAAACTAAATAACAAATCTTATTCAAACTAATTTTCGTTAAATGTTACTCAGTTACATACATGAATGGAGGGCCATCCCATTTTATTTTTTGCATATTTTCACATCATTTCTGTATATATTGTTTTTTTTTTTTTTTTTTGGTGGTTTTATTTTCCAGGAGCTCGTGGCAAAATAATAACAGCCACTCGGATCGATCCAGTTTCCCCCGTGTCTCAAAAAGCACGTTAAGCCGTTAGTCCCAGCTGTCATTTCGAGCCTTCCCCTCGGACCGCGAAAGCGTTTAGACGTGCTTTCCGTACAAGTATTTTTAATTTTTAATTAAAAACAAATAGTTTTTTCGAAATTAAATGATAAATATATTTCGCAAAAGTACTAGGCGCGCATAAAGTTTGAAGAGAACGCCAAACGCACACAGAGTAGTGGAGGAAACAGGCCAGCAACAGTCAAGACGGAGAAGGAAGGCGGAGCCCGTTGCGCGTGCGCCGTGCGTGATTCATTCTAGACGGCTGCCCAATTTAAGAGCGATAGCGATTAGCGGGTAACTTATTTAATATTACTTTGCTTTGTGTTGATTCTTAGTTGGATAATACAAACTAACAAGTTAAAATAACATGAATAAGACAACACCCAAAACTTCTCCAAATCAATACTCATCGCGTTCGGAGTCTGATATCCGGAAGCTGCATACAGACAAAGATTCAGAAGGGAACATTACCCAGAGAGCCAAACGCAGATGCCTTTCGGACGAAGTCACTAGTGGTGACATGGATATGTTTAAAAACGAAATCAAGAAGATGATCAATGAGATGATTTGTACTCAGAACACCCGTTTGGACAAATTGGAAGGTCATATTAAAGAGATAAAAAATCACTACACGGAAATTAAGGTCACAAACACTGATCTCGAAAAGGCAATGACAGCAGTCTCCGATCAATTACAGTCCCTTGAAAATAAAATTACGGGGCTAGAAAATCAACGTGGTTCCATGGCAATCCAGTTAGCTACGCTAGAAAACAAGTTGGAAGGTCTCGATCACAATCTCATCAAAACATCTATAGAATTACGCAATGTACCCAAAAGGCAGAATGAGACCAAAGTCATGCTATACGAAACTATATCGCACCTAACAAGACATCTAGGCCTTGATACCGAATCTGCTAGCATCCGCGATATTATAAGACTACCCTCAAAAAAAGAAAACATAACATCGAGTTTACCGGTTGAATTCTGTAATACCCTTACGAAAACAAATTTTCTTGCTGCTGTTAAAGACTACAATAAACGCAATCCCACAGACAAGATAAAATCAACCCATCTTAACTTAAAATCTGCACCGGTAACACCTATCTACATCACCGAGCTTCTAACAGCCAATTCTAAAAGGTTATTTTACCTTACTCGAAACCACGCTAAACAACACCAGTACAACTATTGCTGGACGTCGAACGGAAGAGTTATGCTTAAAAAGGATTCTGACAGCCAGACTATCGTGGTAAGAAGCGAAGAACAACTACAGCAGCTGGCGACAACCATCAAAGCGTGACTACGTACATTTAAGTATACCCTGCTATATCTTGCGTATTAGTTACTTTTATGATTTTTTCGAATTGCCATGTTAAAATACTAAATACAAATACAAACAAAACTCACACACATACCTATTACTATCAATACAACATACTCTCAACATACATGACACACTCAACACCTACATATTACAACTTCATCATGTCACCATATATACTCTTTATATATGCTTGCGTTCCTCCCTATTATTCCTTACCTAGCTACTTTAATATCATAAAATATTTGTTCTTAAACTTAATGCCACCAATCATAAGCCTTCTACGCGTTCCTAAAACAAATATCACCCTATTTTCTCGTAACCCTCAAACTACATTTACCTTACCGGAAAAATGACCACTAACATAAACAATCTAATTGATAGTATCGACGAACTATCTGTATCAACTACTCATACATGCACACCTGAGGAAACACTCTCCATCGTGAAGTGTCCTAATAATTTCATTAAAATCCTGACGCAAAACATTCGGTCTGTAAACCGTAACTTTTTGAACTTGCAAACGCTTCTGCACCGAATTTCTTTCGAATGCGATCTGGTTGATTTAACTGAATGTTGGTTACCATGCTCTAGCAATACCATTATTCCGATTCTCAATAATTACTCCACGTTCATGACCACCAAACATATAAATCAAAGTGATGGTGTACTGGTTTATTCGAAATCGGACCTGTCTGTTACATGTGAAGAGCCAGATTTCCACCGATCTGCATCTGGTCTTATTATAAAAATCAACTTGGACTTAGCGATAATCTGTATCTATCGATCACCGTCAATAGACAATATAAACAGCTTTCTTACAGCTCTTAACAACATTCTTCCGACGTTGTATAGATTTAAATCAGTAGTTCTGACAGGTGACCTGAACGTGGACATCAAACCAACCACATCAGACATGCGCTCCCACGAATACCTAAATTGCCTTGCCTTTCACGGTTTTCTCCCTGCCCACACCCTACCGACTAGGGATGGCAATTGTTTGGATCACACGTTTATCAAAACAATTTCCCCCACCTACACGTTTGTTTTAAGCTCCACAATAACTGATCACTCCTCATCCTTACTTTGCATTCAAGATAAATGTTTACGAATGGTCGCAAACTCCCTTAAAACGAAAATTGATTATGATGGTCTTGACAAATCAATATCACAACTGGATTTCAGCCCTATTTTCAATATAAAAGATGCAAATATGGCTACCGATAAATTACTAAATCTAATGACTGCATCCATTTCTGAAAATACCACAGTTAAAAAAGTATCATCAAAAAAGAGAATCCTAAAACCGTGGATCACATCTGGTTTATTACGGTGCATAAGAAACAGGGATGCTCTACACAAGAAAGTAAAAAAATTCCCAGGAAATGAAGTTATAAAAATTACCTACCTTCGATACAGAAATTTTTGTATTCGTATTTTAAAGAAGGCTAAGAGAATTTATGATACAGAAGAACTAAAAAAAGCTAGTAAAAACCCAAAAACACTATGGGACACTATTAAACGGGTAACCAACACTAATAAAACAAATAATACATCTGTCCAATTACTAACTTTGTCATCTTCACCTATTGAGTCTTGCAACACTATAAACTCATACTTCGTTAACATAGGCGAGAGACTTGCAAATAATATTCATACTAGTACTACGCAGCCAATGACAGTCACTCAACCCAATTCTGACATCTCATCAACTTCATCGTTCGTCCTTAACCCTACTGACCTTGACGAAATTACAGCAGTTATCCGTTCATTACGCTCTGATGCTGCGACTGGCTGGGATGGCGTATCACCCTACATCCTAAAGAGATACTCAACCTCTCTGGCGCCCGTACTTTGCCATATTTTTAACCTCTGTTTCGAGACTGGCGTCTTTCCCTCTTCTTTTAAAAAGGCAATCATTCACCCAGTCTTCAAGGGAGGCGACGGAAACTTGCCGAATAATTACCGCCCCATAGCAGTTCTGACTGCATTATCCAAGGTACTAGAACGTCTTATCAACAAAATACTTGTATACTACCTAGAACATTGTAAACTATTATCACCGCAACAATATGGATTTCGTAAAAACAAGTCAACCTGTGACGCAGTTCAGGAATTAACTAGCAATATTGTACAAAACCTGAATGCTAACAAAAAAGTCCTAACAATATTCTTAGATCTTGCGAAGGCGTTCGACACCGTACCCGTCTGTTCTCTCTTACTCAGACTTGAAAAGATGGGTGTCAGGGGATTGCAACTTGATCTCTTTCAGAGTTACCTCACTAATCGCTCTCAGATAGTCAAGATTGATCGGTACAGCAGCAATGAGCTCTCCATCTACTATGGCGTTCCACAAGGGAGCATATTGGGTCCCACTTTATTTCTAGTCTTTATTAACGACCTATGCAATTTAAATATCCCTAATGCCAAGATGACATCATTTGCGGATGACACTGCTATTACTTTCGTCGCCAACACATGGTCTGAACTTGAGGACAAAGCACAACATGGTTTTAATGTAGCGCTGAACTGGCTCTATCTCAACACGCTTACATTAAATAACTCTAAAACCAAGTTCATTACCTACTCGGTCAGTTCTGCTACCCAACCAAACCCACGATTAGTACTTAAAGCTCACACATGCAATTTGCAAACTCAAGTGTCATGCCACTGTGCACCCATATCTTCAACGGATGAAATCAAATACCTAGGTATAATCATAGATAAGAATCTTAAATTTAAATCTCATATTAATGTCCTTACTGGCAGAGTTCGCAAACTTATATATATCTTTAAAACCTTAAGAAATATTACTAATCCTATAATTATACGTAATGTCTACTTTGCCTTATGCCTGTCTATTATTACCTATTGTATTCCCTGTTGGGGTGGTGCTGCAAAAACTATCCTTAAACCGCTGGAAATTGCACATCGCGCCATTTTGAAAGTGGCTACCTTCCGCCTACTACTTTATCCAACTAATCAGTTATACGAAAATTGCAATGTCCTCAACGTGCGGCAACACTTTATTTTACAATCAATTCTGTTCAACACCGCATAACCCCCTACATTGAAATTACGAAACGCCGAAAAGATATAATATGTACTCCTCCAAAAACCCGCTTATCGTTTACTAAAAGATTCTTTTATTATTTAGGTCCGTCCCTTTACAATGCGATAAACAAAAAATGTCCAATATATAGATTGTCCTATCATAATTGTAAAAAGACTGTCCGCACATTTCTTCAAAATAAAACCTACGACGAAACAGAAAAATATTTAATTTAATTAAGTATGACAAGTTTGTATCTTGTACCACTCACCCAAAACATAGACCCACAATCTAACCAAATCCACTTACTTACGCACGCTTACACAGCCACAAGCTCGCGGACCTACACTCACTTAAACAGACAAACCCACACGCACACTCACACGCACACACATCACACACGCACTCATGCACACTCATACACAAACGCGCTCGCGCACCAATATCTGTAGTATTGTAAAAAGTCAAATTTAAACTTATTTTAGTTGCTGTAAAAATAAAATTGTAGTAATACAATTTGGGGGGATCGGCACTGTTACTTCTTAATACAGGCTATTTCATAGCCTAGCAAGGAGAACAGCACGTCACCCACTTGATTGCCAGTGATTTAATACTACCCACTTTGTAACATCTTATAAATGTACTACAATCTGTTTTTATATAAATAAAGATTATTATTATTATTATTATTATCTTTGACAGTTGTTACCGCAGATAGGTACCTAGTCACTCCATATACTCTTCAGGCATTCCGCCGCAACTACTATTTAATAGTTCGGAAAAGGCTAGGCAGATGACGGTTTCATGACACCTACTCTCCAAACTTCACAGTCTCATTGCAGAGTAAAGTGGCTGTGACATACGGTCGGACAGACAGACAGATAGGATGAATCTATAAGTGTTTCGTTTTAGCCATTTGGCTAGAGAACCGTAACAAGTACAAAATAATGAATGTGTTAAAAAAACCATTAGAAGTGAAAGAGTAAAAGAGATGTTCTAATTTCGTTCAGATCTAAACGTATTGCTAAAATGTTGGTGTATGCCAGTGAGCTTAAGTGGTGAATTGTATCCAGGTGCCTGGGAAGCGGAAGACGTCCGTTGCGACGTCAGTGGTCCCTGGAACGCGGAGACGCGCTGGCGGCGGCGGCGGCGGGCGCAGCCCCCGGGCCCGCGTCCGCGCCCCCCTCCCCGCCCGAGCCGCTGGCGCTGCTGGCGGGCGCGGCGCCGCGCGTGCCGGCCGCGCGCTACCGTACGCGACCCACCACGCCGGGGCCTCTCTAGATCATGTACCACACGCGACCCGAGCGCGACGTGCCCACCACGCCGGGGCCGCTCTAGTAGATGCTGTGTCGCTAGATCGACAATAATTTTCGTAGACGAATCTTCTCCGCCTGGCCGCCGCCGCCGCCGCGGAGCACTTCGCACGTTCGTCAGCGAGCGTTGCGGCTGGCGCGTAGCTGCGGTCGAAGACGGTGCCTGTCAATATACATTTTTTACTATAGTATCTAGGGTTCGAATTGTGATTCATAGCGGATGATTGGTGTATTTTTGAAAATTTTCGGGTATCTAAATAAATCAACTATGTCTTCATTGTTTCTTTTACTTACTCAACCTTACTCAATTTTACTACTTTGTAACTGTCCAATATGATACGCCCGCTTGTCAAAACCGTGAGTCATATAACTTTTTAACAAAAATTGAACCGACGAAATTAAACATTTTAAAAACCCTCGACAAAAAATAACTCTAAAAACTAACAAATAATATTTTAAACCTATTATAACTATTATCGTCACATATATTATGTAAGTTCAAATATTTTTATTTTCAAAGCGTCGCGTCGTCGCGTCGCCTTAGAAAAAGGTGGATAGAAGATATAAAAGCGATAGCAGGAAGCGATTGGAGAAAGAAAGCCATGGACAGAGAGGTTTGGAAGAAGCTGGAGGAGGCCTTTACCCGAGAAGGGGTTCCGATCAATGGTATTGAAGAAAGTAACGATAGCGAGTAAAAGAAAATGAAAGAAACCTAAACAAGTTACATTAAGAAAAAAAAAAAAACACCTTACATTAAAAATCATATCATCATCATCATCATCAAAAAAAAAAAAAAAAAAAAAATCATCATCAAAAATCATATACCTAATGTTAATATAATATTAAAACGCATGTGATAACAATTATTATTGTGGATTGGAAATAAACGGGCTTTATTATTATTATTATATAATATATATGTCGCCGCAAGAGGCTCTATCTGCTAAGATTTAATCTAATTAATAGCACTCATAATTCTATTCCATGATAAAACTAGTGAACCTGCCATCTCTGCTTGGCAGTACAATTATTACATAGAACTTAATTCATTGACAGATGAATTAAGCGCCATCTATTGGCTTACCTAGTACTTAGATAGTTCGTGGTTTCAAATAGTAATTTATTAAACAAAAGTCTAGCTAAAGACTCTCAGTAAGTCTTTAGCTAAATCTATAGTTAAAATTATGATAAACAAGTATTTTACGACATTGGATTTGTAATTATTATTGTTCATTTTGACACAAGATTTTTATGAGGCAACACTACAGGCCGAATACGATTTGATCAATAAATCAATTAATAATTTGAAACTACAATTAAATCAGATTATCTAACTAAATTACAAACTAAAAAAGTAACAAGATTATTTTACAGAACAATTTATTAGTGAAAGACTTGTAGGTGTTCTTTGTACTAAATACTTTGATTTGCCGGAAATGGTTTTAAAATAAGATTGAATATTGTTGTAAAAAGTATTGAAGCGACTAATTAGCTTTAACTTGATAAAACCTTTGCATTTGTGAATATTGGTATTGTTTAATTATTAAAATGATTAATTATGAATTACTCTAGTATTGTTTGTAAGTTTTAATGAACTTATTATGTAATGAGTTACCTGTACTGTGTGGAGGACTTCCGCCCACTCAGAAGAATGGACGCGTGAGCAACGAGCAGTTACGTTATCCTATGATTAGCAAAAACAATTGAAATACTATGTCATTATAAGTGTTTAATGAAGTGAACGATAAAAGTTAACCAGTTTCTGTACCTAAATGGTTTCATAGAAATAAACGTTTGGAATTTGAGTCAAGTGCTGTGTGTGATTTCAAATACCCACCTACCTATCTACCAACAATGAAGAATTGTAGGTGTCGCACGGCGATGTGATGGCTAGAGAAGTAGAGACTGAAAAACAGGCGGATTGGCGGCGGATGGCACCAATATTTGGGCAGAGTGCTCCTCTAGGCTTTCCCTGCCGTGATATCAGAAGAGGTGATAGCTCTTGCGCGCTGCTCACAGTGCCGGACATCCAGAACAATTACAAGGAACTAGAACTCTTGCTTTCGTGACCATGGCCGAAGGCGTGGTAAAGAATTTTTCACCGAAGTGGTCACCACGAAGCTTTTCAAGAGAGAGCGACTTATTATGCTGCCACAGCCAATATACAGTGTTATGTGGCAATGAACTGATAGACAAGAAGATACCTAAGAAGTCTAAGATAGCCTAAGAGTTGGCTGCATTTTCATCCAAGTGGCTGACAAATACCAACATGATAATTTATTGCAACATTTGACCCAAAACAAATCAGAACACATAATGAAAATGCAATTTACATTGGTAAACAAACAATGAAGTTGTATGTGATGGAAAACTTCATTTATTGCACTCAAAATTACCAACATGTACAGCACAGAATGACCGGAAGCAGAATAAACAAAGATTGGACTCCGGGAAAGCAAAATTATAAATAAATAAACCTGCTAATGGATCATCAATCCCGGGAAGTATTTTGTTTTATTTATTTTAGTATTTTGTTACTGTAGAGAATATTTACAGTTAACATTATTTTATCTTAACACATCCCATTCTGGTTAGGGGACACCTGAATAAGTGAAATAAAAACACTCCATTTAATTCAATCACTATGCGTTCAATGTTATTTTGAAATATAACCAGTAATGATGTGTCAGAAACTAAACTCATGAATTAGATTTAACTTTTTAATTACTACTAATTAAATAACTGAGTAGTAGCAAATTTAAAACTTGTTGTTATTGACTTTTCATTCACACTATAGGTTTAAACCTCACAATCAGATATTGTTTGCGTTAAGTGCAAAGTTGAGGGCTTTTCAAATAATTATGCAAATTTTATATTCTGCTATATTTTATGCTTATCACTCCAACTAATTTAAAAAAATAGTAGGACTGCTTTGTTGGTCCAGTGGTCATGAGCCCTGTTATTAAAGCATGAGGACCTGGATTCGATTCCCAGGCCTGGCAGTGTTATTGGGTTTTTCCATCAGGAATTTCTCAGTAGCAAGCCAGACAATCATATGAATGGCAAATAGCCATATCGCTAAACTAGAGGCTTAGGCAAAGTGTGGATTTATTATTTTCACTTCTGCCTAACCCCTCAGGGATTGCAGGTGTGATGTTATGTACCTACACACTTCACTATTAGTGTAGACATTACACTATTATTAATATTTACCCGCACTGACTGCCTTGTTGGTCTAGTGGCTGCAAGGGTGACTGTTGAGCATAAGGCCCTGGGTTCGATTCCCAGGTCAGGCAGTGTTGTTGGGTTTTTCCATTAGGAATTTCTCTGTAGCAGGCACAGAGTCCAGATTTGTGCCTGGTTGATGACAATAAGGCTTGCCCCCTATTACATGGGACTTCAAAATAAATGTTGGCATACTATTAGGTATACCTCTGCCTAACCTTTCAGGAACAATAGGCGTGATGTTATGTTATTTACCTGCATGACTTTTCACATTTCTGGTTCCAGGCAATTGTCTTATCATAGAAGAAATGATACGTTTTATCAAAGAAATTGAGAGCAACTCTATGCACCCAGTCACTCCAAGATAGTGATGACATCAATTAACCGCTACCCCAGCAAATTATAATGGAGCAAGGTCACTTAAAAATGTGACTCAATGAACAATTTCAAAAACTAACAACTTCAAGGACTACAGCCTGGTGAACAGATGACCGTGTCGCCAGCTATGGAGCTATAAAATGGGGAACAGCATGAGAACAGCCAACCAGGGATGACTGTTACAGTGTCCTCACATCATAAACTAACATAAAAGGTGAGGAGTTTTCAAACTACTTCTTACACTTCCCCACTGATACCTACAGTGTAACAACAAAAGACTTAAAACAATAGCCCAATCAACTTACCTACATGATGCTCATGTGTATTGAGTAACATGTTTCCACATTGATTATTTTAGTTTTTATAATCCTGCCAGTTGTAAGCAACTATTTACAAAAATAATAACAAAATATTAGTACTCCTAACAGTAACTAATAAAATAAAAATAAAAAACTCACAAGCTATTGGTATCCGTGGAGGAAACAACAAGCTCAATGAGTAATACAAACACTCACAACAAATCAAACAAATGCTGTCAGTGCCGTGGAGGTACTTGATAATGAACACAACAAATTACAAACAATCCTATCAGCAGCCGTGGAGGCCACTGATAATGAACACTACTAATGATCCTATCAGCAGCCGTGGAGGCAACTGATAAACAATACTCTCATGTTATCCTGCTGGGTCCACGGCGTACTAACGCCCAGAGCCTGGTTCCTTATATCCTGTCAAATCAAAGACTTCGTGCCTGTCACGGAGCAATGGTCCTAAACTCCTTACCCTTTAATCCTGTCAAATCAAAGACTTTGTGTCTATCACAGAGCGGTGTTTCTGATCCTATCCTTTTATCCTGTCAAATCCAAGACTTTGTGTCTATCACAGAGCATTACCTTCCCGTGAGAATGAACAAATAAAAACATGCTACTTACACTACACTTAGGAAATACAAATTACAGAATATCTAAAGCAATCAATAATTTTATTTAAGACGAATCTAGTAGACAGTAGGTTACAAGGTTCTAAAGTTGACTAAAAACCTAAATCATACTCAAGCTTTACAATATTATGAATATGTTGAATAGCTCAAGCGTCAATGTTATTTTTAACAAATAGCATTTAGCATCAAAATAAAAACTCGAATACAAGTTGCAAAACTGCTTGCAAACTAACTGATACTAAACACAACAATTCAATGAATATTGTTGGACAATTGAAGCAACAATATTCTATTCAGCTAATAGCTGATTAAACAATATCAATGACCTTAATACAATTAATGTTATTTGATAATTCAGGCTACAACATTTTATTCAGCTAACAGCTCATACCAGCTTCAATCTAAGCACTACTAAAAATTTAAACAAAAATTTCAAGCAGATTAACTCTGTGACTGTGTGTATGTGTCTAGGTGATACATAAACGCATTTAATTTTGAATACAAGGTAAACTAAGTAGATGTCAGATCTATTACAAGATTTCTATGTTGACTGAAACTCTCTGTTACTAAATCCTACAATTCAATGAACATTGTAGGATAATAATAAAAGTAACAATAATCTGCCGCCAAAATTTATCTCCACTATTTCAGATAACAACCACAAAACTCCACTTCGTGACGACATCGGCAGGTGCAGAGCGCGCACCGCCGATCAGAATGGCCGTGTCGCCGCAAGAGGCTCTATCTGCTAAGATTTAATCTAATTAATAGCACTCATAATTCTATTCCATGATAAAACTAGTGAACCTGCCATCTCTGCTTGGCAGTACAATTATTACATAGAACTTAATTAATTGACAGATGAATTAAGCGCCATCTATTGGCTTACCTAGTACTTAGATAGTTCGTGGTTTCAAATAGTAATTTATTAAACAAAAGTCTAGCTAAAGACTCTCAGTAAGTCTTTAGCTAAATCTATAGTTAAAATTATGATAAACAAGTATTTTACGACATTGGATTTGTAATTATTATTGTTCATTTTGACACAAGATTTTTATGAGGCAACACTACAGGCCGAATACGATTTGATCAATAAATCAATTAATAATTTGAAACTACAATTAAATCAGATTATCTAACTAAATTACAAACTAAAAAAGTAACAAGATTATTTTACAGAACAATTTATTAGTGAAAGACTTGTAGGTGTTCTTTGTACTAAATACTTTGATTTGCCGGAAATGGTTTTAAAATAAGATTGAATATTGTTGTAAAAAGTATTGAAGCGACTAATTAGCTTTAACTTGATAAAACCTTTGCATTTGTGAATATTGGTATTGTTTAATTATTAAAATGATTAATTATGAATTACTCTAGTATTGTTTGTAAGTTTTAATGAACTTATTATGTAATGAGTTACCTGTACTGTGTGGAGGACTTCCGCCCACTCAGAAGAATGGACGCGTGAGCAACGAGCAGTTACGTTATCCTATGATTAGCAAAAACAATTGAAATACTATGTCATTATAAGTGTTTAATGAAGTGAACGATAAAAGTTAACCAGTTTATGTACCTAAATGGTTTCATAGAAATAAACGTTTGGAATTTGAGTCAAGTGCTGTGTAGGATTTCAAATACCCACCTACCTATCTACCAACAATGAAGAATTGTAGGTGTCGCACGGCGATGTGATGGCTAGAGAAGTAGAGACTGAAAAACAGGCGGATTGGCGGCGGATGGCACCAATATTTGGGCAGAGTGCTCCTCTAGGCTTTCCCTGCCGTGATATATATATATGTGACGATTGAAGCGTGGGAGTTATCAAACTACTAGAAATTAGCAAGAAAACTCACTAACACTTTCATAAAAAGGTAGGTCGCGGATTACTGAAGCCCGTCATAAGTTTTTCCGTCATATTGAGGCAGGTGCGTCAAGTACTGCCCTGGCTTGCGCGTAACTCTATGGACGCTGGAGCCGAGGAGCAGGACGCAGGACCCGCAGGGTAGGCGGTAGCGGTACCGGATGCCCGTAGAGGCGACGTCGGATGCCCGTAGCCGGAGAAGTGACTCGTTGGTGGCGAGTGTCATCACCAGGTGACGTGGCAACGGTCCACACGGGTTAAGCCCGGTCAAACAAACCCGAACTTTGGTACCTGGAATTTATGTCCAGAATGTATGCATGGGTTCTCTGCTTATCTTCTCCTGACGGTGACCACAGCAGCGTAAGCGTAAGCGTAGGGATGGGTACTATTGCGCTTAGGGCGATTGTGTGTAGAGGTCACCTTCAGAAGCGGAGTTTACAGAGAAAAAAAAAGAAAAGAGAAAAAAGGTGTGAAGCACTTTTAAATTAATATTTACATACATGAAACATTGATAGCAAGGATTGTATTGTATTGTATAGCGGGCTGGTGTCCGCAACTCCACGTCAAAGCGCGTATTTTGCGTACGGGTGGGAATTTTATTCGATCCACATCCATAGTATATTTTTACAATCTTCTGCAGCTTCCACAATACATTAACATGGGAATCAATTCTTCATCTTCTTCTTACGTTACGATGGACTCAAATAATGCCCGACCAGTACAAACAATTAGTTTGCCCCCCCTCTCCCCACCTATGGTTGTGGAGCAGGACCAGCATTTAGCCAAGCATTTTTATCATCAATGTAATCCCCCAACTTATAATATGCTTGCCTACATAGTGTGCGTTTTATACAAGATTTAAATTTCGTCTCATTCAGTTGAAGAATGTGGGGAGGTATTTTATTGTAACATTTCAAACAGTACCCCATGAAAGATGAATCCACTTTAGCAAGCCTGAAACCTGGCTGAACTAGTTGGTCCCTATTTCTAGTGTTATAGTGCTGTCTGTCACCTCTCTTACTGAATAAATGCCGATTTTTTCTAACGTACATGATGTTTTCATAGATGTATTGACAAGGTACTGTCATGATATTAATTTCCTTAAACAGTTCTCTTAGAGAATCGCGTCTACGTAATTCATAAATGGCTCTGATGGCTCTTTTCTGCAGAATAAATATAGACTCGATGTCTGCAGCCCGTCCCCATAGTAAAATACCGTATGACATAATACTATGAAAATAACTAAAATAGACCAGCCTCGCGGTATCAACATCAGTAAATTGACGGATTTTTCTAACAGCATATGCTGCTGAGCTTAGCCGTCCTGCAAGAGATGTTAGATGAGGACCCCATTGTAACCTTGAGTCAAGCGTGATTCCCAAGAAAACCGTTTTATCGACAAATTCTAGTTTCTCTTGATTCAATATTATGTCACAATCACTACTTTTGACATTTGGTAGAGCAAATCTAATGCATTTAGTTTTTTTCCCATTTAGTACTAAATTATTAGCGGTAAACCAATTGTGGACCTGCAGTAGGGCGTTTAAAGAATTATTATTAAATAAGTATCGTCAGCAAACAACACCATATGCGGATGGTTGTTAAATAGATGGGCTAGGTCATTAATATATACTAAAAAGAGGAAGGGACCCAATATCGAACCTTGTGGTACACCCATTTTTACTTTTAAACCCATTGAGTTGACTCCATTTATTTGTACCTGCTGCTGTCTATCATGCAAATACGATTTTATTAAACTGAGCGCAAGTTTACCTAAACCGTAATGCTGAAGTTTCAAGATCAGGGTTTCGTGATTTACGCAATCAAATGCCTTCGAAAGGTCACAGAAGATTCCTATTTATTTATTTATTTATTGGATCTCCAACAGAAACTACACAATTACATGCAAGTATGTATAGATCAGAGACAAATACAAGTGTGCGCTTCCAATTATAGGAGACCACATCATTCACTTATAATCTAGGTAGGTACATACAATAAATTTGATAATGTTAAAAATCTAAACAAATCAAAATACATTACACAAAAAAATATACAAAAGAAACAAGATGAATTACATAAAAGATGAACTATAATAACAACAGAAATGAACAATTAGAAAAAATATATTAAAATAATAATACAAGAACAACAAAATACTACGACTAGGGTAAGGTGACTTGCAAGTCTTTTTTAAACCTAGCAAGTTTGCATGTAATATCTACTTGATTACGCTTCGATACTTCGTTATACCGCCTATAGAGCCTTGGCAAAACGGCAAAGTGTCCGAGGTTTGTTTTGGATCCCGGCTCATAAAAAAGGTTATAGTTACATTTGCGCGGCAAGCGAGATGGTGCGCTTATCTGCAGCTTTCCAAGAAGCTCGCTACAGTCAACAACCCCATTGAACAGTTTGTGAAGAAATGTGAGATCTAGAACCTGTCTTCTATGTAATAACGAGGACATTTTATAATGTTGTAGTCTCAAGTCGTAGCTCCTGATTTTTTTTTGCCAGACGGTCTTTGTAGCACAGATGGTACAGAAAACGTCTTTGCACACTTTCCAAGCGTTTAGTGTAAATGTCGTAGTGAGGATTCCATACGGTGCTGTTGTATTCAAGGAGTGGGCGAACTAGTGCGTTATATAATTTAATTGTAGTTGACGCTTTAGAAAATTCCCTGCTATTGCGCAAGACAAATCCAAGCACTTTGAACCCTTTTGAGGTAATATTTATTATATGCTTATCAAATTTCAGTTTTTTGTCAAACACAATTCCCAGGTCACGAACTTCCTCTACCTTTTGTAGTGTTTGCTGGTGCAGTGTGTAATTGTGGGATTAAAGATATTAAAGAGGACAGGGCCCAAGTGCGAGCCCTGCGGGACTCCTGAAGTTGCTGGAAAGGTGTCAGAATGGTGACCGTTGATTACCACTTTTGAATTTATACCAACGAGGTAAGAATGGAACCATTTAAGCAATGATCCCCCAATTCCGAATCGATTCAGTTTTTTAATAAAAATGTTGTGGTCAACCTTGTCAAATGCCTTACTAAAATCTGTGTATATAGTATCTACCGGGATTCTTTTATCAAGAGACTCTGATATGGCTGAGACATAACACATTAGGTTAGTAGAGGTTGACCTTGAATTGATGAAACCGTGTTGGTGGTTTGTAATACTCTGTTTCACATTTGCATTTAGGCTTTTGGTGACTAACTTTTCAAGTATTTTGCCGAATATGTTTAAAATAGAGATGGGTCGATAGTTGGATACTAGTTGCTTTTCTCCAGATTTGAAAATAGGGACTACCAAAGCTTCCTTCCACCTCTCAGGAAATACGCCGTCCACCATTGACTTATTAAAAATAAGTTTAAGAGGTACAGTTAGTGCTTTTGCACATCTTTTTATAAATACGGGGGGAATACCGTCACTTCCAGCACCCTTACGCTCATCCAAGTCTCTCAGGGATCGGAATATTTCCTCAGCGCCAAATTCTAGTCTACAGAATCCGGACGGGGCAAGACAGCTATCAACGTGGTTGGACGCATAAACATTCGATGAGGTATTGTAAACTTGTGCAAAGTTCTCGGCAAACAGATTACAGATTTCGTGTCCGCTTGATGCTGTCCTGTTCTCGTGACACATTTCTGCTGGGTAAGTACTCTTGTTTTTATTTTTGTTCTTAATAAATGTCCAAAACATTTTTGGGTCCTTTGCAAGTGCTTCTTCCATTCTGACCATGTAGTTTTTGTAACAAACTTCCATAAGCCTGCTACATCTTGCACGCAGTGTATCAAATGAAACGATGTCTAGAGGATTTTTGTATTTGTTAATTTTAATTCTATATTTATTTTTTTCTTTCAGTAGACGTATAAGTTCTCGAGAATACCATTGTGGATATTTATTGGCCAATATTGTTTTCATCGGGACATGTTGTTTAATGACATCGTGCAGTACCTTGTAAAATATATCGTTCATTTTGTCAGTTGTAGGTTGACCTTCAAACTCTTTTTCCCAGTCTACAGAATTTAATGCCATCGTAATGTTATCATAGCATCTTGGCATCTTGTGCCTCTTCCCACGCAGTAAATATGTGTTTTAATAAAGTGACACCGGCGTCAGTTGTACAACGTCCTTTGGTGAAACCATACTGTTGCTCGTGTAATATTTTATTAGTGTTAAAATGGTTAAGCATTTGATTGAGCATTATCTTTTCAAACACCTTGCTGAAAGCCGGCAACATGGATACGGGCCTATAGTTATTGGTGTCTTTGCTGTCCCCGGATTTAAAAAGCGGTATTACCTTACTGAATTTCATCAGATCCGGGAAGACCCCTTGATCCACGCACAAATTAAATATCGAGGCTAAATACGGTGCTACAGTCTCAACAATTGAGGTACAAGCTTTGATAGACATACCCCATAGATCTTCCGTTAATTTGACCTTGATTTGCTTAAAACCTTTTATGACTGTTAAGGGGTTTATATGTTGAAATTTAAATTCATTTGGACAGGCTGAAACGTTCGCTTTCAATAAATCAATAGAGAGCAAGTGAGAGGAATTTAAGGTTTCAGTAGTTTTAAGTGGGATACTAGTAAAGAAATTTACAAATACTTGAGCAACTTCATTGTTTGAGCTCACAAGGCCACGCGGTGTCTCTAGTGTGAAGTCATTACCTTGTTTTTTATTTCTATTTGTTTCACTGTTGATAATTTTCCAAACCGTCTTTATTTTGTTGTCGGCTGATTTAATCTTGTTGGAAGGAAGGATTTGGCTACCTTGCAAGTGTTTTTAAAAATTTTCTAGTAAGTAGCAACATATTTATTAAAAGCTTCAGTGTTGATGTAAGGCTTAAGGCCGTACAGCTCAAACAATCGTTCCCTACTTTTCCGAATACCCTGTGTTGCCCAGTCACTGAAAATAAACTTTGCGCCAATAGTTTTAGATTTCTTTTTTAAAGTATTATTAAATTCAGTGTGCAGTACCGAAAATAATTCTTCATAAAATACATTTGCATTGTTTCTAATATGACCCGGTATACTTAACTTGCTAATTAAATTATTATTAAATTTGTCTAGATTGCTGGGTGTTATTAGTCTAGTTTGTATCTGAATTCTTTGTAATTGTCTATTGTACGCGAAAGTAACCGTCTGACCACTATGATCTGAAGGCAGGTAATTTACAATGGATTTATTTATGTAATCGCAGCAACAAAAAACATTATCGATACATGTAGCAGTATTTGTAGTAATTCGAGTTGGTTCTGAAAACACATTTGACAAGTTAAATGATTTAAAGAGACTTAAGAATCTACTGCTATTCACATTATTCTCTATGATATTAACATTAAAGTCACCACAGATAATTATTGGTTTATTACCAGTTACAAGTTTTGCCAAAGCATCTTCCATTACTGACTCAAAGATAGAATAGTTCAGGTAATTAGGGGGTCTGTAAACGCACACTATTACATGCTTATCTAGCTCAACACAAGACAATTCAATGCTATGTTCAACCGATAGATCGACTATATCATTACGAGACTTAGATTTAATACAATTTTTTACTAGGATTAATGAACCCCCACGCATCTTAGATTTTCGGTTAAAGCAACTGCTCACATTGTAATTCTCATAATTTATTTGCATTACTTCATAATCTTTCATCCAATGTTCAGTAAAACAGATAATATCAAACTTAGTTTTTTCTAAAAATAGTTCTATTTCTAGTTCTTTGGAAGAAAGTCCCTGAATATTCTAGTGAAACAATTTTAAGGAATTCAATTCAAAAATTGCAATGAGACAGCAGGCATCGCGGAATATAGTTGAAAGTTCCAATTATGACAGACTGCGAAAAGTAACTGACGTTGACATGCATGCAGGTGACAATGACGAGACTAGCCATGACGAAAATGATAACTTGATAGTCAACTTAACATTTAGAGTACCCAGCATAGTAAGAGTTTTCTTATAATCTTATTTTCTAAACTAAACTAACTATGATGATTTTAATTGTTTTGATTTTAATGGATTCACTGTTTACAAGTACAGTGCTTTCGATGGACTGAAAGCATACCCGATGGACTGGGTATTGTTGTGGCCGCATAAGAAGCGCTGGAGCATGTAAGAGGTGCACGTTTACTGCTTTTTATGTGCAGTATACTCTTTGCGAGGAGTAGCACTTACGCGGCTGAGATGGTTAGCTTCTGACGATGGGTTCACATTTAACGTTATGACTTGCCGATGGACTGGCAATTGAGTTTTGTTCGTGTAGAGTCACGTGTAGAGTCACGTGTAGAGTCACGTGCAGAGTCACGTGTAGAGTCACGTGTAGAGTCACGTGCAGAGTCACGTGTAGAGACACGTGTAGAGACACGTGTAGAGACTTGCTAAGAAAGATGCCAACCTGTGAAGTTCCAACAGAGTTAGATGTAATAGACGATGTTTCTGAGGGCGAAGGAACCTCGACAGACTTATGATTGCGCTTGTTGGCTATTTGGTCAATCTGCATCCACAAGACGCAGTCGCAACTGCATACGTTGTCGTTCAGGGCGTAATGAGCGGCTTGTGGTGTGGTCGGACCTGGGTCTTGTAAGAGACTATAGTAGTCACATATAATAGATAGCAAGGATATATATATGTCGGATCAGGTCATCAGTACGGACGGGTGAATGTATCGAAAGCGCGCCAGTAGTGACATCACGCGACCTACTTACCAGTCTACCTGTGAATACTGGCAACACTGACCGAGTGACATGTAAATTTTTTGTTCCGTATTTAAAATTTAAATTTAATTAGTAAATGAGTTATATTATGGTGTAATTGTTTGTGTAAACGTATCATAAATGCGTAAATACTCAGGATAATTGTTATCCGGATAATTAATGAAGTTTTTCGGCACTACAACGGTACCGGTAACCTAAAAAAAAAACAGCTGACGTTCTAACTACGGACATAAACGGATAATTCAGGGGAAGTATTGTTTAGTTTTTATTTAATAACAGCGCACAAACCTCTCTTTATCTCTATGTCGGAGTTTGTCAGGAATTTATTTCGCTAAGTTCGAGCTTATGTGGGCAGAACACGGGTTTCGTGCTATGAAAACACATTGGATGCGAAACACTATTTTATTTCGCATTGCACGGTTCGGGTAGGTAGTTTCCATGGAGAAGAACCGGCAAGAAACTCCATGGTTACTCTTTTCAAACAGATACACTGAGTCTAACAAATAACTTGACATTACACTTTCACACATTAACACTAGGCACAATGAATCGTATACAGTATCAAGACGTCTTAACTCCGCTGCGATCAGACCCAGACTGTCTGCCTCGCCGCGAGGTGTCAACATCAGGACTCTGTAAAAGCCGCTATGGTGGGGAGTAGGTCGCGTGATGTCCCCACTGGCGCGCTTTCGATCCATTCGCCCGTCCGTACTCATGACCGGATGCGACACGGCCATCCTGCTTTCACACGTCCTCGTGTGATAGTAACCCTGCAAACAAAAAGTCCACGACAGAAATTTGTTCCACTCGGTCACTGCTGACCAAACTCATAACATCACATCTGTAATCCCCAAAGGGTTTAACAGAGGTGTACTTAATAGTACACTCACAGGTCGCTAGTTATGTCCAAGTCCCATGTAATAGGGGCGAACCTATTGACATCAACCGGCGCAAATCCAGACACCGTGGCTGTTACTGAGAAATTTCTGATGGAAAAACTCAATAACACTTTGCCCGACCTGGGAATCGAACACAGGACCTCATGCTCAGCAGTCACGCTTACCATCACTATAGCAACGAGGCAGTTGATTAAATCAAACACGGTTAATTGGGAATAATTGAAAATAGGTCAACCCTTGGGCCATGTAACATAGTCGTTCGAATCAACCTTTAACCTTTAAAACTCAATTGCAACAAAAACTACGAAGCTTATAGAAACCATGTGAAGTTCAACATAGTCTAAATCAATTTAAAATTCAACAACATTGATTCGCTTCTACTTTGGTGGCCCAGTTGCACCATGGAACTAACAGATCACTGTCTGTTCAACAAAAAACAAATAGACTCTCAAGTCTCAAGTCTATCCAGACCAATAGCCAAAAGGCCCAAGTCACGTCCATGTGACTACTATAGTCTCTTACAAGACCCAGGTCCGACCACACCACAAGCCGCTCATTACGCCCTGAACGACAACGTATGCAGTTGCGACTGCGTCTTGTGGATGCAGATTGACCAAATAGCCAACAAGCGCAATCATAAGTCTGTCGAGGTTCCTTCGCCCTCAGAAACATCGTCTATTACATCTAACTCTGTTGGAACTTCACAGGTTGGCATCTTTCTTAGCAAGTCTCTACACGTGTCTCTACACGTGTCTCTACACGTGTCTCTACACGTGACTCTACACGTGACTCTACACGTGACTCTACACGTGACTCTACACGTGACTCTACACGAACAAAACTCAATTGCCAGTCCATCGGCAAGTCATAACGTTAAATGTGAACCCATCGTCAGAAGCTAACCATCTCAGCCGCGTAAGTGCTACTCCTCGCAAAGAGTATACTGCACATAAAAAGCAGTAAACGTGCACCTCTTACATGCTCCAGCGCTTCTGATGCGGCCACAACAATACCCAGTCCATCGGGTATGCTTTCATTCCATCGAAAGCACTGTACTTGTAAACAGTGAATCCATTAAAATCAAAACAATTAAAATCATCATTAGGTTAGGTTAGGTTTTTTTTTTTTTTTTTTTTTTGCTTTTCCCCGTTCCTTCCAACGGGCTCTTGTAATTCTAAATTTCTCATTCATTACAGTTCTATCATTTATTCCTCTCGCACTTTCATGCTTCATACTGTATCTTTCTTTCATACATCCTTTCATTCTTAGCCGGGTGGGACTCCCGCTATTCTAACTATTGGCTACTTTTCTTTTATTTCTCTTTATTAGGGTATTTATGCATACAAATTGGTTTTATTAACATTGTTGGCTTTTTACATATTTGGTTACATTCTTATTTACTGAAGTATATTTCTTTACAACTATATTTCCATATAAGTTTTTATTTATTCTAAACTTCAAATTAAATGGTTATCTACTTTGTGGACATTATCTCTTATTTCTATGCTATATTTAAACATGTGTTTTCTTATTTTACTACATTTTAATATTCTAATTTAGGTATCTAGTATAGTTTCTTACATGGCTAGTTTTACATCTATATATCCTTATTCTAGCTTTCAATACATGAATTAACTACTTGCTTTTTATTTTCAACCGACTTCCCCAAAAAAAGGAGGTTCTCAATTCGACTGTATTTTTTTTTTTTTTTTTTTTTTTTTTTTTTTTTTTTTGTGTTTGTTACCTCATTACTTTCGACTGGGTGAACCGATTTTGACAATTCTTTTTTTATTTGAAAGCTGGTGCTTCCCGTGGGGTCCCATTTAAATTTTGTGAACATCTGATGCTGATCTTCGGAGATATACAATGGAACTCTTCAAAAATAGATGGCAAACGTGCCGTGAATGTTGCAATCACTTGGATGTTTATTGTTTATACAACATCATGACGTAACATCACGCCTGTATGCTCTGAGGGGGTATGCAGATGTATATAATTATACAATGCACCGAGATTTCGACAGTTAGGTATGCTAAGTTGGCGCGATTGTGTTCAGCGCGCGACTCAAATAACTTAACATCACGCCTGTATGGTCTGAGGGGGTACGCAGATGTGTACAATACACCCAGATTTCGACAGTTCGTTCGTGTTCCGTGCACGCCTCAAAGAGATGTCAGCAAAAGGGACTGTTCTAAAGAGATACTGCGGCCCTGGAACACAAAGGGCTAAGAAAGAACATGGATGGGTTTTAGTCAGTAAAAGTCTGACACTCCCTTCCGCTCCGCCCAGAGCGATAATTTGATGATTTCCCATCCGAAAAAAAAAAGGTGTGTTAAGTTCCATATAATGGGGATACGCCTATTACCATGACATGTATTGTTAACAATGCCAAATAAATTCATGGCAAATATTATTTGGGAACAACTAAAAATGGAAAAATAAAAAACTTTTTTGCAAAAAATAAAACCGACTTCAAAAAACACAAAAAAGTGAAAAATAAGTCTAGCTTCAGAAGTCGGTGACAAAAAAACGAAATCAATCAAACAAGAGTCACCGACTTCTGAAGCTAGACTTATTTTTCACTTTTTTGTGTTTTTTGAAGTCGGTTTTTCTTACATAGTATTTTAACTTATCTTATTTTCTAACACAATGAGCTCAGTTTTTTATAACAAAATTTTCTGGACCTGATTTCGGTTATTGGACATACTGTTTGGACCTACTTAATTAGGACTATTCTAAGGATTTGTGTATCTTCCTTTCGTTTTGTTGCATTAGTTTTCTTTGCTATTTCGGCAATAATATAATATAAACT
This sequence comes from Xestia xanthographa, assembly GCA_905147715.2. Lineage (NCBI taxonomy): Eukaryota > Metazoa > Arthropoda > Insecta > Lepidoptera > Noctuidae > Xestia > Xestia xanthographa. Next base: position 33,630,185 of record LR990645.1, read on the forward strand.
TATTTTATACATATTTACTGTCGATTCTTGTTCTTGGTTTTTATACTCGACGTTTTCAGGGGTTGTTTGTAGTGTGTGTTTGGTGTTGTCTGTGTGTTTTGATATATTTGTATATATTTACTATATATTTTGTATATCTGTGTTTGTTGTTGGTTTTTAGGGTTCCGTACCCAAAGGGTAAAAACGGAACCCTATTACTAAGACTTCGCTGTCTGTCCGTCTGTCCGTCTGTCCGTCTGTCTGTCACCAGGCTGTATCTCATGAACCGTGACATCTAGACAGTTGAAATTTTCACAGATGATGTATTTCTGTTGCCGCTATAACAACAAATACTAAAAACAGAATAAAATTAATATTTAAGGGGGGCTCCCATACAACAAACGTGATTTTTTTGCCGTTTTGTTTAATGTATAGATACACCCTGACCCTTTGCAGGTCAAGGTAGAGGGCCCCAGCCTCCGTCATCCTCTGCCAAACCCTGGGTCTGACCTGGACGACAACGTGCGCCGTCTTGGGGTTTCGGGTCCTTTTCTTGTACTTTATTTGTATTTCAAACTCGTTTTCGTCCATGTCCCTAAAAATGTTCTTATTTTGGGAGTGGAGCGCCTTGACCATGTCTTCGTCGGTGCCGTCTAAGAAGACGTCCTTGAGGACGACCAACGGGTTTTTGTTTCTCATGGGCGCTACCACTAGCCCTTCGCCCCGGCTCTCGATCCTTTCTTGTACTCTTTTCATTTCATCCTCTGTGTCGCATCCCAGTATTACCGTTTGGTTTTTGGCCTTCCTCACCTTGTTTATTTTTAAGCCACTTTCCCTGGCATCGACCGCCTTCTTCACTCTGGCTAACACCTCGTCCGCAGTCTCCAGGCTGCCCTCGAGGGTGACCGCCATCGAGTGAAGTGCCGGCCGATACCCGGGTCTGGCTGCCGTGACGCTGGCATATGACGTCACCTCGGTTGTTGGATCAGCCTCCACTCTCTTTATGGCCTCCTTGACGTCCCTGGCGGCTTCGTCTATCCTGAGCTCGAGGACACCCTGCCCCACCTCAACCTTGCAGCTGAGTTCCTCGAGCTGGTCGCCGATCTTATCTAAGAGGTCGGCGCCGCTTTCCTTAATCTCCTCTTTGATATCCAGGGTGACTTTTGAGACCTTCTCTTCGAGTTGGTTGAGCCGCGTCTCCAAGTTCGATTCCACCCTTTTTAGCCTTCCCAAGATATCCTCCGACAGTTCGGGTGGGGTAGGCTTGATGTCAGTTGTGGGAGGAACCGTTCCGGGCGCTGTCTCCAGGCTCTTAACACGCTTACTCAACTCGAATAAGGTCCGCAGGCACTTGTCCGACTGGGTTTCCAAGAAGATCTTAATGTCTTTTCGCATCTGAGGATAACCTTGGACTCTGGTTGGAATGTCCTCGAATGTCTTCATGACCTCTTGTAGCAGTTTGTCAGTGGACGATGTGGCAAAGATGTTGGTTTGCAGTTTATAGGCGTCCATTTTGTCTAGGGACCTCCTTTTCCGCTCTGGCCTCCGGATAAAGGTTTTAGCGGCGTCCAGCGCCTGTGCCGGCTGTCCTACCTGTCTGGGAGTGGTGGTGGTGGGGGGGGGAGCGACGGCACCAGAGGTTCCTGCCGATGGCGACAGTGGCATTTTGGCTGTCGACGTAGCCTCCTGTGTTCCGCCGGCACCGACCCTCGCCCCTCTCCCTGTTACTGGGGTGCGGACTCCGGACATCATTTTTGGTTACCTACTTGGGTTGCCCGCCTGTTAGATGTTGTGTGGCTAGTGTGTAAAGGGCACTGCCAGGGAACGGGGAAAAGTGGTGTCAAGTGGTCTGCACACAGTGTAAAGGGTGTGTGCAGTTCAAAATAAATAAATAAACAATAAGAACAACAGTCAGAAGAAAGAAGCACAATAAAGAAGAAAAAATTAGAGTAGGTGGATGTAAATACGCTTGGGATATCAATATCCACAAGTGTCCAGCCTTCGCTCAAAAGAGCGGGTCACGAGAGAATTCTAAACTACACAAAAGAGAAATTATAACCTAATATACAGCTAAAAAGTAAATGGGAAGCAACTTATTTTATCCCCCGTAAAATAGTCAAAAATAAATTTAAAATATTTATAACAATCAATTACATCAATAACGTGCGAGATCAGAATCGGACAATGCAAATCCGCGATCAAAATTTTTCTATCCCGTATAGACTCCGAGATACCGGTGTTTTGTTGGGAGGGGTGGGGAGGGGTCCAAACGGGGGGGAGGGTACCTACCTCGTGTACGACTTTCACCGTGGTTTCTAGGAAACCACAATGGCTGAATTTGAGGTCGGATCTGCGCTATCTCCTCTCGTTCCCTAGATATGGCCCGTTAAAGGATGAGGGAGGAAAAGGTTCAGGAAAGGGAAAAAAGGGGGGGGGGGGATGGATACCTCTTGTGCGACTTTCACCGTGGTTTTGAGGCTGATTTTGAGGTCAGATCTGCGCTATCTCCTCTCGTTCCCAAGATATGGCTTTTTTAGCATATACAGGGTGTAAACGAACCCTACCGGGTGTAAACAGACCTTACGTGGGAACGAGGGTTTAGGGTGTGGGAATGTTAGTTATATGTTTTGGATGGTTGATAGGATTGGGATATAGGAGTATTTGGGGGGGGGGGGGATGGGTGTGTTATGAAGGGGGGGAGGGGTTCCGGGGATATCAACTATGATGACTATAACTGAGGGCCTTTTTCAGTTTTACAGTTTCAGAGTTACAGGCCTTTTTCAGTTTTTATGCTGTTGGTAAACTTACTTCCGGTTCCTTAAAAATTACTTTACACAAATATACTATGTCTTAAAATTATTCTGTTTGTGGGTTCCTGTAGGGGAAAACACTGCTTGCGTTTGGCGCTCCTTGAAAGTGGGGCGTCCTCTATAGTGTGTGAGCTGTTGACTCCTGAAACTTTCACCCAAATACCAAAAACCGCAGATGGCTGTTTTTGGGGCTCGCGATTTAACTTACTTTGGGCTCTGTATCTCTCAAACGGGTTGCTCCCGGAGTCTGGTTCTTAATCCTAAACTTAAACAATAAACTAATCTATAAACTTAGCTAAGCGTCTTCGGTCCACCGCTGATCCTCGCTGCTCTGGCGACGTCGGAAGTCTTCCCGAGGGTGCCGCTTCCAGGGGGTGGTGTTGACTGGGTCGTGACCTATGTCGGGTTGTAGGGCTGGTTCTTCTCCAACTGCTGGTGCTTGTGAGGTTCCTGTAGCTGGTCCCGTCTAAAAGTTATTCCCCTGGGAAGGTAAAAATTTGATCCCAGCGACCTGGTGGTAAAATGTCTTGGAAACTCTTCCTTGGGATATGTTCACGTTAGTAAACCGATTTTTTGTTGGTTTTTCGATCCGACGCACCGTTCCAGGGTTATAATCCCGACAAGATTAAATGGTAATGGCGTCCCGGGTCAAGGTTTGGAATAAAATTCCGCAGAAATTTCAGTTCCAGTCCAATCTGCCTGCGCTCTTTAGATTATGGATACTGATGAGGTTCCGCTTCGGATTCGTCCAGGTTCCTATTTTTATCGTGGCCTGTTTATTTTTGGCAGGTGGTCAAAGTTTTTTGGAGGAAAACAAATACCGCAAATAGGGCTTCCTGACGGATCCAGACGTCATAAAATTTATTTTCGACCAGATTATTTCTGTCCGTGGTCTTAGCAAACTCCTCAAATTTTTTGCGATTTAAGTCGCTATTATTAATGGTCTGTTTACTTTTTGTAAAAACGGGTTTGTTTGCTTAGAGAATTTATAAAATTAGAAATACTAGTCCAAAAATTTTGAAATTTTGCACTGAGGTTTTTTAAGATATGCACTGTTTTTTAATGTCCAAAAAATACGATGTTGTCGATTTAAATTTAGAGATAATCAGGGTTGAAATTTTAAAATGTTTTAATAATTTTGAAAACCTTGTTTCTTCCAGGTGTGTGTGAGACTGCACCAGCAGACTCACGATGTCCGCGATTACGCGGAGCCCTAATCAAATAATACTTTTCCAATCGACAAGGGGAAAACAAATATTAGTTACACTTACCCATCACGTTGGAACCGGCGATGTGGCGTAATCCCAGGTCACGTCGTATCTGGGTGGGGTGTAAGTATAAATGTGTTTGTGTTGTGTATGTAAAGTCATGTAGATTCGACGATAACCAAAGGGCGCCCCACAGCGCGTACCGTCGTCTCCCTGGTCAAACCTTCTGATCACACACGTGGCACTTTTCATCAATGTCCAACTGAATTTTATCCCGGTTTGCTAACCCAATCGGGGATGTACAATAGTCCAGCACTGAATTTAGGAATTTACCGGCGTTCAAATGACACAAAAAGGCCGGCTACATAACCAACAAATTACTCGCGGTCACGACCCAAAGTGGCGAGATCTCTCAATTTTCACTCAATTATCAACAAAATATCAAACACCGATCAAGATGGTATCGGATTAACGTTAACTCAAAGTTTCAATCAATAATTACACGACAGCCGCGTGCATCAAAAAATACAAGACCACGGAAGCAAGTTTCTTGCCAAACCAAATTGCACTGACAAGCAAACGTCATCGCACTGACAACTGAAACGTCATCTACCAACGTCGAAAAGGTGCGTTCAGAAACTTGGTGGATGAAACATCTACCCCCCCCCGGACGGGCCGTCCCGTCCGCTAATCAATTGGCAGTCTTGACAAGGTTGCGACCGCTCTCCTCATAACCGATCCATCCACTAAAACCTCAGCAAAACGAGATACCCCGTCGGTGCCAGCCACCAAATTGAGAATGCGCCCCCGGCGCCAATGCAGAGGCTTAAGGTTGGCATCCTTAATAAGGACGAGGTCTCCTATCTTGGGCGGATGAGTTTTATCAGTCCACTTGACGCGCTGCTGGAGGATGTGCAGATAAGAGTATCGTAGCTTAGAGTAAGCTCCAACGCTTCCAAAAGCTCTGAGTGAGCTGTTGCACCAACTGAAACCGCGATAGCCGATTTTGGCTCACATCAACAAAAGGGTACTCAGGCAAAGCGACAAGTGGCTGTCCAATCAAGAAATGGCCCGGGGTTAGAGCCTCCAAATCGTTAGGGTCCGAAGAGAGCGGGCACAATGGACGCGAATTTAGTACCGCTTCAATGCGACAAAATACCGTAGCTAATTCCTCAAAGGTGAGAACGGTGTCTCCCAACAATCTCCGCCAGAGTCCCTTTGCTGCTTTCACCGCGGACTCAAAAATACCCCCCCAATGGGGGCAGGCTGGCGGGTCAAACAACCAAGTGACCCCTCGACGGGCCAATTTGTTACCAATGTCAACCTGGCTCTCATTAAGAAAGTCATACACTTCTTTCAAATAGTTACTTGTACCCTTGTAGTTGGTACCGCAATCAGACCAGCAGCCTTATTCATAACCATTCGACTCGCTTCCGTACCGAATCGAACGTCTAAGATATCGAAGATGTCCTCCAAACGCAATTCACAAATCCGAAACCGAATAATTTTGACAGTTCATATTCGATTTGAAGACTCGAATCTTTCCGACAGCTGTTTGCTATCGGGAGTCATATCGAACAAAAATAAAACGAAGAAATAAATCATATTTCCAGCTTATTTCAGTGAAATAAAAAGACTGTAAACTTTTTAAACACTGCCTAAAGTAAGTACTTAAATGAAGTTTTATTATTGTATTGACAATATTTGATTGATATATCCGCATTTACATAAATTTACAGAAATGTGATATTCGTTCTAGATTTTAGTTAACATTATTTGATACTTTGGTAGATGGAGTGTGTGATTGTGCGAGCCAGAGACCGTCGGCGTGCAGGACAACAGAGGCAGGAGACGTTATCTCTTCATAAAGGATATGACGAATACTTTTGCCGACCCGCGGTTTCAGTTGGTTTATAGACTAACACCCGACATGGCCCTTAGCCTCATTGAAGAAATAAGGCCCTATTTCCCTGACACGCAATCATCTGCCGTAATCCCCAAAGAAATTTAATTATTGTTTGACAATGAGCAAATAGCAAGAATTGTATAATACTGATATCAAATACTTGCAGTATGTTTTCCTTTTTTAATTAAACAAAGCTATATAAAGTTATCTATGAATTATGAAAAATAGTTTTATTTTAAAAAAAAAACACACTTTTCGCGCTTTGCCAGTTTGACAGACGGCTGTTTACAAAGCAGGTTTATTCGAAATGAAATAAAGTTTATTTTGGTTACTAATAAAATCATTTTATATCGTTTGCTGTCTATTAAGTTAGTAGCTGTATATTCCTTATTTAAACGGAACTAAATATTCAAATAAACCTATTTTATTTACTATTTTAAATTTTCTACCACGGTCATCTATTTACTACCATTTTGTAGCGTTCCCCATAAACACAATGGTCAATGGGATAGAAAAAAACTTATCCGTTCGGATCTGTGAATAGCGTTTTGACAGTTCTTCGGCTCGGAAATGAGATTGTCGAATACGGTTCCTTACCGACACGGAAACTTATCGAATTGTTTAGAATACCCCTGCTGATCAGAGAAGGTAACCCACGGCGAGACGTAAATCTATTCAAAGTTGCCACAAAGGCCTCCGTAGAGAGGGAGGATACCAGCTCCAAGTGCACTGCCTTAGTTGACAGGCAGACAAATACGCACAAATAAGCCTTGACAATTTTACTGTTGCGAAGGGTAGACGTCTTTATCGAAAAGGGACCAGCAAAGTCCGTTCCTACGCCTGCAAAGGGCCTCGCCTCATTGACACGATCAAAAGGCAAGTCTCCCATCTGGGGCTGCATCGTTGGGGCCTTAGTCCGATAGCACGGTATGCAACGGAAGACGATGCTACGAATGGTACGACGAGCCGACAAAATCCAAAACTCTCGCTGCAGAATGGCCAACAGCGCATTGCTACCGGCGTGCGAGTTCTTAATGTGACGATCAGTCACCAACAATTTAATCAAATGGCCCGCCTTGGGCAACAAAAGGGGGTGACGGACCCCATAAGGGAGGCTAGAGTGTCTCAACCGTCCTCCAACACGCAAAAGACCCGTTTCATCCAAAAAGGGGTTCAACTTACTAACGGCTCCCGACAACTTAACTCTACCGGACTTCAAGGTCTCGATCTCCTTCTCAAAGTGTACGGCCTGCACAGAGCGAACCCACAGGAGGAGTGACTCCTGTCGCTCTTGAGGAGAGAGAACCGGTGACAGGCGCTTGTCCCCTGGATTCCTTGCATTGTGACCAAAACGCCTGATCCACGAGGTAACGTTCAACAATTTGTCGAGGGAGCTGTATCGATTCAACAAAATATCAGGATCAAACGGAGGGTCCTTCGTCCCAACAGCGAGCACCCGGGCCCGGGCAAAGGATCCGACATCAAAACTGGCGTTCGAGGCCAATCATCCTCGGGGCGAGTCAGACAATCCGGTCCCCACCAAAGGGGGTGCACAATCAGGCGGGGGGCCATGCACCCACGTGAGTCTACGTCGCCGGGGTTCAAGTCTCCAGGCACGTGCCTCCAAATCAAAGGCGTTTCGGAATTTTGTATCTGTGACACTCGGTTCGCAACAAAGACCTCCAAGGAGTGGACAGACGTCTTCAACCAACACAAAACAATTTGACTGTCCGTCCAGGCGTAAGAATTCCGAATGTTCACAGATCCACCTAAAGTTTGAGCAACGTGATTCAAGAGACGCACAAGAAGCGCCGCCCCTGACAACTCTAGCTTAGGGATGGTCAATGCCGTCCGGAGGGGGGCCACCTTGCTCTTGGCCATGATCAATGACAACTTCACCTGGCCTGTCGCGCTGACGGTGCGCAGATAAACAACAGCTGCATAACCGTGCGAAGATGCGTCACAAAACCCATGAAAGGTAGCAGTATAGTTCCCAGGGGGGAGGATAGCGCGTGGTAACGCGACCTCGTTGACCGCAGGAAGTGCGGATACAAATTGGAGCCAATCTTCCAAAAGGGTTTCCCGAAGTGGCTCATCCCAACCAAGTTCCGCGGTCCAAAGGCGCTGGAGAAAACATTTCGCCCAAAACAATACCGGGCATATCCAACCATTCGGGTCAAAGGTTCTCGCGACAGTAGACAATACCAGTCGTTTAATCCAAGTGTGTGGTGACTCCAAATCGACATCATACGTAAAGGTGTCTTGGACTGGTCGGTACTGAACGCCGAGAACGGCCAACATAGCAGGGTTGTCAGCATTTTCAAACAAATGAGGATCCTGCTTATTTTTATTTTTATTTTATTTTTTATTGAAAGGAACAGCAAACAGTTACATTATAAGGACTTCCAACTAGTTTAACAAAATAGAAATTTGGTTATAACGTAACCCACAACGCTGTCCACAAGTAGACACAAAGTTAAAAAAAAAGAGATAATCGCTAGGAACATTGATAGCAGTACGTGAAGCAATTACTTAATTAAAATAAAATGGTATAATAACAACTTTTAGAAAATTTGTTTACGGTGAAAGTATAAAGATAGATAACATGATTATATAATATTACTTTAGTTAGGGGCACTTGTTATATTTAATAGGGAACGGCGAATGAGGCTTTTAAATTTACTTATTGTGCAATTGAAGATGTCAATGTTTACAATGGTACTGTTATATGTGTCAACCATACGGCGGACAGGTGAGCGCAGGCCTGAATTAGTTCGGCAAGTGTTCAAAGCGAAAAGAGTACCTGCGCGTACCTGCCGCCTGTGAACGGTTCTAGGTACAGCATAGCAAATCATATTGTTCAGATTAGTACAGTTAAACTTGTTTCTGACAATTTTATATAGTACTGTGGCTTCGAGGTAATTCCTACGAGAGCTAAGGGGAAGGAGTTTGTACTTGCTGAGTAATTGAGGATATGTTAGATAAGATTTATGACACCTATAGTGCATAGCACGCAAGAATTTGTACTGTACATTTTCAACCATTTCGGAATATTTTTTGTAGAAAGTCAAAGTCAAAGTCAAAGTCAAAGTCATTTATTTCGAAACAATATACATTGTGTAGAAATTTTGTAAAGTAAAACTACAAACTAAGACAACAATCGCAGGCAAAAAAATAATAATAATAAAAATAAAAATAACAAATTCAAAACGATAAATAATCTATGGTTAATTTAAAATAATTAATAATACAATCAAACAAATATTGGAAAAATGGTAATCAAATAAAATTGGTATTAAAAAAGAAAAGCAAAAAATTATATAAAGTAAACAACAAACATTAAAAATAATAACAGTCAACATATCAATTACAATGTCGAACAATAATATTACGGTTGTCGCTTATCATCTAGGTACTCATCAACGCTGTAATAGCCCTTCCTCAATAAATATGTCTTCAATTTGTTTTTAAATAAGTTTGCGCTATTAATGCTTTTGAATTCTAAGGGAAGCTTGTTGTATAGAAATACTGATTGATACCTAGGACTGTGATGAACCACGTTTATCTTCGGTTGGATTGTGTTAGGCATGTCTTTCCTACGTGTATTAACTCTAACTTGTCGTTGGTCCTCGGTTTCAGATTTGGGCAAGTTCTTAACAAAACTGGTTAGCAGTACCAGTATATAAAGGCATGGCACTGTCAAAATATTAAGTCTAATAAAATGGTCTCTGCACGAGTCCATCTGTTTTAAGCGGAGCATTGTCCTTAGGGCTCTTTTTTGAATTACAAATGCCGATTGGATATTGTACTTATAGCTGTTGCCCCAAAACTCAATACTGTACCTAAGCTTAGACTCAACCAAGGCAAAGTAAACCATCCTAAGCTGGGCCAAGGTCAGTTCTTCCCTCAGGCTTCTAATTGCGTAGCATGCTGAGCTAACAGACTTCGTTACAGACGATGTTTCAACCTTCCAGTTTAACAATGCATCAATGTGAACACCTAGAAATTTTACATGGTCAACCACTTCAACTTTGTTGCCACATGACAAAACCTCAAGACTAGAGTTGTTTCGAACGTTCGACTTAAATAGTACACATTTTGTTTTATTTACATTGAGCTTAAGATTGTTTGTACCAAACCAGTGTTCAAAAGCTGCTAATAGGTTATTGATTTTCAGTTCTAAATTATCTAAGTTATTTGCGGACACTATTGCATTAGTGTCATCCGCAAAAATAACGAGCCTAGTGTCTGTAAAACGTTTCTTTATGTACTCAATTAAATCATTAAGGAATATAATGAAGAAAATTGGACCTAGTACAGATCCCTGAGGTACACCTCGAGATACTGTCATTAAATTGGAGTTCAATATTTTTTGTTCTTCATCCACTACCGTCTTAATCTCTACGAATTGACGTCTATTATGCAAATAAGATCGAAATAGCTTTAGAACGTTCTCCCTTATACCATAATGTTCCAACTTGGCCAGCAAAATTTCATGGTCCACCGTGTCGAAGGCAGAACTAAGATCCAGAAATACACCTGCTACCTTATGTTTGTCATTAAGATGGCAAGTCACCTCATCGACTAATGCCTCAACAGCATCGGCGGTTCCCAATGATTTTTGATAGCCAAATTGTTGTCCATCTAAGATGCAATGCATTTGTAAGTGTTTCATAAGTCTATCCTTCATAATCTTTTCAAAAATCTTTGATAGTACAGGCAATAGGGAAATCGGCCTGTAGTTGCCAGGATCCGTTTTTGACCCCTTCTTAAAAATTGGAATTACTCTGGCAATTTTAAACTGATCAGGGAACAGGCCTTCCTCAATACAGTTATTATAAAGTGATGCTAGTGGAGTTGCCAATATGTCAATATTATCTTTAATGATAGTCAGTGGAATTTCGTCATAGCCTGTAGACGATTTATTGGCCATCTTTTTAACTATGTTAAAAATTTCAAGGGGTGTAACTGCTTCAAAACTCATGTTAGAATTAACTCTGCTGACACTTTCAGTCATATATGTAATTGCCAATTTATGATCACATGCTTTAAGGCGGACATTGTTGTCGAACCTTGTTGAAAAAATGTTAGCTACGTCTATAGCATTAATAATAATTGTGTTGTCTATCTTTAGAATAATTTGGTCATTGTCAACGTTTTTCGTAGCATTGCGCTGTCGATTGACTATTTTCCAAATCATCCTACTAGAATCTGATGCCATTTCTATTTGTTTTCTGACACTGATTTTTTTTGCACAACTTATCACTTTCCTATATGTTTTAATATACTTAAAGGATTCCATACTGACACTGCATACTCTAGTTGTGAACGAACAAGGGCTTTATATAAGCATAAATATGACGAGGTTCTCTTGAAGTCAAGGGTGGACCGCATGTATGCTTATGATCCTCTTCCACATCTTCCAACAGTGCTGGCGAGTTGGACACCCACTTACGCAACTCATAGCCTGCGGAATCCAAAATTTGAACCAACTCGTCACACAACAGGATAGCTTCCTCAACCGTGGAAGCCCCAGTGCAGACGTCATCAACATACAAGTCCGTTTTCAAGATGGCGGACGCCCGAGGGAACCTCAAGCGTTCTCGGTCCGCGAGCTCCCAAAGCGAACGAATAGCAACAAAAGGGCTCGATCGAAGGCCGTACGTATTCGTGTTGAGCTCATAAACAACCATGGGGTCCCGGGGATTCTCTCGCCACAGGATCAACTGATAACGTCTGTCATCCCGGTGAATAACCGTTTGCCGGAACATCATTTTGATGTCAGCCACAAAGACTACTTGATGACGACGAAAAGACGTGATGACATCACAAAGGTCCCTCAACAATTTGGGGCCGGAGTGCAAGCAATCATTCAAAGAGACACCAGAGGAATTCCGCGCAGACCCATCAAACACTGTGCGCAGCTTACCGGTGGATGCCTTGAGGACCGCGTGATGCGGCAGAAAGTAATGCTCAACTGAGCGCCAATCCAAATTTGACACCGACATGTGTCCCAAGTCTGCGTACTCACGCATGAAATCTAAATATTTCTGCCGCAGCACCGGATCCCTGGCCATACGGCGCTCCATCGCCAACAATCTCTTCTCGGCCATAGGTCTGGACTCGCCGAGAGGTGGTCGAACTGCAACAAAAGGCAACCGTGTTACGAGCCGACCGGAACGGAGTCGACCTGTGTTGTTCTGATAGAACAACACAGCATATCGCATATTGTGTGAGTGCTATGTACTAGAATGCTATCAGTCGCTAGAAACCTACGTTTTTCCTTGACTTGAATGTGCCGTGGCGATTAGGAGATATGTCATGCTCACTCAAATGTCTCGCTGATGGTGACGCGTGTGTCGGATCATTTAGTTCCCTTCAAAATGGTTGAGTTGAATGGTGCTGATACATGCGTCATGTTCGTGAACGAGCGCTGTCAGTTGGGACTGGTCAGCTCTTGGTTGCCACGGCTTTTGAATTTAATAATTTTATTTTTTAATTGTTTTTGTTTTTTTTTTACTATGGACACCTTTAACGTGCACATCTTGCTACATTGTTCTCACATAATGTACCATCTCAACATGAATGATGTAACCAAGATTTTGTAAATATATTCTGATTTAAAAGAGTGTCCATGGAGTTTCTTGCCCATTCTTCTCCATAGAGATCTACGCTAGGGAATGGGCAACTACAGTACTTTCACAGTTTTTATGTCTTGTGTCTGGGACTGTAGCTACATTTAATTTTCATATTTGTTTCGACAATTCAAAAGTGCCTGTAACTGGCCTACGTGAAATAAATGCTTTGATTTTGATTTTGATTTTGAGAACAACTCGCACTCCTCATGTTCCGGGTTCAAGCGGGCCACTTGCGGTGGCTCCTCAACCTCCCAAAACCTCTGAACAGCGTCAGAGAGAGCGGAGCCACACGCCAACGCAAAATCTGGCTCAGGTGGAGGGGCAGCCTTCAACACTGGGCCCATCACCGCAAAGCCAAAGATGGTCGAGACAGCCACCAAACCGTTCGGCTGCAAGACTTTCATATTACCCAACAATATTCTCCCTAGTACATCGGAACCCAATATCAAATGAGTTGTATTAGGGGAATCAAACCGGCGGTCAGCCAAGTCCAGGCCTCACGTCAACCGGACAATATCAGGCGGCAGCTGACGTTGGGGATGACAGCCCAAGATACTCGTCAGAACAATAGCTGAAGGAAAAAACTTAGGGTCCAAACAACTCACAGGAGTGAGCCCAAATAAGGTTTGTCCCTCAACAGTCGGGATAGGTGTTTCGCCTATTCCATTAATCGTGCCTGAAAAGGCACGGACATCCAGGCTCACCCGACCCGCTAACCAAGACGACAAAAGGCAACTCTGGGCTCCCGTGTCCAAAATGGCACGGACCACAACAGAGTCCCCCGTGGGTCCCCAGACCCTGACCGATGCCGTTGGCAACAAAACCGTGTCGATCTGGGGAGGTACGTTAGCGGGACAGGCGCCAATTTCCTAGCAATGCCTGGGCGGCGACCGATCGCCGCATCCAGGCTGGGGTCTATCCCGATGAGGATAGTAGTCAAACTCCTCATCCGCGCGATGTCCCGAGCCGCGCGCCATCGCTGGAGGGGCATATCCCACTTGACGCCTGAGTGGCGGGGGGCGCGTCTCCAAACGGGGACGTTCCGCCAACGGAGGGGAGGGAAGGCGGTGCTGGTCTGGCCAACGTCGCCTACCAGCAGCTGCATAGTCGCCTTCACGAGGGGAGGTCAATCGGCGGTCGCGCGGCTCCCGTTCAACTGGCGCGGGGGGTGGAGTATGGCGGTCAAAGTTGCAGGCCCCTCCTCGATTCTGAACCGGCGAGCGAGGAGCCCGGTGCTCATCTCCATTATACCCCCCCCTGCGTGAACCCCCATCAGAGGCTGGTCTATCAGAGCGGTTCGCGTTGGCGCACAAAACTTCAAGATGTGAGCCCCTACAAATTGAACAAGGGCGGGGGTTGGGGCAATCCCGATGAAAATGATTCCCCAAACAAGAAAAGCACAGACGGCGTGCATTGGCAACTCGGCGGCGGGCACTCACGTGCAACTCCAAGAAGGCCGCGCAAGTTGGTACGCCATGTCCCGTGGCCTTACAATAGCCGCAAGCAAGATAACTCTGGGTGCCACCAAAACGGGGGGCAGGGCGGCTATCACCAGGCCCGACAGTCCTAGTCCGTCCCTGGGCCCTCGGCCGAGAGGGCGGTTGGCTTGACCCCGTGGCACCACGAGCGTTGTCGAGGAAACGACACTCATCCTCCAAAAATTTGACGAGGTCTTCAAAGGGGGGAAGATGGGTGGCACTATCCCCACCATACTTCTGCTCAAAACGGGACCTCAAGTCTGACGGAAGCCGCTGCAACACCAGGTGCACCAAAAGATAGGACCAATAGTCCACCGGCAACTCCAATCGTTTCAAGGCGTTGATTGCTGCAAGCAACGGATTCAATAGGTCAGCACGCAACGCTGACATTCTGGTGATGGCCGGCAACCCCAAGATCTGGTCAATATGGACATCAGCCAGGCAACGTTTGTTCTGGTATCGTCGGGATAGAAGTTCCAGAGCGGTGGGATAGGCCGAGTCGGTCACCGGCAAGTGCTGCACCAAGGCTCGAGCCTCACCTCCTAGGGCTGACAACAAATAAGCCAACTTCTGGGCCGGTCGGAGGTCAGAGCTAGAATCAACCAAACTGTCAAACAGGTTCCTGAAGCTTAACCAATGGTCCAAGTGACCGTCAAAATGTGGCAGCTCCAGGGTAGGCAGTCTACCCAAAAGTCCAGGGCCTGCAACAACAGAGGTCTCTGTTTTGACCTGGGCAGGGTCCCGACTCTTCAAAATTTCCCTGGCGCGCATACTTATTATGTCACTCAGGTTCAACATCTGGTCATAATCCGCAACAACCTTATCACGGGCTGCTTGACCCAATGTTTCCAGGTCCAAGTCCAAGATCAATTCATTGAAGCGAGCAAACAAAGTGTCAACCGCACTCAATCTCGCATTCAACTGCTCATACCGGGCAAGCGTGGCCTCTTCCAGGTCTAGACGCTCAGCGGTTGCAGCAGCAGAGGCAAACCATCTTAGCTGTGAGGTCAATCCACCAATGGCTTGGTTTACAGCTTTCAATGAAGCCATTGGGACAAATATCAAATAAACAAATTAAATTCAATTAAATAATCAACAGGAACAATTTTCCCGGACCCAACTACAATTTAAACCAAATAATAAAACTTAGTTTGAATTATTACAAGTTCAAATCCGACCCTGTACAAGCAATACCTTGTTTATACAATAACAAATTAAAGTACAAGCCACAAGGGACACTACATATCATAATATATTATGTCAAACAATCTATGTTTAATTTGAGTCAGGCTGACAGGTAACAAATCAGACTTCTCAATACTTTTAACTCGACAATAAGTGGTGAATTTAACAATTAAACCACGCTCTGCTACCAGATGTGTGAGACTGCACCAGCAGACTCACGATGTCCGCGATTACGCGGAGCCCTAATCAAATAATACTTTTCCAATCGACAAGGGGAAAACAAGTATTAGTTACACTTACCCATCACGTTGGAACCGGCGATGTGGCGTAATCCCAGGTCACGTCGTATCTGGGTGGGGTGTAAGTATAAATGTGTTTGTGTTGTGTATGTAAAGTCATGTAGATTCGACGATAACCAAAGGGCGCCCCACAGCGCGTACCGTCGTCTCCCTGGTCAAACCTTCTGATCACACACGTGGCACTTTTCATCAATGTCCAACTGAATTTTATCCCGATTTGCTAACCCAATCGGGGATGTACAATAGTCCAGCACTGAATTTAGGAATTTACCGGCGTTCAAATGACACAAAAAGGCCGGCTACATAACCAACAAATTACTCGCGGTCACGACCCAAAGTGGCGAGATCTCTCAATTTTCACTCAATTATCAACAAAATATCAAACACCGATCAAGATGGTATCGGATTAACGTTAACTCAAAGTTTCAATCAATAATTACACGACAGCCGCGTGCATCAAAAAATACAAGACCACGGAAGCAAGTTTCTTGCCAAACCAAATTGCACTGACAAGCAAACGTCATCGCACTGACAACTGAAACGTCATCTACCAACGTCGAAAAGGTGCGTTCAGAAACTTGGTGGATGAAACAAGGTGAGTGGTCCAATTTCGGTGATCGAGGTGTCGGGTGAAAGGGTGTGGCTTCCTGCGCCTATCCCCGTTTCCAGTTTTCCCCTCCGACTGCTGGAACTTGACCTCGTGTCCACGTGGATTTTCCTTTTTGTCCTGTATTTCGGCGAGTTTTCACGGGAAAAATCCCAAACTCAGCCAGGAAGTGGAGCTTGTCCAGGTGTTTCTGTAAGAAATGGAACGCAACAAACGTCATAGCTTCCCGCCTTTCTGCAGTTTAGCTGTCAAAAATTTGCTCTGCTGAAGGTTAACCGGCAACTGAACCGATTTGTACTTTTGTAAAACGTTCATTATAATATAGAAACTTAATATTAATTGCTACTGTGCTTTATTTCGTGAAACTCCTACATGGTAGCAGAGCGTGGTTACCAAAATAAAGTAATAGCAGTCGGTAATTCCGAAGTTTCTCTGAAAGAAGACTTGCCGGTCGTTGCCGCCATGAGTTCGCACGGTATGTTAAATCTGGAAAAATTGAATGGTCGCGAGAATTTTGCCACCTGGAAGTTCAGCGTGAAAACCTATTTAGAACACGAGGGACTATGGAATTGTGTGGAACCTGTTGATGAAAAAGTGGTTGACCCGGCGAAAGATATTTTGGCTAAGTCCAAACTGATTTTGTTGGTGAGTTCCCAGAACTATGTACACATACAGGATTGCAAAACTGCAAAAGAGGTATGGACCAACCTACACAAGGCATTTGATGATAATGGGCTAACAAGAAAAGTGAGTCTACTTAAAGAATTGATAAACACATCACTTGAGTCTTACAGTGGCATAGAGGAATACGTGAGTAAGATCATGAATGCTGCTCACAAATTGCGGAACATCAGCTTTGATGTAAATGATGAATGGCTTGGCACCTTAATGTTAACTGGTCTGCCAGATCAGTACAAACCCATGATCATGGGGCTTGAAAACTCGGGTGTAAAAATCAGCGCAGATTTCATTAAGACCAAGTTGTTGCAAGAAGTAGAAACTACCGACTCAAATAGTGCGCTCTACTCACATGCATCAAAAGGAAAACAAAAGACGAAGCCTACTAAGACAACCAAAGGTCCCCGATGCTATAATTGCAATGGTCATGGACATTTTGCAAAAAATTGTCAGAAGAAGAAGAAGGAAAATTGCAAACAGGAAAGTTCAAGCTTTGCCGCAGCTTTTTCAGCTACTACTGGTACAAATGTTAAACAATGGTACATTGATTCTGGTGCATCCATGCACATGTGTAACAACAAGAAATGGATGTACAATATCCGTGAACCATCAGTGAAGACCATAACAGTGGCTAACAGTGAGCCATTGTCCGTACAGGGTGCTGGAGAAATAAATGTGAACATATCACAAGGAGGGAAAATTCAGCTGAAAAATGTGTTATATGTACCCGGACTGACAGCAAATTTAATTTCAGTTAGTACAATCACAAAAAGTGGATACAAAGTTCTTTTCAATGAAAATGGATGCATTATCAATGATGTAAATGGAAGAGTGATATGCTCAGCTACATTAAATAATAAATTGTATGCTCTGGACATGCAGTCACAGGAAGAGACTGTTCACTTGGCTTCCAATAATCCTAATTCCAATGATATAAGGTTGTGGCATCTTAGGATGGCACATTTGAATGTTTCAGATCTACAGAAGTTACCAAACTGTGCTGAGGGAGTTGTGTTGAAACAAGGTAACCAAACTAATATGCAATGCTCAAGTTGTTTTGAAGGTAAGCAGACAAGGCTCCCATTTAAACATGCTGGTTCAAGAGCAACTAAGCCATTGGAATTGATTCACTCAGACCTATGTGGACCAATGGAAAGTACATCATATGGAGGTATGAGATATTTTATTAATTTCATAGATGACTATACTAGAATGGTACATGTATATTTCACAAAAGACAAGCTAAGTATTCTAGACATATTTAAGGATTTTAAAAGACGAGTAGAGAACCAACTGGATACTAAAATTAAAATACTAAGGACAGATAATGGAAAAGAGTACTGTAACAATAACTTTGAAAGATACTTGTCTAGTTGTGGAATCATACATCAGACCTCTGTCCCCTACACCCCTCAGCAGAATGGATTATCAGAGAGGATGAACAGAACACTTGTTGAAAAGGCTAGGTGTATGATATCTAATGCTAATTTAGAAAAACCTGTTTGGGCTGAAGCCATTGCCACTGCTGCTTATATTGTGAATAGGTCACCAAGCAAAGGCCTTGAAGGTATTACTCCACATGAAATGTGGACTGGACGCAAACCAAAACTGTCTCATATGAGAATATTTGGTTCCGAGTCAATGGTGCATATACCTAAAGAAAGAAGACAAAAGTGGGATAAGAAATCCGAAAAGATGATTTTCGTAGGTTATTGTGAAAGTACTAAAGGATACAGAGTTATGAACCCCAAGACACACCAGATAATAAAGAGTAGAGATGTCATATTTTTTGAAAAACCTGGTCTATGCGATGAATTTCTCATTTCAGCCCGATCAACTGGAGAGGAGAAGTCAGAGGTGTCAGAAAAGTCAGAAGACTGTAGTACAAAGCAAGACGAGCAACAAAAAAAGCCAGACGTCACTTCTCAGCCAACATGCAGCTCTAGTTTGGAAGAAGCTGACAATGAAACTTGCAGTGAGCACGAGACTGACACAGGGGATGACCTTGATGATACATACTATCCTCCCAAGCCGATTTCAGTTCCAGAAGAAGAAACTCATAACATCACATTGAGACCACGAAATAGACCTGCCTATGACAAAAAAGGTATGCTATGTTTTTTTACTAATCTGTCAAATCCTCAGACAGTAGAAGAAGCACTGTCATCCTCAGAAGCTAATGAATGGAAACAAGCAATGGATGATGAGATCAATTCTCTAGTGAAGAATGAGACCTGGAAGCTAGTAGACCTCCCCTCTGGCAAAACTGCACTACCAAATAAATGGGTGTTTAAACGAAAAACCAATCCACAAGGAAATGTCATACAATATAAAGCAAGACTTGTCATAAAAGGGTATGCGCAGAAAAGGGGTGTGGACTTTCAAGAAGTGTATTCTCCGGTTGTAAGGTGGACATCCATTAGATATTTATTTGCTTTAGCTGCACAGCAAGATCTTCATATTGATCAAATGGATGCAGTATCAGCTTTTCTACAAGGATCAATAGATACAGATATCTATATGATACAGCCTGAAAAGTATAAAAAGGGAGATGAGGTATGTCATTTAAAGAAATCAATATATGGACTCAAACAAGCAAGTAGATTATGGAACATGAAACTCAGTACAGTATTAAAGGAAATGGGCATTCAGCAATCAAAAACAGACCCATGTGTTTATTATGACATCAAAATGGAAATTTACATTGCCATCTGGGTTGATGACATAATATTGTTTGCTGGTCAAGAAAAGATAAAAAATGACATAAAAGAAAAACTACAACAGAAGTTGAATATGAAAGACCTGGGAAAGGTGAGTCAATGTCTGGGCCCTAATCTAACAAGGACAAGAAATTCAATTATGCTGGATCAAGAAAAATATATTAATGAGATACTATCTAGATTTAATATGTCTGAATGTAAAACTGTCAAGTCACCTGTGGAAGTTGGACTGAAGTTTTCCGAAAATAAGGAGCAGGAAACATTTGATTGCCCTTATCAACAGGCAATTGGAAGTCTTTTATATGTTGCACAAGAAACCAGACCAGATATATCATATATTGTGAATGCTCTAAGTAGATTTAATAAAGATCCGAGGTCTGAGCATTGGGTTGCAGTGAAGAGAGTAATGAGGTACTTACAAGGTACAAGAAGTTACAAACTTACATATACCAAGAAGGGTAATGAAGAAATCACAGGCTACTGTGATGCAGATTGGGCAAGTGATGCTCATGACCGGAAATCGTGCACCGGTTACGTTTTTATGTTTCAGGGTGGCGCAATATCTTGGTGTTCCCGCAAACAACAGACCATCGCTCTGTCAACCGCTGAGGCGGAATACATGGCGGATGCGACAACTACAATCAGAACTCGGGCGCGGTTCCGGCACACTGCTCATATACAGTGACAACCAGAGCGCTATCAAGCTGTCGGCCAACGATTGTTACCTACCCAGATCGAAACACATAGACATTAAATACCATTTTCTTAAGGACCATGTTATCAGTAAAGAGTTAAAATTTTGTTATGATAAAGGTTCTGAGAATATTTCTGATATTTTAACTAAAGGAACAACGGTCCAAAAACATATGTATTGTGTAACTAATATGGGGTTGCGTTCCGGGGTGGATGTAAGAAATGGAACGCAACAAACGTCATAGCTTCCCGCCTTTCTGCAGTTTAGCTGTCAAAAATTTGCTCTGCTGAAGGTTAACCGGCAACTGAACCGATTTGTACTTTTGTAAAACGTTCATTATAATATAGAAACTTAATATGAACTGCTACTGTGCTTTATTTCGTGAAACTCCTACAGTTTCGAAGGGCAATCCAAAAACACTAGGTCACCGATCTAGATCGAGCAGCGTTTCACTTTATCACTTTTTGTGGTCACATTTGAGGTTAAATTTTCGGTTTTTCACTTATAACTTTGCGAGTTTTTCACCGATTTGAAAAATTTTTTCTCTCACAGAAGTAACTTGTTAGCGCGCAACTTTTACCAAAAACTCGGGTATTTTTGCTCACTTTGACTATTTTTGCGGATTTTTCGAGCGCGGAGCTGCTTAAAAGTGATCCGGTCGCTGCGGGGGGCACCGTGAGACTGGTTAGGTTAGGTTAGGTTGCGATGCGTCTATGCCCCGCGTCACCCAACCCACAAGGCGCCAGCTGTATTGGTGGTCCGCCGTCATCGCGCAGTTGCGCGTGAAGTGCGTGGAGGTGAGACGCCAGTACACCCGATACCGGAGGAGACGTCGTCGGGTTCCGGAGGAAGAGGCCGCGCTGTATGAGGTGTACCGCGCGGCCAAGGAGGCTCTGTGGCTGGCCGTTGGCGAGGCTAGGACTCGAGCCAGGGAGGAGATGTTGTCGACCCTCGACGTGAATCCGTGGGGGCACCCTTATCGTGCAGTCCGAGGGAAACTTCGTGCCTGGGCGCCCCCACTCACTGAGAGTCTGCAGCCTCAGCTGCTAGAGGAAGTGGTCGCAACGCTCTTCCCTGCTAGAGAAGAGCATGTACCGCCACCGACGGCTTTGCCCACAGCCACAGAGCCAACGGATGAGGAGGACGTCAGCGTCCCCGTCGAGGTGACAGAAGCAGAGATGAGGGCGGCAATAACGCGGCTTCGGGCCAAAACCGTTGCCCCGGGACCCGACGGAGTTCCTGGCGTCGCGCTTGCCCTCGCTCTGAAAGAGCTAGAGCCCCAGCTGAGAGGACTCTACTCAGCGTGTCTTGAGTAGGGCCAATTCCCTAGTGAGTGGATGAGTGGAAAAAGGGTCGTCTGGTCCTGCTCAAAAAGGCGGGGCGCCCAGCGGATTCGCCATCCGCATACCGGCCCATAGTGTTGCTGGACGAGGTGGGTAAGCTTTTCGAGCGGATTATTGCTGCCCGCCTCGCCGGTCACTTGTACAGAGAGCGCTGTGGCATGGGCGCTCCACTGTGGACGCCATCATGCGGGTAAGAGTCCTGGCGGAGGAAGCGGTGTCCCGGGGCGGGGTGATGTTGGCGGTGTCCTTGGACATCTCCAACGCTTTCAACACCCTGCCCTGGAGCTGCATCCGGGAGGCGCTGTGTTATCACAGGGTGCCCCGGTACCTCCACCGCATCGTTGGGGTTTATTTGGCGGAAAGGTGTGTCACCTACAGGGGACGCGACGGCGGAGGCCGGCGCGACATGTCGTGCGGTATTCCGCAGGATTCGGTCGTCGGCCCACCCCTGTGGAACATCGGCTACGACTGGGTGCTGAGAGGCGAGCTCCAACCGGGGGTGGCCCTGGTGTGTTACGCAGACGACACACTGGTAACGGCGCACGGCCCGGGGGAGCTCGTACAGGGAGGCAGCGTTGCTGGCCACGGCTGCGGTCTCACAGGTTGTGGGCCGCATACGGCGCCTGGGCCTGGAGGTGGCCCTCAACAAGTCGGAGGCCGTGGTCTTTCACGGCCCCCGGCGGGCGCCGCCGCCGGGATCACATATTGTGGTCGGGGGTACTCCAATCGCTGTCGAGTCCACCATGAAGTATCTGGGATTGGTGCTCGACAGCCGTTGGAGCTTCGGCCCCCACTTCCAGCGGCTGGCGCCCAAATTGATGGGCGCGGCGGGCGCGCTCGCAACGCTGCTTCCCAATCTGGGGGGCCCGAGCACCGCCTGTAGGAGTTTGTACCTGGGGGTCTTGCGATCCATGGCCCTGTACGGGGCCCCGGTGTGGGCCTCTGACCTGACGGCCGGCAGCATCGCGATCCTGCGAAAGCCGCAGAGGGCGATGGCCGTCAGGTCTGTCAGGGGGTATCGCACAGTCTCCTATGAGGCGGCTTGTGCAGTGGCCGGGTCACCACCCTGGGACCTAGAGGCGAGAATCCTCGCGTCACTGTACCGGTGGCGCGAGGAGGTGCGGACGCGGGGCGGTGGACCGATACAGCGAGAATTAGATCTGCGTCGGTCTCAGCTCCACGAGGTCATGGTGGCGGAGTGGCGGGAGAGGCTTTTGCGCCCTACCGCCGGCCTCGCTACCATCGAGGCAATCCGACCAGTGCTCGAGGAATGGCTCGAGAGAAGGCACGGCTCCCTGTCGTTTCGGGCGACGCAGGTGTTCTCGGGGCACGGTTGCTTCGGGAAATACCTGTGTCGCATAAACAGGGAGCCGGACGCCCGGTGTCATCACTGCGTCCATTGTCTGGAGGACACGGCGCGGCATACGCTGGCAGAGTGTGTCGCATGGGAGGAGCCGCGCCGTGCCCTCGTGACAGAAGTGGGAGTCGATCTGTCGCTGCCGGCCGTCGCTCGCGCGATGGTCGGGAGCGCAGAATCGTGGGATGCGGTGATCTCCTTCTGTGAAACGGTCATCTCACAGAAGGAGGCTGCGGAGAGGTTGAGGGAGGTCGAGACCGCTCTCCCCACCCGCAGCAGAGGTGTCGGGCGTCGGAGGAGGGCGGACAACGCCCTCTTCCGGCCCCCCTAAACGGGTCCAGAGGGACGGTGGACTTGGGGACGTCCGCCGCCCCGCCGAATAACTGGACCCGAGGCGGTGGCGCGTAGTGTTCCGCGCGCGCCCGTATTGGCGTTGCGGGGGGAGTACACCTCACTCCCCCCGCAAACATGAGGTGGCCCGCAGAGGCGGGTCAGCACTAGCCGGGGATCGTGGAAGGCGCACTAGTTCCCATGATCTCCGGTGAAGTGTGGGAAGGGAACACCGGGGTGGTTTTTAGTCGGTTAGAGTCCGACAGACCCCTCCGCCCGCCCCAGGGCGGAGGACATCCGTGTGGATTTTCCACCCCGGCAACAAAAAAAAAAAAAAGAAGGTTAGGTTAGGTCAGGTTTTTTTTTTTGTCTTGTTTTGGCAGGAGTGGGAAATCCCCGCGGACACCTCGACTATCCCACAGGACCTTCTCCTGTGAGACAGTCGAGGTAGTGCCGGACTCGAACCGGCTAAAACCACACTCCTGCCTCGCCAGTGTCCCCCTGACATAGTCAGAGATCTTTTTAATCTTTATTTATAATTTTATTGCGATTTTAATTTGTTATTTAATTTTTCAAAGTTGACTTGGTTCTAATTATAATGGCTTGTGTTTTATTTATTGCTATAAGTTTATTTGTTTTTGTCTTATATAATACGCTAAGTTTTTCTATGCTTATACCTAAATATCTGTTCTATTAAAGAATTGTCCATATTTGGAAAAGCACAGAGTTTTAGCTATCCTTATTCCGATCTATTACTTTGTTTGTTACTTTTATGCAGTATTCTAATAAAATATTCCTAGATTTGGTTTGTGACATCAAGTTCCTTAAACTATTTTTGTTGATGCAGCTTTCTAGTTTCCGCTCGGCATTGTATCGCTCGTTTTCGAAGACTGGGCATTCGGTTATGATGTGGGCGACCGACTCCACCGCATTTGGTTCACAGATGCAAGATGGGCTCTCCTTACGCTTGAAACGATGCAGGTATTCGGAGAACCCACCGTGTCCCGTCAGGATCTGTGTAACTATTCCGGCTGGTTTTAGTTTCAACACAATGCGGTGGGCGTCGATCGCATCTGGAAGGAAGAGTTTTGTCACTGAGGCTGTTTCGCCATTCTGGTACCTCCGGTTCCATTCGTCGAGCGACCCCAAACGGATCTGCCGCTTGACGAATGAAACTGGGCAGCGGTCATAGTCCGGCCTCTTTCTAGACCGGAGTGCAGCTTCCTTAGCGAGGTGGTCCGCGCGCTCGTTGCCTTCGACCCCTGCGTGTGCCTTTACCCAGAACAAGGATACATCTTTGCCCTGGGATAAAGCCGCGGCAACGTTCGCTCTCGCCTCCACGGCCAGTGCGTGGAGGGAACCTTGGTTTGTGACTGTCTGTAGTGCGGCCTTTGAGTCACTATTGATACCGAAGGTTCCCTCTTTGCGCTTGAGGATTTCGCGCGTGGCTACGCATATGGCCAGAAGTTCCGCCTGGTAGACTGTGCAGTACGGAGGCAAGCTAAGTTTGACAGACTTGGTCTCGGCATCACCCTCCCAAAAAGACAGTGCTGGTCCGACCTTGCCCTCAATCTTGCTGCTGTCCGTGAACACCCTCACTGCTTGACTGTTGTGGCTGTCCACAAGCGTCCGGTCTTCCAGGCACACGAACTCCATGGCCGTATGTTTTGCCGGGTGCGGAGTCTCTGCAAATGCCACCACCCGCTCCACCTCCCTGCCCGCGAGTACTGGCTGTGGCACCCCTCTCTTCGCCTCATACAGAGCGGCTGCTTCCTGTATTCGGAGGTCGAGTGGGAGTATCCCAGCCAGCACCAGGGACGCGTTCAGTGAAACGGTGCAGTAGGACTTGCAGAGCTTCTGCGCGAATCCTCTTTGGACCGTGTTTAGGCTTTTCTGCACTCCGATCTTTTTCGCGGCCGGCGCCCAGGCGCTTGCCGCGTACAGAATTATAGGCTCCACTGCTGCCGTGTATATGGTGTGGATGATCTCCGGGTGAAGGCCCCAGCTCACTTTTGCCGCACGTGCCAGCTGCTTGTATATGTTGACAGCTTTTCTGCATACGTTTGCGACATGTGAGTTGAAAGTGAGCTGGTGGTCGACGGTGAGCCCCAGTATTTTGATTTCCTTAGACATGCCAATGTCTACCCCGCCCATGCTCAGGAGTGGGACATCGTACTTCAGCTTCTTGGTAATTACCATTGCACAAGTTTTTTGCGGTGCAAACTTTAGCTTATTTCCGATGCCCCACACCCGAACATACTCGAGGGCGGCATTGGCCTGCCTCTGGACTTCCAATGCTGTCTCACCGTCGAAGACCATCACCACATCATCGGCGAACGCTTGGCAGTGGACGCCTCGCTCGTCCAGCCCCTTGAGCAGGGGGTCGAGAATCAGATTCCACAGGATCGGACCGCCAATGGACCCCTGCACACACCCCTTATTCGTGTCTTTCCGACACTCGGCACCAGCGTATCGTACTCTGACACTCCTACCAGTCAAGTAGCTGTCTAGCAACCTCCTGAGGTTCACCGGGCACTTTTCCTCAGCCAGTCTGGTCCTGATGGCCGGCCACCACGTGCTGTCGAAGGCTCCCTCTATGTCCAGTGATACAACAGTGATCAGCTTCTTTTCACTCAGCTTCCCTTTGATATGTTGTATCATGGTGTAGAGGGAGTCCTCGGTGCTCCTCTGTGGCATGAAACCAAACTGGCGAGTACTGAGCCGCGGGATTAGGTGCCATTTCAGTCTTGCTACTAGCAGCTTTTCTAAGGTTTTGCCTAGAACTGGTAGGAGGCCGACTGGCCTGTACGATTTAGGGGCAGTGTAGGATTCTTTGCCGGGCTTACGGAGGACTACCACCGTTGCCACTTTCCAGGCTCCAGGGAAGTGTCCGTGCTCCAGGCACTTGTTGGCCAGTGCAAAGAACGTCCCTGGGTCCCGGGAAATGACTTGGGCACAGATATCGGCTGTGAGACCGTCTGCCCCGGGTGCCTTCTTCGGGTTGAAGCTTTCCACCGCAGTTTTCAGCTCCTAAAGTGTAAACGGTGGGTCATGTTGTTCATCATGCGCCCAGTCGTTTAATCATAATCATAATCATTTATCCATCACCATCACCAGAATGTCAGCGTTGCGTGCTGACCTATTGAATCCATTGCTGGCAGCGACCAACGCCTTAAAACGATTGGAGTTGCCGGTGGACTATTGGTCCTATTTTTTGGTACACTTAGTGTTGCAGCGGCTTCCGTCAGACTTGAGGTCCCGTTTTGAGCAGAAGTATGGTGGGGATAGTGCCACCCATCTTCCCCCCTTTGAGGACCTCGTCAAATTTTTGGAGGATGAGTGTCGTTTCCTCGACAACGCTCCTGGTGCCACGGGGTCAAGCCAACCGCCCTCTCGGCCGAGGGCCCAGGGACGGACTAGGACTGTCGGGCCTGGTGATAGCCGCCCTGCCCCCCGTTTTGGTGGCACCCAGAGTAATCTTGCTTGCGGCTATTGTAAGGCCACGGGACATGCCGTAGTCACTTGCGCGGCCTTCTTGGAGTTGCACGTGAGTGCCCGCCGCCGAGTTGCCAATGCACGCCGTTTGTGCTTTTCTTGTTTGGGGAATCATTTTCATCGGGATTGCCCCAACCCCCGCCCTTGTTCAATTTGTAGGGGCTCACATCTTGAAGTTTTGTGCGCCAACGCGAACCGCTCTGACAGACCAGCCTCTGATGGGGGTTCGCGCAGGGGGGGGTATGATGGAGATGAGCACCGGGCTTCTCGCTCGCCGGATCAGAGTCGAGGAGGGGCCTGCAACTTTGACCGCCGTACTCCACCCCCCGCGCCAGTTGATCGGGAGCCGCGCGACCGCCGATTGACCTCCCCTCGTGAAGGGTTGATTCCCCTAATACAGCTCATTTGATATTGGGTTCCGATGTACTAGGGAGAATATTTTTGGGTAATATGAAAGTCTTGCAGCCGAACGGTTTGGTGGCTGTCTCGACCATCTTTGGCTTTGCGGTGATGGGCCCAGTGTTGAAGGCTGCCCCTCCACCTGAGCCTGATTGTGCACCTCCTTTGGTGGGGACCGGATCGGCTGACTCGCCCTGAGGATGATTGGCCTCGAACGCCAATTTTGATGTCGGATCCTTTGCCCGGGCTTAAGGTGCTCGCTGTTGGGACGAAGGACCCTCCGTTTGATCCGGATATTTTGTTGAATCGATACAGCTCCCTCGACAAATTGTTGAACGTTACCTCGTGGATCAGGCGTTTTGGTCACAATGCTAGGAATCCAGGGGACAAGCGCCTGTCACCGGTTCTCTCTCCTCAAGAGCGACAGGAGTCACTCCTCTTGTGGGTTCACTCTGTGCAGGCCGTACACTTTGAGGAGATCGAGACCTTGAAGTCCGGTAGAGTTAAGTTGTCGGGAGCCGTTAGTAAGTTGAACCCCTTTTTGGATGAAACGGGTCTTTTGCGTGTTGGAGGACGGTTGAGGCACTCTAGCCTTCCTTATGGGGTCCGTCACCCCCTTTTGTTGCCCAAGGCGGGCCATTTGATTAAATTGTTGGTGACTGATCGTCACATTAAGAACTCGCACGCCGGTTGCAATGCGCTGTTGGCCATTCTGCAGCGAGAGTTTTGGATTTTGTCGGCTCGTCGTACCATTCGTAGCATCGTCTTCCGTTGCATACCGTGCTATCGGACTAAGGCCCCAACGATGCAGCCCCAGATGGGAGACTTGCCTGCTGATCGCGTCAATGAGGCGAGGCCCTTTGCAGGCGTAGGAACGGACTTTGCTGGTCCCTTTTCGATAAAGACGTCTACCCTTCGCAATAGTAAAATTGTCAAGGCTTATTTGTGCGTATTTGTCTGCCTGTCAACTAAGGCAGTGCACTTGGAGCTGGTATCCTCCCTCTCTACGGAGGCCTTTGTGGCAACTTTGGATAGATTTACGTCTCGCCGTGGGTTACCTTCTCTGATCAGGTCTGATTGCGGTACCAACTACAAGGGTCGTTGAGCGCGAGACGCCGACGCGAGCGCACGTAGTTTGTTTACTCCGTATCGCTTAAGTCAAGTTTTTTTTCGGAGTACCCACATAAGTTGAAAATGGAAGGAAAAAGTGACGGAAATAACGAGGAAGACAGCAATTTGATGATTACTTCGATTTCCTTCGCGAGTGGGACGAGTAATACTAGTAACCAGAAGGATTGCGAGATGAAAGTGGAGGAAGTGCGGAGAAAAGGGCCAGGGAAAAGGGCGATGAAAGCTGCAGCGAAGAGGGTTTTATACCGGTGACCAGGAAGCGACCTAAGCGCCTATTAAGGAATGAGTCTGGAATTGCAGGCGAATCGGGGAAGGAGATGAGAGAAGAAAATGTGGATGACACATATAAAATGAGCTTAACGTCCTTAGAAGTCTTGCCCAAACAAATGGCATTAGCAAAATTATTGAAAAATGAGAATATCCAAAACATATTATTAAGAATAAACTATAAGAGTCCCTACAAGGTTTTCATACATATTGCCACAGAACAGAAAAAACAGTAGAAGTCGTATGTGGGCGGGGCGCGCGTACCCCGAGCTTTGCGCTGTTCCGCAAAGTGTTTCCCCCACGCACACGCCACGCACATCAGTCTAGATAGAAGCGTCACAGTTGTCACTGTGACGCTTCTATCTAGCTCTTCTAACTCCTACAAAACATAACTTAACTTTAAAAAAAATACTAAAATGCCTTATTGTGCTATTCTAGAATGTAAAAACGATAGCAGAACCAAAAATGTGTCAAATGGTGGTATATCATACCATCGGTAAGTCTTAATTTGCTTTATTTCGATTAAAATTTGAAAAACATTATTTTATTAGACAAGACAAGTAAAAATAGACTTTATTGTTTACACTATAGGGTCTACTTTCTTTTAACTCAAACATATTATTCTCGCAGATTCCAACTACGCACATGTCACAGTCCGCTACTCAATTAGAGATTGACGTTATCGATAATGAGTTATCGATATTTTAAACTTCAATGTTCTATGGTGTATCGGCGAAAAATTAACCCTGTGTGCGTTTTTTTATGATTCTGAATTAATAATAGGTAGTACATATTTCCATATCAGGTTTGAAATAAGTTTAAAATATGGATATGGGGAATCTATTCGTAATATTCAAACGAGAAAAGATTTATCTCACGGCGAGCGATGATGGCTCGCCGTCAGATAGGTGGCCCGTATTAGTTTAATAAGTGGCCTATGTGTTAGTCTGAAATTTCATCAAAGTTTGCTAAGGAGTTCGTCGAGCTAAAACATACTTAAAACGAGTGTAGCTGCCGGCGAAATCACAGGGTTTCATGTCAATAGAACGTAGGTACTAGGTACCCGTAGTAACAAAATATCGTGTAGTTTAATCTGTTACCTTTCCATCAAATAGTATAATTTTCGAAATCAATCAGTTGTATATTAACATAACAATACATTCTTAATTATTCTTTCTATAAATCATAAGCATTATTATAAATTTATAACACTTGATTTCAAACATACATAAGTAACATTCATTTTGAAATTTAAAAACATTTATCGACTCTTGTATTATATTTGAAAATAAAACGCAATGTCGATAAAAAGGCAACGACAGTGGTACAACCCTAGAAAAGGACGAATAGCACAAAAATAGTAATGAGCTCGTTACGGAAATATCAATCTTATTGCAAAAGTAATAAAGGTTTATTAAATGCATTTAGTGTAGTGACATCTAGCGGCGAGTAGCAGAACTTGCTCGTGAAACTATTCTCTAAGAGCTAATACGTAAATAGAGTAGATAATAAACCACTCTATTTGCATGTGATTATGGTATATTTTCAAATAAACGAAGACTGATATATTACTTACTTTCATTTAATATTAAATTACCAATCACACCACGCTTTTCTTAGTGTTACGAAATACAATTAACCTGTTAATGTGTTAGTTTGGGGTACGCTGGTTCCGATACTAATAAAGCGCTATGCTGTTTCTACTGTTTTTTTCTTTTCTGTGCATATTGCTAAGAAAGAAGATGGAGAAAAGTTGATCAAATGTCAGAAGTTCGTTGATTTAAGAGTAAGAATTCAATTTGTTAACCAACTCAACTTATCTTACGGAATCATTAAGGGTGTAGACTTGGAACTGAGTGAGTCAGAGATATTAGAGTCATTAGAGACATTATGCAAAATACTATCAGTTAGACGACTAAGGCATATCACTCAGGAAAGGGAGTGGGTGGAGAGTGAGACTGTGCGGGTGTGTTTTGAGAGCCCTACAACTCCAGAATTTATTCTTGCCTATGGATGCCGTTTTAGAGTGGAACGATATGTATTTCCTGTCTCTCAATGCTCCAACTGTTGGAAATTCGGTCATATAAAGAAATTCTGCCCAACAAAAAAGATTCTGTGTCCTAAATGCAGTAAAGAGCATGAGAATTGTGAAACAGACAGAATTGTATGTCCTAATTGCAAAGGACCTCACATGGCACTTGACAAAACGTGCCCCGTCTTCCTAAAAGAAAAAGAGATTCGCATTCTAATGAGTGTAGAGAACATATCCTATAGAAAAGCCTTAGAAATATATCTAAAGAACAACAATAAAGGCAGTATGGTTGTAGCAATTGAGGATTCTGATGAAAGAACGGAGGAGAGTCAAATTACTTTGGAGAAAACATACAGTAGTGCTGTGCAATCGACAGCTACTGCGCAAGAAGTCTTAACTAATAAAAGACAAATACAAAAACAAAAAGTGGACAGGTCTAAGCAGAAAAATAAAAATAAAGAGGGGCGAGAAAGTCAAACTACTCGTATATTTATGGAAACAGAGCGGGAAACTTGTTCTATGGAAGTTGAGATAATTGAAAACAGTCAGGAAAATAGACTATCGGAAAAAGAAGAAGCTGAAAAGAAGAAGAAAAGAAAGTTCAGATTTGTAGAAATATTTTTAAAAATTAAAGAAATAATTTGTTCAGAGAAAGGAGTTGAAGAAATAATAATGTCGGTGTTGAAAGTAATATATGAGGAATGCAAGGTATTTGTTAAGGATTTTTTAGTTGGAGGAAATTTATGTCAATGGCTGTTAAAATCTTTAAATGGATAATTATCGTAAAGACGCTTTGATTAATATACTACAATGGAATAGTCAAAGTTTAAAGCCAAAATCACCTAGTTTAGACGCGTTACTTGGGCAGGAAAAAATACATATTGTTATTGTTAGTGAAACTTGGCTTAATCCAGACGTTCGTTTGAATATGAGAGGTTACAATATATATAGAAAAGACAGAGACGATTCTTACGGTGGTGTCGCGATAATTATCCATAAATCTATACAGGCGCAAGTATGCCCTATTAGCATAAGTAATGTAGGTATAGAGGTTATATGTATGAAAATACTTAATTGTAAGAGTTTGGAATATGTTGTATCTATTTATTGCCCTTCTTCAGTGCGTACAACATCATCAGATTGGGACAATATTTTCTCGTTAGTGCCTAAAAAATCGTTAGTTGCAGGTGACTTTAACGCTCACCATACGAACTGGTCTTATAAAACCGACCAGCGTGGAACTCAAATACTGGATTCATCTTTGGAACACGGCTTTGTGACATTAAATAATGGAGAGGCAACCCGGGTCAAGTTAGTTAATGGAAATATACAAAGATCATCACCGGACATTACATTAACATCATCTGACATAGCTATTAAATTTAATTGGGCTGTAATGAACGAAAATTTGGGTAGTGATCACCTCATAATGAAGATTTCCATGAATTTCCATGAACACATCGAGTATAATAAAAGACGAAACTTCAAAAAAGCAAAGTGGGAGGCCTATCGTCATGAGCTTATAGAGTCGTTCTCTGGGGAAGTTAACGTGAGCAATAATATTCAGGCATTATATGACTATTTCTTAGAACAAATTGATATGGCAGCGAATAAGCACATACCTATGATTAAAATGTGTACTAGTCCCTTAAGGTATTTTAAGCCAAAAGAGTATTGGGATCCATCATTATCTAGAGCAGTGGCTGAACGTAGATTAGCTTTAGCCAAATTCAGAAGAAATCCTACTCCTGACAATCTTACAAGATTACAAGAGAAAGGGGCACATGCACATAATTTGATAATGAAAGCCATAGATAGCGGCTGGAAAAAAATTTGTAGTAGCATAGATGAAACTTCTTCAGTTTCTGATATGTGGCGAAAGATGAGATGGCTTAAAGGTTATCGTCAACCTAAATTTTGTGTGTCGGAGGAAAAACTAAAAGGTTTATTATATTCACTCACACCGGATTCCGTGATAAATTTACCAACAATATTCAAATCACAGAACGTTTTAATAGAATCAACATTTACAATGGAAGAATTAGAGAATAGTTTAAAAAAGAAGGACACTGCTCCGGGTAATGATGGAATAACGTACTCTATGATTTATAATCTTCCGTGTGAGGCCAAGGAGTTTCTTCTCCGGTTATATAATGACATATACAAAACTGGAGATATCCCAAAACAATGGCGTGAGATATCAGTTATTGCTATTCCTAAAGCTGGGAACGACACGAATACGGAGACTAAACTTAGGCCAATATCTCTTATATCTTGTGTTTGTAAGATATTCCATAATATGATCGGAAAAAGAATAGAATGGTTTATTGAGAAACATTCAATTTTGTCACCTAACACGGTTGGTTTTAGGAGAGCTCAATCATGTTTAGATTGCATTTCAAGACTGTCTACTTATGTTCAATTGGGTTTCACTAGAAATGACCCTACGTTGGCTTGCTTTCTGGACATTACAAATGCTTATAACAATGTCTTAGTGGAAAAGGTTGTTCAGACATTGGATGATTTGGGAATTGGCTCAAGAGTTTGTAGTTATTTAAATTCGTTTCTATTGGAGCGATACTTGATGATAAAAAGTAGTGATGGACGAACTGTTGATGTTAGACGAGCAAGCAGGGGTTTGGCACAGGGCGACCCAATATCACCGATGCTTTTTAATATTATTACATCAGCAATTTGCCAGCAGATTGAGACTGTTATTGTTTCGCAGTACGCGGATGATTTCGTATTTTACCTCAGCCATAAAGATTTAAACCATGCGGAATCGGAAATGCAAGTTGCTCTTAACTCTATGGTTGTAATGCTGGATGATATGGGTCTAGAAATGTCACCAGACAAATCAAAGATGTGTCTTTTTAGTAGAGGCAGAAGAAGACGACAATTGCAACTTGTAATTAACAACTTACCAATTTCCTCAGTAGATTGTGTAAAACACTTAGGTATCTGGTTAGATAGGTCACTTCTATGGAAAAGGCATATTAATGAGATACGAGAAAAGACGGCAAAGTTTTTAAATTTATTTAAAGTTTTAGCGGGGCCGACTTGGGGAATCCATCCGAAGCATTTGAGATCTTTGTATATTTCATTGGTACGCAGTAGGATTGACTTTGGTTGTTTTCTGTATGATAATAGTGCAAAGAGTCATATAAGTAAACTGGACAAAATTCAGAATCAGTATTTGAGGAGTATAGGTGGTTTTATAAAAAGCTCTCCTATACACGTAATGGAAGCTGAAATGTGCATTCCTCCTCTGTACGTTAGGAGATTATACTTAGGTTACAAGTTCTGAATAAAAAGTATGTCATGTTCGAACAATGTAACTATCAAATTAATAGATGACTTGAATGATCTCTCAATCACAAGATACTGGGACAATAAGAAAAAACCATTGCTTGTGACCATATACAATGAGTGTAAACTCCGTAATATACATTGTTCAAGTATTTTAGAAATGTACTCACTAGAAAAATGGGTGACAGGTATAAACGTACGGGATAAAATTAGTTATAAGTTAGACTGTGTCAAAGTAGCAAAACGCAGCCATGAGGTTACATCACTCAAATGCAATGTTATCAAAGAACTTAGTGAAAAATACCCGGGTTGGAAAATGTACTTTACTGATGGGTCTAAGAGCAAAAGTGGATGCGGTGCCGCTTATTATAGTTTGAGTGATGGAACTTCGGCCTTGTTTAAATCTATTGATGCAAACGTATCTGTAATGACGATGGAGCTCGTAGCAATCTCAAAAACTCTAGAGAACATAATTTGTTGGGAAAATGCGAACCATTCTGTGAATCAAAACATAGTCATATCCACGGATAGCAAAAGTGGTTTAATGCATTTAGCTCGATGCGCCTCTGGTTGCAGAGGTACACCGATAGCTTATGTAATTCTTAAACAATTTTATGAACTTATTGACATTAATTTGAGATTGCAATGGGTTCCATCTCATATTGGTATACATGGAAACGAGAAGGCTGACATGCTTGCTAAAAAAGCTATTTTAGAAGGATTGGAAATTGACATCGCTCCGTTCTACACAGAAATACTTGGCTATTACAAAAACATATGCTACAATCGTTTTAAGGAGTATTTTGACAAGAAGTCTGAAGAAAAAGGCATATGGTATAAGACTATGCAAAGTGAGCCTCCTCGAATCCCTTGGTTTGCTGAAAGTCATACAAAGAGGTCGCATGTTGTTATGGCACATAGATTGCGTTCTGGTCATTTTCCATCCAGGAAATTTGGATACCTAATGAAAAAAGTCGATTCCCCTAATTGCCAAGTGTGTAATAAAGTCGAAGATGTCCAACATTTGCTGGTGGAATGTGAAAAGAACAGGAGAGAGAGGGAGATAGTGATGCGGGAGTTAAAGGTTAATATGAATGATGTTGGGGCTTTCATTAGAATATTATCTACACCTAATTCGGGAGAAGCGAAGATGATTTATGAAATGGTTGCTGCATCGTTATCTCCCTCGCTTACGCAATAACTTTTGTATTAATAATATTATAATTACGTGTAATAATTAGTTAGACTAGGATATGATGAGGCTGACGTACCTTTGTAAGGTAAAAGCCTCTAAATAAATAAAGATTAAAAAAAAAAAAAAAAAAAAACTACAAGGGCACAAGTAACTATTTGAAGGAAGTGTATGACTTTCATAATGAGAGCCAGGTTGACATTGGTAACAAATTGGCCCGTCGAGGGGTCACTTGGTTGTTCGACCCGCCAGCCTGCCCCCATTGGGGGGGTATTTTTGAGGCCGCGGTGAAAGCGGCAAAGGGACTCTGGCGGAGATTGGACACCGTTCTCACCTTTGAGGAATTAGCTACGGTATTTTGTCGCATTGAAGCGGTACTAAATTCGCGTCCATTGTGCCCGCTCTCTTCGGACCCTAACGATTTGGAGGCTCTAACCCCGGGCCATTTCTTGATTGGACAGCCACTTGTCGCTCTGCCTGAGTACCCTTTTGTTGATGTGAGCCAAAATCGGCTATCGCGGTTTCAGTTGGTGCAACAGCTCACTCAGAGCTTTTGGAAGCGTTGGAGCTTAGAGTATCTGCACATCCTCCAGCAGCGCGTCAAGTGGACTGATAAAACTCATCCGCCCAAGATAGGAGACCTCGTCCTTATTAAGGATGCCAACCTTAAGCCTCTGTATTGGCGCCGGGGGCGCATTCTCAATTTGATGGCTGGCACCGACGGGGTATCTCGTTTTGCTGAGGTTTTAGTGGATGGATCGGTTATGAAGAGAGCGGTCGCAACCTTGTCAAGACTGCCAATTGATTAGCGGACGGGACGGCCCGTCCGGGGGGGGGTAGATGTTTCATCCACCAAGTTTCTGAACGCACCTTTTTGACGTTTGACAGATTACGTTTCGTTGTCTGTGCGATGACGTTTTTGCTTGTCAGTGAAATTGGTTTGGAAAAAACTGGCTTCCGTGGTCTTGTAATTTGATGCACGCGGCTGTCGTGTAATTATTGATTGAAACTTAGTTAGTTAACGTTAATCCGATGCCATCGTGATCGGTGTTTGATATTTTGTTGATAATTGAGTGAAAATTGAGAAATCTCGCCATTTTGGGTAAATGATAAATGATAAATGATGTTTATTTTGCAAGTAGGTTTTTACAAACACTTTTACACGTCATTTTTTTAAACTAGATGGGGCCGGTGTTTCGTACCTGACTACTCTGAGAAGAAACAGCCGAAACAAACTCAGAGGTCATAGTCTCTTTTAAAGTCCAGACAATCTTGCTCAATTCACATGAGGACTATGCAGATTAGTGTCTGAGATGGTCTTTTGAAGAAAGAACCATACAGATTTGAGTGGACCTGTCCAGTCAGTGCAAGCATTTGTCAGTTAACGTGTAGCTCGACTTATAACTCAAGGAGCTCAACGAAACGACGAACAATACCAAAGAAAGGACATTTGGGTAGGTCGCTTAGAGTACTCAAACTGCCAGACAGTTGTGGGAAAAAATAAACAAAAAATATAAATGTGACCCACATGGTCCCCACATTCACAATAATCATATAAAATTCATAACAAGTTTTATTCAAAAGAAAGTAAATAAAAATCACAAAAACCATTAAAAGTCACAATGATGATAAAAAAAAAGTAGAATACTTAACAAAATAAGTATTCATGTCAAATCAGTAAATGTCAAATAAAATAATAAAAAAAGTAAAAAAATTATAAAATACATGTCAAAACATTAAATGTCGGAGTGTATAAAAAATAATAAAATACATGTCAAAACATTAAATGTCAGATTGTATAAAAAAGAAAAAAAAAAAATATAAAAGGAAAAAAATAAATAAAAAAGGATAAAGGAATAAATAATAAACAAGCGAAGTCCGAAGCTTCGACATTCACAGAGCAAATTTCATTGGAGCAGCTTAATCCCAAGCCTTTTTATCTTCGAGATAGTGATTAACATGATAGTAGGCTTTCAGGCACAGCTTCCGTTTTATAAACGATTTGAATTTATTTAGGCTTAGTGCTTGAATTTGGCTTGGAAGTTTATTGTAAAAACGTATACATTGGCATCTGAACGTACCCCCTATTTTTTTGAGCCTCGTTGCAGGAACAACAAATTTGTGTTTGTTCCTCGTATTTATGTTGTGGATATCACTGTATTTTTTAAACAAATTAATATTTTTGTGTGCGTACAAAAGGTTTTCATAAATAAATTGAGAAGGCACAGTAAGAACATTAATCTCTTTAAATTTTTGTCTGAGGGAGTATCTGGGACTTAATTTATAAATTGAACGAATTGCCCTTTTTTGCAAAACAAATATTGTCTGAATATCGGCGGCATTGCCCCACAAGAGAATACCGTACGACATCACGCTATGGAAATAACTAAAGTAAACTAAACGGGCTGTCTCTAAATCAGTTAACTCACGAATTCTTCTAACGGCGTATGCTGCAGAGCTAAGTTTTTTTGATAATTTGTCTATATGCGGGCCCCACTGAAGCTTGGCATCCAAAGTTATGCCTAGAAACACTGTGCGATCTTCCGGTTTCAACTCTTCATCCTTAATTAGTACAATAGTTTCCACTTGTCTTACATGGGGTATCGTAAACTTAATACATTTAGTTTTTTTCTCATTTAGGAGTAGGTTATTAACATTAAACCAATTAACGACTTTTGCCAGGGCGCTATTAACATCATCCGTAACTAACTGCTGACGTTTGAGTTTAAATAAAAGAGAAGTATCGTCTGCAAACAATACTAAGTCATGATTATCCTTTATGAGGTGAGGCAAGTCATTTATATAAATAAGAAACAAAAATGGACCAAGAATTGAGCCCTGTGGTACCCCCATTCTTACTACGGATCCGGGAGATCTCTTCCCGTTAACATCAACTCTCTGAATCCTATTACTCAAATATGAAATAAGAAGATCCAGAGAGGCGTTACGGATTCCGTAGTGGTGTAGTTTCCTGATTAATGTTTCATGAAGAACGCAATCGAAAGCCTTAGATAAATCGCAAAAAATGCCCAAAGCATCGCATTTGTCCTCCCAGGCATTATAAATGTGTCCTAAAAGTTCAACACCGGCATCAGTAGTTGAACGACCCCTTGTGAAACCGAACTGTTTTTTATGCAATAACTTATGTTTATTGAAAAAGCTTTGCATTTGTGCCAAAATTAATTTTTCAAAAATTTTACTAAAGGTGGGTAGTACTGAAATGGGTCTATAATTAGTGGGGTCTGATGTACTACCTGATTTAAACAATGGTATTATTTTACTATATTTCATTAAATCAGGAAACTCACCATGGTCAATACAATCGTTAAATATTACAGCTAATGAAGGAGCTACAATGTTTATAATGGATTTAGCAACGTCCACAGAATGACCCCATAGATCGGCGGTCTTTTTAACATTTAAGGTGTGAAAAGTTTTAATTATATCTTTACAGGTGACATATTGAAAATTAAATTCGGAATCACAGACTGAAACGTTTTCCTTAAGTAAAGACTCGGCAGCAGCAGCTGACGAGTTTAGCGATTTAGTAGTCGATACGGGAATATCCGCAAAGAAATTTTCAAAGGCTGTGGCAACTTGAGTGTCTGAAATCAAAATATTATCGCCAATAGCAAGGCTGTAGTCACTATTTCGGTTGCAAGACTTTCCCGTTTCGCTATTAATAATGTTCCATGTCATTTTAATTACATTACTACTATTTTTAATTTTTGAACTCAAGTAACGTGACTTTGCTATGAAACAAACTTTTTTAAATAATTTAGAATAATTCTTAACATACAAATTAAATTCTACAGTGTTTTTATAAGTCCGCTCTTCATACAGCTCATAAAGTCGTTTTCGACTCTTATGAATACCAATGGTGGCCCAGTCGTTGAAAGAAGCGTTATTATTTACAGATATTGTCTTAGGGACAAATGTGTTTTCAAATTGTGTGCAATACATACTGAAAAAATCGTTATATTGTTGATTTGGATCATCATTAACTGACAAAAGTTGTAGTTTAGATAAAAGTTTAGTTTTAAAAGTTTTCAGGCGATTTTTACTTTTTGGATTAATAATGATATCCTTTTTAGTGACTGTCTTGTTTACATTTGGAATTGTGATCAATTGCCCACAATGATCTGAATCTATTAAGTTAATAATTGCTTTTTGGGTGGGTATAATATCAGTGTAAATATTATCTAGGCAAGTGGCACTAGTTGGGGTTATTCTGGTAGGCTCGAGAAATTTGTTTTCAAGATTGTATGACTGAAAAAGGCTTATAATTTTTGTACATAACCCAGAATTTTCTAACAAATTAATATTAAAATCACCACAAATGATTACTGACTTCTTAGAACTACAGATTTTATGCAACACTTCATCCATTACCTTTTCAAAACAATCATACAACCCTGAAGGAGGTCTATACACACTTAATATAATAAACTGCTCCAATTCTATACAGGCTATTTCAACTGTTCGCTCAACAGATAGGCTGACAATATCCTTGCGGTCTTTAAATTTAAGATGATTATTTACTAAGATTAATGCGCCGCCATGTATAGCATTTACCCTGCTGAATGAGCTACCAACCTGGTGATTACTAAAATTGAAAATTAATTGATGACATTTGAGCCAATGCTCCGTTACACAAAGAATATCTATATTGTTATAATTCAGGAATAGTTCTACTTCTAATTCTTTGTTCAAAAATCCTTGAATATTTTGATGAACCAGGTTGATACTATTAAAACTCTCAAAACATTCGCCTGATTTATTATCTGGCTTCCTTATAATATTGCAAGAGGTCGTCTCTGTTGTCCCATGTTCTAATTTAAATGATTGACTGATTCATTCATTATGATCAAACTATTGGCACAGTGATTTAATTGAGTATTGCATTGTTCAACAGAGGCAACTTGATCAGCCAAATTCTTGGCTGTAATAGAAAAAAAGTATGATAGCGACTCAGCTACCTGTCTTTTCCAATAGTTTGAAAGATAGCACCTGTCTACAAGATATCTATCTTTTGTCAAATAAAAATGTTCACCAATATAATTGTTAATGTCAATTAAATTAAATACATTACTATTAAATGACAGATTATGCAATGTTTTATTAATATTATATCTAAAGTAATTTTCTTCCTGTGGCAAACTTTTACTATATGGAAATGTGAACATTACAATTTTTCTTAAACTCAGGTCACATAATGATCTATAATATTGGAGTAATTCTCCTTTATTCACAGTACCCCTATTACCAAGAAATATTATAAGTATGGAATCCTGGTTGAAGTTGTAATTAATAATTTTCCTCATGATGTCATATAAGGAACAACCAGGCATACAAAAGTTCATAATAGAATGTCCCGGATAATTATTTGTCAACAAGTGGCCTAAATCCTTTCCAATTTCATCAGAGAAAATTACAATTTCTTTGTTGACAATCTGTTTGGCTGAACAATTATTAATTTCTAAAGGTAAACTAACACAGGACTGCGGTATGGTTGTATCACCATGAGACAATGAATGGGCCGGTGTGGGTTCTACGGATGGTGGTGGACAATGCTCACAGTAGTTAGTTTCTGTACTTACCAGCTCATTCATAGCCAATACATATTCCCTCATTTGGTTTTCAGAGGCTGTATATTTAGTATTGAGTAAAGTTAGTTTCCGTTGTAGGTGGTCAATTTCACACTGCAAGTTCTCTGTGTCAATTTGGTACTTCCTATTACTTTTATCTAAATTTAAAGAATACATATCTAATTGTTTTAGAAGGTTCAATCTTTCCCTATTTAGTTTTACATTTTTAATGAAAAACTTTTGCTTTTTTACCATTTTCTTAGTTTTAACAATGTATTTGTTTATTTTAATATATTTTTTTAGTTTATTCTTACTAGTCATTACTCGCACTGATTTAATTGAATTTAGTTCATCATCACCTGTCAGATCTATAGTGTAAGGTTGGCATGTATTAGAAAGCATTGACGGAGCAATAGGCACCAATTCACTGAACAGACTTTGGTTCAATGAGGCTGTGATGTTGTGATTGGTTGTCTCGAGTTCTGATATTTGACTTCTGGCCTCATGTAGCTGTTGTTGTAACTGATGTTTGTGACTGAGAGTTTGTTCATACTCTGTGCTACACTGGCTGAACCCGTCCACAATGACTTGGAGCCTATCCCGGTCTTCTATGGCATCAGTGAATTGAGTATATAACTGAGCCATTTCCATTTTTAACTTATTATTCCTTTCATGAGCTTCAGAGAGCACCCTTTCATTGTCATCTATTTCCCTGTTTAGCTGGTTACAGGACTCCTTACACGCCTTTAGTTCGCTCAAAGCCTGACTAAGTTTGGACTCTTCGAGCCGAGCGCGGGCACTGCGTGTCATAATCATGATACAGTAGAATAGAGACAAGATAGGAGAAGATTGGTGCGGTAGAATTGTAAAAGAAACGATTAATTGAAAAATGGAAAAATGAAATTTAGTTCGACAAAAAGAAGTTCTGTCACCGAACCAAACAGGGTTATGTTTACGTTTCAAAGGTCATCGGCATCAACAGGTAGCCGTAATTAAAAGTGATCCAGTTATAGAAAGCAAGTAATTAAAACGTAAACAATGTACTACCAAGTAAAATAAGTTGTATTGTACCTGATATTAAGATGACAATGCAAGATTCAAAAGAATGGGTCTTGACCGCGAGTGATTTGTTGGTTATGTCCGGCTTTTTTGTGTCATTTGAACGCCGGTAAATTCCTAAATTTAGTGCTGGACTATTGTGAATCCCCGATTGGGTTAGCGAACCGGGATGGAGTTCAGTTGAACATTGGTGAAAGGTGCCACGTGTGGGATCTGAAGGTTTGTTCCGGGAGTCGACGGTACGAGCCGAGCGCGTCCTTTGTAGCCGTCGAATCTTACATGACCTTACAAACACAACACAAGCACAGTTATACTTACACCCCACCCAGATAAGACGTGACCAGGGAATGCGCCACATCTCCGGTTCCAACGTGATGGGTAAGTTATATCTAATAGTTAAATAGTTGGGTTTCCGTTGGCAATTGGACAAATATTGTTTGATTAGGGCTCCGCGTAATCGCGGACATCGTGAGTCTGCTGGTGCAGTCTCACACAGGAGCCATGCAAAAGACACTTTTTTGCATAAGTGCCGTTTTATATTGTTGTAGGCAAATTTGGGTACTGTCACGCCTATTTCGAGGAAATCGATCTGCCATGCGAGAAAATAAATGAGGGTTGGATCTTACGAACATCGCATTTTCCAATATATAGAGTGAAGGTAGGGTCAAGATTTTGTACTTTTTAAAATAAGGCTTGCAACTCTGAGTGGTTTCAAGTTTGAACATCGACCTAATACAACGCTTTTGAGTTTTAAATATAAGTTCCCGATCAGTAGAGTTGCCCCAAAAAATTACGACGTATCTCAATATGGACTCCACCAAGCCGTAGTATGCGGTGAGCAAAGCATCTACACTAATAACTGCTGCCAGTTTGTAAAGAGCATATGCTGAGGTACTTACTTTCTTACTGATAGACTCTATATGAGCCTTCCAATTTAGTTTCTTGTCAATAATAAGGCCTAAGAATTTAGTTGTATCAACTTCGTCAATGTTGTTATTATTATAGTTTATATTTAGATTATTATTTAATGTCAAGGAGCGCTGTCCAAAGTGCAGGATTTTAGTCTTACTTAAATTTATTTTAAAATTATTATTATTTAACCATTCTATAATTGCAATTAGTGAGTTATTAATGTCAGATTTATAAGTGTCTCGATTTTTACACGCAATTGTCACTACACTATCATCAGCAAAGAGGCTCATAGGTTGTTCTGTGGACTTCGGCAAATCATTTATATATAATGTAAACAAAGGAGGTCCCAGAACACTTCCCTGTGGCACACCATACCTAACTTCACGTTCTTGCGACCGATGCAACTCTTCTTGTTTTGTGGTTATGTTGATCCTACTTACTTCCGTTATCTGCTTTCTGTTTTGAAGATATGACTCAAATAGTTTTAGTATGTTACCTCTAATCCCTACTATATATTATTTATATTTATATTTTATTTATATTTATATATTTATATTTATATATATATTTATATTTATATTTATAATATTATAAATGCGAAAGTAACTCTGTCTGTCTGTCTGTCTGTTACCTTTTCACGCCTAAACCGCTGAACCGATTTTGATGAATTTTGGTATAGAGATAGATGGAACCTTGGGAAAGGACATAGGGTACTTTTTATCCAGATCCCGATCCCGATCCCGGAATTATACGGGTGGAAACGCAGAGTGCAGTTGTGTATCGTATATCCCTACTAAATGAATTTTGGTATAGAGATAGATGAAACCTTGAAACGGTTGTGATCATTCAACATTGATGGTGATTGTGATGGTGATCGTGATGGTGATCGTGATGGTGATCGTGATGGTGATTGTGATGGTGATTGTGATGGTGATTGTGATGGTGATGGTGATTGTGATAGTGTGATTGTGATAGTGAATGATTGTGATGATGGTGATTGTGATGGTGATT
Source organism: Xestia xanthographa (assembly GCA_905147715.2). Lineage (NCBI taxonomy): Eukaryota > Metazoa > Arthropoda > Insecta > Lepidoptera > Noctuidae > Xestia > Xestia xanthographa. Next base: position 33,673,812 of record LR990645.1, read on the forward strand.
GTGATGGCGATTGTGATGGCGATTGTGATAATGATTGAGATAACGATGATGGTGATTGTTATGGTGATTGTGATTGTGATGGTGATTTTGATAGTGATTGTGATGGTGATGGTGATTGTGATGGTGATTATGATGGTGATTGTGATGGTGATTGTGATGGTGATTGTGATGGTGATTGTGATGGTGATTGTGATGGTGATTGTGATGGTGATTGTGATAATGATGGTGATATTGATGGTGACTGTGATTGTGATGGTGATTGTGTTGGTGTTTGTGATGGTGATGGTGACTGAAATAGTGATGGTGATTGTGATAATGATTGTGATATTGATGTTGGTTTTGATAGTGATGGTGATTGTGATAATAATGGTGGTTGTGACAGTGATGGTGGTTGTGATGATTATGAAATTTGGCACATCGATAGTTTATAACCTGGATTCACATGTAGGACACTATTTATCCCTTTAGTATAATCATACTAAAGGGATAAATAGTGGGACAGTTACCGAAATTTACGCGGGCGAAGCCGCGAGCAACAGCTAGTGCCATATACTTCGAGTTTTTTAAGTAAGATATCGTGTTGAACATAATCAAACGCCTGAGTCATATCGCAGAATATACTGCACACCGGCTTATGTTGATCAACATTTATCATCACTGTATATAAAAAATCATAAATTGCCATGTTAATAGTTTTCTTTTCCCTGAAACCTTTTTGTTCATTACAAAGGATCTTATTGTGTTCTAAATATGAGTTGAGTTGTTTATAAATATATTTTTCAAAAATTTTGGAAATTACTGGGATGAGCGATAACGGTCTATAATTCATCATCAATTCTTTATCGTCTTTCTTAAATAATGGCTTTACTATTGATGTCTTTAGTGCGATTGGGAATATTCCAGCACTGATACTCAAATTAATTATGTAACTTAAAGGGGAACTTATGACGCCAGCTACATCTTTGAGTATTTTTGTAGAAATTCCGTCATAGCCTACACTGTTTGTGTTTTTAGTGTTGATATGATTTTTATTACATCATATGGTGTACTAGGTGCCATAAACATGGAGTCTCTTTTATTCAAAATATTTTTTGTCACTGCAGTTCCGGCATTGGCAATGGGTTCAATTTTGTCGATGAAATGATTGTTAAAGATATCCGCTATGTGTTTTGGCTCTGTGATGGATTCATTATTAACTTTAATTTTGTCTATAGAAGGTTTTGGTATATTTAGTTTGCTTCGTTTAATTATTTGCCATGTAGTTTTGGATCTATTTGTAGATGTTTTAATTTTATAATTATTTTGAGCGCACTGTGTCAGCTTTATATTTTTTTTATACAGCTTGGTGTAATTTTTTAGACTCATTTTATTTGTCTGACTAGGTTTTAATCTATAATTCCACAGCAGTTGTCTTTTCTTTTTGCTACAAACTTTTATACCACGAGATACCCAATTTACCTTTTTTTTTAAATTTACTGTTATCCTACTGTGAGGGAAACATAAGTCATAAAGGAGTATGAAGAAATCTAAAAAAGCCTTATATGCAATATTGGGATCGGTAGCTAGATATACCTCTGTAAATGTTAAGCTGCTCAAATGTTTTTTAAACTTAGCTAAGTTTTCTTCACTATAATCCCGTCTATATAAACGCCACTTGTTTATTGTACACGTTTTGCTTACGGGGAATTTGAGAAGTTGCGCCGTGTGATCAGACAAGGCAAGTTCTAAAATTATAGTTTTGCAGGACTTGTTGAAATTATGCGCAAAATTATCTATGCAAGTTTGGCTCTTCAATCGTGTAGGTTTGTTAAGAGCTAGTTTTAAGTAAAAATTTAATAGCAGATTTTCAAATTCAATTGTATTACTATTTCTTTTTAATATGTCAATGTTAAAATCTCCCGCTATGACAATATTTTGAGATTTCTTAGTACAGGTTTTTAACAGTTCTAATAATTTATCAAAAAATTGAGGTACATTTTTGCCGTTAGGAACCCTATAAATGCATACAACAATGGTGTTATGGTTAATGAGCTCTATGGCGCAGCATTCGAAAACACCAACAGAAGCTATTTTAGCAATTTTTGGAAGTTCTCTCCATTGATGTCCGTTCTTCACGAGTATACATGATCCACCTCTCTTACTTTCTTTTCGACTGAAACATGCTGCCAAACAATAATTATCTATGCATAATTGATTCTCATATCCCTGCATCATGAAATGTTCCGTTATGCATAATATGTCGACTTCCATGCCTTTTTCTGATAGTTCCTGCAGACAGACAGATAGTGAGTCTACTTTTTGTAAAAACTCTCCTGCTATGTTTTGATGCATTGCATAAAGGTGGTTAGTTACGAAAAAATCTGTTACTGTCTCTGTTGTCATTCGCGTGATATTTAGCGTTCGAGAGAGAAAAAGGGGATGATTCACACAGTTCCTTTTCCTTCTCCAGGGAGTGGTTTATAATATCTTCATTGCTAAAATGAACAAATTCGTCAATCATTAAACTTAGATTTATAAATATTTTCTCCATACCGTGATTATTGACAGATCCACTTTTCTTCCAAAACATTTTATAATCATATGACAAGTAAAAGTTAGAATCGAACAAATACGCGTAATTGTGAGTACTTGCATCTAGATACATCAGGCTGTTAAAAGTTTCTATTCTGCCGTTAAATAACGTGGAAAAGTCGTTCAATTTAAATGTAGGTGCGCATATTATAACATTTGTGTGTTTTATTTTTAATAACGTTTCTCGTACGGTAATTATTAGGTCAACATAGTTGGTAGTTCGCCGAAAGTCCTCTTCACCGATAAAAATCAGGCAGTAATCGTCCATCGTAAAGTTTTTTAATTTCATATCAATGTTATCAATAAGCTTCTTCGTTCCACAATTCGGTGTCAAATAATGGCAGATTTGATAATTTTGAAAAGTGTCTTCTGCGATTCCTAGAATCTTGTTATTATTATTGTTACTTAAGATACATAGTTTGTGTTTTTCAGAGATTAAGTGGCTTTGTTTGGGTATGGATTCCGGAACGTTACCAGTCGCGCCATCTGTTGGAGATAGATGAGAATCTTTGCATCTTGTATTGACTTCACAATCGAACGACAGGCTACAGTCTTTTGAACATTTGTTCTTCGTTTGGTTTGTTGTGTTTTCTGGATTGTTACTCTCATGTGTTATGACATCGTTTGTTGTTAAGTTTTGGTTTGGGTCACTTTGGAAGCTATCAGTTAAACGACGCTTGGGATCTTTACGATTTGTTCCTGAATATCTCCTTGTTGATGATAAGGGACTTTTGCATATCTGCTTGAGTATTCCAATTTCTTGTATAAGTTGAGACACTTGTTTCCTCAGTTGAATATTGTCCAAAATAATGTTTTCCAGTTCATGTTGAGTGCTGTTTAAATTCGATTTAAGGTCGCTTAATTCTGACTTTAAATCCTCGATAACGTTTATTTTATTTGCAGACAAGTCTAAGCTTCTACCCAAACGTTCCTCAGAAAACGTAGTATTATAGGAATCGCTCTCATTCAAGCTTTCATATGATTTTGATTTTGTTAGACAGTGACGTCTTAAAGTAACATTACTAGCACTATCCATTTTCTGGCGGTAGCGACTGCGAGTACCAACGCTCTTTTGCTACTTGGCGGTGACTAGTGAATGTTATTGACTTCCAAATTATTATATTTTGGAACGGAACGTGCTAAGGTTGCTTGCCCTGTTTGTCCGATAAATTCTAACTAATTTACAAACATTCCAAAAAGTGAATCATTTCGTGGGAATCGAACTCGAGACACAGGCTACACGAGTCAGCCGTTTCACGTACTTGCCACCGTATCTGTTACATATGAACTCGAAATAGTTGAATAGTAGGCTCTTCCAAATAAAATGTTCGTAGATGTCAGTTGTAATTTGTACGATTTGAATATTTTTTCACTACGTGTCACTTTTTGTTGAATCACTTTTTTCGTTGTATGTCACACGTTTTTTAGCAAAGTATTTGGCGGTATATAATTCATAGAAGTCATAAATATCACATACAAAACTGTTTTTATCACAAAATCTTGTCCACATTTATAAGGTTTGTTTACATAGTTCACAGTGAATAATTGGTCAGGATAACACTTTCACACACGTATTGTACTGTTTTCTTGCTTTTTATGACGTATTTAAGCAGACACTGTTCAAATAACAATTTTAAAGAATTTTATAACAGGAGCACAATGTTTACATGACAGATAGCTGTCAACGACGTCCCAACGACGTCCGTTTACACGACAGGCCGCTTCACGTGTCCGACGGTGGTCAGCGTTTTCACCCTCCTCTAGGTCTTCCGGGTAGAAGGTCTCGGCCAGCAGCTGAGCCGATTCCTGTGCACTCAGTGGCACTCCGTCCTTAACCAACGGCAAGTCCTCCTGTCTTTTTGCGGTCCGTCCTGTGACCCTGTATATCCCCTCCCACATTCCTTCCCGATCCTGTTTCCCGCAGAAGGCCTCCGTCTGCGCTTTCATTGCAAGGGACTCATACTTAAGTTTAGCTTCCAGGTACTCATCGACGACTTTCTGCCTCCGGACAGGTGCAGCGCATCGGATGCGTCGTCTCTTGGTATTCACTTCCGACATCAGCTCAGCGAGCTCCTTGGACCACCACGGTATGGTAAGTGTTTCATTTTTCTTAGTCTTTGGCAGTTCTTGTTCACAGGTTTGTACTATTGTGACTATATACTGATTTACGTTACGATCTAAATCTAACTTATTATTTATTTTACTAATTTCTATTGAATTTAATTTTACTTCGGCTTTTAATTGGGCCAATTTCGTATGAAATTGGCTCCAATTAGCTTTTTTGGTGTTGAAGATTCTGGTTGTCCTGTTCACATTAATGCCTTTTGATTTTTGGATGTTAAGTTGAAACACTATACCATTATGGTCCGAGCTCGTGAGTCCTTCCTCGACCCGCCAGTCCTCCACCAAGTCCAGCAGCTCCGCTGAGCAGGCTGTTACATCAACGAAGCTGCTGTACAAGGTGTTACCTCTGACGGTGTCGAAGGTCGGAGTGTTGCCGACGTTGAGTACCTGCAAGTGCATGTCCTCCAGGGTTCCCGACATGTCCTCCCCCTTGGTGTCAGTTACCAGGCTACCCCACCAGGTGCTCTTGGCGTTGGCGTCGCCACCAATGATCATCCTAGTGGGGCCTATTTCCTCGCGAATCTGCAAAAGTTGCTCCAGGTATGGCTGTATGGGTTGGTCTGGTTCGAAGTAGAAGGAGACTGCTGCAATTTCCCAGGCGCTGGTACGGATCCTCACCACCACGATGTTGTTGGTGGTGAGTTTCGGACTCTGTGTCACGTCTAGATCGTGATCGAAAACGGCTATTGCCGCCTTCACAGTTCCACCTCCTTGTTCAGCGCACTGGTTGACTCTCGCTCCCCGGTAGTCTCGCATCCTTCTAACTCCACCCACATACGGCTCCTGGAGCAGTGCGAACGCAACCCTCCGCTCACTAGCCACGATCATGAGTTCTTGGGTTGCTAGGTTCTTCCTTTGCAGATTCGCTTGGATTACCTGGTAATTCTTACGGGCTCTCGAGTGTGTTCGGAAATCCCTGGAAGAGTCGTTCCCTATTTCCGCTGGCTGGCCCTTAGCAATACGCCACCGACAGCCGCGCCAATCCGTCCCACATGAGACGAGTTGGGCACTGGCTGTCGAAGGCGTTGTGCTCCGTGTGGCTCAGCTTGTCGGAGACGCAGTTTCTACATTTCGGGGGTTCAGCAGCCAAACGTGAGGGGCAGTCGACTCTCAGATGGGGGTCACCACAGTGCGTGCAGAGGTCTGCGGACTCCGTGCACAATTTACGGCCGTGACCGTATCGCAAGCAGCGGGTGCACTGGATCAGTGACGATTGGTCCAGCACACGCACCCGCTGCAGGTCGATGTGCACTCGGCCCGCGTGCGTCAGCCTGTGCCATACTGACGGGGACACCTGCATGACGATGTGAGACGTATGGGGGTTCCTCGTCTTGCGACGGTACTTGACCCCCATCCTCACATCATCTGCAGGGAGGTCCGCAATCAGGTGGGTGTTTTGCCGCTTAAGCGACTCGATGACCTCCGCATCTGAGTGACAAGAGAGAACGTCCATGATGATAATGAGGGGATCCTTATTCTTGACTTCTTCCACCACGAGGTTTCCTGCCCTCTTTATTCTCTCCGTCACGCGAGTCAGCTCCTCCCTGGTCCTGAACCCGACCACCACCTTCTGGTCCCTCGCTTTCCGCAGCCTCTCCACCCTGGTACCCTCGTTTCTCGCGTCGACCGCCGTCCTAAGCTTCTCAATCACCTCTTCACCGGTGTCCTTGTCATTAACTGATGACACGACCATCGAATGAAGAGGCGCTTGAATGTGCTGCTTCGGAACGGCGGCAATCTCCGCGAACGAGGGCCCCTGGCCTACGACAAAGCGAGGTGCCTGCTGTAGGTGCTCCGACAGGGCTCGCGTGTGCAGCTGGCATTCCTCCAGTGCCTTATTATGCTCCTGGAGGTTTTCCATAAGCTGCATCATGAGCTCTGTCGGTGCGCTGGGGGCCGGTGTCAGGTCCTTGGGGACCTTCTCGGGTTCAACTGCCTCTCTCGGTGTTTTAGCCCTCTCAGCTTCACCCTCCTTGACTAGCTGATATAGAGCTTTGTTTTTGAGTTGTTTGGGGGGAGTGGGCACGAGTGTCTTCTTTGGGGGAGTGAGGGCGGGTTTTGCTTTTGGAGGTGTAAGGGGTTTGCTGGGTTGCCCCGATTTGTGTTTCTCCGCCTCCCACTCGCCAATACTACGCCGCACTGAAGGGCCTGCCTGTACTGGGCATGCCTCCTCCACGTCCACACCCTCCTCCGCAGCCTTCGCCTTGCTCAGCGGGGTCCTGATGCCTAACATTTCTTAGATATACTTGTTTGTCGGGGGACACGTACGGACTGATCCCTGTAAAGGGGGGATGCAGTCGGTAAAATAAAGTAATTATGTGTATAACAAACTAATAATTGTAAATAAAATAGGTCCTTATTTGGGACTTAGTCCTGCTAATTAAAATAAATAAAAGTAAATTAAAATTATTGTCAAATATCAATCCCTACAACTAAATTTTTTGTAAAATAAGCGTCAAAACCATATAATAACTATTCTACGGGCCTAGAAAATGTAAAGGAAGCAAATCCCGAGTAAAAAATATTTAGGCAAAAAACTTAGTCCACCTTCCTTATATACAATAGGGCGGGTGGGCGGAGTAAATTTTTTCGAGCTAGCGGCGCGTGCGAGGTGTCCAGAGACGCGTCTCCGCGCGGGCTAGCTATATAAAGAATAAAACTTATTAGGTGCCGACCAAAAATTTTGAGTTGTGGTCAAAAAACCCGTTTTTGAACAGAAAAATTTTAAATTTCACCCCAAAACCTGGAAACTGGGACACGGACCGCGGACCAGAATTCAGGGATGAAGGGTGAGGACTATTGCAACTATAAACTAACGTTATTTTTGTAAAAGAATTTGGAAAAACAATTAATTTTGACGATTTACTTTGAAAAAATGAAAAATTCCCGAGTGTTAGTAGGGATAAAGTCCCGACGCGCGTGTAAATGCGTGCGATATGGTCAAAACGTAGGCAGAGGCCTAGTTTGGTCTAAAAATACTGAAAACCGCTTCAAAATCGCACGTCTGGAAGCAAAGATATCTGCGTTCGTGTTTTTTACTCGCTCCCTTTTTTTTTTTTTTTTTTTTTTTTTTCGGTTGGGAAATCATCAAATAACCCCTCCCGCTCTGGGCGGAGCAGGAGGGAGTGTCAGACTTATACTGACTAAAACCCATCCATGTTCCTTCATCGCCCTTTGTGTTCCGGGGCCACGGTATCTCTTTCGAATAGTCCCGCAACCCCGGCAGGCATCGGTCCTTGCGGACCCCTTCCTTTTTGCTGACTCTCTTTGAGGCGCGCGTGGAACACGAACGCGCCGTCGACACGGCCTGTCGTCATGAGACGGACGGACGGCGAGCTAGCCCATAGCTCACCGTCCACAGGCCCGCGCCTACGGTGGCCGGGGGCCACGTGGTGGTGGCCCCCGACGCCCGGGGCGTCTCCCGCGGCGGCCGGGACGTTGAGAGGTTCTCTCCCTCTCACGTTCCGCCACCTCCTTCTCTAGCATTACTGCTTCGCAGAAGGAGGTGACGGCGTCCCATTCCGTCTCGCTTCGGACCATGGCTTGCACCAGGGCCGGAAGCGAGAGGTCGCCGCCGCCGATCGCCGCTTCGAGGACACGGCGGTGCTCCGCCCACGCGGGGCACACCTCCACCGTGTGTTCCACCGTGTCCTCCGGTCGATCCTCACAATGGAAACACCCGGGCGTTTCCTCCCGCCCGATTCAGTGCAGGAACCTCCCGAACACTCCGTGTCCGGTGAGGACCTGCGTCAGCCGGAAGGTGAGGACGCCGTGGCGTCTCTCAAGCCACTCCTCAAAGAGGGGACTTATCGCCACTATCGTGGCGTGCCCTGCACGGGGTTGCGACAGTCGCTCTCTCTATGTCGCCATGAGATCCCGCCGGAAGTCTGTCCGCTGAGCGACAATTTGTCGCTGCAGCGGAGTTTCCCCCCGGCGTAGCGCCTCCGCGCGCCATTCATGTAGGCGCGCGAGGACTATCGCCTCTAGATCCCATGGCGGCAATCCGGCAAGGAGGCTCGCCGCCTCGCGGGAGATCGTACGGTACCCCCCGGCCAGCCTTACGGCTACTACCTTTTGGGGCGCGTTCAAATAGTGAGCGGCTCGCAGCCTCAATGAACGCGCCCACACCGGGGCCCCGTAAAGGGCCATTGACCGCACGACTCCCGCGTAGAGCCTCCGGCAGGAGGCGTTCGGCCCCCCCAGATTGGGCAGGAGCCGCCTGAAGGCAGCCCCAGTCCGTTCCAGTTTGGAGGCCAAACGTCGGAAATGTTCTAAGAAGTTCCACCGGCTGTCAAGGACAAGTCCCAAGTACTTTAACGTCGACTCAACGCCGATGGATACCCCTCCTACCGTCAGTGAGGATCCCGAAGGTGGCGCATTCCGAGGCTCATGAAAGCACATGGCCTCGAACTTGTGCAGTGCCACCTCGAGACCCAGTTTACTCGCTCCCGTAGGTAGATTTTGGTACTAACAGAAATGTATGGGAAAACGATTTTTTTGAAAAAATATAAGTTTTATTCGGGCTAGGGGCGCGGGCGAGGGGTCCAGAGACGCGTCTCCGCGCGGGATAGCTATATAAAGAATAAAACTTATTAGGTGCCGACCAAAAATTTTGAGTTGTGGTCAAAAAACCCGTTTTTGAACCGAAAAATTTTGAATTTCACCCCAAAACCTGGAAACTGGGACACGGACCGTGGACCAGAATTCAGGGATGAAGGGTGAGGACTATTGCAACTATAAACTAACGTTATTTTTGTAAAAGAATTTGGAAAAACAATTAATTTTGACGATATACTTTGAAAAAATGAAAAATTCCCGAGTGTTAGTAGGGATAAAGTCCCGACGCGCGTGTAAATGCGTGCGATATGGTCAAAACGTAGGCGGAGGCCTAGTTTGGTCTAAAAATAGTGAAAACCGCTTCAAAATCGCACGTCTGGAAGCAAAGATATCTGCGGTTAGGTTAGGTTTGGACCCGAGGCGGTGGCGCGTAGTGTTCCGCGCGCGCCCCTATTGGCGTTGCGGGGGGAGTACACCTCACTCCCTCCGCAAACATGAGGTGGCCTGCAGAGGCGGGCCAGCACTAGCCGGGGATCGTGGAAGGCGCACTAGTTCCCATGATCTCCGGTGCAAGTGTGGGACGGGAACACCGGGGTGGTTTTTAGTCGGTTAGAGTCCGGCAGAAAAAAAGGTTAGGTTAGGTTAGGTTACGCCCTCTCGTGGCTCCTCCCAAACCTGGGGGGGCCCAAGGCGAAATGCCGGCGCCTCTATCGCATCTTGCGGAGCATGGCCCTTTACGGGGCACCCATCTGGGCGGACTCCCTCTGTGTGAGACTGCACCAGCAGACTCACGATGTCCGCGATTACGCGAAGCCCTAATCAAAATAATACTTGTCCAATCGACAAGTGAAAACAACTATTCAACTATTAGATATAACTTACCCATCACGTTGGAACCGGAGATGTGGCGTAGTCCCTGGTCACGTCTTATCTGGGTGGGGTGTAAGTATAAATGTGGTTTGTGTGGTGTATGTGAAGTTATGTAAGATTCGACAGTTCCAAAGGACGCCCACAGCGCGTACCGTCGACTTCCGGATCAAACCTTCAGATCCCACACGTGGCACTTTTCACCAATGTCCAACTGAATTTTATCCCGGTTTGCTAACCCAATCGGGGATGTACAATAGTCCAGCGCTGAATTTAGGAAATTACCGGCGTCCCAATAAAACACAAAGGCCGGCTACATAACCTACAAATCACTCGCGGACACGACCCAAAATGGCGAGATTTCTCAATTTTCACTCAATTATCAACAAAATAACAAACACCGATCAAGATTGTATCGGATTACAATAACTCAAAGTTTCAATCAATAATTACACGACAGCCGCGTGCATCAAAAAATACAAGACCACGGAAGCAAGTTTTTTCCAAACCAATATGGCACTGACCAGCAAACGTCATCGCACAGACAACGAAACGTAATCTGTCAAACGTCAAAAAGGTGCGTTCAGAAACTTGGTGGATGAAACATCTACCCCCCCCGGACGGGCCGTCCCGTCCGCTAATCAATTGGCAGTCTTGACAAGGTTGCAACCGCTCTCTTCATAACCGATCCATCCACTAAAACCTCAGCAAAACGAGGTACCCCGTCGGTGCCAGCCACCAAATTGAGAATGCGCCCCCGGCGCCAATACAGAGGCTTAAGGTTGGCATCCTTAATAAGGACGAGGTCTCCTATCTTGGGCGGATGAGTTTTATCAGTCCACTTGACGCGCTGCTGGAGGATGTGCAGATACTCTAAGCTCCAACGCTTCCAAAAGCTCTGAGTGAGCTGTTGCACCAACTGAAACTGCGATAGCCGATTTTGGCTCACATCAACAAAAGGGTACTCAGGCAGAGCGACAAGTGGCTGTCCAATCAAGAAATGGCCCGGGGTTAGAGCCTCCAAATCGTTAGGGTCCAAAGAGAGCGGGCACAATGGACGCGAATTTAGTACCGCTTCAATGCGACAAAATACCGTAGCTAATTCCTCAAAGGTGAGAACGGTGTCTCCCAACAATCTCCGCCAGAGTCCCTTTGCTGCTTTCACCGCGGCCTCAAAAATACCCCCCCAATGGGGGCAGGCTGGCGGGTCAAACAACCAAGTGACCCCTCGACGGGCCAATTTGTTACCAATGTCAACCTGGCTCTCATTAAGAAAGTCATACACTTCTTTCAAATAGTTACTTGTACCCTTGTAGTTGGTACCGCAATCAGACCTGATCAGAGAAGGTAACCCACGGCGAGACGTAAATCTATCCAAAGTTGCCACAAAGGCCTCCGTAGAGAGGGAGGATACCAGCTCCAAGTGCACTGCCTTAGTTGACAGGCAGACAAATACGCACAAATAAGCCTTGACAATTTTACTGTTGCGAAGGGTAGACGTCTTTATCGAAAAGGGACCAGCAAAGTCCGTTCCTACGCCTGCAAAGGGCCTCGCCTCATTGACACGATCAGCAGGCAAGTCTCCCATCTGGGGCTGCATCGTTGGGGCCTTTGTCCGATAGCACGGTATGCAACGGAAGACGATGCTACGAATGGTACGACGAGCCGACAAAATCCAAAACTCTCGCTGCAGAATGGCCAACAGCGCATTGCAACCGGCGTGCGAGTTCTTAATGTGACGATCAGTCACCAATAATTTAATCAAATGGCCCGTCTTGGGCAACAAAAGGGGGTGACGGACCCCATAAGGAAGGCTAGAGTGCCTCAACCGTCCTCCAACACGCAAGAGACCCGTTTCATCCAAAAAGGGGTTCATCTTACTAACGGCTCCCGACAACTTAACTCTACCGGACTTCAAGGTCTCGATCTCCTTCTCAAAGTGTACGGCCTGCACAGAGCGAACCCACAGGAGGAGTGACTCCTGTCGCTCTTGAGGAGAGAAAACCGGTGACAGGCACTTGTCCCCTGGATTCCTAGCATTGTGACCAAAACGCCTGATCCACGAGGTAACGTTCAACAATTTGTCGAGGGAGCTGTATCGATTCAACAAAATATCAGGATCAAACGGAGGGTCCTTCGTCTCAACAGCGAGCACCTTAAGCCCGGGCAAAGGATCCGACATCAAAATTGGCGTTCGAGGCCAATCATCCTCGGGGCGAGTCAGCCAATCCGGTCCCCACCAAAGGGGGTGCACAACTTTGGGGGCGGCGAGGCGGCGAGCCTCCTTGCCGGATTGCCGCCATGGGATCTGGAGGCGATAGTCCTCGCGCGCCTGCATGAATGGCGCGCGGAGGCGCTACGCCGGGGGGAAACTCCGCTGCAGCGACAAATTGTCGCTCAGCGGACAGACTTCCGGCGGGATCTAATGGCGACATGGAGAGAGCGACCGTCGAAACCCCGTGCAGGGCACGCCACAATAGTGGCGATAAGTCCCCTCTTTGAGGAGTGGCTTGAGAGACGCCACGGCGTCCTCACCTTCCGCCTGACGCAGGTCCTCACCGGACACGGAGTGTTCGGGAGGTTCCTGCACCGAATCGGGCGGGAGGAAACGCCCGGGTGCTTCCATTGTGAGGATCGACCGGAGGACACGGTGGAACACACGGTGGAGGTGTGCCCCGCGTGGGCGGAGCACCGCCGTGTCCTCGAAGCGGCGATCGGCGGCGGCGACCTCTCGCGTCCGGCCCTGGTGCAAGCCATGGTCCGGAGCGAGACGGAATGGGACGCCGTCACCTCCTTCTGCGAAGCAGTAATGCTAGAGAAGGAGGTGGCGGAACGTGAGAGGGAGAGAACCTCTCAACGTCCCGGCCGCCGCGGGAGACGCCCCGGGCGTCGGGGGCCACCACCACGTAGCCCCCGGCCACCGTAGGCGCGGGCCTGTGGACGGTGAGCTATGGGCTAGCTCACCGTCCGTCCGTCTCATGACGACAGGCCGTGTCGACGGCGCGTTCGTGTTCCACGCGCGCCTCAAAGAGAGTCAGCAAAAAGGAAGGGGTCCGTAAGGACCGATGCCTGCCGGGGTTGCGGGACTATTCGAAAGAGATACCGTGGCCCCGGAACACAAAGGGCGATGAAGGAACATGGATGGGTTTTAGTCAGTAAAAGTCTGACACTCCCTCCTGCTCCGCCCAGAGCGGGAGGGGTTATTTGATGATTTCCCATCCGAAAAAAAAAAAAAAAAAAAGGGGTGCACAATCAGGCGGGGGGCCATGCACCCACGTGAGGCTACGTCACCGGGGTTCAAGTCTCCAGGCACGTGCCTCCAAATCAAAGGCGTTTCCGGCCGCCGACACAAAAATTTTAAATTGTTGTTTGAATAATCTCCATTTAGTGAAAAGATCTTCCTGTCCTGATTTGACTGTCCGTCCAGGCGTAAGAATTCCGAATGTTCACAGATCCACCTAAAGTTTGAGCAACGTGATTCAAGAGACGCATAAGAAGCGCCGCCCCTGACAACTCTAGCTTAGGGATTGTAATGTTTAGATGTTTTAAATAAGAAGCGATTAAAGATATTAACTAGTTTTATTAATTACACACGTCTTGTTCTTATGTCTAATGCTCTTGCGGACACGGAAGCTGCTAGAGCTGCTGTCATTTTGACAGGACTGGTGTTGCCCTATAAATTGTATATCTATTACATCCAAAAGGAACTCTTAAAAATTTATAATTTACTGTGTACTAAAAGTGCATATATCAGAAGACTCCTTGGTAAGCTTAATATTATAGAATCCATCAGATAAGTCTAATACTGAAAATACAGTCTTATTAGTTAGTTTTGACACTATTTCTTCATATGTAGGTATCAGATAGTGATTTTTTACCAGAGCTTTATTAAGATCTTTTGGATCTAAACATATGCGTAGTGATCCATCTTTTTTTTCTATTATTACTAAATTACTAACAAAACTTTTTGGGTGTGGTACCTTGCTAATAATTTGGTGAGTCTCCAGGCTTCTTAGTTTTTCTTCTAACCGGGATTTCAAGGCATGAGGAACTCTGCGAGGAGGTTTTACCACTGGTTTAGTCCCAGGCTGGATACAAAGTTCCACAGGTTCCTCAAACTGTCCTACTCCCTGAAACAGTTTACAGTTTTTATTAATAATTGTTTCTTTATTCTGTATGCTACTTATACTTATACTTATATTTTTGAATATTCCTAATTCTCTTAAGGTGCTTAGTCCCAGAATCGGCTTTACTTTATTTTTTATTATATAGAAATCAGTGAAATGTACTTGGTTATCTCTTATTACTTTTAAAGTTGTCTTTCCGACAGGATAAATTTGTTCGCCCCCAAATGCTTCTAAGATTACTTTAGTCTCAGACCATTTAGGTATCGCATCATCGACTATTTTATTATAGTCTGTTATTGATAAAACATTAACCTGAGCACCTGTATCGCACTTGAAATCAACCCTTTTATTTTGTACTCTTAGTGTTAAAATCCACTCATTACATTTTATTTGAGTATTCCCAATACCATGACATACTTTTATGAGTCATAAGTCATGCACATTATTGTCTTCAGAGACTGTGTTCTCTGTTTCCGTGTTATGACTTGTACTAATTTCATTAATGAATTTACATCCCTTTTTATAATGATTTGGCTTGTTACAGTTATGACATATCTTGGCAAAGGCTGGGCAATTTCTGGCCTTGTGCCGAGTCCCACATTTTTTACAATTATACATGACATCTTTACTACTGGGGTTATACTTAACTTTTGATTTGTCTTCCGCATTCTTGAATTGTGAAGCCTGTACTGCATCCACTGCTACTAGAGGCTGCTGCTGATGCATCATCTTGATATGGTTTTCAGATAACTCTGAGGCTCTGCACATGTCAACGGCTTTCTGTAGACTTAGGTCATTGACTTCCAGCAATTTTCGTTGTAATTTCTTATTGAGAACACCCAAGACAATTCGATCCCTCAGCATTCTTTCTTCTTGATCTTTGTAGTTACATGTTTTTATGAGTTTTCTTAGATCTGTGTAGAACAAGTCGAAATTCTCCCCGTCTTCCTGACATCTTTTGTGAAATATAAATGTTGAAATAAGTTCGTTTTGTTTCGGTTCAAAGTACTCGTCCAAACTCTTCAATAGTTGGTCGTACTTGACGGTTTCCTCTGTTTTTAGTACATTAAAGTACAATTCTTGTACCTCATTCCCGGCACAGTTGAGCAAGATGGCTGCTTTTCTAGTTTCACTCAGCCTTTCCAATCCGGCCGCCGACACAAACATTTTAAATTGTTGTTTGAATAATCTCCATTTAGTGAAAAGATCTTCCTGTCCTGATTTGACTGTCCGTCCAGGCGTAAGAATTCCGAATGTTCACAGATCCACCTAAAGTTTGAGCAACGTGATTCAAGAGACGCACAAGAAGCGCCGCCCCTGACAACTCTAGCTTAGGGATGGTCAATGCCGTCCGGAGGGGGGCCACCTTGCTCTTGGCCATGATCAGTGACAACTTCACCTGGCCTGTCACGCTGACGGTGCGCAGATAAACAACAGCTGCATAACCGTGCGAAGATGCGTCACAAAACCCATGAAGGGTAGCAGTATAGTTCCCAGGGGGGAGGATAGCGCGTGGTAACGCGACCTCGTTGACCGCAGGAAGTGCGGATACAAATTGGAGCCAATCTTCCAAAAGGGTTTCCCGAAGTGGCTCATCCCAACCAAGTTCCGCGGTCCAAAGGCGCTGGAGAAAACATTTCGCCCAAAACAATACCGGGCATATCCAACCATTCGGGTCAAAGGTTCTCGCGACAGTAGACAATACCAGTCGTTTAGTCCAAGTGTGTGGTGACTCCAAATCGACATCATACGTAAAGGTGTCTTGGACTGGTCGGTACTGAACGCCGAGAACGGCCAACATAGCAGGGTTGTCAGCATTTTCAAACAAATGAGGATCCTGCTTATGATCCTCTTCCACATCTTCCAACAGTGCTGGCGAGTTGGACACCCACTTACGCAACTCATAGCCAGCGGAATTCAAAATTTGAACCAACTCGTCACGCAACAGGATAGCTTCCTCAACCGTGGAAGCCCCAGTGCAGACGTCATCAACATACAAGTCCGTTTTCAAGATGGCGGACGCCCGAGGGAACCTCAAGCGTTCTCGGTCCGCGAGCTCCCAAAGCGAACGAATAGCAACAAAAGGGCTCGATCGAAGGCCGTACGTATTCGTGTTGAGCTCATAAACAACCATGGGGTCCCGGGGATTCTCTCGCCACAGGATCAACTGATAACGTCTGTCATCCCGGTGAATAACCGTTTGCCGGAACATCATTTTGATGTCAGCCACAAAGACTACTTGATGATGACGAAAAGACGTGATGACATCACAAAGGTCCCTCAACAATTTGGGGCCGGAGTGCAAGCAATCATTCAAAGAGACACCAGAGGAAGTCCGCGCAGACCCATCAAATACTGTGCGCAGCTTACCGGTGGATGCCTTGAGGACCGCGTGATGCGGCAGAAAGTAATGCTCAACTGAGCGCCAATCCAAATTTGACACCGACATGTGTCCCAAGTCTGCGTACTCACGCATGAAATCTAAATATTTCTGCCGCAGCACCGGATCCCTGGCCATACGGCGCTCCATCGCCAACAATCTCTTCTCGGCCATAGGTCTGGACTCGCCGAGAGGTGGTCGAACTGCAACAAAAGGCAACCGTGTTACGAGCCGACCGGAACGGAGTCGACCTGTGTTGTTCTGATAGAACAACTCGCACTCCTCATGTTCCGGGTTCAAGCGGGCCACTTGCGGTGGCTCCTCAACCTCCCAAAACCTCTGAACAGCGTCAGAGAGAGCGGAGCCACACGCCAACGCAAAATCAGGCTCAGGTGGAGGGGGAACCTTCAACACTGGGCCCATCACCGCAAAGCCAAAGATGGTCGAGACAGCCACCAAACCGTTCGGCTGCAAGACCTTCATATTACCCAACAATATTCTCCCTAGTACATCGGAACCCAATATCAAATGAGTTGTATTAGGGGAATCAAACCGGCGGTCAGCCAAATCCAGGCCTGACGTCAACCGGACAATATCAGGCGACAGCTGACGTTGGGGATAACAGCCCAAAATACTCGTCAGAACAATAGCCGAAGGAAAAAACTTAGGGTCCAAACAACTCACAGGAGTGAGCCCAAATAAGGTTTGTCCCTCAACAGTCGGGATAGGTGTTTCGCCTATTCCATTAATCGTGCCTGAAAAGGCACGGACATCCAGGCTCACCCGACCCGCTAACCAAGACGACAAAAGGCAACCCTGGGCTCCCGTGTCCAAAATGGAACGGACCACAACAGAGTCCCCCGTGGGTCCCCAGACCCTGACCGATGCCGTTGGCAACAAAACCGTGTCGATCTGGGGAGGTACGTTAGCGGGACAGGCGCCAATTTCCTAGCAATGCCTGGGCGGCGACCGATCGCCGCATCCAGGCTGGGGTCTATCCCGATGAGGATAGTAGTCAAACTCCTCATCCGCGCGATGTCCCGAGCCGCGCGCCATCGCTGGAGGGGCATATCCCACTTGACGCCTGAGTGGCGGGGGGCGCGTCTCCAAACGGGGACGTTCCGCCAACGGAGGGGAGGGAAGGCGGTGCTGGTCTGGCCAACGTCGCCTACCAGCAGCTGCATACTCGCCTTCACGAGGGGAGGTCAATCGGCGGTCGCGCGGCTCCCGATCAACTGGCGCGGGGGGTGGAGTGCGGCGGTCAAAGTTGCAGGCCCCTCCTCGATTCTGATCCGGCGAGCGAGAAGCCCGGTGCTCATCTCCATCATACCCCCCCCCTGCGCGAACCCCCATCAGAGGCTGGTCTGTTAGAGCGGTTCGCGTTGGCGCACAAAACTTCAAGATGTGAGCCCCTACAAATTGAACAAGGGCGGGGGTTGGGGCAATCCCGATGAAAATGATTCCCCAAACAAGAAAAGCACAGGCGGCGTGCATTGGCAACTCGGCGGCGGGCACTCACGTGCAACTCCAAGAAGGCCGCGCAAGTGACTACGGCATGTCCCGTGGCCTTACAATAGCCGCAAGCAAGATTACTCTGGGTGCCACCAAAACGGGGGGCAGGGCGGCTATCACCAGGCCCGACCGTCCTAGTCCGTCCCTGGGCCCTCGGCCGAGAGGGCGGTTGGCTTGACCCCGTGGCACCACGAGCGTTGTCGAGGAAACGACACTCATCCTCCAAAAATTTGACGAGGTCCTCAAAGGGGGGAAGATGGGTGGCACTATCCCCACCATACTTCTGCTCAAAACGGGACCTCAAGTCTGACGGAAGCCGCTGCAACACCAAGTGCACCAAAAGATAGGACCAATAGTCCACCGGCAACTCCAAGCATTTTAAGGCGTTGGTTGCTGCCAGCAATGGATTCAACAGGTCAGCACGCAACGCTGACATTCTGGTGATGGCCGGCAACCCCAAGATCTGGTCAATATGGACATCAGCCAGGCAACGTTTGTTCTGGTATCGTCGGGATAGAAGTTCCAGAGCGGTGGGATAGGCCGAGTCGGTCACCGGCAAGTGCTGCACCAAGGCTCGAGCCTCACCTCCTAGGGCTGACAACAAATAAGCCAACTTCTGGGCCGGTCGGAGGTCAGAGCGCGAATCAACCAAACTGTCAAACAGGTTCCTGAAGCTTAACCAATGGTCCAAGTGACCGTCAAAATGTGGCAGCTCCAGGGTAGGCAGTCTACCCAAAAGTCCAGGGCCTGCAACAACAGAGGTCTCTGTTTTGACCTGGGCAGGGTCCCGACTCTTCAAAATTTCCCTGGCGCGCATACTTATTATGTCACTCAGGTTCAACATCTGGTCATAATCCGCGACAACCTTATCACGGGCTGCTTGACCCAATGTTTCCAGGTCCAAGTCCAAGATCAATTCATTGAAGCGAGCAAACAAAGTGTCAACCGCACTCAATCTCGCATTCAACTGTTCATACCGGGCAAGCGTGGCCTCTTCCAGGTCCAGACGCTCAGCGGTTGCAGCAGCAGAGGCAAACCATCTTAGCTGTGAGGTCAATCCACCAATGGCTTGGTTTACAGCTTTCAATGAAGCCATTGGGACAAATATCAAATAAACAAATTAAATTCAATTAAATAATCAACAGGAACAATTTTCCCGGACCCAACTACAATTTAAACCAAATAATAAAACTTAGTTTGAATTATTACAAGTTCAAATCCGACCTTGTACAAGCAATACCTTGTTTATACAATAACAAATTAAAGTACAAGCCACAAGGGACACTACATATCATAATATATTATGTCAAACAATCTATGTTTAATTTGAGTCAGGCTGACAGGTAACAAATCAGACTTCTCAATACTTTTAACTCGACAATAAGTGGTGAATTTAACAATTAAACCACGCTCTGCTACCAGTTGTGTGAGACTGCACCAGCAGACTCACGATGTCCGCGATTACGCGGAGCCCTAATCAAAATAATACTTGTCCAATCGACAAGTGAAAACAACTATTTAACTATTAGATATAACTTACCCATCACGTTGGAACCGGAGATGTGGCGTAGTCCCTGGTCACGTCTTATCTGGGTGGGGTGTAAGTATTGTTATGTTTGTTGGAATGAAAGACACCGTTGAGTAGACTTGGTTTATTAAGACGAGGAACACATTATATACAAAGACAGTTTAGTAGGAGTATCACAGACGGGATCCGACATAGCAGTGCTGGAGTGACAGGTATAAACCGGAACCATAGATATTATATCTAGTGGTGTACACACTAATAACTAACTAATTAGTGATGTTACAACATCCCCCTTGTTGAGTTCAAATTAGACCCCTGACTAACAATTAATAAGGTGTACTATGACAAGCGACTTTACTTATGACAACATACTCTATGATACTTAGAGTTATATTAAAACTAGACAACATTCTTAATACTACTTAGTTAATAGTTACATAGTTAATCCATTTCCTCTATTAACCTTCTTGTAGGTTTTACAATTCGACCTGACCTGGTTGTTACGCTTGAAGATTTTTGAGATGAGGATTCTTGAAGTCTAGACTCCTGTCTGTCACCTTCCTCTCTCCCCTGTGACGAGTTGGATTGCATAGGAGGGTTTGCATAGTTATGTGAATACTTATGTCTTAAGTGTATTCTATTTCTCCTATACTGTACACCATTGACATCCTCAACAACGTACGACCTATTGTTCATCATTCTTTGTTTGACAATAGCTTGTTCCCAGTTACTTTTAGGATTTCTTTTAAAATAGACATGGTCATTGTGATGTAGCATTGACATAGACTTAGTATTTCTATCATAATTTCTAGATTTGTTTTCATCATTTTTCTTGACTGACTCTTTATAATCCTGAAATGTTACTACTTTTGGCCTTAATTTCTTATATGACACTGGAATATTATCTCTCAAGTTTCTAGACATTAACAATTGAGCTGGTGATGACAAATTATTTTTAGGTGTATTTCTATCTAAATATATAAAAGAAGAAACTGACTGACTGACTGATTGACTGACTGACTGACTGACTGACTGACTCATCTATCAACGCACAGCCCAAACCGCTGGGTCTACAGATTCCAAATTTGACAAGTAGGTTCCTTATATGGTCTAAGGGTGCACTAAGAAAGGATTTTTCAAAATTCATCCCCTAAAGGGGTTAAACGGGGCTCCAAAGTTTGTATGGGAAAACAAGATTAGTTAGATTATTTTATTCGAAACTTCACAGGAGTGCTCCTATTGATAAATAAGTAGAAACGGGTTTCAGGTTTTTTCAGAATTCAACCCCTAAGAGGGGGAAATGGGGTGGCAAAGTATAAATATCAATGCACAGCCCAAACCGCTGAGTCTAGAGATTCCAAATTTGGCAAGTAGGTTCCTTATGTGGTCTAGGGGTGCACTAAGAAAGGATTTTTCAAAATTCAACCCCTAAAGGGGTTAAACGGGAATCCAAAGTTTGTATGGATAAAACAAGATTAGTTAGACTATTTTATTCGAAACTTCACAGGAGTGCTCCTATTGATAAATGAGTAGAAATGGGTTTCAGGTTTTTTCAGAATTCAACCCCTAAGAGGGGGCAAATGGGGTGGCAAAGTATAAAAATCAATGCACAGCCCAAACCGCTGAGTCTAGAGATTCCAAATTTGGCACAAAGGTTCTTTATAAGGTTTAGGGGTGCATTAAGAAAGGATTTTTCAAAATTCACCCCCTTAGGGGTCGGAACGGGAGTCCAAAGATTACGTGGGGAAATAAGATTAGTTAGACTACTTTATTCGAAACTTAACAGGAGTACTCCTATCGATAAATGAGTTAACGTTTGTGTTTCAGTTTTTTTCAGAATTCAACCCCTAAAGGGGGAAATGGGGTAACAAAGCCTGAAATTCAACATAGGTATTGTTTTTATGGTGAATTGGGTCGGGTGTATTACAAAAACAACGATTTTAAGATTTAATGTGGCAGACCTGAAATACTACCAGTCCCTGTTGGGGTGCGATGGGGTTGAAATGTCTAAAAATCAATATGGGTGTCGATACCGAGATTATCAGGGGTGCTGATTACGAAAATGGCATTTTTTTTGAGATCCAGATGATAATGATTGTGATTACAAAGATAATAAGTGTGATAACTGTGATAACGTGATGATGGTGATTGTGATAGTGATTGTGATTGTAATGGTGATTGTGACAGTGACGGTGATTGTGATAGTGTCGGTGATTGTGATGGTGATAGCGATGGTTGTGATAACGAGGACGGAGATTGTGATGATGATCATTGTGATTAAGTTGATAATGATTGTGATTACGATGATAATGATTGTGATAACGATGATGGTGATTGTGATAGTGATTTTGATGGTGATTGTGATTGTGATGGTGATGGTGATTGTGATGGTGATTGTGAAAGTGGCAGTGATTGTGATGGTGATAGCGATGGTGGTGGTGATTGTGATTGTGACAGTGATGGTGATTGTAATAATGATGTAGATTATTGTGATTACTATGATAATGATTGTGATAACGAGGGTAGTGATTGTGATGGTGATGGTGATGGTGATGGTGATGGTGATTGTGATGGTGATGGTGATTGTGATGGTGATGGTGATTGTGATTTTTATTGTGATAGTGTTGGTGATTGTGATAATGATGGTGATTGTGATAATGATTGTGGTTGAGATAGTGATGGCGATCGTGATCATGATGATTGTGATTAAGATGATAGTGATTGTGATTACGATGATAATGATTGTGATTACGATTATAATGATTGTGATGACGAGGATGGAGATTGTGATGATGATGATTGTGAATACGATGATAATGGTTGTGATTACGATGATAGTGATTGTGATAATGATGATAGCGATTGTGATTACGATGATAATGATTGTGATAACGATGATGGTGATTGTGATACTGATTTTGATGGTGATTGTGATGGTGATGATGATTGTGATATTTATTCTGAGAGTGGTGGTGATTGTGATGGTGATAGCGATGGTGATTGTGATGGTGATTGTGATGGTGATTGTGATGGTGATTGTGATGTTGATTGTGATGTTGATTGTGATGGTGATTGTGATGGTGATTGTGATTATGATGGTGATTGTGATGGTGATTGTGATGGTGATTGTGATTGTGATTGTGATTGTGATGGTGATGGTGATTGTGATGGTGATTGTGATGGTGATTGTGATGGTGATTGTGATGGTGATTGTGATGGTGATTGTGATGGTGATTGTGATGGTGATTGTGATGGTGATTGTGATGGTGATTGTGATGGTGATTGTGATGGTGATTGTGATGGTGATTGTGATGGTGATTGTGATGGTGATTGTGATTGTGATGGTGATAGTTATGGTGATTGTGATGGAGATTGTGATGGTGATTGTGATGGTGATTGTGATGGTGATTGTGATTCTGATTGTGATTGTGATTGTGATTGTGATTGTGATGGTGATTGTGATGGTGATTGTGATGGTGATTGTGATGGTGATTGTGATGCTGATTGTGATGCTGATTGTGATGGTGATTGTGATGGTGATTGTGATGGTGATTGCGATGGTGATTGCGATGGTGATTGCGATGGTGATTGCGATGGTGATTGTGATGGTGATTGTGATTGTGATGGTGATTGTGATGGTGATTGTGATGTTGATTGTGATGGAGAATGTGATGGTGATTGTGATGGTGATTGTGATGGTGATTGTGATGGTGATTGTGATGGTGATTGTGATGGTGATTGTGATGGTGATTGTGATGGTGATTGTGATGGTGATTGTGATGGTGATTGTGATGGTGATTGTGATGGTGATTGTGATGGTGATTGTGATGGTGATTGTGATGGTGATAGTTATGGTGATAGTTATGGTGATTGTGATGGAGATTGTGATGGTGATTGTGATGGTGATTGTGATTGTGATGGTGATTGTGATGGTGATTGTGATTGTGATGGTGATTGTGATGGTGATTGTGATTGTGATGGTGATTGTGATGTTGATTGTGATGGAGATTGTGATGGTGATTGTGATGGTGATTTTGATGGTGATTGCGATAGTGATTGCGATGGTGATTGCGATGGTGATTGTGATTGTGATGGTGATTGTGATGGTGATTGTGATGGTGATTGTGATGGTGATTGTGATGGTGATTGTGATGTTGATTGTGATAGTGATTGTGATGGTGATTGTGATGGAGATTGTGATGGTGATTGTGATGTTGATTGTGATGGTAATTGAGATAGTGATGGTGAGTGTGATAATGACTGTGATTACGATGATAATTATTGTGATATCGATGATGGTGATTGTCATAGTTATTTTGATGGTGATTGTGATGGTCATGGGGATTGTGATAGTGATTGTGATAGCGATAGTGATGGGGATTGTGATGGTGATTGTGATTGTGATAGTGATGGTGATTGTGATTGTTATGGTGATTGTGATGGTGACTGTGATAATGATTGTGGTAATTATGGTGGTTGTGTTAATGATGATAATTGGTGATAATGATGGTGACTGGGATAGTAATGGTGATGGGGATTGTGATGGTGATTGTGATGGTGATAGTGATAGTGATGGTGATTGTGATAAAGATGGCGGTTGTGATAGTGATGGTGATTGTGATGATAATAATAAATTGTGATGATTATGAAGTTTGGCACATAGATAGTTTATAACCTGGATTATCATGTAGGACACTATTTATCCCTTTAGTATGATTCAGTGGGACAGTCACCGAACTTCACGCGGGCGAAGCCGCGGGCAACAGCTAGTACTGTAATAAAGCTATGTATGGATCTGTTTTGTTTTCTTTACATTTCCTTAACATGTTTTTTATTATTTTTACTGAACTTTCAGCTTGACCATTTGACTGTGAATGATATGGGCTAGTAACAACATGTTCTATGTCCCATTCTTGTAAGAAATTTTTGAAATCAATTGACTGAAAAGGAGGTCCACCATCTGACACCAGTGACAATGGTATTCCATGACGAGCAAAAATAGATTTTAAATGAGTAATTACATTTTGAGAGGTACTGTTTTTATTTAATAATGCTATATCTATGTATTTTGAGTAATAATCTGTGACAATTAAATAAACTAAACTTTCAAAATACATTAAATCAATACCGACTTGTTGCCATGGATATTTACATATTTCAAAATTTTGTAGTGGTTCCTTTTGATTACATGGTTTGAATTTTGCACATATTAGACATTGTTCTACTAAATTCTTAATTTCACTTGACATATTTGGCCAATACAAAGATTCTTTAGCTAATTTCAGACATTTATTTATACCTTGGTGACCTTTGTGTATTTTTTCTAACATTTCTTTATACATTGACTGTGGTACTATTAATTTTGAACCTTTGAACACTAAATCTTTGATTACATGTATTTCACCTTGAATATTCCAAAATGGTTTCACCAATGAACTGACATTGTTCTTGTTTTTTGGCCATCCTTCATTATAATATTTTTTTAATAATTGTAAGGATTCATCATTTTTGGTTTCCTGTGCCAATTTTGTGCTATATTCCTTTGTTATTGCTAGATTGGCATACATTAAATTGACATGACAAGACATTTCTGACTCATTTTCAGGTGTGTAATGGTCTTTCAAAGCTGCTCTTGACAAAGTGTCTGATATAAACATTTCTTTACCTGGTACATGTATTACTTCTAAATCATACTTTTGTACAGTTAACATCATACGCTGTAATCTAGCGGGGACATCATGCAATGGCTTTTTAAATAAATAGACTAATGGCTTGTGATCAGTATGAACTGTGACTCTATTACCATATATATATTGGTGAAATTTTTCACAACCAAATTGAATTGCTAGTAGCTCTTTTTCTATCTGCGCGTATCTTTCCTGGGTTTCAGTTAAAGTTTTTGAACTATATGCGATAGGTTTGTTTTTCTGTAAAATGACTGCACCTAACGCTGATTTTGACGAATCGACTGACAAGACTAATGGAATCTTAGGATTAAAATGAGCTAAAACTGGTGAGTTTGTAATCTCATCTTTCAATTTTTTGAGACATTGACTATGATTCTCATCCCAAGCCCAGACTGAATCTTTTTTCAAAAGATTTCTTAATATTTGTGTTTTTTCCGACAAGTTACTAATAAAAGGTCCTAAATAATTAATCATACCTAATATTCTCTGTAACTCTTTGACATTTTTTGGTGTGGGCATATTGACAATGGCTTTGACTTTTTCTTCATCTGCCCTGGCACCATCTTTACTGAAGACATAACCCAAAAAACATACTTCTGTGACCAAAAATTTACATTTTGACTTGTTAAATTTTAGATTGACTTGACGAGCTCTTTGCATGACCTTATGTAATCTTTCATTGTGAACTGACTCATTTGGTCCATAAACTAAAATATCATCTATGAATATTAAGACTCCTTCAATATCACCGAATAGATTCATCATGACTCTTTGAAAGATTTCAGACGAGGCATTTATGCCATATGGTAATCTTAAATACTTATATCTACCAAATGGTGTTTGAAAGGTACATAATTCAGAACTGTATTCATCCAGACGTAGCATCCAAAAACCCGAAAATGCATCTAAATGAGAAAAACATACAGCCCCTTCGAGCTGAGACCTAATCTCATCAATTGACTTAAGTGGTTAGAATTCTCTCATGATGTTTTTATTCAAATTTCTTGGATCTAGACAAATTCTTAACTGACCTGAACTTTTTACGGTTATGACGACTGAGTTAACCCACTCTGCACTACTATACACACATTCCGATCACGATTGCGGCAGTATTTGTTAGCAGCACAGCAGAAATTGGATATGGTCACAATTAATGTTTCAATCATATAAACGCTATAAACGCACTGGCCATATCTTCTTTCACGTACCGAACCTGACACACACTGAGTGCCACAGCAACATAATAAGTATAGTGAATAGTTGAATACCACAGCTACTCTGCTCGTTCCGCGGCCAATCCGCCCTAATGTCAATACCACAGCCGATGCAGGGGATATTTCAAGATGCCGCCACTCGCTGCTGGAATGATCTGCCATTATCCATAAGATCCCTAAAAACAAAAGAAAATTTTAAATTTAATTTTTGTAAGTACTTAAAAGTAATTTTCCAAAAAAAAAACCTTTAAACAGCATAATATATACGTATACATTAAGTATAAAGAAACACTTACATAAGGTTTATCATCTATCGGCAAAGCATATCTATCCAAGCGGCTCGAGACGGTATCACGATTCCCAAGAAAACGCGTTACTCGTTATTATGCGTCGACCAAGATACAAGTAGGTAGGAAACTACGTACGTAACGCGGGAGCGGGACGGGTCGCCTCGTGAGTCGTGAGGCGCCGAGCCACCACCGGCACCGCTCTGAATTTTTGACGCATAGTACGTCATCGCGTTATCAGGTGCACGGGAGAAATGTGGTGATGGTCGTATCGTATCGTAATTCATCGGCGCGCGCGCAGGCGAGGGCGCACGGTGGCGGGAGGGTGGGGTGGAAGCGAGACAGAAAGACGCCAGCCATGTCCTAATTTGTACCTACTTTAGGTTCATTTTGTTTTTGTTTAGCCTGCACTCATAGGTGCACGTATTTATTTTCTTTGTAGTTTACTTATATTATATTTCATGCAGGTTTTCTGTTAAAACTAAAATATGGGTTGCCTACATTTTTTTTTTTTTTTTCTCTTGTTTTCTTTATAAAATATTTAAGCCAAAAGAACTTATCTCTGTTTTTATTTATTGTTACCAGTGTTACTTTATAACAAAATACGATACTTAATATACCTACTTACATTCTTCTATAACCGAACTCACAAATACTCTTTTAGCTAATTTACTCGTTATATATTTATTAGTAACCATTTATCTATACATTTTGTTTGAAACTGTTTTCCGTTACTTTCATACCCCTCAAGGTTCATTGGAAGACCAGCGTCAGACAGAATCACCATCACCTGTCTGGCACGCAATGCTGAAATGGACCTTTTTGGCGCAGCCGTGAGGCACACAGCTGTTTTTCCTCCTTATTTTGTATCTTTTTTTTTATATGTGTGTGTGCTTTTATCTGACGTCAAATAAACTTTTTTCTTTCTTTCTTTCTTTCTTTCTCTGTAGGTTTTGTAACCTTCTCAATAACTTGCATCTCCATCATGCGATCCAACTCCTCGCGTAATCTCCCTTGTAACGCAAATGGAACTTTCCTGGGCGGATCGACACATGGTACTGCATCTGGCTTGAGTTTAAGATGACAGACTGGAGGTAGACATCCAAGTCCCTGAAAGACATCATTATATTGTGTAAGAATTTGTTTACAAAAATCTTGTTTTGATACTGAAAAGACACGTTTTATTATTCCTAACCTTTCACATGTTGGTAGACCAAGAACATTTGGACAATCTAAATCTGCTACTAAAAACATTATAGATTCGACGACATTATTACTATTTATACTCAATTTACAATTTATGTTTATTTTGCCTAAAATTGGAATGGATTTTCCACCAAATCCTGTGACATTTATTTGACATTTGACAAGTGACACTTTTGACAGGTTATAAAATGTTTGTTTTGACATTATGTTGACATCTGCACCAGAGTCTATGATGCATTTAATTTGTTTATTTCCTACTGATAAGTTAATTTCCCATGACTGTTTTGAATGATTACTTTCCAAAGTGTTGACATTATTTACTTTATGACTGTTGTCTGAGTGACTGACTAATGATCCTTTGTATGACTGTGAATACCCACTACTGTTTTTATGTTGATGACATTGTGTGTTGTAGTGTAATCCCTCAGACTTGTGACCATTTTCATCATTGAGATGTAAATATGGACTCTGACATTTTTTATTTTGACTATTTGACTGGACAATGAATCTCTCAGATATGATATGACTGTGTTCATCATTGAGATGTTGATCTTTCTCATTACATCTCTCAGATATGTGACTTTTCTCTTTACTGAGATGTTGACTATTGGATTTCTCCGACTTGCCACTGTTCTCATCATTGGGATGTGAGTAACCTGGCTGCGACTGGTCTGTATTTGACCATTGTGACGGTGACTGTTCTGTCTGTGTACTTTTGTTCTGACTTTGTGACTGTGACTGACTGTGTGTGTTCTGACAATTTGACTGACTACTATGACTGACTGACTGACTTTTTTGAATGACTTTTACTCGACTTTAATTGACTGTTCAACATACCAACAAAATATTCTTGACTACTATTATCTGGATTAAACGATTGCAACTGACTAACTTTTCTATTCTTGAGACAATATTTAGCAAAATGACCAAAAGATTTACATGACCTGCATTGAACGCCTTTAGCTGGGCATTTGTAGCGATGAGACTGCCCACAGCGGCTGCATGTCTTCGAGTTGCTGTTGTGGTCGCTGTTTGATGCTGATGCTGACTTGCGACTGCTCGAAGCTGACTGGTGACTGTTCGAAGCTGACCTGCGACTGGAAGCTCGCTGTTGACCATCTTGTCGACTACGGCTCCTCCGACTGAGATGCATGACGTTTTCACTGGCGACACTGGTACCTTTGACGATTTTTTCAGCATCTTGCTGAGCGATTATGAGTGTCCTCGCCAGCTCTTGCATTCTCTGATATGTCAAATCAGGTTCTTGCAGTAACCTCTGACGTACATGTGACAAATCTATATTGAGGTTTGCTATAAAAATATCTTTAATTAACGACTCCCTAAGCGTGCCAAACTCACATTCTCTGCTTTTATTTTCCAAATCCGTGAGGAATTCGTCGATGTTTTCGGATTTTTCCTGCCTACGTGTGAAGAATAGGTATCTACACATCGTCACATTTCTTCTTGGCTCGAAGAATTTGTCGAATTTGGACTTGACTTCGTTGAGTGTGCTCCCATCAATTTTGAGGTTAAATGTGTTAAATATATTGAGACCACGTTCTCCAATTAAATGCAGTAGAATCGCAATTTTCCGCTTCTCGCTTGACTTGTCTAGGCCTGTGGCTAGCAAATATAATTCCAGCTGCTGCCACCATCTCTTCCACGCCTCCGCATTATTATTTGCTGGATCCGACGAAATATGGAGTTGTTTTAAGTGCGTGCGTAGGCTTTGGTCATGCCCACCATCATTGTCGGCGACGACGGCACTCGTGGCTGGATTTGGCATTTTTTGGACCGATCTTGTTTATTTCTTCCAGACGACTTCTGACACCATGTTATGTTTGTTGGAATGAAAGACACCGTTGAGTAGACTTGGTTTATTAAGACGAGGAACACATTATATACAAAGACAGTTTAGTAGGAGTATCACAGACGGGATCCGACATAGCAGTGCTGGAGTGACAGGTATAAACCGGAACCATAGATATTATATCTAGTGGTGTACACACTAATAACTAACTAATTAGTGATGTTACAACAAGTATAAATGTGGTTTGTGTGGTGTATGTGAAGTTATGTAAGATTCGACGGTTCCAAAGGACGCCCACAGCGCGTACCGTCGACTTCCGGATCAAACCTTCAGATCCCACACGTGGCACTTTTCACCAATGTCCAACTGAATTTTATCCCGGTTTAATAACCCAATCGGGGATGTACAATAGTCCAGCACTGAATTTAGGAAATTACCGGCGTCCCAATAAAACACAAAGGCCGGCTACATAACCTACAAATCACTCGCGGACACGACCCAAAATGGCGAGATTTCTCAATTTTCACTCAATTATCAACAAAATAACAAACACCGATCAAGATTGTATCGGATTACAATAACTCAAAGTTTCAATCAATAATTACACGACAGCCGCGTGCATCAAAAAATACAAGACCACGGAAGCAAGTTTTTTCCAAACCAATATGGCACTGACCAGCAAACGTCATCGCACAGACAACGAAACGTAATCTGTCAAACGTCAAAAAGGTGCGTTCAGAAACTTGGTGGATGAAACACCCTCCATAGGAGGGAGAATGCGACCGCCATCCGCAGGCCCCAACGGGCCATTGCACAGCGGGTGGCGAGGGCCTACCGCTCGGTGGGCTTTTCGGCGGCGTGCGCTCTGGCCGGCATCCCTCCTTGGGAGTTGGAGGCTTGGGTGCTCGCCAGAGTGTACGAGTGGAAGGCGCACCGGAAGGCGCTCGGAGAGCGCCCTGTCGCCGAAGAGCGGGAGGCCGTGCGGCGAGAGGCGAAGGACGCCATCGTCCTCCACTGGACAGAGGACCTCGCCACGGCCGCCTTTGGCCACCGGACGTTGGACGCGCTTGGTCCGGTCCTGCGGAGCTGGCTCGAGCGGTCCCACGGTTTCCTCTCGTTCCGTCTGGTCCAGGTGTTGTCCGGGCATGGCTGTTTCGGATCGCACCTGCACCGGATCGAGAGGGAGGAGACCCCGGCGTGCCACGACTGCGGCGCGGTGGAGGACACGGCGCAGCACACCCTCGAGGTGTGCCCGGCTTGGTCCGAGCTGCGCCGCGGTCTGACCGCGGTGGTCGGACCGGACCTCTCGCTTCCCGGCGTGGTCAACGCCATGCTGGGGAGTGAGGAGGCCTGGGCAGCGGTCGCCTCCTTTTGCGAGGACGTAATCTCGCAAAAGGAGGAGGCGGAACGCGCGCGGGAGGACGATCCTCTCGCTGCGCCGCTCCGCAGACGAAGAAGGGGGAGAAGGCGCCGTCCTCTCCCTCCTCATGGTGGCGACGGGCGGGCGACAGGCACGGGGGTGCCTTAGCCCGCATTGCACCCGTCACCACCTTCGTCGGTCATTCCCGGGCCCGTCCCCCTGCCTACGAGGAGGGTGTGAGGGGTCCGACATGAAGGGCAATCGTCGGCGGAGGACTGGACGTAAAGGCTGTGCCGGTTTCCCAGTCCCCCGCCACTAAGTCGAAGCGGGAATGTCGCTGGGTCGTTTTAGTGGGTATACCGGGTTAGACCGGGGAGTCCCACATAACCCCCCCATCCCCCGATGGGAGGGTATGCGTAATGCATTTTTTCCCAGCGCAAACAAAAAAAAAAAAAAATAATAAAGGTTAGGTTAGGTTGGGGTGCGTCAGAATTCCTCCACGTGTGCCTAGTGGCTGCTGGTCCCTCTCGATACGTCTGGAGGGAAGAGCAGCTGCTGGGTCGGTGCACCCTGGGCGCGGCAGTATCCTTCCTCGAGGCATGAGAAGAAATTCTCATTCCTCGGGGAATGTTACTGTCGTGGCTAATATTCTGGGGAGGTGTCACATCGTTCGTCGTGCGATTACTCACGGAGCGGGTTTATCGTGCGAGGTGCAATGTGTATCAGGGGTCGGGGATATTGTCATGTGCCGTGCGATGGCTCACGGAGCGGGCTCATCGGACGGTACGTGACTAGGATTCACTCCTCGAAGTTCTCGGGGAGTAAATCGGGGAGGGGTAAAAAACGTCGTGTGCCGTGTGATGGCTTACGGAGCGGGCTCATCAGACGGTACGTGATAAGAGATTCACTCCTCGAAGTTCTCGGGGAGTGAATCGGGGAGGGGAAAAAGCGTCGTGTGCCGTGTGATGGCTTACGGAGCGGGCTCATCAGACGGTACGTGATAAGAGATTCACTCCTCGAAGTTCTCGGGGAGTGAATCGGGGCGGAGTAAAAACGTCGTGTGCCGTGCGATGGCTCACGGAGCGGGCTCATCGGACGGTACGTGATATGAGATTCACTCCTCGAAGTTCTCGGGGAGTGAATCAGGGTTGGGGAGCCTCCTTCATCTTGGATCGCGGCGTTCATCGCCCTCTGGTACACGTCTGCCCATCAGACGTGACTGTGAGCGTGATGAATCGTCGTGATAAGGGATCAGGGGGGAGGGGGGAATACATATGTATGTGTATGTATGTATATATTTTATATATTTATATGTATATGTTTATATATTTATGAAGAGTAGGGAGACAGCCTAGGGACCACACCCTTAAAAGGAACAACAATATGAAAAAAACGATTTGTGAAAGACTACCCCAGGGCGGTACCAGCTGCTCAGCAGCTGGAGAATCCGAAGAATATCGTCAAGCCCCTCGTATTCTGGGGGGGGCAGCAATCGTTTTCCACTTGCCAATGGCAACGAGAGCCGAGGAGGCTCAACCAGATCACGGTCTTTCGAAGACCTAATCTCTTTTTCACCGCGCCGCGCGGTGGACGCAGTGACGCACTCTGGCACTGCGTCACCAGGGACGGGAGCAGAGGCTCCAGCGGAACCACACGTGGTTCTGGAGAGGGTGGATGTATCGTCGGTGGTCAACGACACACCGCAACCAGTCGCGACCGCCGTCTCCAAATTTTGGTTGAAGCGGCCACATGACTGTGGGTCGGATGCGGGCTCGGTGGGCTTGTCTTCCAGTGAGGAGAACCTGCCGGCCCCCAAGGTGCCAACAACAAGGAGGGGCAGAGGACGCGGGAAACCCTCCGGAGCGAGTGCTCCGGCGGCGTCACACAAATCCCGGGGCCGCTTTCTAAAGCCCCCCGAAACACCGGTGAGCGACTCCGACACAATGCAGGTAGAACAAGGTAATGCCTCCATCGCATTGGTGTCCACCAGGGCAGAGGTCAATGCCGCGAGGCGGGAGGGCCGGAAGGCAATCGCGACCAACGAGGTCGCTGAGTTGGCTCGTCGGGCAAGAGAGAGGCGGTCACAGACAGCCGAAGCTCCTGAGGGCTGGACGGCAGAGGCTCTTAGCCGTCAGGTTTTAGATGGCGTGGACGTCGTCTTGAAGGTGGCCACGAAGTCGGGCAACCTGAAGGGGACGTTCACGCGGGCCCTGAAGGAGGCGGCAACCGGGATCAAAGAGGCGGTGGACGTCCTCCTTGACCGGACGACCTCGGAGGAGACCGTGAAGCTCCGAGAGGAGAATTTCCGTCTCCATACAAGGATGGAGGAGCTACAGCGTGAGGCCAGCGCCCTGAGGGCAGACTTCAGCCGGCAGCAGGGTGCGACGACTACGGACATTCATGCCCTGCCACAGAACGGGTCTTTGGGGGAAGACCAGTTTAACCGGCTGCTGAGCATAATGACCGCCCGCTTTGACAGCCTAGAGCCCAGGCTCAACCCCCCTATTAGGCTTCGTCCGCCACTGGCGGCAGATATGCGAAGGAAGGAGGCGGAGCCCGCACCAGCGGTGGCTGGGCCAACGTGGGCCCAAGTGGCTAAAGCACCACCTCCGCCACAAAAGCCCACGACGGTGACCAAAAAGCCCTCGCAGGCGCCCAAAAAGCCCACGCAGGTGCCCAAAAAGCCTACAGCGGGGGGCAAAAAGATAGGACAGGGGACAAATAATCCCACTGAAGGGAGCTCGTCCCCTAAAGAAAATGAGGAGGCCTGGCAGACAGCCGAAGGCCGTAAAAAGAAGCGGAAGAGGGGTCGCAAGGCCAAGAACGCGCAGGGCTCCAAAGGGCAGGCCCCCAGAATCCGCGTCCCTCGCTCCGAGGCTGCATGTAGTGGTGACGCTGCAGCCCGAAGCCAAAGAGAGAGGAGTCACGTACCAAAAGGTACTTGCGGAGGCGAGGGCTAAACTGGCCTTCGCTGACTTTGGCACACCGGACGGCTTCCGTTTTAAAACGGCAGCCACGGGGGCCAAGATGTTTGAGTTGGCGGGGACCAGCTGCGCCGAGAGGGCGGACTCTCTAGCTGCAAAGCTGAGAAACGTCCTCAACCCCGAGGAGGCCCGGGTGTCCAGACCCATGAAGACGGCTGAGGTTCGCGTCGATGGGCTGGATGACCCAGTCAGTCCAGAGGAGGTGGTGGCGGCCATAGCCCGGAGCGGCGGATGCCCGCCAGAAAATGTGCGGGCGGGCGACATCCGCGTTAATGCTGGCGGGCTTGGCACCATCTGGGTGCGGTGCCCGGTGGCTGCGGCCAAGCAGGTCGCCGACGCGGGCCGCCTACTGGTGGGCCAGCCCACCAGTAGGCGGCCCGCGTATGTCAGCGTATGTCAGCGAGGGTAAAACTCCTGGCACCCCGGGCCATGCAGTGCTACCGGTGCCTGGAGAAAGGTCACGTCCGGGCACTCTGCACCTGCGAAACAGACCGCAGCGATTTGTGTTATCGCTGTGGTCAGCCCGGACATAAGGCGGCCCAGTGCTCCGCGGCGCCAAACTGCAGCCTGTGTACAGCTGCAGGAAAGTCCGCGGGGCACCGAATAGGTGGCAACGCTTGCGGCGCGCCCAGAAAGCGCAGCAAGCGTTCGACCAAGGCTGCGGGAGCTGCACCCTCTAGCACCTCTGAGGCCGGCTCCCGGCCTGTGGTGGGACGAAGCGAGGAAATGCAGTGTCAGTGATGGCACTCCATTTCCTACAGGCGAATATCAATCACTGCACCAGAGCTCAGGATCTCTTGGTCCTGAGCATGGCGGAGTGGTCGATAAATGTGGCGGTGGTCGCTGAGCCGTACTTCATCCCCCCCCCGGGAAAACTGGGCAGGGGATCTGGACGGCCTGGTGGCCATCATCGGCGCGACTCTTGTCGACGTATCCCGGGGTCACGGTTGGGTTGCCGCCCTTGTGAACGGGATCGTCACGATTGGGGCATATTTTTCGCCCAACAGGAGTCTCGCCGACTTCGAGAGCTTCCTTGTCGAGTTGGGAGCCGTCGTCGGCCGGTCTCACCATCGGCCCATTTTACTTCTCGGTGATCTGAACGCCAAATCTGCGGCGTGGGGATCCCCGGTCACAGACCCGAGAGGCGAAGTGCTTGAGGAGTGGGCTTTCACGACGGGCCTGGCCGTCTTATATCGGGGTTTGGCCTACACGTGTGTGCGACAGCACGGCGGGTCCATAGTGGACGTCTCGTTCGCTAGCCCCGCTGTCGTGCACCGTGTCCGTGATTGGCGCGTGGAAGCGGAGGTGGAGACGCTATCGGACCACCGATACATACGCTTCGACGTCTCCGCCCAAACCACTGGAGGTCGTATCCAATCGGCCCCCCGGAGAGACGGCCCGCGTTGGGCACTGAAACGCCTCGACAGGGAGGCTCTCGAGGAGGCCACTATCGTCCTAGCCTGGATTCGGGAGTCGGCTACCGTCGGTCCCATTGACGTCGAACAGGAGGCGCAGTGGTTTGGCGACGTGATGACGCTAATCTGCGACGCGTCCATGCCTCGCGTCTCCCCTCTGTCCGCAAGGCGCCGCGTGTACTGGTGGTGCGTCGAGGTCGAGCGGCTGCGCGTCGCGTGCGCAGACGCCAGACGCCCGTACGCGCGATGTCGGAGGAGACGTCTGCGGGACCCCGACGAAGAAGCCGCGCTGTATGAGGTGTACCGCGCGGCGAAGGAGGCTCTGTGGCTGGCCATCGGTGAGTCGAAAACGCGCTCCAGAGAGGAGCTGCTGGCGACCCTAGACGGGGATCCGTGGGGGCGCCCTTACCGCACGGTCAGAGGAAAACTTTGGCCGTGGGCCCCCCCGCTAACGGAAGGTCTCGAGCCGCAGTTCCTGGAGCGAGTGGTCTCGGCTCTCTTCCCTGAGGTGACACAGGCGGAGATGAGTGCGGCCGTGATGCTGCTCCGGGCAAAAAACACTGCTCCGGGGCCCGACGGAGTGCCTGGCCGCGCTCTAGTCCTCGCTCTGAAGGAGCTGGAGCCCCCACTGAGGGGACTCTTCGCGGCGTGCCTTGAGCAGGGTCGTTTCCCTACCAGGTGGAAGTCTGGTCGACTGGTCCTGCTCAAGAAGGCGGGGCGCCCGGCGGATTCGTCATCCGCTTATCGGCCCATAGTGCTGCTGGACGAGGCGGGCAAGTTGTTCGAGCGAGTAATCGCAGATCGCCTCCTCAGCCACTTGTGCACGGTTGGGCCGAACCTGGACGACAGCCAGTTTGGCTTCCGGTGTGGGCGCTCTACCATCGACGCCATCAGGAGAGTAAGAGTCCTGGCAGAGGAAGCGGTGTCCCAGGGTGGGGTGGTGCTGGCGGTGTCAAAATCAAAATCAAAATCAAATCATTTATTTCAAGTAGGCCAGTTGCAGGCACTTTTGATTTGTCGAAACAAAGATGAAAATTAAATGTAGCTACAGTCCCAGTCACAAGACATAAAAACTGTGAAAGTACTGTAGTTGCCCGTTCCCTAGCGTAGATCTCTATGGAGAAGAACGGGCAAGAAACTCCATGGACACTGTTGAGGATGAGGTCTGTTCCCGGGTGATGAAATGAATCTATCGTTATGGTTTCACATCTATATTGAATAATTTTGGATTTGTACAGAGTTTTGGGTTACACCGCCATGGCCATGGCGGGGGGTCTGTACTGGATGATGGATGCGAGGTGAAAAGGAATGATTCGATACAATGCAAGCCTTTTTATAGCCGCTGTGAATGAACAGAATGACTGTATGATGCTGAAGAATGAACGTAGCAGCGCCAGGCGAGCGTGGTGGCCAGTGGACGAACTAGGCGGAGCTGATGTCCACCGAGCTGCAGAGGTCGGCGCCGCTGCGCTCACGCACCGAGTGCGTCATCTTGTGGATAGGTGGCGCTAGCAGTAGGCGTGAACAGACACTCTTTTAAATCATAAAATTGTTACAAAATCTTGGTTACATCATTCGTGTTGAGTTGGTGTCTCTGGACATCTCCAACGCGTTCAACACCCTGCCTTGGAGTTGCATTAGGGAGGCCCTGCGATACCATCGGGTGCCTTCCTACCTCCGCAACATCGTGGGAGCGTATCTCTCGGGAAGATGTGTCACCTATATGGGACGCGACGGCGCGGGCCGTCGCGAGATGTCGTGCGGTGTTCCACAGGGCTCGGTTCTGGGCCCACCCCTGTGGAACATCGGATACGACTGGGTTTTGCGGTGCGAGCTCCCGCCAGGAGTGAACCTGACCTGTTATGCGGACGACACGCTGGTCACGGCTCGGGGGAGCTCATACAGGGAGGCAGCGTTGCTGGCCACGGCTGCGGTCTCACAGGTGGTGAGCCGCGTACGACGCCTGGGCCTGGAAGTGGCCCTTAACAAGTCGGAGGCCATCGCTTTTCATGGCCCCCGACGGGCACCGCCATTGGCATCACACATTGTGGTCGGGGGGGTCCGGATCGCTGTCGGGTCAACCATGAAGTACCTTGGATTGGTGCTCGACAGCCGTTGGGACTTCGGCCCCCACTTT
Source organism: Xestia xanthographa (assembly GCA_905147715.2). NCBI lineage: Eukaryota > Metazoa > Arthropoda > Insecta > Lepidoptera > Noctuidae > Xestia > Xestia xanthographa. Next base: position 33,711,578 of record LR990645.1, read on the forward strand.
CAGCGGCTGGTGCCCAAGTTGATGGGCGCGGCAGGCACGCTGTCAACGCTGCTTCCCAATCTGGGGGGCCCGAGCTCCGCCTGCAGGTGGTTGTACGTGGGGATCGTGCGATCAATGGCCCTTTATGGGGCCCCAATATGGGCGACCGACCTGACGGCCCGCACTATCGCAGTTCTGCGCAGACCGCAGAGAGCAATGGCCGTCAGGGTCGTACGGGGATATCGCACGATCTCCTACGAGGCGGCTTGCGTACTGGCCGGATCCCCGCCGTGGGACCTGGAGGCGAAGACCCTCGCGACACTATACCAGTGGCGCGAGGAGGCCAAACATCGGGGCGAGAGGCTGGTGCAGCGACAAATAACAGTGTACCGGTCTCAGCTCCAACAGGTCATGGTGGCGGAATGGCGGGGGAGGCTAGAGCTCCCCACTGCCGGCCTCGACACAGTATAGTATTATGCTATACTTACGCTTCATATTCACCAATCATAATACTATTCATCATTCTTTTTATTTGTTTATATTAATTTCTACACTCAGCAAATCGATTTAAATACGATTCATTAACTTGGAAATAGCTGAAATAAAATATTATTATAATTTTCATGTTGTGATATTTACGTCAAGCGTCAAATTGTCAAACTGTCAGTTAGTTTTTTAATTCTCTTTCTGCTCAGTCTATGGTCTAGCTCTATGATTTCTCTTTTTGGTTTGTATAATTTAAATTATTTTTATCAATATGCTTAGCCAATGTATTTTATAAATTATTACCGACCTGCTACCCTGACGCCTGTTCCCGTTCTTACAGTGTGGTAAACTCATTATTGTCCATCTAAGTGCATAAACTTTAAAACTGAGTGCGTGCTAGGTAGTTTTTTATAACTAGCTGTATTTTTTATCTTTCCTAAATTAAAATTGTATTTGAACAAGTCTGCTTATCCTTTTATTTTAATAGGATCAAGTAGATTTGTTACAAATTAATTTGTATTAATTTGTAACAATTCTTCTTAAATTAATTTGTAATAATTTGTAACAAATCTACTTGATCCTATTAAAATAAAAGGATAAGCAGACTTGTTCAAATACAATTTTAATTTAGGAAAGATAAAAAATACAGCTAGTTATAAAAAACTACCTAGCACGCACTCAGTTTTAAAGTTTATGCACTTAGATGGACAATAATGAGTTTACCACACTGTAAGAACGGGAACAGGCGTCAGGGTAGCAGGTCGATACCGGAGTAACCTTGAAGTTGTGCTCTGAAGCAGTAGAAACGGCGGCAGCGCAGATCTCAGAGTTCACTAGGACAGCTCAGCAGCAAGACAGTGCAGAACTCAGGGCCAGACGTAGGACAGCCCTGCGAGACCAGTTGACGGACAGGCACGTAGTGGGAGTGGGGTACGTGGGAGTAGAAGTCCCAGGAGAAACTTTCGTTGGATCCCCTGGGCAGTTT